>CM060432.1:91067248-91747963 GCA_030545235.1 Helianthus tuberosus | reverse complement strand
ACATCTCGAAGTCCTCCATAAATTGGAACCCATATTCGTCCATTTAATCTTAGAATTCCGTCCTTGCTAAGAGTTAACTGCTCCTCAGTTACCCCTAGCTTTTCATTAGGGTAGTTAGCTTCCAACACAGCTTCCTTCCGTGCAGCTAACAACCTTTCAGTCAAACTGTTCTTTATCTCCATGCGCTTGGCATTGATTCGGATGGGTTTCACCCTCTCCTTTCGACTCAAGGCGTCGGCGACTACATTCGCCTTGCCGGGATGGTATCTGATTTCACAATCATAATCATTTAAAGTTTCCATCCAACATCGTTGCCTCATATTTAAATCCTTCTGATTAAACAGGTGCTGAAGGCTCTTGTGATCGGAATAGATCACACACTTGATTCCATATAAATAATGCCTCCACAGTTTTAGTGCGAATACAACGGCACCCAACTCCAAGTCGTGGGTGGTGTAATTCTTTTCATGCACCTTTAACTGTCGTGATGCATAGGCAATAACCTTGCCTTTCTGCATAAGCACACACCCCATGCCAGTGTGCGATGCATCGCAGTAAACCACAAAATCTTCTATTCCATCTGGCAATGTCAGTACTGGGGCGTTGCTCAACTTTTGCTTCAGAATATCGAAGGATTCTTGCTGCTTAGGGCCCCAAACAAACTTTACTTTCTTCTTAGTCAAGGAAGTTAGGGGTGCAGCAATCCTTGAAAAATTTTCAATGAAACGCCTGTAATATCCTGCCAATCCCAGGAAGCTACGAATCTCTGTAGGCGTCTTTGGCTCTTGCTAGTTCATAACTGCTTCAACCTTAGCGGGATCCACTTGGATACCACGCTCACTCACCACATGTCCAAGGAATTGGACTTCTCGAAGCCAAAATTCACATTTAGAGAATTTGGCATAGAGCTTCTCCTGATGCAGGAGTTTGAGAATACATCGAAGGTGTTTCTCATGGTCTGCTTGGTTCTTTGAATAGATAAGAATGTCTTCGATGAAAACGATGACGAATTTATCTAAGTAAGGCTTACAAACGCGATTCATGAGATCCATGAACGCGGCTGGTGCATTAGTGAGCCCAAAAGGCATCACTAGGAACTCGTAATGACCATAACGAGTTCTAAATGCAGTTTTATGTACGTCTTCATCTCTTACCTTCAGTTGATGGTAGCCTGACCTCAAATCAATCTTCGAAAAATAACTTGCTCCTTGCAATTGATCGAACAAATCATCGATCCTAGGCAAAGGATACCTATTCTTGATCGTGACCTTATTAAGCTCACGATAATCGATGCACAGACGCATCGATCCGTCCTTCTTCTTGACAAACAGGACTGGTGCTCCCCAAGGAGATGAACTAGGTTTAATGAAACCTTTAGCTAGCAATTCGTCCAGTTGTGTTCTCAATTCCCTCATTTCGGTTGGTGCTAACCTGTAAGGTGCTCTAGCAACAGGTGCTGCTCCAGGGACGATATCAATCCTGAATTCCACTTGTCTATCTGGTGGCAAACCAGGTAGTTCTTCCGGAAAAACTTCTGGGTATTCAGAAATAACAGGGATGTCTTCTATCTTCGGTTTAGGCTCATCAATAATCACTTGTGCCATGTAGATAACACAACCCTTCTTTAAACACTTTGAAGCCTTGAGCATAGTCACTTGCTCAGGTAGTCCATACTGGGTATCTCCCCGAATGGTAAGTGTTTCACCAGACGGAGTCTTTATCACCACTTGTTTCTTGTTGCAGACAATTCGGGCCTGGTTACTAGATAACCAGTCCATACCCAAAACTATGTCAAAACCAGCCAACTTAAAGGGAAGTAGAGATAGAGGAAAAGAATGGTTCTTAATGGATATAACACATCCATCTAACACAGTTGAGACGGCTTCTAAGGTGCCATCTGCTAACTCTACCTCATAATTTATACTCAAGGTTTTGACAGGTAAATTCAGCAAGTTGCAAAATTTATGATCTACAAATGACTTATCAGCGCCTGAATCAAAAAGTACTCTAGCATAGACGTCATTTACAAGGAAAGTACCTGTAATAACGTTGTCGTCTAGAACCGCTTCCTTTGCGTCCATTCTGAAGACTCTAGCATTAGTCTTCTTGGCCTCTTCAGGCTTCTTGGTGCATTTAGGGCAGTTGGTTTTAATGTGCCCCTTTTCATTGCAACGGTAGCACGTTGCGTCTTGCATCTTCTTGCAATCCAAGGTTTTGTGATCCGTGGACTTGCATATTCCACAAGCATAGGTTTTTGACTGTGTCTGTGAGTTCGACTCAAGTCTGCACTTTCCAAAGTGCTGTTTCTTGCAAATCTTGCATTTGGGCTTTTCACCAGAATGATGCCCATCTTTCCTTGACTCAGATCCTTTCTTGTTATCACCGTTCCCACGGTGCTTCTTGTTCGATCTGCGTGAACTATCATCTTCACGTTTCCTCTTCTCAGCCTCCTTATTCCTCAGCGATCTTTGCCTGACCGCATCCAAAGTGAGGGATAAGGATATGTCAGCTACAGATCTAAAAGTAGCTGGCCGAGAAGCCTTTACGCTTGCCTTGATTTCCGGGGCTAAACCACCGATAAAACGAGCTATTCTTTTTGGTTCCGGGGTTACCAGATAAGGAACCAACCGGGACATTGTGTTGAAGCTCGTTAGGTAAGCTTGACAGTCAAGGTTTGTCATCACCAATGATAGAAAATCAGATTCTATCTTCTCCACCTCATGCTGAGGGAAGTAATTTTCCCTGATGAGGGCAACAAATTGATCCCACAACATGTTGTACAATGGGATTTTTCCGGTGGCTTGAATCAGAGATCTCCACCATGCTAAAGCTTCACCCTTAAAAGACTGCGACACAAACTTGACCACATCTCTCTCAGTGCATCCGCTGATATGCACAACCGTATCCATCTCATCCAGCCACGTCATACAGTCAATGGCTCCTTTCTCCCCAGTGAAATCCCGGGGTTTACAGGAAACGAAATATTTATAAGAGCAACCCTTGTCACGGGGTCCTTGGTTTAGTACAACCTGCTGAGATGGAGCACTGTGGTGGTTCGAGGAGTGTCGATCATCATCTTTCTTTGGTTCATCCTTCTTAGACGGTGGCTTTGAAGGCTGTGTAGATAGGGTCCTACTACGAGTCCCACTATACTCTTCGTACTGCCGTTCCAATGCCTTAGTAACTGCGTCGTCGACCAACGCTTTTAATTCAGCACCCGTTAAATTAATCCGGGCATTATCAATGTTCTCCACTGGATGACTATTTATCTCGTCTGAGTTAGCCATTTTAATTGAACTGTTACAGAAAACAAGGACAATAGTTTATTTGGGAGTTTATTATGGAATTGCCCCTTAGGGTAATTCATTAACCATGGTAACAGAGACCATATTTGGTTAATTTATTAATCATATTTATTTAGGATTTCTATAATAATTTATCCTAATTATAAAACAATAACAGTTTTATTTGTGGCACAAAAGGCCTAGTCACGTGGACATTTTAATTTATAAGTTATGATTTCAGAGAATCAAAACCTGAAGGTATATTGGCACAATAGGCCTAGTCACAAGGACGTTTATAAATTATAAGCTATGATTTCAGAGAATCAAAGCATGAAGGTTTGAACCTAGTTCATTACCTTTATCTGACAGGGAGTCATCGCTACCACTGTCTTTTGGCTCATATGGAAATGAGCAGGGCCCGTAGGCACTATATTACCACGTATGGTGAAAATATGATCATCTTAATTGATGATCTAGCCCATGATTCAGAGATCATATAATTGGGTTAGGAATCTTTTGAAGAATCCAATAATAAAAATGACGTGTGAGATTTTTAATGAATCACGTCTGCCAGGAGTGTTAACATGTATACAGATGTTAACAGGGATTTGAATCTTTTGAACAGGTCTTACCATCTTGGCTCGGCCTTATAATGACCCGAAGGCTAGGTTTCACTCTTTAAGATCCTTATTTAAAATTTACATAGGCAGATATTTATTAAAAAGGAATGATTTTTTGATTTATTTATTTCATATATAATATTTATGCATACAATCGCAAGATGAAATTTATAACATTCCATTAATTTTCAAAAGATTACATGTTGCCCTAAACGGGACTTTTCAACAAACAACTTACCCACGCAGGGGTTTAAACAAGTACTTACCCACGTAGGGGCTTAATAACACACATACCCACGCAGGGGCTTAATAACATAATAGTCCACGCAGGGACTTACACAAATAACATACCCTCGTAGGGGTTTACAGAAAGATAGACCCACGCAGGGGTCAAAACAAACAAGCATACCCACGCAGGGGTTTATACAGCAAGACTGGCCCACGCAGGGGCTTAACAACAAATGGAAGGATTTAGTGGTCCTTCTTGCTCTTCCTTTTAATTAGGCTCGTTAATCCTTGGAAGAAAGTTTGTCGCTCCCTTCGTTCCCTGTGAAATTCTCGCTCTACATGGTCCAACCTTTGCAGAATTTCTTCACGCTCTGGTGGAGAGAACCTTGGTGGTTGCGATTGTTGTCTGATAATAGGTCTTGCAAGTATCTGGTACCCATGAGTTGGGTACCCTACTCCCCATGGATCTCCATAGGGTCCTTGGGTGTTGTAGTTAGCCGCTACCATGTATGGGTTGGCTTCTGCGTAGTTGTAGTTGGTGTGCACTGGCTGTTCAAACGGGTTATACGCCATGGAACCCGTGCATGCCAGAATTGGGTTATCAAAACCCATAGGCGGTGGTTGCGGTGCAACTGGGTGTGAAGGTCCACCCATTTGTGGATCTTCTTGATGTGGCGGGTAATGGCTGCCACTTGATTGCCGAGGAGAGCTGAAATGGAAATCTCCTCCCCGTGTAGACATACGCGGTCCAGATCTCCTACGCCTTGGCGGTTGCGGAGGTGCCGGTTGAACTGGTGGCGGTGGAGGCGGTGGCGTAACTGCCACAAACCGTGAATCCACAGAGGGATCCTGTTGCTGCTGTTGCTGCTGCTGAGGCGGTGAATGGCGAGGAGGTGTATAGTACCATTCGTGCCTGGTAAACATAGCTTGAAAGCTATCTGGACCAACATAAGGTGATCTGTGGAAAGAAGATCCGTCGGAGATCTCTATTGGGTGGTTTGGTGTACCACTGGCAGGTTCGACGGGGTCCGTATCCTCGTCCATATCATCCGCGTGATCGCCAGAGAAATGATCATCTGGCCCCAGTGGGTTAAAACCCGCTGGTTCTGCTATGTAATTGGCCGGGTTAAACCGGCCCCTGAAGACCGGTGTAGGGTCTCCAAAAGAATGATGCGATAAGGATTGCTGTAATGGTATGTAGGACGGTTGAGGGTTGTTGGGCTCATACTCCGGTTGTGGCCCATAAGGGTTAGGAGGTGTTGAACTGTGTGAGACTGACCGTCTAGCCGGCTCAAAGAGGTTCCTCCGGTTCTGCTGAGGATCGTCACTCTCCGTGGTAGATGGAGCTCGCATATGCGAAGGTCCAGCTTCATTATCATTGGGGGTGGTGACTGGCCCCTTGCCTCTTCCTCTTCTCCTGAAGAATCTTGGCGGCATTTTCAAATCTTGTCATTAAAGCATGAGATAATAACAACAATATATAAAAATTAAAGGACAAAACAAAAACCAAACAAGGTAGAATTTGTCCTATGTTATTTGTCTAGACTCGAAAGTTTAGATATGTGCAATTGTGTCATTGAGATTAAACACAAAAGGCTAGTGTTTAATTCACTCAATGTTGGCTCTGATACCAACCTGTCACACCCCGATTTCCACGTGTCACCGGTGGGCCCGGTGGGGAGTATCGTGACGTGGTTGGCAACATAATAGTCAAACAACACAATATTTAATATGCACAGCGGAAGCAATTTAAAAGATATAATACAACCGAATTTAATATTGTAATATCAAATGTCACAATATTCAGAAGTTTATCCACAGATGGATCGGAAACAAAATGGAAACAATAGTTCAACAGACTTTAGACATCTTAAGCTTGCGAGACTTCTAGTGATGCTAAGGAGAAATCCCAGCCAATTACGCTTAGTACGTGCATTTAATCTTTTTGGGAAAATACGTCAGTTTACACTGGTACAATCAACTGACTCATTTTAGAAAATGATTGAAAATTGATTTGGATGCACGTGGCATAAACATTTTTATTTAACTTGGGAGAATTATTTAAATATATAATCTTGTGAACGAATTACATGTTCCTTGTGCGTTCAGTAGCCCGGATCTTGTCCGGGTTAAAGATCAATAGACACACCACATTGTTCTTTTGTGCACTGATGGGTGTACGCCTACACCCCGCGCTTAAGTCGTGGCCATTTCGTAAAATGATGCCAAGGATATCCGGGACATGGTCATTAACCCCCCAAAGGCTTTAAGTAACAAGATTGTTTAAACGAGTCGATCAAATTATTCAATTAACCACCCAACGATGGAAGATTTGATGCCCGATCAAGCGGTATACTATATACCATAACCCAAGCCCGTATAGGGAAAATTAGTTAAAAGTATTTACCTGAGCAATGTATAAATCACAATAAGCAAACGCAAGTAGCTTTTACTGGTACTCCTAATCTGGAACAAAGGTTTATAATAACCTAATAGAATCCTAACGGGTCTTTAGTTAAGCTTAAGCTTAGACCGGTTAGTTTCAAAGACACGGTTCGTACGCACGATTAAGCGAAGACCGGATAGAATGTGATTTAGACCCGAAAAGTTCAGAGACTTGTTTAATATGGGTATTTCATACACATTCTGGATTTTGAGATAAAACCGTTAAGGTTTAACCCGTTTAGGCAAGTTTATGTAAACTAGTTATATAAACCGAACCGAACGCGTAATAAGCGTAACGGGTAGTAATGAGAGCCATTTACAGGTTTCCTAAGTTAATATGCTTCATATATGTTGTGACATCAGTAAGATGTCATTTATTATGCCCGAAATGAATTTAATCACAAACTATGCCTCGTAGGGGTAGTTTGGTCATTTTAAAGGTTGTAAAAGAGTTTAAGTGTCAACCTGAGTTACAGGCCTGATGTAATCAGCAAATATACTCAATTTGCTAAGTTATATCAGTAGGTTAAAGTATATAAGTGAAATTTATCAATTATAACCAAACTATGCCCCGTAGGGGTATTTTGGTAATTTCACATAAGCCGAAAAGCTCAAAACTGAAGTCTGAGTTTATCAACCTTTGCTTACTGTTAAAATATTATAATTTTCCTCAAATATCAGTAGGTATCACCCTTGGTATGTTTAAAATATTTTTAGTACATACTATGCGTTAAAAACGCTTAAAGAGGCGATTAGAAGCCGTTTCCGGGTTCTATATAGAAATCTGATATTTTTATTATTCCAGAAGGCTAAAAAATAATTTATTTATCATATGTGATCAGTAGCAAAAGGTTTGGAGTTGATTAGATATGTAAAACTCATTTTATGGCACGTAAGGGCAAAACCGACAATTACCGGATTAAGCTTACGACTATTAGTTATGCTCAGCCTAAAATTAATTAAAAATCTTCAAAAATCCCAAAATAATATATTACATCAGTGGGTAAAAGATTTGGTATCAAAAAGTATGTTTAAACAGGCTATACGCTAATTACGCCGTTTTATTAACATAAGGCTTCTTAATTACGCTAATGAGCATAACTCTCAATCTACACCTCAAACTGATGTCAAACTTTGCATACAAGTTTATATATCAGTAATTAAAGTTTCTACTCTTTTACATTTTCAAAAATCACATTTTAAGGTGAAAAGGGCATAATGGTCAACATATGGGCAATTAACGGAATCATGCGTATTAACCGGTTAACTAATGAACCATGGTGTATAATCACAGAGGGTTATACTAGCATGTAACCTGGTCCAAATGAAGCTCTTAGGTATTTCTAAATCATACCAAAACGGGTCAGAACTGAAAGTCAAAGTATAAGTCAAACTATGCGACTTTCAGTTCCGAACCGGGTCTAAACAGGAAATTGTCGGGTTGAACATGTTTAGACATGTCCTTACACTAATTACCAAGTTATATTAATGATCAAATAGGTTGTATGTGTTCTACATTGCTAATTATGCATAAATTGTAATTTACACATTCTGTTGACTTTTTAATTACAAGTTTGACCCGACATTTGACCTAGTTAGAGTGGGAATCAGGGGGAACCCTTTTGAGGGTTTATTACCCACATAATTTCCAACCTATAACTACTTTTGATTCGACTAATCACTGGACCATTAGTGATTAATCTTAAAGTCAAACGTTAATTACGACGGTTTGACTTTTAAGCTAAAACTTAATTAAGAAAGGTCAAGTATACTTACAAGAGTCCTATGCACGAATTATGATCACTTGAGCCTGCTTGGGAGCTCCAGAATTGATCAGGAATGCAAGAGAAAGTGTGAAGAACAATGTTGCAACTTAGAGGCTTTATATAGTGATCAAATCACCATAAGAAGTTGACATCTAAGTCTACCACTGCCCACAACCTTCCCACAAGTGTCCCTAGTGTTCTAGGGGTTGCCTAGGGGTCGCACATGAAGTGAAACATCCGTTTTTGGTCGATTGAGCACGTTTACAGGCTGCTGTCCAAAGTTGCTGTTACTGTGCATCGGACGCGGCACGCGTAAGGTTTCATTAACCTTTACGCGGCCCGCCTCAGCCTTGTTAATCAGAATTCTCATTTTCAAGTTTCCGCATATTCGTCCCTTGGCTCTTCGAAAGGGCAACTAGCTTAATATTTGCAATTTGAGCCCTCTTTATTTACCTACAAGGGCTTTAGGACTTATACCCACTTTGCCAAGTCCATGGACACTTCCGGTTAACCCGAAAAGTCATAACTTTCAATGTTAACGCTTTAACCCCTCGCACACGAATTTGATCATAACTTTCTCATACGATAACGAAACTTTATGAAATTTATATCGCGCATTCTAGTGAGCATAATTAACAGTTACAAAGCTTCGGGTTTGTCAAAAGGTCACTCAGAGGTATATCTTTAAACATGTTGACACATTTAACCCCTGTAGTTTGTAAGCTCTCACTTTTAGCTTCGCATGATCCATGATTTATTCATTTGATGTTATAAACATCATGTAGGGTTATTATGAAGTATATTTATTCACTGTTGACATTTAGAACCCGTATAATCACATACTTTCCATGTTTGTCAACTTTAGTCCTTTTATAACATTCTTTCACACGTTCAAACTTTATGACACGTGTCAACACATTATAGGACATGAATTTTCGAGGTGTTACAATTCATGTCTACATCATTGCTTGATACATTCGCACCTAAACAATTAGATTAAACTAAGTTTCTTACATTGACTTAAACAACATACACATATTAATTAACAAACCAAATAATATTAATTACCACTTTTTACACCGGTGGGACTAACAAAGCCGTCCGAATCGCCTTTCTCACCAACTGCAGATCTGTTGAATATGCTTTTGTATCGCGCAAGAATAGTAATGACGGCATCACTTTTTGGATAACCAGTAATAAACTGGTTTATCGCAACCTCCATCTTACCTTTAACATCTTCTGCATCGTCACACATTGCAAGAATGCTTGCAACATCTCCCTTCACAATTAAACAAAATTTAAAACTTTACGATAACAAGTGTACACTAATGTACCTTCTGGAGTAAAAAACATTCACCCACGTCTAACTCATACCTCAACTGAACATGTATCGAAGGATACTGGACCCTTTTCAACTTCATCCTTCGATAAATCAACCGCTTCTTCTTCGACATGTACATCACCATCTACATGGAACTCTTGGAGTTCTCTAAGTTCACCCAAACCAAACCCACCGTTCTTTATCTCCTGGTCTTTATGCAAACTCATCCTCTCTTTTGTCCAAAAATGTAGAGGAGACTCTTTGTGTGTATCTTCAAAACCGGGACAAGTTGTGGCCTCAAGATACAACAACTATATACAAAACATAGAAAAAAAAACAAAGTTAGTTAAGTACATATGTGTATATTACAATAAAAATACACAGGTGTACGTTATTAAAATATAATACATACCACCAAATAAGTGAGCGGTCCCCTAAAATACTCCTCCGGATCGCATCTGACCCAGTCATCCTTACAAGACTTCACAACATCCATCATAAGCTGACACTAGTCATGATCTTTGAACTCCTTCTCCGGAGAAAACCAATCCAGGATGTTATACATCACGCT
The DNA here is from genome assembly GCA_030545235.1 of Helianthus tuberosus. Taxonomy (NCBI): domain Eukaryota; kingdom Viridiplantae; phylum Streptophyta; class Magnoliopsida; order Asterales; family Asteraceae; genus Helianthus; species Helianthus tuberosus. The sequence continues at coordinate 91,737,728 of CM060432.1, read as the reverse complement.
CCCGTTTTTTGTACTAACAATCATAGTAGATAACATCAACATAATAAAGTCTATGTTGAACGTAGACCTATCCTCATAAGGATCTACTCTAATCTTATCTACTATGTTCTTAAAACTAATCGGAAGCTTGGCAAACCTACGAGTCCATTTTTCTTTCAAAGGATGACCAGGTTCATCCTTCTTTTTCTTAGCCACCCTTATCTCACCATGTGGTAAACCTAATATTTTCCTCACTGATTCTTTGTCTACGCTAATATACCTATCCCCAATTTGTATTTTCATACTCTCAGTGTCTAACATATCTACCACATAATGACCAAGGATTGCAGTTACTTCGCTGACATTGAATCCCAAAAACTGTCCAAAACCCATTTCCTTGACGCTTTCACGTTGCCATTTATTCATAACACGAACCGCTTCATAAAGCTTATTAGGCGATGTCCTAGTTCGTATACTCGGTAGATCGTCCTCTGCCTTTACTTTTTTTTTTCAGCTTTCTTGGCGATTTTTTGTTTTTCCTTTTTTTCAAGTTGAACATCACACCAACTACGTTATCCTTATCATCATCTTCTGCAACTATTTTCAAAAAAATATAAAAAAATTATACAATCAGCCTAGCAAAAAACCATACAAAATACAACAACTTATTTAAATACATTTACCTTTGTTTTCTTCATCCTTTTCTTCTTTATCATCCAAAGACGACCCCAACGACATTCCAATATGACCTTCCATTAGCGAAGCTAAATAAGAAGATAATAAAACATGTTATACAACATACAGTACACATGTGTACATTCACACTCAAAATCATACCTAAACTTTCTTTTCCTAACACGACGCCAATCGGTTTACTTTTTACACTTGTCTGTTGCGTACCTTGACTTTCTTTGATAACAACTGTAGACAATCATAACAAACTCATTTAAATGCAATCACACTAGCACTATAGATGCTGTTACTTTAAATTGATATACAGTTAATTTACCTTCTGGTACATCACCAAACGGAACACGAACGGGTTTCATTTTTGGTTTTTTACCCTTCTTCATCGACAACCTTTTCGCTCTCTGCCACCCATTTAAACTTTTCAATCTTCTCTGACTCTCGCCGGTTGAATCTGCATTAACCGCTACAACGATTTTACATTACAATTTCTTCAAATTTTATCATGCTAGTTTGTATTTAAATTTTTATATTTTTGTTACTTGCCTTTTCCGTTAATCACCCCTGGTTCGCACAGTTGTTCCCTCTTTTTCCCCGGCTTCCTTTCACCTATACCATCGTCAGTTTTTCCATGATAAACACCTACGGACACCATTACAAAAAACATACTCACAATTCCTTAATTTTAACCATTAAAATATAAAACACATTTTTTCACAATATTACCATCATCTTTCTTAAACCGTACGTCCACATCCTTGGAAGCAGCCATCGGTTTCTTACAGTCCCTGGTTTCTTTTAACATCTTCGGAACTTTTTTTCAAAAATAATTATTTTAATCAATTATACAAAACATACAAAACACAGCTTAAAATCACAATTTAGATAACACATTTATATCAAATTATAGACTATAAACTTTAAAACATTTTCACCTATATTGTCCGTTTCTTCATCCTCCGAACATTCAATGGGGCAATCTATTGTGTTACTAAATCTACTCGCCAACTTACGAGCTATCCTCTCGCTTTTTCCACCTATAAAATTAAGATACATACGTTCCTAGTAAATTTATTACCACCTATATTCAATCAATTTATTCGTGAGATCTTTCAAAAAAATTAAAACTTACGTCTTCACATTCTTACGTTTCGAACCTACAAATGTAAACACAAATGAAATTACTCATACGCAAAACTTTATCCGTTGTAGTAACATTACGATATTGTACATAAATGTAATATCATTATTAAAAGAAAAAAAACACATACTAAGGAAGCAACACACATAATACGCATAACATATCACTTCTCAATTCATCTTATATTATACCTACACATATGTACACATTCTCCTGACAATGACATTCATATAAATACACATTTTTTGGCAACCAGTACACATGTGAACTTTATTAAAACCTACTACTACATAAATCAACAAACAGACAAACCTTACATCATTTAAAAACATGACACAAACCCCTATTTATTATTAACCAATTTTTTTACTCAACATAATAAACAAACAAATCAGAAATAATCATATTACCACTATGTACACCGGTGTACACCACGAATTAAACAACATACACATGTGTACTGATCGTTTATACATATAGTTGAACAATCCGGACCCTGAACAAACCAACATTCCTGCAATCTTTTAAAAAACAGAGCAACATCAAAACATTAAACACCTATTTCGAATGAACAGATTCAAACATTCAAGCCCTAATTCGAATTAACAGATTCAATGTAATCTTACTCATAAACAACTAATTCCTACTAACAATAATACCATTGTACATAAGATTTGTAACTAAACAACTTTCATAACAAAACATTCAAGCCCTAATACCGATTGGTGTTCATAGTTCACTAATAAAAGGAACGCAACATGCAACTACTTTCTGAAGCAATTAAAGATTAGGAATTTCAATGTGTACCTTTGATTGTTGAAGAAGAAGCTTTTTTCAGGCGATTGACAAACTTCCGACGCCGATACACCGTATTTTCGCTTGTCGTCGTTGAGTATAAGGAGAGAGAAGGGAAATTTTGATTATAATGGGGATATGAAACTATTTCAGTAACTAAATAATAGAAAATCTCGGGATTTTATATTTTATTACGGAAATAAATTTGCACTCTATATTAAATGACTAATTAATCAAAATTACAATTTTAACCTTTTGCTTTTAATAAAACAAATAAAACTAACCTATTAATTACAATTATGCCACTAATTTAAATTACCAAGATCAAATAAATCAACGGTCCAGATATGTTCACGCAGTTCACACCTGGGTACTTGTTCACGCTGGAACCTCACCCTATATATATATATATATATATATATATATATATATATATATATATATATATATATATATATAGGGGAAGGTTCATTGGGGAACACTAAAAAATGGGGAACAGCGGGGAACCGGCTCAAACGAACTCCGATTGGACTCATTCCAGCGGCGTTGGAACCGGCTCGTCGAACCCTAACTAAGATCTCTTAACCCTAAAGCCTAACTCCTAAACTCTAAACCCTAAAGCTAAAAAAAAGGCTAAAACCTAAGCTAAACTGTAAAATCTAAACTATAAACCCTAAAAGCTTAACCTTCAAGGCTAAACCTAAGTTAAACCCTATAGCTAAACCCTAAACCCAAAAGCTAAGCTCTAACCCTAAAGCTAAACCCTAAGGCTAAAAAGCTTAACCCTAAAAGCCAAACCCTAATATATTTAGGGTTTAGGGGTTATGATTTAGGGTTTAGGGTTAAGAGATCCTAGTTAGGGTTCGACGAGACGGTTCCAACGCCGCTGGAATGAGTCCAATCGGAGTTCGTTTGAGTCGGTTCCCCACTGTTCCCCATTTTTTTAGTGTTCCCCAATGAACCTCACACTATATATATATATATATATATATAGGGTGGGGTTCTAGAGTGAACACTAGTGTATTTTCGAACCGAGTGAACAAATCTTGTCCATTGATTTACACACGTGGATGGCTAGGATTTCATTATCAAATCATAAAATACACTAGTGTATTTTATCATCAAATCCTGGCTATTGATCTACACACATGTAAGGTCAGTATTAGTTCGCTCAGTTCGCAAACTACACTAGTGTTCACTCTTGAACCTAATCATATATATATAGGAGAAGGATCCATTAGGAACCACCCTTCATTGCGAGAACCGCGAGAACCAATGTAAACACAACAAAAAATACATAAAAATAGCTAAAACACACACAAAATTTTTTTTACTATTTTTTATTAAAAAAAAAATCGCTATATTTCGTTACCAAAAAAAAATTTTTGGCTACTAAAAGTAGCGATTTTCATGTAAAAAATAGAGTTAATTGCTCGGATGGTCCCTGTGGTTTCACGTTTTTTCACGTTTAGTCCCCACCTTTTGAAAATAGCAGGTATGCTCCCTATGGTTTGTCATTTTGTTACTCGGATAGTCCCTGAATAGATGTCAGTTAGTTTGGAAATAGCAGCTATGCTCCCTCTAGTTTGTCATTTTGTTACTCGAATAGTCCCCAGAGTAAATGTTTAGGGACATCCGAGTAACAAAATAACAAACCATAGCGAGCATACATGTTATTTTCAAAAGGTGGGGACTAAACGTGAAACCACAGGGACCATCCGGGCAATTAACTCTAAAAAATATTATTATTATTTTTTTGTGTTTTTTAGATTGTTTTAGGTTTTTTGGGCGTTTAGTTTTTAGCATTTTATCTTGGGGGGGGGGGGGGGGGGTTAGATTTTGGGGTGGGAGGGGAGGGGGGTTTAGGTTTTTTTTCGGTTTTTTTTTTTGGGAGTTTAGTTTTTAACATTTAGCTTGGGGGGGAGGGGGTTTAGGGTTTTTTTTTTTTTTTTTGGGGGGGGGGGGTAGGTTTTTTTTTTTGGAGGGGGATGGGGTGACTCGGGTGAGGTATGTGAAGCTTATGGCATTAACCACTGGGTTGGTGACTCAGGAGAGGTATGTCCACTAAGCTGATCATAAGCAAAACATATCGAAGCTCATAATACCATCCATTATCCATCATAAGTTTAATCGGAAATATATAAGAGTTTTTTGTATAAGATGGTAATCTCATAAGCTCAAAGCGGGATTAGGTAGCGTTGTGGTCTTTTGAGTGTGGGATCCATAGATGAATAATTCATATAAACTTAATGAATTGTGAATAAGGGTTTGGAAACTGGCGGTTGGGTTTAGGTGGATCATATACCCGCAATCTTGGTTAACGTATGATTAGACTAGTTAATAAAATAACCGAAGATATTGAAAGCCATTGTTTCTGATTGTGATTCCATTACAAATAAGATTTTTTTTGGGACGAAAAAAGATAAGTGTGAGGATTCCCATGTAATTAACTTGATTTTGGGATTAGCCATAATTTCAATCTTTATATAATTATTTCTTGTACTTGCAATTTATCATCACCTCGATAAAAGAATATCTAGTTGCCACTTGTGGACGTAGGTCAGCTTAGACCGAACCATCTTAAATTAATATATCGTTTACTGCTTTTGTGTTTGTGTTCAGTTTCGTGTGTGCTTAATCCTAAGAAATGGTAAGAGCTTAGGCTCTTGATCTTTAAAGTTTCCCCTCTGTTTTGCGGATTGTATCACACGAGAAGATGAGAGCTGCAACCGCTATTTCGAAATTATAGAGCCGCTGCCAATTCCGCCTCCAGCCACTCAATAAACCATCGCTGCCACACAACACCATTAGGGTTCTTCCACCGCCATTAGGGTTCCTCCATCGTTGTCGAGGGAGGATTGATCGATCAAGGTTTCTGTCGTAGTTCCATCATTTTGTTGTTGTTAATAAGCGAACAAAATCAGATCATGTTTGTTGAAGAACAATTTTCGAATCATAAGAAACTAACCATGAAAACTGAGAACCAGTGCCAATAATTTTTGTTAGGTTTTATTGTTTTAGCTTAAATTTTTTGTTTCTGATTGCAATTACATTACTGCTGAATTAATAGATGGATTGTTTAACAAGGTTCAGTAGAACAACCATTAAGTTTAGACATGAGCCATTGTTGTGTTTGTTCTCTGTTTCGGTCCTTTTGTTTAGCTATTATATTGGTAGAAGATGAGAATGTGCTATTAACTAAGAAGTTTGATGGAAATGAGTTTGTTTGTTGGAATATGCAGATTAAAGCATTATTCTATCAGAAGGACTTAGATGTAGTGTTAAAAAAAGAAAAAAACCACAGAAGATGACAAAGCAGATTGGGACAAGTTAAAAAAAGAAAGCCAAGGCACTAACTACACGCTCTTTGTCTAAAAAATGTTGCTTATAACCTTTTGAAGGAGACCACAACTTGTCGAATGATGGAAGCATTGCCTAACATATAGCCATCTGCAACAAATAAGTTTTCTTGATCCGTGAGATGGTGAATACTAAAGTGAGGGAGGGTGGATCAATTACATCAAACATTAATAATCTAAACTCAATTATGTCTTGCTTAGGGTCAGTTTGACATTAAATTTGTTGATGAAGCTTAAAACCTATTATTGTTATCCTCATTGCCTGATAGTTGGTGAGAAAGAGTGACAACCGTTAGCTGTTCGACCACTAAGTTTACATTTGAAGTGATTCAAGACCTAATTTTGGGAGAAGATATCAGACACATGCATTTAGGTAAATTATCAAGTACTACGCTGCTCATAGAAGGCAGAGGTAGGGGGACTAATCAGGGTAGTAAGAGCAGAAGGAGGAGTCAATGTAAGACTCGTAAGGATGTGATCTGCTGGAACTGTAAGGAAGTGGTACACCTTGCTAATGATGAAGTTTTAAAGGTTACAAGTATGGGATACGTTGATTTGAAGATCTCAACGGGAACCACCTGAACCTTGAAAGATGTCAAAGTCATTCCGAGTGTGAAGAGGTTACTTATCTCACTAGGGTAGTTGGATAATCTTGGTATTAGTATAAGTTTTGGTGGTGGTCAGTGGAAAGTGGTTAAAGGAAAGATGGATGTTGCTCGTGGCAGGAAACATGGGCCGTTATATGGTCGAGATACATATATAAGTGATGAGTCCTATTCTGGTTGAAGAGAATGTCTGGTTAAAAAATCTCGTGTGCAGAAGAGGTTTAACTTTGCAAAGGGGACACCTAAATGGGAAAGTGAAGATTCAGAATGAACGTATAACACGAAAAAGTTCAATAAAACCTTTTACCATTGTGGGGGATTCCACAATGGTGGGAGCTAGGGCTGTAAACGAACCGAACGTTCAGCGAACAGTTCGTGAACCGTTCGGCGGGAAGCTCGTTTATTTCCGTTCGTTTAATAAACGAACGAACATGAACAAGAAATTTCGTTCGATTAGTTAAATGAACGAACATGAACAGAGGTCTCGTTCGTTCGATTGTGTTCGTGAACGTTCGGTAAGGTGTTCGTGAACATGTTCATGAACATTCGTTCATTTGCGTTTGTTTATGTTCATATGTTTGTGTTTTAATTGAATATTTTTATACTTTCATATATTTTATCTATAATTTTTATATTATTAAACTTTTATTTACTTTATTACCCTAACAATTAAACTAGGAAACCCTCTTTCACCTTGTTCATGCACCATTTCCCTTTCATTTCTCATTATTTACATCGGCGAATACGGTCAACCTCCGTTCCACAATAAGGGATTCAAGTTCCGGTGCTACTCTCTGAGCCATCTACCTTTATCCTTCGTCGCGTTTGCCAAATTTATTTGTGTTCGCGAACACGCTCATTTCCTTAATGAACGAACACGAACATAAAATCTCGTTCGATAAGTGTTCATGAACCGTTCGTGAACACATATATTTCCTTAACGAACGAACACGAACAAGGCCTTGTTCGTGTTCGTTCGGTTCGTTTACAGCCCTAGTGGGAGCACATGGTTGAATAGTATTTTAGCTGTAGTCCTGGGTCCATAATGGGCTAAGAGAACAAGTAAACTGGCTGTAAAAGTCTCTCCCATTGATTACTTGCTAGTAATGGATAGTGTAGCTTCCCAGTATGTTTCAGATGCAAACAGAGTGACAGACGTGCCATAGTACGTTGGAGTATGCAGAGAAAGGAAATAAATGGTTAGTGGCAGTTTGACTGATGAGTTGAAGCTCAGGGGAGCTTCAATGGGCCTTCATGTTATATGATAAGAAGACAATGGCAACTAGGAGAAGCTTAACAAATTACAGAAGTACAATCAGGAGTGCAAACGAAAGTATTCAAAGCTTCTTAGTGGAGATGGTTGGGTTCATAGGCCTTTGGGGCAGATTATTTGAGATAGCAAGAAAAGGAGAAGGAAAAGAGTAGGGGCAGCTGACCCTAATTTTAGTTGGCCAATTTAATTAACATGTTAGTGAAAAGACCAACTCTAATTGCAATCTCTATATAATAAGGCTAGTGGGTATGGTGATGGACCATCCTTGGAGGATGATCCGCCACGTAAGCGTCACGTCATAGTCCTCCCAAGGATGGTTCATCCTCCAAAACTAGAGGGCATGGGAGGATGGTCCTAGTCATAGTCCTCCACCACTTTTATGTTTTTTTATTTTTTTTAATCTTCAACTTTTTTTTAACATTTAACAAATAAAGTAACAAAATATTTTCATTATATTAAAAAACATTACATAAACTTAAAAAAAAATTAAACTTAAAAAAAATAAATTTAAAAAAAAACATAAACTTAAAAAAAATAAACTTAAAAATATCCTAATATATTAAAATAAGCTATTAGTCTTCGTCTTCCATGTCGTGGCCGGGTTCGTTTTGAGCGTTGTTCCAAATGTACTCCACCAAGTCCGCTTGTAGGTTATGATGTGTGTACTCGTTACGTAGAGCGAACATGTTCAAATCTTGTTGTTCCCCACTAACTGGAACAAAATTTCCAGTAGACGTGTTTTCGTCGTACTTGCATATCGCTCTACCTTCGTCTTCAATGACCATGTTATGAAGGATGATACAAGCGTACATAATGTGTCGTAACCTCTTTGGTGTTTGCGAACGTGCTGGATGTTCAATGATGTGCCATTTTTTTTGTAGAACACCAAAAGCCCGTTCAATATATTTTCTCGCACCCTCTTGATACTTCGCAAACTTTTTTCTTTTGTTGTCTGTCGGGTGCGGAATAGTTTTAACGATTGTCGAGTACTTTGGGTATATCCCATCGGCTAGGTAGTAACCTCGCCTGTATTCCACCCCCGAAACTGTAAAGCTTGTGTCTGGACCTGTACCCGCCACAACATCCTCAAATATCTGTGACTGGTATATGATGTTATGGTCATTGAGCGAACCAGGTAGACCAAAAAAAGCATGCCAGATCCAGAGATCCTGTGACGCAACCGCCTCTAGAATAATAGTCGGATGTCCATGATCTCCCCTAGTATACTGACCTTGCCAGGAAACTGGGCAGTTCTGCCACGACCAGTGCATGCAATCAATGCTCCCGAGCATTCCAGGGAAACCATGTCTCTGTTCGTGTGCTTGATATAATTTTTGAACGTCGTTTGCGTTTGGTTTCCGCAGGTATCGCTTGCTATACAATTTGACAACCCATTCGCAAAACTTGTGCAAACATCGACGTGCGGTTCTTTCAGACATCCTAATATACTCGTCTAATGCATCGGGTGCGTAACCGTACGCAAGTTGGCGAATGGCCGACGTACATTTTTGTAAATTACTGAAACCCCTTTGCCCCCTAGCGTCGTTTCGCAATGTAAAAAACGGATCAGACTGGGCCATGTCGCCTGCAATACGTAAAAACAGTGGACGACTCATGCGGAACCGACGTCGAAAAATCTCGGCTGGGTACACGGGTTCGTCGGCAAAATAATCGGCTACTAGTTTATCGTGACCGGCTATAAATTTAAAACGAAACATAAATGAAATTAATTATAAAATACATTTTCAAATCTATATAAAACATAAGGAAAAAAAAGTAAAATACCTTCTTGGTCTCGGTTATATTTTGCTCGTCTAGTTAGCCATTGGGACGACCCTTCATCAGCCGTCATGAAGACCTGAGCCGCGTTCATAATCATGTTGTGCATAATACCCTCCTCTTCCGAAGATGATGAATACCACGTAGACGAAGACGATGAAGACATAGAAGAAATTGAAGAAATGGGAGAAGGTGAAGACATGATAATTTTTTATAGAGAGATGGGGTGCTAGCGGGTAAAAAATGGTATAAAAATATATGAGTTTTTATAAAAATGAAAGAGGGGTTATAAAATGTGAGAGTGATGTGAGATTGTAGTGGGTGAAAAGTTGTGAAAAAATGTGTAAAAGAGGTGAGTATTTATAAAAGTGGGAGTGATTTGGGTGTTTTTTGGAATTATTACCGTTTGAAAATTTAATTTAAATTAGAAATTAATTTTTTTTATAACGGTTACTTTTGGTATGGGCCCCACACTTTTGGACCGTCGCATTCGGCGAGAAAGGGACGTTGAGGACGGGACGTGGGGGGGCGGCACGGTGTTTGGACCGTCGCCGATCCACGACGGACTGGGGACGACCCGTCGACCCCCATACCGTGTAGTCTAATAATCTCTTTTACTTGAAATTTACCATCACCTCAATAACAAGGAATACCTAATTTCCACTCTTGAAAGTAGTTACGTAGGTCGGTTTAGACCAAACCACGTTAAATCAAATCTTTGTGTCATTTTTATGGCTTTTGTGTTTGTGTTCAGTTCCGTATGTACTTAATTCTAACAAGTAGCTTAGTTATGGGTAAGATTTTATTGGGTTTGGTTGTTATTGTTTTATACGGAGGAGCCATCTTTAGCTCTAATTGACTTTGATAAATGATAACATACAAGCTAGTGAGTTTTATTCTTTTAGTTTAGATTTCTCAATATTTTGAAAAGGTTCATTTATTAGTTTTTTCGAAGCCAAATGGATATATAGTTAAAGATGTTTAGGCTATTCGATCTGACTTTTTATTTAATTTAGACCATGTGTAGTGGTTTAGCTCAATAATGCCCCCACCATGGGGCGTTTTGCGACACGTGGCAGTCCAGTCAGCATGTGGCATTATTGGGGGTTATTGCAAAAGTGCCGTAGTGGGAATAATGCCCAATAACGCCCCTTCCAATCATTAAACAATTATTTTTTATAGAGAAAAGGATAAAAAAAAAATAAGAAAATGAAACTTACACTTGGACCACTCCCTTTGGCCAGTCAACATCTCATCCTCATGCAATTTGTTTGGTTGAGCGTTGTTAATAAAACGCTGATTCACTTTTTTTTTCAAAAAAAATGCCAAACAACGCCCTATGTAATTGGGGGAGGAGGGGGGGGGGGCGTTTTTGGGCGTTATTTTTAAAATTAAAAAAAAAAAACGCCACACTACACATATTTATAATATAAATAAAGATTATAACGACAATACGCGGTCTTGCGACTTGTGGTGGTCCTTAAATCTTTTTTAAATATATACAACTTTAAGGGTGTGGGGCCTGTTTACAAGGTAAATGTTTGCATGTATTTGAGTGAGAAAAAGGCAACTATATGCAGACAAATGATTTAAGGTGAGTTACAATTCCCTACATATACAACGGGTCATGCTATTTCCACACGAAAGAAATTATTTTCACACCTCGAAGCGCCGCGCTATGGCCATAGCGGGGCGCTTCGGTCGACAAAAAGTGATTTGATCGTTTGACTGACATGAGTTGCAGAGACATAAAGGTGATACGAGGTTGCAGAGTCTCGTGAACCCTAAGCGCCGCGCTTTGGCCATAGCGCGGCGCTTCGACCCCAAATTTTCACTTTAAAAAGGCCTCACCTGCTCAGACACAACATTCAAGTTTTATGCGATATTGTTACTCTACTATATTGATTTTGGAACATTCAACATACGCGTGATTTTGTTGTTTGTCGATTTTCTTTGCTCTATTAGTTACATCTCTTGAAAAAACGATGTCGTGGTTAAACAACTATATTTTCGGTCAATATTCTGACGAGACAGTTGTTCCTGATTCTTACGAGGGGACCGCTATTTCTGACTCGTATGAGAAACCGGTCTCGTCCAACTTGAGAGAGGCAGAGGTTGTATCTGGCATTCGTTATCGTGATAACACGGTGACGCTGGATTTGAATACCCCTGTGGAGGACCCTTACGCACAACAAGGTTATTCGAATTTCGGTTACGGTGGCGAGTACAACTTTGTACAGCAGGAGTGTGGTCCAAACGACAGTTACGGTTGTCAACAGAGCTTACAAGGTTATTCGAATTTCGGTTACGGTGGCGAGCACAACTTTGAACATCAAGTATATTCGGACCTCGGTGACGATGGTGAGCCGGGGGATGTGTCTGTTGACGAGGAAGGCTGTTACCCGGTTACGTTTTCGTTTGATAATACACCAATTAATGAAAAAATACGTCATTTCATGTACCGTAGGCGGCTGATACACATAACACCTCTCACAGGAGTACTTGTGCTTTCAAACCAAAATGATACGATATAACGGAATAAGACATCACACGTAACCGATTTGATCCGGAACTTGCAGTATAGTCCATATATAATAAAAAATGATGTATAATGGAAAAATCGTAAATTTTAGACTATTATCGACGCGTTTGTGAATTAAAAACAATTTAAAAAAATAAAAAAAGGCCCTAAACGCCCCGCTTTGACTTCAAAGCGCCGCGCTATGGCCATAGCGGGGCGCTTCGATCCCTCGTTTAAACCAAAGCGGGGCAGCTTCTCCCCAATTTCAAACTTAAACACAAAAACACACACTAAGGTGTGATTTCACACACTCTGAGCCGGAGATCTTCGTTTTCAAGCATTCAACCGCTAAAAGGTAAGATCGAACACCCTTAATCGTTTTCGTTTAATGTACATGTTGTACCTTTTTGTTTTGTATGTACAAACTGATATATATTGCAGTTAATCTTCTATTTACATCACGTTGGTTTTGGATTGTTTACGTTTAATTCTTATGGCTTTCTGTACATTTTATTTAACGTGTTCGTTTAATTTAACAAAATAAACTAGGTTAACAGTTTATAAAGACGCACTTATATTATATACGTTCTATAAAAATAATGACGTAAAAAAACGTAATTATAAAACAACTATGAATTATATGTAACTAATATTTTATAATAATAATAAAACTCAAATACAATTTTTTCCTCCAAAAAACACTACCAAACTAACCCACATCCCACCTATTTAAAAAAAAAACAACACAAACACCTGCCAACGCTTTTTGTCTTTTTGCACACTCAAAGCGCCCCGCTTTGGCCATAGCGGGGCGCTTTGAGTGTGCAAAAAGACAAAGGCCGTGTGCGAATAGACCAGGCCTATACAAAAACCAAATGGGGGAACTGCCTGGCACTCCCCCATTGGACCAACAAGATTTTTGTTTTATACTCATTTTAAAATTACGTTTTTGCCCCTAGCTCAAAATAAAATTATGTTTTTGCTCCCAGCTCAAAATAAAATTACACTTTTTGTCCCCATCTCAAAAATACGATCTTGCCCTCAATTCAAAATTACGACTTTGCCTGGCACTCTCCCATTGGACCAACCAGTTTATTATTTTATACCCATTCTAAAATCATGTTTTTGTCCCTCTCTAAACTTACGGTTTTGCACCTAGCTCAAAATAAAATTACGTTTTTGTCCCCAGCTCAAAATTACGATTTTTCCCTCCATTCAAAATAAAATTGTGGTTTTGCCCTCAGCTCAGAATTACCTTTTCGCCCCCACTTCAAAATAAAATTTTGTTTTTGCCCCCACTTAAAAATTATGATTTTGCCCTCTGGTAAAAAATGTGATTTTTCCCCGTTTAAAAATTGTGATTTCGCCCTTAATTCAAAATTACGTTTTTACCCAGTTCAAAATAAAATTATGTTTTTGTCCCAGCTCAACATTACGATTTTTCCCTCGATTCAAAATAAAATTGTGCTTTTGCCTCAAGCTTAAAATTATTCAAATTTATATTACGTTGTTACCCCAAGTTAAAAATTACGAATTTGCCCCTATGAAAATTTACAATTTTGCCCGAGGTTCAAATTTACAGTACTGCCATTACTTTAGCTTTTGTCAAATTACGATTTTACCCCAGTCAAAAAATACAACTTTCCCTCAGTTAAAAATTACAATACTGCCGTTGTTTTAGTTTTTTTTTATGAAAACTATAAAAGTGTTTTGTTTTAATTGGTTGACTCGATTTAATTGTTTTTCGTGTCAATGAGCTGACTAACACTCGCTCATTATTCAGTCATCGCCCCGCAACGCGGGCGAGGCACCAACTAGTTTTATATTTAAAATGTAGAATTGTACATGTCCATCTTGGTTAGAGTTATTCACTTCTTCCTACATGGATAACAATGGTACTCAAAGACGGCCCGAATGTTAAAAAAATAAGTTGATGCTTGCAGAGGCGCAACATAGTGGAGGCGGGGCCGAATCTTCGAACTTTTCATTCAGTAGTAGAGAGTATGTAGTTTTCGTATAGAAATTTTTGGATATATACGTTTTCGACCTCCGGTCGAAAATCTCAAGCTTCGCCACTGATGCTTGGGTTCCCAAGGCCTTCAAGCTTTTAGGGTTTGACTACATTCGATTCTAATACAGACATATGTTCGATTTTTCCTCTCCGATAATAACCCTTTCAACTCTCAATCTCTCGAACTTTCTGTTAGAATTGCTACCATCAGATGACTATAAACGTCGATCAACATCTCTACTGTCAGTGGCGAAGCTTGAGATTTTCGACCCGGGGGGGGGGGGGGCGAAAACGTATATACCCAAAAATTTCTATAGAACCAGGAGGTCGAAAACGTATATACTCACAAATTTCTATATGAAAACTACATATATTACACTACTGAGCGAAAAGTTCGGGGGTTGGGCGCCCCCCGGCCCCTCTAACCTGCGCCAATGTCTACTGTAGAACCGCGACATTAGAAACCATCTAAAGTCTTGAATCTGAAGTCAATGGATGGTTAAGCTGAACTGCTGCTCGTTTAAAATCAGAGAACACATTTGCCATCACTACCTCCGCCATCACACCACCGCCTCTCTCTCTCTACGGTCTCTCTCTCTCACACCGATCTCGCTCTCTCTCTCTCCTTCTCTCTCCTTTCTTCCACTGTCGCCGTCGCACGCCACTGTCAATGATGGTCGGTCGTTTAATATGTAACATGGGGTGTCGTGTGGAGTGTGATTCAACGGAGATGAAGGAGGGGCTGGGTATTCGTCGCCGGCTATGTAGCACGGGGACTCCATTTATGTGGTCGTACCCGTCTCGGGCACTTGTCGGGGACGGAAACGCCATGGGTACTCGTCGGGGACGTTTCCCAAACGTTTCCAATGTCGGGGATGTATCCGGTAGAAGTATCCAACCCGTTTCCATTTATTTTTAGGGTTTTAACCCTTTCAAATTCCATAACCGGCCATTAAACAAATAGAACTATCACATTCGCCTTCTCTAATCTCTAAACTCTCAAGTCTCATCATCTCTAATTCTCTATCGATTGCCGACCTCTCACTAGATGAACCGGAATTTGAAAATGATTTGATTATTGATAATTAATTACCTTTGGAAGATGTAGTATTTTTGGAATTTGTTTAATATATTTTTATTTTTTTATATTTTTTATTGCCGTACCCGTATCTTGGAATTTTGAGTTTTGCCGTTCCTCGTTCCCGTATCGTCCCCGTACCCCGATCCCGTACCCGTTCCAGTGCTACTTAGGTCGCCGGTAAGTGGGTGAGGGGAGGGATGTTTGTGTGCGGTTGAGGGAGGAGAAGGGTGTAGTGGGTGGGTGTTTAGCGGTGTTGAACGGCTGGAGAAGCTCGCCGGAAAGGCGGCTCCGGTTGCCGGCTGAAGAGGTTGTCGGCAGGTGGAGGTGGAGGTGGAGGTGGTGTCGGCAGGTGGAGGTGGAGCTAGGGTTTTGGAGCAGATGATGTTTTGAAGAGGGAGAGAGGGAGAAGAGGTTGGCAGAGGTTAGAAGACATGGGGAAGGGTCTGCTTGGGGAAGAGGTGAGACAGAGGTAAAAGCTTTGCTGATCTTCAAGAAAACAAACAAGCTGCAGGACCCTTATGTCTGCGCGACGCATACATAAGTGCTCAGAAGAGCTTTTGGCAAAAAACAAACACCACCTAATTCTTTGTTAAGCACATAAGGTAAAACTAGTAGTAGCTATAGATGGTGTTTGAAAAGTTATCTCCTTCATTAAAATTCTAATATGTGTGACTGTGCGTCTTTTAACATTAGAAATATGATCATCTACAAGAGAAATAGTATAAAAACATGTCTTATCATATTTCCACATGTTAGGCTCTTAAACAAAAACATATTTATTTTACGAAAGAGCTACGATTTTAGAGTTCGCTTAGACTCTAGAAAGAGACATGATGGTAGGCAACTAGGCATAAAAGATTTGAAAAGTATAAAATCCAATTTTCAATCACCAAGAATTAAAATATTACAAAATGCTAGGAATATACCGCTATTTTACATCACATAAAACACGAGAAAATTATCTAGTTGTAGAATCAAAGGACTGAAGGAGGGTCAAGAGAACCTACTGATTCACCAAAACTTGTTATGTAAAAAGTAGTTTTTGTAATTGTAAGTATATGGAAATGGGGTTTTGAATTATATTGTTATACGGTAAAGAATGAAATATGTATTTTTCTACTTTAAATGATTTAATGATTGTACCCAAAATAATTCATTCCTTGTGAACCCAACTCACATGTGGTCTAAAGTCATCTTTGGTGCCACCACCACTCTTCAATGTCCCCTAATACCGAAATAGAAACATGCTTGTCCACTCGCCATAAATTAGACACAACCAAGGCTACAACAGTTTGAAATTATATAAGATAAGATATGTTAGTTAAAGTATTAGATAAAATATATATCACTTAAGATTTACTGTCTTAGTTAGATTTAATTAATTATTTTTATATATTTATATATACTCTTAAAGAGCATGGTTGGTGACATGACTTATTTTAACTCTAAAAACCACCAACCTTCTATATATAAATATCTTAGGTGGAAAAAACAGCCTAAATGTTAAAGTGCTCTATTGGTTTGTGGTGTTTTAGTCTAACAAGAGGTGAACGGTTCGACCATTGCTTTTTGTAACTGCATGTAATCATGACTTGCTTCTTTCTCTTTTTTTTTTTACTCAGTCCATATTTTATTTAGTAAAATTAGATATTTACACCTAATTTACATATTATAAATTAGCAACGTATTAGTGTATAGAGATGTTGTACCTCATGCTTTGAGAGGGTGGGGGGTTTAAAAAAAGTTGACATTACACTTTTTTAACCGATAACTCTTTGATTTTTTTACTTTCAACCAAAAGTTTTCATCTTTGTTTTAATATAACCTTATAATTTTTTTACTTTCAATTTTGGTCCCCTATACATTATATACTCCTCAAAACTTTCGTTTTATGTTTCATTCTAAATTTTACGAGTTAATACGGTGCAACGTACGTGTGTGGTTCAACGTTCTTATGTTTTGTTTTACACTTCACTCTAAATTTTGCGAGTTAACATGATGCAACGATGCGTATGTGGTTCAACGTTTTTATATCGTCTATTTTTTTCTGTTTCATAGGTTTTGTCGCAACGTGCGAGTCCTAAATCAACTTAGTTATTATTTTATATGTTTTACGTTTCGGTCTAATTTCTCTGCATTAACACGCCACAACTTCAGTGTTGGTGGTTGTGTGGCGTTAATGCTATTTGTCATGGTTTTACGCCACCGCCGCAACACAAGGAGACTTAATACTAGTTAATTAATAAATTATAACCAAATCATTACTTACACCTAATTAATCAATAAATTATCAAGTCATTACTTCTATTATTATTTAACTTGAGTTTTATATTTTGTTTTGTTTTTTATATTTAATATTTAAACTCACACTATTTTTATGGTGAACCAAATACTATACCACTAAACTACTAAGTCATTAGTGTTTTTTTAGAAAAGTATTTAGCTAAATAAAATACGAAAAATCATATAGTTTTTTTAGTTGAACGACAAAAAGACCAACGAACAAAACATGTGCCGATAAACTTTTTACATGTTACAATTTTATTTTGTGGGTTTTTTTCGGTTGTGTTGATGGTTCCGGCCATGGTTTTTTTACGCTAGCCCTCAACTTCAGAGATTTTATACATTTAACCCACATCTTTTGGTAAGTGAAATATTGACCTCTAACTCTTGATAATTGTCAACTTTGATCCCTAATCTTTACTACTTAATAACTTCACACCTCATTTTCTCCAACATTTCAATTCTTTTGTTTAAATTACTTTTACGAATTGACACCGCAACGTATGATACATATACTCTTTTCTATCTATGTCTAACCACGTTAATGTCACGAACATAACGCGTGTGACAAAGTCAAAAACAAGTCATGTCACACAAGAGCATCACACGTTAATGTTATCACCGTAACGCGTGTAACGAAGTCGCCAACACGACATTGCCGCCGCAACTCGCGGCACGGGTAAAAATCTAGTTCTTACTATAATCAAAAGTTATAATTTTATTTAAACTATTTGTATAATATAATGTTTAAATAGATGATTAATAGTTTATCATAGAATTTAATCATGACAAGTTGAATATGGCGCATGATTATTGCAATTAAAATCAGTTGGGAACCAATTCTCTTGATGTAAAGGAGTTGATTGGGGGGTTATTGTCTACAAACGTACAACTTTTTGATGGGCAAATAATTCCATGAGGAAAAGAATGAGCAGAAACCTTTTAGATGAATGTATCATACATGGCCCCACCCATATTCAATAAAGTAAGAATTATGTAAAGTTAATTATATTATTGATGCCATCATACACATGTATTACTATCACAATCATAGAGACAGATACCAACAACTTTATACTTCTTACATAATAATATACCGAATTTTAAAATCCAATAGGAGTGTTTGAAAATTTAAAAATCGTAAAAAATAAAGCCACTTTCCAAAATAGAAACTATAATAAATAATAGATTATCCTTCATAAATTTCTTGGGTTCGATTTCTAACACTAATAAAAGAGTCTAATTAATGTCACGTTACATTCTCCTCTATACTAATAAAAAAGTCTACTTAATATCACATGACATCTTCTCCTTCAATTCACTAATATTATTAAACTCCTCTATACTAATAAAAAAGTCTACTTAATGTTGCATGACATTTTCTCATTCAATTCACTAATATTATTATTATCAAATAATTAATACAAAACAATGAAAAATTCATTAACAACTTAATACCAATAAATGTTTTATTGTTTACTTAGATATTGATCATTTACATTTGACTAATCTAAAATATGTAATTAGTTATTAGTAACAATTCTACTTATAATAAACAATTTCAAATAATGTCAATGTGACAACACTTTCTTATTCTTTAAAAGAGATTTTTTACTATATATTTAAAACATCTATTAAATAAATTAATTTTTTTATTATAATAATAAAAATGGTAAAAAAATACGTTAATCCAATACTTGAAAACTGACTAACTTCCATGCTTTGAAAACACTTTTAATGGGTGTTTGGGATTCCATCACCATTTCTCCTTATCGCCTTTTTCATATCTTTTTTCAAAAAGTCACAACCAACTAACTTTTCAAAAACTCATTTTCGAAGCACAAAAAAACTCTTTTTTAAACCATTATCCAAACATATTTTTTGAAAAACTCATTTCGCAAAAAGTTTTAGGTGGGAAAATGGAATCCCAAACACTCCTTAATGTTATTAGACCCGTGTAATACACGAGGTTAAGGATAGAATATCTTCATAATAATTTTGATGCAAGTCTATACTCACCGATTGTTCTAAATGGATTTATATCGTTAGGCTTGCCAAACCATTGTTAGTTACCAAAGGTCAGTGTTCCAATGACATAATCAAGAAATATTAATCGAAAGAATGGTTTATGTAATGGAACTCGAATACAAGTCCAATCATTGGGTTATTAAGTTATTGAGGTACTCATATTATCCCAAAGCAATACTTTCCCTAGAAAGACCCCGCTTAAATTGAAAAGAAGACAGTTTCCTCTCGCCCTACGTTTTGCCATGACCATAAATAAAAGTATAGGGCAATTTCTGTGTAATGTTGGTTTGTTTTTAAAAGAATCGATTTTTATACATGACCAACTGTTGTGTCATATATACTAAAAAAATCACTTATATAAATTTATAAAGATAGTATAAAATTAAATAATGTATAATTTTATATCTTTAAACCCGTGTAATACACAGGTCTAATAATCTAGTAATAATATAAATGACTTATCACTTCTAAGCCAAACAAGTTAAATAACATGTCAAAATATGACACATAGGTCATGGGTCATTTAGAGGATTACCTGACTTAATTAAACAAAATAAACTTACAAAAGGTTGCTTGACTCATGGGGTGTGTTTACGATAGCCGTTTCGACCACTCACTCGTCATACATACATACATACATACATACATACATACATACATACATACATACATACATACATACATACATACATAAGGTAGGGTTCATGCAAGAACCAACTTTTGGCCGAGATAGAGTTCATGCAAAAACAAACTTCTGGGCGAGAACCACGAGAACTAATGTGAATACAATCAAAATAAAACCAAAACAAACAATGAATCCCCACCCAAAAACTTACACACCCACCCCCCACCAAAAAAACTATACCCCACCCCCCCCCCCCCCCAAAAAAAAAAAAAAAAAACTAAACCCCCCACCCCACCCCCAAGATTACTAAAACATCATATATTGTGTTTTATGTTGATTAGCATGTTGTGATTTATATTCATAGTTCTACGATTGTGTGTTTGAAGTTTCTATGGGCTATTATGATTTGAATTTGGTGTTTTAGTAATCTTTAGTCTGTTATTTGTGGTTTTAGGTGTGTTTTATAGCTCAAATTATAGTGTTTTATGACTTTTTACACTTTTTAGGAAATTTGAACTTTGTAGACGAACCCCACCCTATGTAGGGGTAAAATCAAATAGAAAGTTGATTTTTCCTAAGAGTATTCACATCCAACTCCCTATTTTTACCCTATAAAAATCACTATCTTTTCTCTATCTTTTTCAATTAAATAATACATTTTAATACCTTTAACATTGCATTTTCTCTTTCTTCCACTCACAAGCACTTTTAAAATATATTAAAAAATTATAAAGGGTGAAAAGTGTCCCCCAAATTTACAGATGAATAGTAACATCTTCTCTCTTCCCCACTCACAACCAACTACAACCATTTTTCATAAAATAAAACCCCCTTCACATAATTTGGAGGGGGGGGGGGGGGTGGATGTGAATGCTCTAAGTAGGACTAAAAAGAATCTTGAACTTTCATTTTCAAATCAATGGCTAAATGAAAGTATAGGAAAAAAGATGGGTGTAAAGGTATTTTTGTAATAGCCTATTTGTGGACTTTCTCTCTCCATATGCAAGACACATGCATATTCCTCATATTTTTTAAATGTTCATAACTTTTTCATACGACATTATTTTTTTTAAATTGTACCATAAAATGGAGCATATATTTATCTTTATTTTGAGCATCATATTGCTATATAAAATATGATATCTAAAAAACCCGAAAAATTGCCTTAGATTTCTATGTTACATAACACTTGCGTGCTGGATTTTTTGTACTAGATTTTTTGTGTTAATGTTTTTTTGTACATTGTATTTTGAGAAAACAAAAAGGTGATAGTTTGTGCTTTAGGACCAAAATACTCTTTCATCATACCTATAAGAAATGTCACATGTCATCTCCACAATCCTTCTTAGGCTACTTAGGCAAAACTCATTTCATAGTGTATCATTCCTCTTTCTTTCTCTCTCTCTCTCTCTCTCTCTCTCTATATATATATATATATATATATAGGGTGAGGTTCCTCTACAAAGTGTGTTTTTCCTAAAAAGTGTAGGAAGTGATCATGACCATTGGATGAGTGAGTTTGATGGTTGAGATCATCTTGGTGACTTTTTGGTAATATGCGTGTCTTAAAAATAGGGATTTAATTAATTAGGGGTAAATGAGTCATTTAGCTTGTTTTAAATAAGGAAATAATTTGCATGTGTAACACCTCAAAAATTCATGTCCAATATTATATTGACACGTGTCACGGACTTTAAACGTGTAACGAATTAAGTTAGAGGGACTAAAGTTGACAAATAAGGAATCTATGTGTATAAAAGGATTCAAAGTGTCAAAAATGGATAAATATACTCTAAAATAGCCCTACATGATGTTTATACCTTCAAACGAATAAATCATGGATCATACGAAGCTAAATATGAAAGAAAGTGAGAGATTACAAACTATAGGGGTTAAATGTGTCAACATGTTTAACGTATACCTCTGAGTGAACTTTTAGCAAACCCGAAGCTTTGTAACGATTAATTATGCTCACTAGAATGTGTGATAAAAATTTCACAAAGTTTTGTTATCGTATGAGAAAGTTATGACAATATTCGTATACGAGGGGTTAAAAGCGTCAACGATGAAATCTAAGGCCTTACGGGTGATCACAAAGTTAACCAAGGACTTAACCAAGTTTGTAAAAGTCTTAAGGTCCTTAAAAATCAAGTTAAAGGGCTGGAAATGCAAAATTGGAACTTAAAACCACGCATACAAGGACCAGGGACCAAAAATGCAAAGATTGAAACTTATTTGGCAGGTTCTGGAAGGCCATACCGGCCGCGTAAGACCTGGGTGGTCTCTTACGCGGGCCGCCTGAACCGCCCAGTATCAGAAAAATGCGCACAGCTGCCAGTCAGACCAGTAAACCGACTTTAAAACTTGTTTTTACATACCAGGGGCTGCCCCAATGGTATTTCATGCATAGGGGGGCACTTGTCTTGATCTGGAAACAATTATAGACCTCCTTGGCATGATCTTGTTGAATCAAAATGCATATATAAGGAGCTCTAGTTGCAACAACTTGTGCCATTCATTTGCAAACATTCACAAGACTCATTCTGGAGCTCCTCTGATCAGCAACAAGCTTCCTAGTGATCCCTAATCGTGCTTAGGACCTTTGTGAGTGTCCTTAATCCTCCTTAATTCAGTTTAGTTTAGTTAATTAGCTAAAAGTCAAACCGTCGTAATTAAGGTTTGACTTCGAGATTAATTAAAATTTGTTCAGTCAAATCTCGAATTAAAAGTACCTATAAGTAGGTATTTATGTGGGTAATAAATCCTTAAAAGGGTACTTTCTGATTCCCACTCTAACTAGGTCAATTGTCGGGTCAAAGCTAACTTTAAAAAGTCAACAGAATACTTATTTTCAAATTATTACATAATTAGCAATGTAGGATCCATGTAACCTGTTTTATCATTAATATAACTTGGTAATTAATGTAAGAACATGTCTAAACATGTTCAACCCGACAATTTTCAGTAGAGACCTGGTTCGGAACCGAAAGTCGCATAATTTGACTTTTGCTTTGACTTTCAGTTCTGACCCGTTTAAGCCTAGTTTAGGATTGCCTTAGAGCTTCTTTTGAACCTAGTTTCATGTTAGTATAACCCTCTATGATTATATGGCTTGGTTCACTAGTTGTCTAATTATTATGCAAGTTTCCGTTAATTGCCTAAATAATGACTAGTATGCCCTTTTCACCATAAAATGTGATAAAACATAAAAGAGTAGACACCTTGGTTACTGATTTATAAACTTGTACTCAAAATTTGACGTCAGTTAGAGGTCTAGATTAAGAGTTATGCTCATTAGCGTAATTAGAAGGTTTTTGTGAATTAAATGGCATAATTAGCATGTAGCCTATCTAAACCCGATTTTTAATACAAAAATTTTTACCTACTGATATAAAATAATATTTTGGGATTTTTAAAGATTTTTAATAAATTTTAGGCTGAGCATAACATAGGGTTGTAGCTTTAATTCGGTTAATGCCGTTTTTGCCCTTTTGGGCCATAAAATGAGTTTTACAAATCTTTTTGACCCCAAACCTTTTGCTACTGATTTTATATGATAAATAAATTATTTTAAACCTTCTGGAATAATAAAAATATCAGCTTTATATATAGAACCCTGAAATGGCTCCAAATCGCCTTTTTAAGCATTTTTAACGCATAGTATGTATTAAAACTATTTTAAACATATAAGGTTTGATACCTACTGATGTTTTAAGTATATTTTTATACTTTGACAGTAAGCTAAAGTTTTAACCTCAGAATTCCAGTTTTGACCTTTTTAGCCTATGTGAAATTACCAAAATACCCCTAAGGTGCATATTTTGGTTTTAAATGATAAATTTCACATATATCTAGTACCTTACTGTTATAACTTATTAAATTAAGTATATTTACTAAATAAATCAGACCTGTAACTCAGATTACTAATTAAACTCTTTTATGCCCTTTTTAAATGACCAAAATGCCCTTACGGGGCATAATTCGAGTTTAAATCCATTTTGGGCATAATGGAAGACATCTTACTGATGTCACAACATATTTAAGGCATATTAACTTAGGAAACTTGCATAGGACTCATTTGGTTACTCGTTACGCACTTTTCGCGTTCGGATCGGCTTATGTAACTAGTTTGCATATATTAGCCGAAACGGGTCAAACCTTATCACCTTTGTCTCAAAATCCAGAATGTGTTTAGTTTACCCATATTATACAAGTCTTCAAACTTGTCAGGTCTAAATCACATTCTGTTCCGGTCTTCGCTTAATCGTGCGTCTGAACCGTATCTTCCTTTAAAAACTAACCGGTCTAAGCTTAAGCTTAATTAAAGACCCGTTAGAAATCTAATAGGTTATTATAAACCTTTGTTCCAGAATAGGAGACCCGGTAAAAGCTACACGCACTTGCCATTTGTGTTTGATACTTGCAAAGGTAAATACTTTTAACTTATTTTCCCTATACGGGCTTGGGGTATGGTATATAAAATACCGCTTGGTCGGGCATTGAATCTTTAATCGAATATAGGTTAAACCATTGATATGCTCCGTTTGGAAATGTTTTGTTTGCTTAAAGCCTTTGGGGGGTTAATGACCATGTCCCGGATATCCTTGGCATCATTTTACGAAATGGCCACGACCTGAGCACGGGGTGTAGGCGTACACCTGCCAGTGCCTAAAGAAATAATGTGGTGTGTCTATTGATCTTTAACCCGATATAAACCGGGCTACTGAACGCATAATAAACATGTAATTCTTTTACAAGATTATATTCAAATAATTATCCCAAGTTATAAAAAAATTTTGTGCCACGTGCATTCAAATCAATTTTATTAAACTTTTCAAAATGAGTCAGTTAAATTGTATTTACCAGTGTAAACTGACGTATTTTCCCAAAAAGGTTAAGTGCAGGTTCTATTCGAACTAGGCTGGCTTTCTCCTAGCATCCACAATAAGTCTCGCAAGCTTGGATGTCAATAAAACTGTTGAACAATATCTCCTTTTTAGTTTGATCCGCCTGTGGATCTGTTTCAACTATTTCGTGATATTTAATATTACAATTTATTAAAGTTGAAATGAATCTATCTTTACTTCCGCTGTGTATTTATATATTGTGATTGTTTGACTATGATGATATCAACTACGTCACGATACTCCCCACCGGGCCCACCGGTAATACATGAAAATATTGGGGTGTGCCACGTGCATTCAAATCAATTTTATTAAACTTTTCAAAATGAGTCAGTTAAATTGTATTTACCAGTGTAAACTGACGTATTTTCCCAAAAAGGTTAAGTGCAGGTACTATTCGAACTAGGCTGGCTTTCTCCTAGCGTCCACAATAAGTCTCGCAAGCTTGGATGTCAATAAAACTGTTGAACAATATCTCCTTTTTAGTTTGATCCGCCTGTGGATCTGTTTAAACTATTTCGTGATATTTAATATTACAATTTATTAAAGTTGAAATGAATCTATCTTTGCTTCCGCTGTGCATTTATATATTGTGATTGTTTGACTACGATGATATCAACTACGTCACGATACTCCCTACCGGGCCCACCGGTAATACGTGGAAATATCGGGGTGTGACAAATATCGGGGTGTGCCACGTGCATTCAAATCAATTTTATTAAACTTTTCAAAATGAGTCAGTTAAATTGTATTTACCAGTGTAAACTGACGTATTTTCCCAAAAAGGTTAAGTGCAGGTACTATTCGAACTAGGCTGGCTTTCTCCTAGCATCCACAATAAGTCTCGCAAGCTTGGATGTCAATAAAACTGTTGAACAATATCTCCTTTTTAGTTTGATCCGCCTGTGGATCTGTTTCAACTATTTCATGATATTTAATATTACAATTTATTAAAGTTGAAATGAATCTATCTTTGCTTCCGCTGTGCATTTATATATTGTGATTGTTTGACTATGATGATATCAACTACATCACGATACTCCCCACCGGGCCCACTGGTAATACGTGGAAATATCGGGGTGTGACAGGTTGGTATCAGAGCTAACATTGAGTGAATTAAACACTAGCCTTTTGTGTTTAATCTCAGTTACACAATTGCACATTCCTTGAACTTTCGAGTCTAGACAAAGAACATAGGACAAATCCTGATTTTGTTTTATTTTGTCTTTTATATTATTCTTTGTTGTTATCTTTGTTTATGTTGACAGGTCTAAATATGCCGCCAAGATTCTTCAGAAGAAAGGGAAAGTCACCTGTAACAGGCCACGACCAGGAGGCCGGGCCTTCTCAAACATGGACCTCACCTGTCAACATATGCACCAGTCCACAGGGAGACTGGAGAGCACATCTACAGCCAGCGAGGCGATCTGTCTCGTTAGCTTCGTCACCTTCTTACTTACACTCTTTTGGACCCCATTCAGAAAACGAACCTAAAAACCCACAACCTTCGTTTATCCCTCTCCAGCGGTCCAACTCACGTCTCTCTTTTGATAACCCGTCCCATATATTCCGAAGCCGGTTCAACCCGGCCAACTACCTCGAGGAACCAATGGGTGTTTGTAGGATCGGTTTTGACACCGTACGATTGCGTAACGAACGTTCGACGTGCGGAATCCATGAACGTACGTGACCGAACACACATGAACGTACTAATAACGTGATTCTATTGAATAAGATGACGTGTACAAAGCCGAGAATCACGTGAGAGAACTTTCTCTCTCTAGACTTTCTCTCTCTAAGCTTAGATCTTCTAATTCCCAAATGAGCAAAAAGTCTTAAACTCTAAACCTAAATGATCTATTTATAGGCACAAGGTTATAAGGATTTCTCCTTATTTACAAGTTTGCCACCTTGCCCTTTTTAACTACATATTACAATAAAAGCCTAGATTACTTCAGTTTCAGCTACGGACTTGATTGACGGAGGCGATAGACATTACTGCACTAACAGACTCCCCCTTAGATATTGCCGCAGTCAATCTCGTAGCGTCTTGTCTTTCTCTTTCTTGAACAGAATCCCCTTGGATCTATCTTTAGCTTCAGTTGCTCTCCCTCTCGGTAGTCTCTTTCTTCAGGCTCCCCCTTTCATCAAGCTTCCGTTGTTTTAGGATCGACGCCTGGCTTTCCGTATACAAGCTCCTCCAAAATAGTTATCTGGCTCTTTGAATCCACGCTTCCTCTTGCGTTGAGCTCGTCTTCAGACTCCCCCTTAGACTCAGCTGTCGGGATCGTAGTCTGGCTTTCACAAGTTCACAAGTTCAGGATCAATTCCTGGCTCTATTCTGCATCTGCTCAGGATTTGAAACCTGTCTAACCTGCACATCCTCTACCTCAACATAAGTTTCACAAATTTATAACACTTAGATTTAAGAAAGTTACTGGTAGAAATCATTCATTCATCAATCTGTATAGTTACATCAAGTTCAAATGAATGACCTTGATTAACTAACCACACAATCTTTCAAAACATTTGTATATAACATTCAAAGTTTTCAACAAACTTTCCCAATCCAATTCATCATGTTTAGCACTTTGAACTTTGAATATCAGCTCTTCAACATCAGTTGTCAAAAATCTTTTTGTATTTTTCAAAATTTAAGCTAAAACACAATATTTTTGGATTTTTGATTTTAAAGGAAATGCAGTAAAGAAATATATACAGACACTATTTTTGTGAGTTTGTGGAAGAGGATCATATCAGTTCATGAGACCAATCACAAGCACCGTTAAGCTTTTGACATTTTAAGTTCTAAACGATTCACGTTGATTGACGATATAGTTATCCTCTTAAACTCAATCTAAAAACTTTCGAAATGTTTACCGATACGTTAAGGTATATTAATTTTGCACTAAATTCTTATGGACCCCACGATCTCAGCATATCCCCTCATCATGCAATACACTGACTCAAGTAATGCCTTTAAACTTTTATCAACTGTGATTTGTGCGAAAATAACTCAGAATGTTTAAACATTAACAATCAGGTCGATCTTTCGATACGCAGAGAAAGTCCAATGTTTAAACAAAATAAGAAAATAAAACAAGTTGAAGTTGTTTAGGCTTTAACCACCAGGTCGATACTCCCGTATACGCAGAGGTGATCCAAAGCTTAAACGAAACACCAAAGAAAATAAAACAAAACGTTTAGGCAATAACATCCAGTTCGATACTCACGTATACGCAGAGGATGTCCAATGCTTAAACAAAATAAAGAAATAAAACAAGTTTAAATCTTTGCAAAATAAAATGCGCAATCACAGCGACTTTTCAGCAAGTTGTTAAAGTTCACAGACTTAACCGGTTTTATGTCTTTCGACAATCAGCGATTACTGAGTAGGTACACAATCATAAAGGACAAAATTAAGTACTATGCTTTCAACCATGTTTCCCACTAGAACTAGGCTTTTTCATTTAAGTTTGTATCGTTATCACAAATCTACTAGTCTAGCTGAGCCTATCGTCACATCATTAGTGAAATCGTTTATCACATTTGACATTACATTTCTTTAGCATGCTGTGATAGTCCACTGATTTACTATCATTTCATCTTTTCTCAACAAAACTCATTTTAGCTTTTTCAATGTTTTTGGCATTTTCAAATTTTCTAATTTTTTAAAAATTTTTCTCCCCCTAAAATCAAAATATGTTTCAATTTTGATTTTCTGAGAAAATTTGAAAACAAGCTATACAAGGTAAAATGACAACATGATGTCGAATTACTTCAATTCGCCATCTATTTGGCATAAACAATCAGAACTCCCCCTGACAACAAACTATTTTCCCATTATGATTTCAAAACACTTAAGTTTGTTTTAATCAAAATGGTTTTTCCGGAAAATTAGTTTTGTTGATTTTCACAAACCATTTGTAGGTTAGGGGTTTACTTCATCACTTTGTTCTTCTTTAACCACTTGTCGGAAAGAGAAATCAAGTACAACTTAATGTCCTTGATTAGTCTTTTGTAATTCGAAATATCACAGTTACCAACCTGTGAATTTCTCAAGAAAGATGCCGATTCCTGTTCCACACTTACCAACCTGGGAACTCCGGCAAGTCAGGATTTTACTTGAACAGATTCACCCAAGCCTGACCAGCCTTGGGTGATTTTAACAAGTCAGATTCATCACTTTTTACCTCAATTTGTGGCTCTTCTGACTTTGACAAGTCAGATTCATTGCCAACACATGGTTCCTTTGCTTCCGAAGAAACAAATTCCTTGTCAGAAGATGGCTCGTTTGTTTTCTCAGAAACAAATTCCTCGCCATTCTCTATTGGAACCCAATGCTTACAATTTTTAAGCTTTCCAAACTTGTCAACCTGTGATGTACAAATTCTTTCACAGTCTTTTTCATACTTAAAAACTTTGATAAAAGCTTTATCTGAAAAATTAACTTTCTTTGATTTTTCTTTGGTTTGATTAGTTAATTTTTCTTTCTTTATCACCCCTTTTGTCCTCAGATTTGCATCTGATGAATTCGTTTTGCTTGCCTTTTCAGTTGAGGAAAGCGATTCATCAGAACTTTTTCTCGGATTACCAGTTGTATCCGAGGACAAAATCTTTTCTAAATACTTTCTTTCTTTCTTTCTTTTCTCCGAAGACAATATCTTTTCTAGATACTTTATCGCTTTCTTTCTCAGTCTATCTTTCTGCCCTTGTGATAATTTCACTTTCTGTTCTTTGGGCTTTTCTTCAATTTCGACTGATTTCTTCATCATTCTCTAAGATTCAGCCCTCGATCTTTCCTTTGATCTCATTGGGCAATCTCTTGCAATATGTCCTCTGATTTGGCATTCATAGCACCTTCTCGTTTTGAATCTCTGGCTTTGGCAGTTAACATCAATGTGTCCTTGATAGCCACAAGTGTAACACACTCTGTTATCATACCTTTCACCACTTTCATACTTCACACCACTTTTATACCACACACTTAGATCATAGCATTGAGTTGCCTTGTGGTAATCATGTCCTTTCCTGTTGTAACAACCCGCACTTTTGTGCGTTGTTACTGCTCGATATACTCGTTACGCCTAGCACCAGAGATTCGGATCATAATGTAGCCATATCGCATATATCGCTATTCGAAGGAAAATCGCATATTTTCGAGATACAATATCACTATATTACACTATTATCACAAACACAAACACTCACGGAGGCATTGAGTGAGGACCTATTCTACCCTTCTCAGTGGCCGTGGTGTGTTGAAACGCAGACAATTAACGCTAACAAGGACTCTCGGGTGAGTGCTGTAGCTCCAGTCGCCATGACGATGATGACAATACGAGTAAACGGTACCCCGTCAGTCTTTGTGGCACTACACGAAATAACGTTCGCGATGACATCAAGAAAGGACCTATACTACCCTCATTGATGGCTGTGAAACGTCGCTAATAATCGCATACTCAGACAAAAACCGATTGTTGTATCGAAACTTTGGAATATGGATACGTAAATACGACCCCTAGTGATATATATACGTATATAATAATAATATAAATTAAGTATGGAAAGCACGTACTTCGAAAACTATCGTAACTATTAAAAAGCGAAGAAATTCATCGCGTCAGGATAGCAATCCGGACGGACAGCAATCCGGACGGACAGCTATCCGCACGGATGGGCTATCCGCACGACTTGGCTATCCGCACGACTTGGCTATCCGCACGACTGGGCCATCCGCACGACTTGGCTATCCGCACGACTGGGCTATCCGCACGATTGGGCCATCCGGACCAAAACCCACTTCAGCTCCACTTTTGCCTATAAATACCATGTCACATCACTTGAACAGTGATGTGACAGCTCCCGCTCGGCCAAACACGCTCAGGACCCTTTTCTCTCGATTTCCTCGCGATTCCGGTAAGATTTCAACCTAAAACTTGTACTTCTATGATCTACACTCAATTCTACATCATTCTATCTTTCAAAACTCAATCTCTAACCGTGAAATCTACTGATTTGAGGCGTTTTAAGGTGATGTCACCAAGAGTTCTTATGAACTTCAAGTTGTGGCCTCATTCCACAATAAACGACTGAGATCTGGGTGATTTCCACAGGTTTTGATAACAAATCTCACCTAAATCTAAGTATTCAACCAAGGAACTGTGCGATTTCGAGTTAACCATGAAGAACCATCAAGAACGACCAGATCTGATGGAACGGGGTGATTCCCGGCCGTTAGAACGGGTCGGAACTGATGAAATTTCAAGTGTTAGTGCGAAATTACACTACCCTAGTAAAACCAAACGTATTTCTTCTGTTAAACCCTCGGAAACAGTGTTCAGAATGCGAAATC
This sequence comes from Helianthus tuberosus, assembly GCA_030545235.1. Lineage (NCBI taxonomy): Eukaryota > Viridiplantae > Streptophyta > Magnoliopsida > Asterales > Asteraceae > Helianthus > Helianthus tuberosus. The sequence goes on along the minus strand of CM060432.1, from coordinate 91,706,302 downwards.
ACATGCAATCCGCAAGGATGACATGTCCGCACGGATGACATGTCCGCACGGATGACTTGTCCGCACGGATGACATGTCCGTACGGATGACATGTCCGCACAGATGACATGTCCGTACGGATGACATGTCCGCACGGATGACATGTCCGCACGGATGACATGTCCGCACGGATGACATGTCTGCACAATACGACTGGACCAACTCCTCATTCGAACGAATGACCATCCTGCCGGATTGCCATCCGACCGAATGGTCAATAGTCACCTGTTTCACCCGCCACCGTTTAACGCACTCTCATTCGATCAGGCTAACTCAGACGCAACCCAAATCAAGCTGTGGTTACTTACCGATTACGCACTGTGAGTATACTTGACCCCTTTTTTAATCGAATTTTGGGTGTAACATACGTTTCTAACAAATCGAACTTATCAACGAATTATTCAATCAATCGAATTATCGCTTGCGAATAACTGTTATGCATAGATATACGTGATGCTAGTTGCATATGTGCTAGGGCTTATACTCGCGACGTCCCACCATGACTAGTATAGTACTATTACGCCCGACGGGGTCTAGTTTGCCATCGCATATTCGAGCATCGAGGACTTAGTTGGTAGTATCAGCTTTGTGAGTATGTATGTCGTGTGTTACGTTTATGCATATGGAAATTCGCTACACGTTTTATTCTATTATGCTATACTTATCAAACCTGTATACTCGCCAATACTTTTGTATTGACAAATATTTTAACGTATGTTGCAGGTTAGATCGCAGACAATATCAAATCAAGCTAGGAAGTCTAGAAACTCAACTAAAAATCCAGGTTGTCGGATTTGTATTGTTCGAGAGGACAAGAAATCTGTGATAACTTATGTGATTGTATTATTTGTTAGTTTGGGATAATGAATGTATTAAATATTATCGCAATATAGTTGTTATGGATTCTCTTGAGCAATCTGATTCGCCTAGTGCCGCGCCCCGATGATTCCGCCATCGGTTGGGGTGTGACAGATTGGTATCAGAGCCATAACTATAGGGAATTAGGCAAGACTCGACCTAGTCCGGGTCGACGTCTCAGAAATTGACCTAGTCTATAGTCTAAGTACCAACAGGCCGACTCGTACAAACCAGTAGGATTTGTATTGGGCCTACTTGATACTCTTAATCGAAGTTGCTAAAAGCTACACTTCGTGTGAACATCGCGTACTACAACTTCACACGAAGAAGCCTTTCCTAAGGCTGAAATACTACGTAGCCTTTCCTAAGGCCGACACAATACACATGTTTTCGAAAATACTCGCATAACGAAACCGAGCGACCCAGTCGAGATCAGGCGTGAAAACCAAGAACTCTCGATAGGATTGCTCACTCAGCGCATTTTTCTAGCACGAGAACCTTTCATCGAGTTAGGAGTGACATCCACATCTCGACGAAAGCCTCCATTTCGAAATCTAGTGGAACTCACGAATTTATTCGAAGAGCATAACCACGATTAGGAACGAAACTGTTAAGACAGGGGTGAAACCCGTACCTTAATAAGTCGTTCCACTCTCTATAAACTGGTTTTCAAAAGCTCTCACCAAGGACTCGACTATCACGATAACTCGAGCCACGCGATGACTAGGAAGACGAATGCCATGAGCTGCATCCCAGTGGAAGCATGAAGTCCTCTAGGTCAACGCGCATGCTCGAACTTGTTAGATATAGTTGGGTTACCTTGGGTAGTCAACGCCTAAACACCCAAGGCACTCTATCATACGACCCGCCAATTTTTACAAATGATCGGAACTTATTTACGTTTTGAAACTTTACGCTTTGTCGATTTCTCGATTTAACTACCTGCTTTATAAACGCACGATTCGCACAGCCATCGCAATCTAAAACGAAACCCGAATGTTCGCAACAAAGCTAATGTTTTCGCTATCGTTACCTCATCTCAACGCGTCCTCGCATATTCTAAACCGACCTATATGTGTATGAATACAAATTACAGTTATATAAATACCTATATATACGTATAAACAAACAAGTCATTGTGTAAGAACTTAGGAGTTTCGTGTTTCCTATGTGGCTCCTATGTGATTCGTATTACTACTATAATATCGCATCAAGTTTTGAATGCGCTCAATCGCATCGCAAAACTCGAAAATCATTATGATCGAATCTCACTTCAAGTCTCTTCCTGTCTAGATGCCTTCCAACAACTCTACCTCGAGACGAGTAGCTAGGAGGAGAGCCAAACGAAGTGCCAATAAGAGGATTGCATCAGTTGTGACTAAAGAAGTGGCAAAGCTTATTCCTCGAATTGCCGCTCAAGTGCACTCTCTCAGCAACTCTCGAGCCTCGGAAGACTCCAAGACGGAAGCGCCGCAATCTGCTTTTCTTTACAAACACTTCAAAGCCTGTGACCCAATGGAATTCATGGGTGAGGGAGGTGTCTCTCAACTACTCCAGTGGTTCGATTCTATCGAAGTTACCCTTCGTCAAAGCGGGTGTCCCGATAGTTTCCGTACTACTTGCGCTACTGGAGTATTTCAATCACGAGCACTCGACTGGTGGACCGCCGAACGCAACACACGTGGGATCCCCGCAGCTTACGCCCTCTCTTGGGATGAGCTGAAGGAGCTCATGAAGAAAGAGTACTGTCCTCCTTACGAAATTCAGAAGCTGGAAGACGAATTCTGGAAAATCAAGCAGACCAAAGGTGACAACGCTGGCTACACCGCAAGGTTCAAATAGCTCAGCATAATCTGCCCGAGCCAAGTCAACACTTCAGAAAAAGCCATTTCGAAGTATATTCATGGCTTGCCTGAGTGTGTGGGTGATTTTGTCGAAGCTGCAAGACCTGCTACCATCGAAGAAACCTACCGCTTAGCCGCAGAAATCAACAACAAACGACTCGTGGAAGGGTTCTTCTCAAAGAATCCTGTCAAGCAAGCTCATCAAGCAATCGCCATTAACGCTTCAGGGGATCCTGTCAACGATTCTTCTGACGAATCGGCTGACGATTCTTCTGACGAATCTGATCACGATACTTCTGACAAATCTGCTAGCGATTCTGCCAACGACTCTTCTAACAAAACTGCCGACGGATCTTCCGACAACTCGACCAAAGATTCTGCAAGTGAGTCCTTAGAAGAATCCTCCAACGACGACACCTCTTCGCAGGACACCGACAAACCCAGCCGCAAACGGAAGATTTCAAGCCCGAGCTCATCAACAACCGAACTGCTGCAACCGAAACCTCTTCGAACAGTCCCGATGTTTCCAAAACGAGCTTACACTGGAGCTCATCCTCAGTGTTACTCATGCACCTATCATCATCCAGTTGGGGCTGACTGTCGCTATTGCAATAACTGCAACCGTTACGGTCACTTCACCTGCAACTGCCGCATCGAACCGAGAACTTGAGTACAACAACAACAGCTCCAGCAAAAGTCTTCAGCATCAGACATCTAGCAAGCGTAGGATAAAGCTGTAATGATACGATTTTCGACGTTAATTTCTAAGTTTTGGACCTACTCTATTACTCGATGTTGCCGCTATGTGTAACGTTAACTTTCGTTTTCGTTCTTTCACTCTTTAATCGTCGCACTTAGACTAGATTCACACATATACTATATCACGAGATAATGTGTTTTACCCTCACTACACTCTTAGGACGAGGTACGATAAACATGCAAGGAACGATTAATCACGGGTGCACACGGGATTATTCGAGTCAGTGCACGGAGATCGTAGTGAATTCTAAGGTGCCATGGCGTTTTGACAAAAGGTGACACCAAATTACGGGATGAAAGTAGTAGGGGTCAAGCAAGGTGTGCTTTATCATACTACCAAAGTTTCGTGAAGAAAGTGCCATGTGGAGTTGAACGTTATTAGACCTATTATACTGTTGTGATTATTTTCGACACACTACACTCAATCGCAAGGCGTAACAACTGAAATCGCATCATCGCAAGACTTGACGTAAGTCTGCAAACGCAATGCAATCGCCTCATCGATGGACTCTGGAGAGTCTGCCTCGCAGGACAATTGCATCAACGCAAGACTGGTCGTAAGTCTATAGCAATCAATCTCATCAAGCACATTAACGCTCACGACATTGTCGGGGGAGGACCTATTCTACCCTCCTCGATGACTGTGATGCGTCGCAACGTAACGTAAAGCCTATTCGAAACAAAACTCGACTAATCACAATCATTTATCATGTGTATCTCGCAATCTCTATCGCTTATTATGCGAATCTACATCGTTTGCTGTGTATCAATCTATCGCTATACCGTTAGCTGTGATATTCGTGTTAGGTTAGCACACATGACCTCGCTTCACGAGGTGAAGCTCATATGATTAAGGCAAGGTGTTTTAGTCATATCAGCGACCCTTCGTGGAAAAAGGCCATGTGGGGTCTAATGTTAGTTAAACTCTGTGGTGTTAATCAATCAAAGTCGAACCGCATACCTTCGTTGCTTGCAACGCAACAACTGCCGCTTATCGTAATTCGAACTCTCATCGCCATCATTGCTAGTGTTGTGTTGTAATATTCGTTTAATCACCTAATCGCTTATCGTGTATAATCTACCACTTATTCGCTCGTTTGGTACAACCTATGTGGTAATAACACGCATGACATTGCTTCACGAGGCAAAACTAGCCTGGTTAAACGTGGTGTTTCATCATGTTAGCAAACTCTCGTGGAAACATGCCATGCGGGTTCAATGTGGAATCTAATCGACATCGCACTAATCGCTTATCGCCTACCGTTCGACGCCTAACCAGACACGACGCATAAGCATTTCATGTCACCAGGCTATTCGCGCACGCTGTCATAGCAACGTTCGCAATTCAACTCGTTTGTTTAACCTATTCGATTCTATCTTCAACTTGGTCCGACTTCCTACCGATTGGACCGAGTTAGCGAAATTCTATCCGTGTCATATCGGCTAACCTGACACCGCCTCACGAAACGGAAGTAATATGAGCAAAACATGGTGGATACGCCGCTGGTACTTCCTATATATAAGTGTTTTAACCATATTACCAAACTTTCGTGAGAAAGTGCCAAGTGGGGCTCGATGTTAATTAACTTTTCAAACTGTTAAAAACTGATTTTTATAAAATTTTTATTAAAACCTAAGGGAAGTCTCATAAGTCCAGTTTTTCTTTAAAAACTTTGCTATATCAACACGAAATCTTTCTTAAGACGTTAGGTCGACTTCGAGTTCAGCATTGAACCCAGGTCCTAGGAGAGTTTCCGTAACCCCAGTTTTCATTTTCGAATTCCTTAAAATGTTTGAAACCTAACTCTCTTGCAACGTTGGTTAACAATCGACTCAGTTAACCCTACGAATTCCAATCACATGAGAAATCTTCCAAGCCCTTCAAATTACAATCGCATCGAACTAACGAATTCTCCGCAACACGAGGTACTCTGTAACGACAACTCGTGGGATATTACTTTCGTTTTTACGCCGCTCTCTCGCTATCGCAATCGATTTCTCTTATTCGAAACGTTCTCGCTGTCAACTTACGATCAAATCGCTCACTGTATTGCTACTTGTACAAGATCAACTCTTAGAAGTCTACCTATTGGATTAATTTCGGGACGAAATTTCCTAAAGTAGGGGAGACTGTAACAACCCGCACTTTTGTGCGTTGTTACTACTCGATATACTCGTTACGCCTAGCACCAGAGATTCGGATCATAATGTAGCCATATCGCATATATCGCTATTCGAAGGAAAATCGCATATTTTCGAGATACAATATCACTATATTACACTATTATCACAAACACAAACACTCACGGAGGCATTGAGTGAGGACCTATTCTACCATTCTCAGTGGCCGTGGTGTGTTGAAACGCAGACAATTAACGCTAACAAGGACTCTCGGGTGAGTGTTGTAGCTCCAGTCGCCATGACGATGATGACAATACGAGTAAACGGTACCCCGTCAGTCTTTGTGGCACTACACGAAATAACGTTCGCGATGACATCAAGAAAGGACCTATACTACCCTCATTGATGGCTGTGAAACGTCGCTAATAATCGCATACTCAGACAAAAACCGATTGTTGTATCGAAACTTTGGAATATGGATACGTAAATACGACCCCTAGTGATATATATAAGTATATAATAATAATATAAATTAAGTATGGAAAGCACGTACTTCGAAAACTATCGTAACTATTAAAAAGCGAAGAAATTCATCGTGTCAGGAAAGCCATCCGGACGGATAGCAATCTGGACGGATAGCAATCCGGACAGACAGCTATCCGCACGGATGGGCTATCCGCACGACTTGGCTATCCGCACGACTTGGCTATCCGCACGACTGGGCCATCCGCACGACTTGGCTATCCGCACGACTGGGCTATCCGCACGACTTGGCTATCCGCACGATTGGGCCATCCGGACCAAAACCCACTTCAGCTCCACTTTTGCCTATAAATACCATGTCACATCACTTGAACAGTGATGTGACAGCTCCCGCTCGGCCAAACACGCTCAGGACCCTTTTCTCTCGATTTCCTCGCGATTCCGGTAAGATTTCAACCTAAAACTTGTACTTCTATGATCTACACTCAATTCTACATCATTTTATCTTTCAAAATTCTATCTCTAACCGTGAAATCTACTGATTTGAGGCGTTTTGAGGTGATGTCACCATGAGTTCTTATGAACTTCAAGTTGTGGCCTCATTCCACAATAAACGACTGAGATGTGGGTGATTTCCACAGGTTTTGATAACAAATCTCACCTAAATCTAAGTATTCAACCAAGGAACTGTGCGATTTCAAGTTAACCATGAAGAACCATCAAGAACGACCAGATCTGATGGAACGGGGTGATTCCCGGCCGTTAGAACGGGTCGGAACTGATGAAATTTCAAGTGTTAGTGCGAAATTACACTACCCTAGTAAAACCAAACGTATTTCTTCCGTTAAACCCTCAGAAACAGTGTTCAGAATGCGAAACAGATGTGTCGTCCGCACGAATCACATTCCATCCGCACGGATGACATGTCCTCACGGATGACATGTCCGCACGGATGACATGTCCGCACGGATGACATGTCCGCACGGATGACATGTCCGCACGGATGACATGTCCGCACGGATAACATGTCCGCACCATACGACTGGACCAACTCCTCATTCGAACGAATGACCATCCTGCCGGATTGCCATCCGACCGAATGGTCAATAGTCACCTGTTTCACCCGCCACCGATTAACGCACTCTCATTCGATCAGGCTAACTCAGACGCAACCCAAATCAAGCTGTGGTTACTTACCGATTACGCACTGTGAGTATACTTGACCCCTTTTTTAATCGAATTTTGGGTGTAACATACGTTTCTAACAAATCGAACTTATCAACGAATTATTCAATCAATCGAATTATCGCTTGCGAATAAATGTTATGCATAGATATACGTGATGCTAGTTGCATATGTGCTAGGGCTTATACTCGCGACGTCCCACCATGACTAGTATAGTACTATTACGCCCGACGGGGTCTAGTTTGCCATCGCATATTCGAGCATCGAGGACTTAGTTGGTAGTATCAGCTTTGTGAGTATGTATGTCGTGTGTTACGTTTATGCATATGGAAATTCGCTACACGTTTTATTCTATTATGCTATACTTATCAAACCTGTATACTCGCCAATACTTTTGTATTGACAAATATTTTAACGTATGTTGCAGGTTAGATCGCAGACTATATCAAATCAAGCTAGGAAGTCTAGAAACTCAACTAAAAATCTAGGTTGTCGGATTTGTATTGTTCGAGAGGACAAGAAATCTGTGATAACTTATGTGATTGTATTATTTGTTAGTATGGGATAACGAATGTATTAAATATTATCGCAATATAGTTGTTATGGATTCTCTTGAGCAATCTGATTCTCCTAGTACCGCGCCCCGATGATTCCGCCATCGGTTGGGGTGTGACACCTGTATCCTTGATTTGGCATTTGAGAACTGTGGTCAAACCTGTACCACATATTACCAACTTTTTGTGAGTTTTTATTTTCAGATTTTTGTGGTTTTTTTATAATGATTGGATGGCTGAACTGATGAGCTTTTATTTTCATTTAGAAAATTTTTCAAATTTTTAACTTTTTGTTTCTATTCTACAATCTTCTTAACAGGTTTTTGCTTTGAGCATTCACGTATTTCAGTAGATTGCAAAACAGTATTTTGAAATTTTTATTGTAAGTCTAAAAATATTTTTCTTTTCTTTTTCTTTTTCATCATCAGCTTTGTCATCACAATCTTCAATTTTGACTTTGTCCAAATTTGTGACATTGTCACTTATTGGAACAGAATTGATCGGTTTTGGACATACAATCTGGTATTGATGACACAGTCTCAAAACTTTTCAATTTCGTCTCTAACTCTTTGATTTTATTTTTAGCATATTCAACTCCTTTTATAAGTTGAACGATTTTCTCAAGATGAGAATTTATTTCCATTTGCTTTTCAAGATTATTTTTAAAAATAACAGATTTTTCATCTTCTAAAATCTTTATTTGATTTTGAAAATCTTTTTCACTTTTTAATTTTTTATTTTCTAAAAATGTTATTATATTTTGAAATTCTTTTTCATTTTCTTTTAAATTTTTGATTTCCAATGTCAAACTCTCTACATCCTTCAAGAGTTTGACATTGTCTGCTTCATATTTTTCACATTTTGAGCACACCACTTCACATTTTGAAGTTTCGTTTTTCTTCGATTCTTCTTTCTCTTTTTCTTTCTCTTCTCCACCTCCCCACCATTCTCTCTGTTTGGCGTCTTCTTCTGCAGCAAAATATTCAATGAGAGCTTCCTCACTAAGAGTCATCAATGGCAATGTTTCCTTGAGGATCAAGGTAACATTCTCTACTCGCATCCCATCTCTTTGCCTTCTTAGCTTCACTGTATATACGAGAAATTCTCATCAACCTCCAATGAGCTCTCTGTTTTCTGGCTTGGTATTTTTGTTCTTCAGTTCTTGTGTCTTTGAAAGGAATTTCTTTTTCCATGATTTTATATCCTTGAATTACCTCGGAATCACCTGAAAACAAACAAACAATCAGTTTAAACGAACTGAGTGCGTAAAAGTGTGTGTTGATGAAATCAATCTAAGACTCGTGTCTAAGATTTGCGGATAAATGTTGTTCGAATGAAATCACTAAATGAATGGACTTGATCGGATCAAAATAGATTCAATTGGGCCTTAGAATGATTTGGGCCGTGCACTTTAATATATTGTAAACCTTGGGCTGACAACACTTCTTTAATTGGGCTGCAACTATGACTGAATCTGATTTTAATCAATGATAATAATGAACCAACAAACTCTTAATCTTTTGATCAGATATCATGCAAGAGCCGACAAACACATCAAATTCTATTGGGCCACTCAATCCACATAACCGACAACTCAATTTTATACAAAACTGATATACATCAACTTGATTGGTCCGTCATTTTTAAAGCACATGAATTGATTATCTTTAATTGTTTAGTGAGCTAACAATTTTGATTGGGCCAATGATCTTTAATCAATTTTAATATTCATTAGGCTGACATTTTAATTAGTCATACACATGAATCAATGACCGACAACTTTATCCTTCACATGCAAACCGGTTCAATACAAACACTGATTGGACCGATAATTGTGATTGGGCCTCAATATCTCAATGATCGCCGACAAACTAATTTTTCAAACAAATCCGATTGGGCCAATAACTTTGAATCACATGAACTGACACACACAATTATGATTTCACACGAGATATATTTGTTCAAGCGAAATCAGGTAATACAATTTCAAGCGAACCCCACTTCAAGCGAGAATAGTTAACATGTACTTTTCAAGCGAACCCAACAAGATATTTCAAGCGAAATGACGATATTAAAGAGGTTTCGCTTGAAATTTTCAAGCAAAATATGATACTTTCAAGCGGAACCAACAGGTATTTCAAGCGAACTCTCGCTGTTTGATACGAAATCGGACCTAAAACTTTCGATTTCTCCTAAACGGCTAGGAGTTTGAATCTGAAATTTGGTAGGGTTATAGATCAGGTGTTTTCGCACAACATATTAAAAAATCATGAATTTTCGACCGTAAAAACCGGTTCAATTTGACGAAAAACCGTTAAAAACGTGAAAAAATGAGTAGAAGATGAAGAAATAGATGAAACTCAGGTCTGAAATCGATGTAATCTTGTACGAATCTATGTGTTTGATCAGTGCAATCGAGATCCTGCTCTGATACCACTTGTAGGATCGGTTTTGACACCGTACGATTGCGTAACGAACGTTCGACGTGCGGAATCCGTGAACGTGCGTGACCAAACACACAAGAACGTACTAATAACGTGATTCTATTGAATAAGATGACATGTACAAAGCCGAGAATCACGTGAGAGAACTTTCTCTCTCTAGACTTTCTCTCTCTAAGCTTAGATCTTCTAATTCCCAAATGAGCAAAAAGTCTTAAATTCTAAACCTAAATGATCTATTTATAGGCACAAGGTTATAAGGATTTCTCCTTATTTACAAGTTTGCCACCTTGCCCTTTTTAACTACATATTACAATAAAAGCCTAGATTACTTCAGTTTCAGCTACGGACTTGATTGACGGAGGCGATAGACATTACTGTACTAACAGTGTTAACCCATTGGGACCCGAAGACCACTTTTCCGGAGATCACGCCATGGATATGGACGAGGATACCGACCCTACCGAACCACCGACCGGTACCCCCACACATCCCATAGAAATTTCTGACGGATCATCTTTTCATGGATCACCTTACTGTGGTCCAGACAGTTATCAAGCTAGGTTCGCCCAACATGAGTGGTATTTCACACCCTCACACCATTCATCGCCTTATCAGCAGCAGCAGCAACAGGATCCTTCCGGGGATTCACGCTTTGTGGCAGTTACCCCGCCACCACCACCACCTCAGTAGCAGCCTCCTGAGCCGCCGAGGCGAAGGAGAAGAAACGCACGGATGTCCGTGCAAGGAAGAGGAGTGCATATCAGCACCCCTCAGCCATCGAGTGGCAGCCACTACTCGCCACTTCAAGAGAACCAGCAGATGGGGGGACCTTCAAACCCCAACCCGGGAGTGAACTTTGCACCTGTCATGTCACCACCATTGGGCTTTAACAACCCAATTCCTGCGTACACTGGCCCAGCAACATATAATCGCTTCGAGCAGCCGGCTCACTCCAGTTTCAACTATGCGGAGATAGACCCATACCTGGTGGTGTGGAACTACAATGCTCTTAACCCCGAAGGGCCTTCCGGAACTCCTTGGGGAGTTGGATACCCAGCTTATGGGTACCAACAACAGCCGTCTCTTCGACCTCCACATTAGCCGCAGCCGCAGGTACCACGGTTTTCCCCGCCTGAGCGGGAGGAAATTCTCCAAAGACTGGACCAGGTTGAACATGAAATTCACAGGGATCGCAGGGAACGACAAAGTTTCTTCAAGGGATTAGCAGGTTTAATAAAAGGAAAAAGCAAGAAGGACCATTGAATCCTTCAATTGTTGGTTGTATTTCCTTGTTTTCAGTTGAGCCCCTACGTGGGCCTGTTTTTCTGTTTTAACCCCTGCGTGGGTATGATTTGTTTGTTAAGCCCCTGCGTGGGCAAGTCTTTATTTTAACCCCTGCATGGGCATGTTTGTTTGATTAAGCCCCTGCGTGGGCATGTTATTTCAGTTGGAAGACCCGTTTAGGGCAGACTCGTATTTTAAATTCATGTTGTGAAATGGTTAGATTTAAATTTCTATTTTTAGTTATATGCATGAACAAAAATATAAAATAAATAATAACAATATTTTTACAAGATCTATCATTATATTAAAAATGATAAAATCTAAAGGGAGAAGACCTAGCCTTTGTGTCATTGTAAGACAGGGCCAAGATGGTAGTTCCCCAATTAGAATCAGATCCTTATTAACATCTCAATTTAGGATTGTTCTGCGTTAAATGTTAAATAAGAATCTTAAAAGGTAAAACCTAGCTTGTATGTCATTATCAAACTTGGCCAATATGGTAACACCTGTTTAAAAAGATTCAAATCTCTGTTAACATCTGCAAACATGTTAACATTCTTGGCTAATGTGATCCGCAAAATCACGCATGCCACCCTTACGCTAAATTATCCCAATTATTTATTATTAAACATCCAATTGAGATGCAATGCCTACGGGCTATAATTATTGTCATATAAGACAAAAGACAGTCGTAGCCTATAAGCTCTCTGTCAAGAAAGGTAATGAACCTTGATTCAAACCTAAATAACTAGATCCTATAAGATCTTGACCTAAAATTTAGAAATGTCCATATGACTAGGTCTATTGTGCCGTTATTATATTTTATTTTAGAACAAAGGGTTACTAATGAAAAGTCCCAAATGAAATTTCTTAACAAATTAACCAATATGGTTCTTTAATTACCATGGTTAATAAATTATCAAGATGACAAACCTATTAAAATTCCCTAAATGAATCATTGTCATCATTTTGTGTAGCATTCCAACTACATGGCCGAGTCTGAGGAGATCAACAGTCGGCCAAAGGAGAATCATGACGCCACCAGGATCAATATAACTGGTGCAGAACTCCAAGCATTGATTGACAATGCTGTCACTAAAGCCATAGATAGGCAGTATAGTGAATCGAGTAGTACTCAAAGCAGGACCCAATCAGCACCCCATTCTAAGCCAAAAACACATTCTGAGGCTCATAGTAAGCCACCCTCTAAGTTAGATAAGCCAAAGAAGGATGATGACGATCATCACTCCTCGAACCAGCAAAGTGTCCCGTCAAAGAAGATCGAGCTTAAACAGGAACCGCGAGGTAAGTCCTGTACATATAAATACTTCGTCTCATGCAAACCCAGAGACTTTACTGGGGAGAAAGAAGCGGTTGACTACATGACCTGGTTGGATGAAATGGATACCGTAGTTGATATCAGCGGGTGCGCTGATAAGGATGTAGTAAAATTTGTATCTCAATCGTTCAAAGGTGAGGTCTTAGCCTGGTGGAGATCGTTGATTCAAGCTACTGGGAAGATTCCACTGTACAATATGACATGGGAACAATTTGTTACCCTCATCAAGGAGAACTACTGTCCTCAGCATGAGGTTGAAAAGATTGAGTCGGATTTTCTGTCATTGGTAATGAAAAATCTGGATTGCCAAGCTTACCTTACGAGCTTTAATACAATGTCAAGATTGGTTCCTTATCTTGTGACCCCGGAACCCAAAAGAATAGCTCGTTTCATTGGGGGTTTAGCTCCAGAGATTAAGGCAAGTGTAAAAGCCTCTCGGCCAGCTACATTCAGGTCTGCAGCTGATATATCCTTGTCCCTCACACTGGACGTGGTCAGGCAGAGATCGCTGAGGAACACGGATGCCGAGAAAAGGAAGCGTAAAGATGACAATTCACGATGGTCAGACAAGAAGCACAGGGGAAACAATGACCATAAGAAGGGGCCTGGATCTAAGAAGGATGGGCATCAATATGGAGATAAGCCCAAATGTAAGGTCTGTAAGAAGCACCATTTTGGGAGGTGCAGACTCGAGTCGAAATCCCAGTCACAGCCGAGAGTTTGTGGAATTTTCAAGTCTTCTGAGCATAAGACCTTAGACTGTAAGAAGATCTACGTGCTACAATTGCAGTGAAAAAGGACACATCAAGTCCAATTGCCCAAAGATCACCAAGAAAACTGAGGATGGGAAAAAGACCAATGCTAGGATCTTCAGGATGGATGCAAAGGAAGCTGTTCAGGACAACAATGTGATCACAGGTACCTTCCTCATAAATGATGTTTATGCGAGAGTGCTATTTGATTCAGGAGCTGATAAATCATTTGTAGATAATAAGTTTTGTAAGTTACTGAATTTACTTGTTAAAGCCTTAAGTGTGAAGTATGAGGTGGAATTAGCTGATGGAACCATAGAAACCGCCTCAACTGTGTTAGATGGATGTGTTATATCCATTAGGAACCACTCTTTTCCTTTGTCCTTACTTCCCTTTAAGCTAGCCGGTTTTGATATAGTGATAGGTATGGATTGGTTATCGCATAACCAAGCCCAGATTGTGTGCAACAAGAAGCAAGTAGTAGTCAAGACCCCGTCTGGTGAGCCACTTACCATTCAGGGGGATACCCAGTATGGATTGCCTGAGAAAGTGTCTATGCTCTAGGCATCTAGATGCCTGAAGAAGGGTTGTGTCATTTATATGGCACAGGTTACTATTGATGAGCCGAAACCTAAGATAGAAGACATTCCCGTCATTTCTGAATATCCTGAAGTTTTCCCTGAAGAACTACCTGGTTTACCACCAGATAGGCAAGTGGAATTCATAATTGACATCATCCCCGGAGCAGCACCTGTTGCTAGAGCACCATATAGGTTGGCACTAACAGAGATGAAGGAGTTGAGGACGCAGTTAGATGATCTGCTAGCCAAAGGTTTCATTAGACCTAGTTCGTCTCCTTGGGGAGCGCCGATCTTGTTTGTCAAGAAGAAGGATGGATCGATGCGTCTGTGCATCGATTACCGTGAGCTTAATAAGGTCACTATCAAGAATAGGTATCCTTTGCCCAGGATCGACGATCTGTTCGATCAATTGCAAGGGGCAAGCTACTTTTCTAAGATCGATTTGAGGTCAGGCTATCATCAATTGAAGGTTAAAGATGAAGATGTACACAAGACTGCATTTAGGACTCGTTATGGTCATTACGAGTTCCTAGTGATGCCTTTTGGGCTAACTAATGCACCTGCCGCATTCATGGATCTCATGAATCGCGTCTGCAAGCCTTACTTGGATAAATTTGTCATCGTTTTCATCGAGGACATTCTCATCTACTCGAAGAACCAACCTGACCATGAGAAACACCTTCGCTGTATTCTTAAACTTCTACATCATGAGAAACTCTACGCCAAATTTTCGAAGTGTGAATTTTGGCTTCGAGAAGTCCAATTCCTTGGACATGTGGTTAGTGAGCGTGGTATCCAAGTGGATCCCGCTAAGGTGGAAGCAGTTATGAACTGGCAAGAGCCGAAGACGCCTACAGAGATTCGTAGCTTCCTAGGTTTAGCAGGATACTATAGGCGATTTGTCGAAAACTTCTCAAGAATTGCAGCACCCCTGACTTTACTCACCCGCAAGAAAAGCAAGTTTGACTGGGGGCCTAAGCAGCAAGAATCTTTTGATATTCTGAAGCAGAAGTTGAGCAACACTCCTGTATTGACGTTTCCTGATGGAATTGATGAATTTGTAGTATATTGTGATGCATCACACACCGGAATGGGCTGTGTGCTCATGCAGAAAGGCAAAGTCATTACCTATGCTTCATGACAGTTAAAGGTGCACGAGAAGAACTACACCACCCATGAATTGGAGCTGGGTGCCGTTGTGTTTGCACTAAAACTGTGGAGACATTACTTGTATGGAACCAAGTGTCTGATCTATTCAGATCACAAGAGCCTTCAACACTTGTTTAATCAGAAGGATTTAAACATGAGGCAACGACGTTGGATGGAAACTTTGAATGATTATGACTGTGAGATAAGATACCATCCAGGCAAGGCAAATGTGGTTGCTGATGCCTTAAGCAGGAAGGAAAAAGTGAAGCCTATAAGAATCAATGCCAAGAGCATTGAGATAAAGAATAGTTTGAACGAAAGGTTGTTAGCTGCACAGAAAGAAGCTGTGTTGGAAGCTAACTATCCTGATGAAAAGCTAGGAGTAACTGAGGAGCAGTTATCCTATGACAAGGACGAAATCCTGAGATTGAATGGACGAATATGGGTTCTAGTTTATGGAGGACTTCGAGATGTTATCCTCCAGGAAGCCCACAATTCTAAATATTCCGTTCATCCTGGAGCTGATAAGATGTACCAGGATCTAAAGGCAAACTATTGGTGGATAGGCTTGAAAAAGTCTGTAGCTGCCTATGTAGCTAAATGTTTGACGTGTGCGCAAGTCAAAGCTGAACATCAGAAGCCGTCAGGTTTGCTACAACAGCCCGAACTTCCCACATGGAAGTGGGAAATGGTGACAATGGATTTCATCACCAAGTTGCCAAAGACAAGGAAGGGAAATGATACTATATAGGTGATAGTAGATAGACTGACTAAGTCAGCACATTTCCTACCCATTAAGGAGACTTATAGCTCTGACATGTTAGCCCAGTTGTACGTAGATAAGATTGTATCTCTGCATGGCGTACCAGTGTCAATTATCTCTAACAGAGATACCAGATACACATCGCATTTTTGGAAAAGTTTCCAACAGTCTTTGGGCACGCGCTTGAATTTTAGTACGGCTTACCACCCTCAGACGGACGGGCAGAGTGAGCGTACCATCCAAACCTTGGAAGACATGCTTCGTGCATGTGTAATTGATTTAGGTGGTAGTTGGGATAACCACCTGCCATTGATCGAGTTCTCCTATAACAATAGCTATCATACGAGCATTAAGGCTGCGCCTTTTGAGGCATTATATGGTAGAAAATGCAGAACGCCTATTTGTTGGGCGGAAGTAGGAGAAGTTCAATTATCAGGACCTGACTTAGTCTTTGAAACGACAGACAAAATTGTCCAGATTCGTGACCGCCTGAAAGCTGCCAGCGATAGGCAGAAAAGTTATGCTAATAAAAGGCGAAAACCTCTAAAGTTTGAGGTTGGTGATAAAGTTTTGCTTAAAGTATCACCCTGGAAGGGAGTGATGCGATTTGGTAAGAAAGGTAAATTAAGCCCAAGGTACATAGGACCATTCGAGATCATCGAATGTGTAGGATCAGTGGCTTACAAGTTGAACTTGCCAGAAGAGCTCAGTGGTATTCACAATGTATTCCACGTCTGCAATCTGAAGAAATGTCTAGCCGATGAATCGCTAGTCATACCACATACGGATGTGCATATAGATGAGAGCTTGAAATTTGTGGAAAAACCATAGTCGATTGAGGACCGACGGGTTAAGAAGCTTCGAAGGAAGCATGTGCCTATAGTAAAGGTCAAATGGGATGCCCGCATAGGTCCCGAATACACGTGGGAGGTAGAGTCCACAATGAAAGAAAAGTACCCTCAATTGTTTCAGTAAATCTCGAGGTCGAGTTTTCTTTTAAGGGGGTAAGGATGTAACACCTCGAAAATTCATGTCCAATATTATATTGACACGTGTCACGGACTTTAAACGTGTAAAGAATTAAGTTAGAGGGACTAAGGTTGACAAACAAGGAATCTATGTGTATAAAAGGATTCAAAGTGTCAACAATGGATAAATATACTCTAAAATAGCCCTACATGATGTTTATACCTTCAAACGAATAAATCATGGATCATACGAAGCTAAATATGAAAGAAAGTGAGAGATTACAAACTACTGGGGTTAAATGTGTCAACATGTTTAACGTATACCTCTGAGTGAACTTTTAGCAAACCCGAAGCTTTGTAACGATTAATTATGCTCACTAGAATGTGTGATAAAAATTTCACAAAGTTTCGTTATTGTATGAGAAAGTTATGACAATATTCGTATACGAGGGGTTAAAAGCGTCAACGATGAAATCTAAGGCCTTACGGGAGATCACAAAGTTAACCAAGGACTTAACCAAGTTTGTAAAAGTCTTAAGGTCCTTAAAAATCAAGTTAAAGGGCTGGAAATGCAAAATTGGAAGTTAAAACCACCCAAACAAGGACCAGGGACCAAAAATGCAAAGATTGAAACTTGTTTGGCAGGTTCTGGAAGGCCATACCGGCCGCGTAAGACCTGGGTGGTCTCTTACGCGGGCCGCCTGAACCGCCCAGTATCAGAAAAATGCGCACAGCTGCCAGTCAGACCAGTAAACCGACTTTAAAACTTGTTTTTACATACCAGGGGCTGCCCCAATGGTATTTCATGCATAGGGGGGCACTTGTCTTGATCTGGAAACAATTATAGACCTCCTTGGCATGATCTTGTTGAATTAAAATGCATATATAAGGAGCTCTAGTTGCAACAACTTGTGCCATTCATTTGCAAACATTCACAAGACTCATTCTGGAGCTCCTCTGATCAGCAACAAGCTTCCTAGTGATCCCTAATCGTGCTTAGGACCTTTGTGAGTGTCCTTAATCCTCCTTAATTCAGTTTAGTTTAGTTAATTAGCTAAAAGTCAAACCGTCGTAATTAAGGTTTGACTTCGAGATTAATTAAAATTTGTTCAGTCAAATCTCGAATTAAAAGTACCTATAAGTAGGTATTTATGTGGGTAATAAATCCTTAAAAGGGTACTCTCTGATTCCCACTCTAACTAGGTCAATTGTCGGGTCAAAGCTAACTTTAAAAAGTCAACAGAATACTTATTTTCAAGTTATTACATAATTAGCAATGTAGGATCCATGTAACCTATTTTATCATTAATATAACTTGGTAATTAATGTAAGAACATGTCTAAACATGTTCAACCCGATAATTTTCAGTAGAGACCCGGTTCGGAACCGAAAGTCGCATAATTTGACTTTTGCTTTGACTTTCAGTTCTAACCCGTTTAAGCCTAGTTTAGGATTGCCTTAGAGCTTCTTTTGAACCTAGTTTCATGTTAGTATAACCCTCTGTGATTATATGGCTTGGTTCACTAGTTGTCTAATTATTATGCAAGTTTCCGTCAATTGCCTAAATAATGACTAGTATGCCCTTTTCACCATAAAATGTGATTTTTGAAAACATAAAAGAGTAGACACCTTGATTACTGATTTATAAACTTGTACTCAAAATTTGACATCAGTTAGAGGTCTAGATTAAGAGTTATGCTCATTAGCGTAATTAGAAGGTTTTTGTGAATTAAATGGCATAATTAGCATATAGCCTATCTAAACCCGATTTTTAATACCAAACTTTTTACCTACTGATATAAAATAATATTTTGGGATTTTTAAATATTTTTAATAAATTTTAGGCTGAGCATAACATAGGGTTGTAGCTTTAATTCGGTTAATGCCGTTTTTGCCCTTTTAAGTCATAAAACGAGTTTTACAAATATTTTTGACCCCAAACCTTTTGCTACTGATTTTATATGATAAATAAATTATTTTAAACCTTCTGGAATAATAAAAATATCAGCTTTCTATATAGAACCCGGAAATGGCTACAAATCGCCTTTTTAAGCATTTTTAACGCATAGTATGTATTAAAACTATTTTAAACATATAAGGTTTGATACCTACTGATGTTTTAAGTATATTTTTATACTTTGATAGTAAGCTAAAGTTTTAAACTCAGAATTCCAGTTTTGACCTTTTTAGCCTATGTGAAATTACCAAAATACCCCTAAGGTGCATAGTTTGGTTTTAAATGATAAATTTCACATATATCTAGTACCTTACTGTTATAACTTATTAAATTAAGTATATTTACTAAACAAATCAGACCTGTAACTCAGATTACTAATTAAACTCTTTTATGCCCTTTTTAAATGACCAAAATGCCCTTACGGGGCATAATTCGAGTTTAAATCCATTTTGGGCATAATGGAAGACATCTTACTGATGTCACAACATATTTAAGGCATATTAACTTAGGAAACTTGCATAGGACTCATTTGGTTACTCGTGACGCACTTTTCGCGTTCGGATCGGCTTATGTAACTAGTTTGCATATATTAGCCGAAACGGGTCAAACCTTATCACCTTTGTCTCAAAATCCAGAATGTGTTTAGTTTACCCATATTATACAAGTCTTCAAACTTGTCAGGTCTAAATCACATTCTGTTCCGGTCTTCGCTTAATCGTGCGTCTGAACCGTATCTTCCTTTAAAAACTAACCGGTCTAAGCTTAAGCTTAATTAAAGACCAGTTAGAAATCTAATAGGTTATTATAAACCTTTGTTCAAGAATAGGAGACCCGGTAAGAGCTACACACACTTGCCATTTGTGTTTGATACTTGCAAAGGTAAATACTTTTAACTTATTTTCCCTATACGGGCTTGGGGTATGGTATATAAAATACCGCCTGGTCGGGCATTGAATCTTTAATCGAATATAGGTTAAACCATTGATATGCTGTTGGACCGTTCTACGACCTTGAAAAGTCAGTCAAGGCAGTTCATCTTTACGTGTAAAGGCGGAAACAATGCACGCAAAGTTACAACAACTATTCTCTTTAATTTCTTCTCTTTTATTGCTTTCTGATTACAATTTGACAGAGTTTCGTTCCTCAAGCAATGATCCAGGTCCGCTCTAATGTACAACTGATCAGCCTATATATAGTATTGTGTGGTTCGCTTATATGGACGTCCGTATAAGCGGACCTATTAGCTTATGGTTCGCTTTTATGGACAATGTCCATATAAGCGGACCTACTATATTGACAAATAAGCGGACCTATCAACATAGGTTAGTATATACGGACCTATCTGACATATAAACGGACCTATCAACATATGATCTAATTTTGACTATCTAAAACCTATGTTGACCTATCTTGACCTCAGACGTAATGCAGACGAAGTCAACAGACATTCTGTGCACTAACAGACTCCCCCTTGGATGTTGACGTAGTCTTTAGCTCCTGAGTCTTCAGTCTTGGTCTTTTTATCTTCTTATTTAGATTGTAACATTTTAAGCATCCATCAATCTTTCTTTTTGATCAGCTTCACACTTTGACTCTTACACCAGAATCTCATCACTGGTTCTATCATCAACAGCTTTATCATCAGCAGGCTCCCCCTTTCGTCAAGCTTCCGTGCTTTTAGGGATCGACACCTAGCTTTCCAGCTTGTCTTCAGACTCCCCCTTAGACTCAGCTCTCGAGATCGTAGTCTGGACTTTTCCTGCAATCACTTATACAACTATAAGTAACAACATTTTAATCTTCCAGATATAGTAATCTGACAATTCAATCTCCTCAAAATCACTTCTCATAAATTTGGCAGTTTCATCGAATCGTATCGGAAACTAGTTCTATAACAATATAAGCATCCAAATCCCCCACAGTTAATCATCCAAGTCCAAATTAATGACCTTGGAGATATCACAAACTGTTTTTGAATTTTTTTATTTTAAAACTTCAAGTTTCAAATTAATGAACTTGTTTTATTTTTAGAAACACGATCAGCTTACTTAGATTTTGAAACTCAGCACTCAGATATCAGTTGTCGAAAATAAAGCAGAAATTAATTTTTTTTTAAACATAAAGCAGTAAAGAAATATGTACAAACATATTTACAAACAATATTTTTGTTTTGAGTATGCGTCAGAGGATCATATCAGTTTTTGACAAGTCACAAGTACCGTTGAGCTTAATAACACAATAAGAATTAAACAATTCACTTAGATTGTCGATATACTGATCCACTTAAATTTTCACACAAATTTCAACTGATTCAGGATATGAATTAGATGTATTAAGAACTTAAACCCATTCATGTGTCCCACCTCTTGAATATACTCCCGTATCCAGATCCCAATATTCAGTCTTACAGGTAATTATAACACAAATGATATCTGTAAGGGGTTAATAATTTATGAAGAATCATGAGAGCTCAGGTCAGAACTACCGTTCAGCAGAGAGATCATGACTCAACTTTTGGGTGTGTCCCCTTTAGAGGATCTTTTTTTACAACAGCATTGCTAAGCAATTTTATTGTCTTATCATATATGCTGAGGGTGATGCTGTGTTTCAAGCATTTGCGGAAAGTATTATTCAAGGACTAGGTCAGAATTTCCATTCAGCAGAAGTCCCGGAATAATACCCCAGATATCACTGAGTATAAAAACCTAGTATATCAGAAAAAGGAACCTTTCAAACGAGATTTCAGGGGTTACCTATATATCCAAGTAGTGTTCCCCACGAAATAAGCAAGTGTTTGAATTTAGGTTTATATCCCGAAAAAGTTTACTAAGTGTATAAAAATCTACCGACACATCCACAGTGAGATCGTCTAACACATTTAAACTTTCCATTTCTTTAGCATACTGTAACTGTCTACTGATGTACTATCATTTCCTCTTTTTACGCAAAAACTCAATTTTTAAATTTTATCATGTTTTTGGCTTTTTCAAATTTTCAAATGTTTTTGTATTTTCTAACAACAATTTTTCTCCCCCTAAAATGCAAAACCATTTAAAGAAAATTTGACAACCAATACTAATAGCTTTGTCTCGCCATCCATTTTCTGCTAAAAGTGCTCTGATTTGCAGAAAATATAACGTACCCCCATGATTTACAACCCATTGATCTTAACAGTTTGAAAACCGTTTTTCAATCTGATGAAAGTAATCATGTTTGTTCAGCCGTGAGGGTTTCGGCGTATTCAATCAAAACTCCCCCTTACAACAAACTATTTTCCCATAATGATTTCAAAACACTTAAGTTTGTTTTAATCAGAATGGTTTTTCCGGAAAAATTAGTTTGTTTATCCATCACTTGTGGATTCGGGGTTATCACATCACCTTGTTCTCTTTTAACCATTTTGTACAGATTTTAACAATATAAGATCAAACACCACAATCACTTGTAGAAAATCAAGTACAACTTAATGTCCTTGATTGACCACTAGTAACACGAAATATCACAGTTACCATCCTGTGAATTTCTCAAGGATGATGCCGATACCTGCTTCACACTTACCAACCTGGAAGCTCCGGCAAGTCAGGAATTCAACCAACAAATTTTGACACCCAAGCCTGACCAGCCTTAGGCGCATTTTGAGCTTTTCTCTTTTCTTCATAAAACTCTTTCACTCCTTTTTCCTTACCATTAACCATCTTGCTAAAAATATGTTTAACATTGCTATTAAACATTTTTCCAGCATCAACACCTTTTGATTTTAGGTTTGCGGCTCGTAATGGTGGAAAGTTCTCATCATTCATTAACGGAACTGTCTCTTCCTTTTTTACCTCAACTTGTGGCTCCTCTGATTTTGTGGAATCAGATTCATTGCCCGAACTTGGCTTGTCTGACTTGGATGAGCCAGATTCATCGCCAATGACTTTCTTTTTCTTCTTGTTCTCTTTTGTCCTCAGATTTGTATCTGAAGAATTCAATTTACTTGGCTTTGCAGTCGAGTGAGTTGATTCATCAGAACTTTTATTCAATCTGTCCGGTGAACCCGAAGACAAAATTTTCTCCAGATATTCTCTTACCTTCTTCTTCTTCTTCTTCTTCTTCTTCTTCCTCAGTCTGTCTTTCTGCCCCTGAGAAAGCTTCATTTTCTTTTCTTGAACTTTAGGTTCTTGAACCTTCTGTTCTTTGGGCTTGACGTTGACTGGTTTCTTTGCCATTCTTTGAGATTCAACCCTTAATCTTCCCATCGATCTCCTCGAGCAATCTCTGGCAATATGTCCTCTGATATGACAATTATAGCATCTTCTTATTTCATAATTCCAATTCTGACAGTTAACAGCAATATGTCCTCTCACACCACATGTGTAACACACTCTGTTATCGTGCCATCCACTTCTATCTGTCCAAACCTTAAGATCATAACATTGTTTGGCTTGGTTATAGTCATTTCTCCTCCTCAATGCTGGATTTGGCTTTTGAGCACTGTGGTCAAACCTGCACCACTTATTACCAACATTTTATGAGTTTTTATTTTTAAATTTTTGTGATTTTTGATAATGATTGAATGATTTATCTGATGAGCTTTTATTTTCAATTTTAGAATTTTTCAAATTTTTATCTTTTATTTTCATTCACCTGTTTCAGTAGATTGCAAAACAGTATTTTGAAAATTTTCTTGTAAATCTAAAAATATTTTTCTTTTCTTTTCTTTTTCATCATCAGATATTTCATCACAATTTTCAATTTTGACTTTGTCAAAATTTGTGACATTGTCACTTATTGGAACAGAATTGATCGGTTTTGGACAAATATGTGATGCAGAAGTCACAAAACCTTTCAATTTATTCTCAAGCTTGGTAATTTTATTTCGAGCAATTTCAGCTTCATTTTCAAGCCGAATGATTTTCTGAAGATGAGAATTTATTTCAATCTGTTTTTCAAGATTATTGTTAAAAATAACAGATTTTTCATCTTCTAAAACCTTCATTTGACTTTGAAAATCTTTTTCTTTTTCTTTCAAATTGTTAATTTCCAATGTTAAACTGTCCAAACTACTCAACAGTTTGACATTTTCTTACGTCAATTTCTCACAATTTTCTCTAATTTCAAGAATCTGTTTATTATCAGATTCTTTCTCATCCTTCAAGCTTTTGATTTCCAATGTTAAACTCTCCACATCCTTCAAGAGTTTGACATTTTCAGCTTCAAGTTTATCACATTTTGAGCATTTTTCATTCGTCTTTTCAACATCAACTTCTTTCTTTGTAATTACTTCTTCAAACACCTGTTGTTTTTCAGTCATCACAACTTCACATTTTGTTTGACTTGAAATCTGCTCCTCTTCAGAATCTGAATCACCATGACCAAATATTGGCATGTTTTTAGCTTCTTGATCATCATTCACTGCCAACTGATTACCAGTAGCAACTTCATCATCATGATCACCAGCATTACTATGATCTGCTTCATTGTCATTTAAAGTTTCATCTTTTTCTTTTTCTTTCTCTTTTTCGGTTTTTACTGCTTCCACTTTTATTTCCTCTAAAGCTTTCTTCTTCAACTCTTCAACCATCTTTTTCAATTCTTCTTCTTTTCGCTTTTTCATTTCTACCACCTTCTGTAGACTTGCTCCACAAACCTCTCTAATCTTCTTCTCCAAATCAGGCAAATATGCTTTATCAGATAACCTTCGTGTGTTGAACGTAGCCGGCCTTGGAAGCAAATTTGTTACAACATCAAAATCCACTTTTGATGGGTCAATCACTGGATTACCCCATGGATCCATGTAACATTCCAAATCATCATTCCATCGTTTTGCTCTTTGGGCTTCTTTGAATGGTTCTCTGTAGTTTTCAAGTTCCCATCTCACATAATCTATTTTCCACCTTCTATCAAGATCAACCACACTGCTTGACATTTTCAAACACCTAAGAACAATCAAACAAACTCAATCAGTTTAAACTATATCCAATAATCTGAAATATACTAACACTCGATTGTCGTGAAATAATCTTGACACGAAAAATGTTCACTTTCGAGCAAAATATGTCACTCTGAGCGAAATATCACACAATGTATACTTGAGCAGAATAAGATACACTTTACTCTGATTAAACCAAATAAACCACTAGCCGCCCATTTCAAGGAAAAGAAAAAAAAATGATTGGGCCTTTTGAACAATTAAAGAATGTAATTGGGCCGTTCAATTACTTGTGACTTTTAAAAAGAAATGGCCGACAAGTTATATGATCAATCGATTCTTATTGGACCTTTACTAAAAGTGGGCTGACTAACTAATACAATTAATAAAGCACAATATGATTGGGCCGCAAAGTTTTATAACACTTGTTTAGTGATTGCTCACATGAAAAATCTGACAAACTTCACTTAACCGACAACTTTAGTGAACTGACACAATGATTTTAATGTTCAAAATGTGGTTGGACCGTTCACTTGCAACTTTAAATCACATGCAACCTTCACTGACAACTTTAATTGTTCAACTAAATTCCAAACCGTCTGATGAGCGGATCTCAGTTGTTCAAATAAGCGGATGTGTAATGTCCGGATAAGCGGAAGTGTCAAGTGTTCAAATAAGCGGACCAGGTAATGATCAAATAAGCGGACCTACAATGTCCGTAAAAGCGGATCTAAATGTTGTACTGATAAGCGGACCACAAAAACGGATCTCAAGTAACTGTCACTACAAGCGGATCTCTAGAAACGGACCTACCAGATTGTCCGGATAAGCGGACCTATGATTTACAAGCAGATCTGTTCGTAAAAGCGGACCTAACGAGCGGATCTCGCAAAGTCCGAAAAAAACGGACCTATGTTTCTAACTGATTTTAACCATTTTTAAGCCGAATTTTAACATGAAACTTTATAGGATTTCTTAACTGTATGTTCCGCACAATATATTCAATTTTCAAGCCATTTCAACCGTAGGAACAATCTCAAATAGAAAAGTATGAGAGAAAGAGAGTAGAAATCAGAGAATTCGGTAGAATCAAGCTGTAGTAGTATGAACTCCTCGTCCTGAGCTCTGATACCACTTGTTGGATCGTTCTACGACCTTGAAAAGTCAGTCAAGGCAGTTCATCTTTACGTGTAAAGGCGGAAACAATGCACGCAAAGTTACAACAGCTATTCTCTTTAATTTCTTCTCTTTTATTGCTTTCTGATTACAATTTGACAGAGTTTCGTTCCACAAGCAATGATCCAGGTCCGCTCTAATGTACAACTGATCAGCCTATATATAGTATTGTGTGGTTCGCTTATATGGACGTCCGTATAAGCGGACCTATTA
Organism: Helianthus tuberosus; assembly: GCA_030545235.1. NCBI lineage: Eukaryota > Viridiplantae > Streptophyta > Magnoliopsida > Asterales > Asteraceae > Helianthus > Helianthus tuberosus. The sequence continues at coordinate 91,679,919 of CM060432.1, read as the reverse complement.
GCTTATGGTTCGCTTTTATGGACAATGTCCATATAAGCGGACCTACTACATTGACAAATAAGCGGACCTATCAACATAGGTTAGTATATACGGACCTATCTGACATATAAATGGACCTATCAACATATGATCTAATTTTGACTATCTAAAACCTATGTTGACCTATCTTGACCTCAGACGTAATGCAGACGAAGTCAACAGACATTCTATGCACTAACATATGCTCCGTTTGGAAATGTTTTGTTTGCTTAAAGCCTTTGGGGGGTTAATGACCATGTCCCAGATATCCTTGGCATCATTTTACGAAATGGCCACGACCTGAGCACGGGGTGTAGGCGTACACCCGTCAGTGCCTAAACAAATAATGTGGTGTGTCTATTGATATTTAACCCGATATAAACTGGGCTACTGAACGCATAAGAAACATGTAATTCTTTTACAAGATTATATTCAAATAACTATCCCAAGTTATAAAAAAATTTTGTGCCACGTGCATTCAAATAAATTTTATTAAACTTTTCAAAATGAGTCAGTTAAATTGTATTTACCAGTGTAAACTGACGTATTTTCCCAAAAAGGTTAAGTGCAGGTTCTATTCGAACTAGGCTAGCTTTCTCCTAGCGTCCACAATAAGTCTCGCAAGCTTGGATGTCAATAAAACTGTTGAACAATATCTCCTTTTTAGTTTGATCCGCCTGTGGATCTGTTTCAACTATTTCGTGATATTTAATATTACAATTTATTAAAGTTGAAATGAATCTATCTTTGCTTCCACTGTGCATTTATATATTGTGATTATTTGACTATGATGATATCAACTACGTCACGATACTCCCCACCGGGCCCACCGGTAATACGTGGAAATATCGGGGTGTGACAGCATGCCATAAACCACCCAACATTTCTAGCGAGTTTCTCTCTCTCTCTCTTGCTTCTCTCCTTCGTGAAGAAACACAATGTCAAGAAAACACATCGTGAATCATATAAATAAACACATCGTGAAGAAACCCAATAAAACACATCGGGAATCATACAATATAACATAACGTCATTGTCACACCCCAACCGATGGCGGAATCATCGGGGCAATACATTGAGCGAAATAGATTGTCCAGGAGAAATCCATAACAAATAATTACCAGATCATTAACATTATGTCCCATACCATAACATATCTAAATAAAACAATTATTACAGACATAGATATCTCAAGAGAAATCATTGTTCCGACAACTCAAAATATATATATATTGTTTGTTTCTAGACTCTTCCTAACTTGATTTCCACATAGCTAGCATCCTAGCATTCAAACACCTGTCACATACGTTAAAATAGAAGTCAATACACAGTGTAAAGGTGAGCATACAAGTTTAATAGTATAATAGTAGCGAAAGCGAGTTTACGCATAACCAGCATGTAACATGTATAATGTGAATCAAGTAGGTTATCGACAATGAAATATGCCCAGACGTGACTGAGAGTTGTAGAGTGCGCAACACATATCACCACCGTGACATGTGAAGAAATACCCTTAGCAACCCCCGTCCACAATAGGTGCTGAGTCCAAACTATAGTACTATCGTTGCTAGGGTGTCAGGCAACAATCACTGTGTAAACATAAAATACAAGCATTCATCGAGTAACACGTATAACATGCAATAGAGGTTAGCGTATAAAAGTGTTTGCTTTGTGTGATCGATGTGGTTTGATATAAATAACGTATAAAACACCCAAAAGTGCTTAAAGCAAAAAGGGATCGAGTATACTCACAGATCGTGTTTAGTAAATAAACACTCTCTTGGATTGAAGGGAGCGCTGGAGAGTTAGCCTGATTACAGAACGATAGCATAAACGATGAGTGGCGCGTTAAACGGTGCAAGTAAACAAGGTGACGAAGGGTCATCTGATCGGATGATAATCCGTACGGATGGTCATTCGATCGGATGACAATCCGTACGGATGGTCATCCGGACGGATGGCCATTCGGTCGGATTGTCCTTCGTTTGGGAGGGGTGTGTTTGTGTATGATGGCTTTGAAGTTTTCGTTGTAGCATTTTAAAATCAGAGGAGTATCTCAACTTTTCAGGTTGTTCGATCGAACGGTCGTCCGGTCGGATAGCAGTTCGTTCGGATGGCGATCCATTCCAAGTGAGATATTCCATGGAGAACAAGTTCACAGCAGGATGAAATATATTGAAAACTTGTTAAATGTTAAATGTTTGGGTCCATAAGTCATTCGATCGGATTGTGGTTCGATCGGATGGCAATCCGATCGGACAGCAATCCGTTTGGTGACTTGCTCGTTTTGAAATTTGTTAAGTTTGAAAGTTTGTAGTTTGATCGAGTCGGTATGACAACGTGTCAAACAACGGGAACTCCATCAAGCCCAAGTTATCCGACCAGTCGGGAATCACCCCAGTCTGATCAGTTAACAGTTCTTGACGGTGGTTCATGTTCAACCCGCTAAGTCGGTTATCTTGTTGATAGGAATCAGATCTCAGATCGGCACATCACTAGAGAAGGAGTGGAAGGCCTGAATGAGCTCCGATTCTATCGGTTTTGAGTGCATGAGTGTAAAAGAGTTGAAAGGACAGTTATGAAAACATCTTTCAATCCTTTTAATTCTAAAAATGTTTAGATTTGGATGGAATTAGTGTGTAAACATTGTTGAAATCCTTTAGATCTGAGTTGTTCTTGGTGGAATGAGGTCACACTTTGAAGTTCATGAGAACTCATGATGACATCACCCTAGAACACCCCAAATCAGATGGATTTCATGGTTAAAAGTTGAGATTTGATGGTGAAAATGATGAAGAAGTGTGTGTAGATCGATAAAGTACAATATTTGAGTTGAAAACTTACAAGAATCGCGAGAAATCGAGAGAAAGGAGGGCTGGAACGAGCTGTTCGGACAAAAGAGCTGTCACATCATGAATAGGGATGTAACAGGGCTATTTATAGATGTCCAAAAGAGGAAAGATGGTGCAAGGAGGTGGTACGAGAGGTGGTTCGATCGGATGGTCATCCGGATGGATGACCATTCGATCGAATGGTCATTCGATCGGATGGGTTTGGTGAGTTGGTTTTCGATGTTTCATTTCGTGCATTGAGCGTTGTGATGCGATGCGATAGTATTTCACATTAGTTACCCAAGTAACCTAACTAACAGTCATAAACCTAAACATACCCATTCTGCGTTTAGTGTTGCGATTGCATTGTGATAGATTTGCGATTGCGTTTGCGATTAACATCCCAAAACAAATATAAACATGCACAAGTAACACATAATAGCACACACACGTAAAACAATATCCATAACCTATAACTCGAGTTGCGATGCGATAGCGATGAGATAGCGATAAGTCGATTAGCGGTAAGCTGCGATTATTAGTATTTACTCCACATAATACAACTAAAGTAACTTAAAATAGAGTATCGATTACAAGTCAAGGAGTACAATCAATGATTAAGCAACGAGTGACAGATCGTATTTAGCAATCTTTTCTTCCTTTGACCTTGACTTTGACTTGTACTTTGACTTCAAAACGCGGGTTGTTACAGCCTCCCCTACTTTAGAGAATTTCGTCCTGAAATTAAGGCGCAGGCGTAATGAATAGCTGTGGATATTTAGCCTTCATGTCACTTTCGAGTTCCCAGGTGAACTCGGCGCCGCGTGTGCCTTCCCAGTGAACCTTCACAATGGGATTGCGTGAGCATCGGAGTTGCTTGGTCTCTCGATCCATGATCTCAACAGGCTTTTCCACGAAGTGTAATGTTTCATCCACTTGTAGATCCTCAAGTGGCACTTGTAAATTCTGCTAAGCTAGACACTTTCTGAGGTTCGAAACATGGAAAGTTGGGTGGACGTTACTAAGTTCCTCCAGTAGTTCGAGTCTGTAGGCACTTTGCCGATCCTTTCCAGAATCTTAAAGGGGTCCAACATATCGAGGCGCGAGCTTTCCTTTCTTGCCGAATTTGATCACACCCTTCCAAGGTGAAACCTTTAGGAGAACGTGATCGCCAATGTCAAATTCAAGGGGCTTGCGGCGTCTATCGGCGTAACTTTTCTGACGACTCCGAGCTTTCAGTAGGTTATCACGTATCTGGAGGATTTTGTCAGTCGTTTCTTGTAATAACTCAGGACCGGTAATTTGCGCGTCTCCGATCTCATGCCATACAATAGGCGATTGACATTTTCTTCCGTATAATGCCTCGAATGGTGCCATTTGAATGCTAGAGTGATAACTGTTGTTGTACGAGAACTCGACTAAAGGTAAGTGTGCGTCCCAATTACCACCGAAATCTATGACACACGAGTGAAGCATGTCTTCAAGGGTACAAATCGTTCTTTCAATCTGACCGTCGGTTTGGGGATGGAAAGCGGTACTTAGATTAACAGTAGTACCAAGAGCAGATTGAAATGTTTCCCAAAGGCGCGAGGTAAACCGACCATCGCGGTCAGAGATGATATCATGAGGCGTCCCATGTCGACATATAATCTCGTCGGTGTAGATTCGTGCTAATCGTTCGACCTTAAAGTCTTCTCGTATCGGCATGAAATGAGCAGATTTAGTAAGACGATCGACGATAACCCAGATGCTATCATGACCTGATGGCGTGCGCGGAAGTTTCGTTATGAAGTCCATAGCTATACTCTCCCACTTCCACACGAGAATCTTGGGTTGTACGAGTAAGCCAGAGGGGCGTTGATGCTCGGCCTTGACTTTCGAATAAGTCAGGCACTTCGAAACATAGATAGCGATATCCTTTTTCATGCCCGGCCATCAGTACTTTTAGCGAAGGTCCTGGTACATCTTGTCTGCACCGGGATGAATAGTATATCAAGACTTGTGGGCTTCGTCTAGCAGAATCTCTTGTAAATTAGTGCATTTGGGGATCCAAATTCGGTCAAGATAATGAAATATGCCATTCGATTTGTTCACTAGTTATTCGCCGTTGTTGATGATCCTTTCTTTCTTTAAAGTGCGTTCGGTGAAGCAAGCATGTTGAGTGTCACGTATAAGGGCTTCGAGATTGTGCTGGGTTTGAGTATTATGAACACTATGCAAATAGCTTCGTCGGCTTAGAGCATCGGCTACGACATTTGCCTTGCCAGGGTGGTAACGAATCCCGTAATCGTAACCGTTGAGGAGTTCAACCCATCGGCGTTGGCGCATGTTCAGCTCTTTTTGGCTAAAGATATGTTGGAGGCTCTTATGGTCGGTGAAGACCGTACACTTGGTACCATATAGGTAGTGTCGCCAAATCTTCAACGCAAAAACAACTGCACCAAGCTCGAGATCGTGGGTTGTGTAGTTCTTCTTGTGGATCTTGAGCTGATGAGAGGCGTACACAATAACCTTGTCTCGTTGCATGAGAACACAGCCGAGACCGAGGTTAGAGGCATCACAGTAGACTACAAAATCATCGTTTCCGTCGGGTAAAGCGAGAACGGGTGCATTGCAGAGCGTATGCTTTAGAGTTTGAAAGGCGGTCTCTTGTTCATTTCCCCAAACAAAAGGCTTGTCTTTATGTGTGAGAGAAGTAAGTGGCACAACAATTTTTGAGAATCCTTCGATAAATCGGTGATAATAGCCCGCTAGTCCGAGAAAAGATCGGACTTCAGACGGGTTCTTTGGTGTAACCCAACTCTTAACTGCTTCAATTTTCGCGGGATCGACATGAATACCTTAACTATTGACAATGTGACCGAGGAATTGAACATCCTCTAACCAGAATTCGCACTTGGAGAACTTGGCATAGAGTCGATTCCCTTGGAGTAGTTCAAGAACTAAACTGAGATGTCACGCGTGTTCGGCTTTTGACTTTGAACAGATCAGGATATCATCGATAAACACGACGACGAAGCGGTCGAGAAAGGGTTTACACACACGATTCATTAGATCCATAAAGACTGCGGGAGTATTGGTTAAACCAAAGGGCATAACAACAAACTCGTAGTGACCGTATCGGGTTCGGAAAGCGGTTTTGGGTATGTCTTCCTCTTGTATGCGTAACTGGTGGTAGCCTGAGCGTAAATCAATCTTCGAAAAACACGTAGCACCTTGTAACTGGTCAAACAAATCATCGATGTGAGGCAGGGGATAGCGATTCTTGATGGTAAGCTTATTCAATTCCTTGTAGTCGATGCTCATCCGGAATGATCCGTCCTTCTTCTTGACAAAAAGAACAGGTTGTAACACCCTGTGTTATGGAAGTCAAAGTCAAAGTCAAAGTCAAAGGAATAAAATATTGCTAATTGCGATATGTCACTCCTTGCTTAACTACTGGTTTGACTACCTTGACTTATAACCAATCTTGTATTTGAATCACTTTAGTTGTATAATGTGGAGTACATGTTAATAAATCGCTAATTAATCGCAGTTAATCGCTACTCGACTTATCGCTAATCGCATCGCTATCGCATCGCAATACGAATTATGTGTTTTGGATATTGTTTTACGTGTGTGTGTGTTCTTATGTGTTACTTGTGCATGTTATGTTTATGTTGAGGTGTTTAATCACAATCGCAACGCAATCTCATCGCAAACCCGAGATTTACGAATTACTTTGTGATATTTAGTAGTTAGGTTATTTGTGTAACTAATGGGTAATACTATCGCATCGCTTACTCGAAACGCATCGTAACGCTCAACGCGCGAAACGAAAACACGAAAACCAACCCGCGGGAGCCACTCGATCGAATGACCATTCGATCGAATGGTCATCCGAACGGATGACCATTCGATCGAATGGTCATCCGAACGGATGACCATTCGATTGGATGGCCATCCGATCCGTCACCTGTGTGTGCTCTTTCCTCTTTTGGAAACCCTATAAATACCCCTGTCACAACACCAAAGTGATGTGACAGCTCCACTCGTTCGACCAGACGCTCCAACCCACTTTCCTCTTGATTTCTCGCGATTCTTGTAAGTTTCTACATCAAATCTTGTACTTCTATGATCTACACACATTTCTTCATCATTTTCACCTTTGAATCTTAACTTTTAACCGTGAAATCAGTGGATTTGAGGTGTTCTAGGGTGATGTCATCATGGAGTTCTTATGAACTTCAAGATTTGGCTTCATTCCACCAAGAACAACTTAGATCTGAAGGATTTCCATATGATTTAACACTATTTTCACCTAGATCTAAACATTTTCAGAGTTAAAAGGATTGAAAGATGCTTTTCCAACTTTCTTTCAACTCTTTTACACTTAATGCACTCAAAACCGATAGTATCGGAGCTCGTTCAGGCCTTTTACTCATACTCTAGTGAAGTGTTGGACTGAGATCTGATTCCTATCAACGAGACAACCGACTTCGGGTTGAACACAAACAGCCTTCGTGAACAGTTAACTGGTTCGGATTGGGGTGATTCCCGTTCGACCAGATAACCTAGGTCTGATAGGGTTCCTGTTGTTCAAAACGTTGTCATACCATCTCGAGCAAACCGCAAAACTTTCAAAACTTATCACACTTTCAAGTTTGCAAAACGATCAGATCGCGGGACGGATTGACGTCCGATCGGATTGCCATCTGATCGGATTGCACTTAGACTCCAACACTTAAACATTTTACAATTTTCAAAGACGATTAGTTTCTAACGGATTGCCATCCGATCGGTAGACCATCCGATTGAATGACAATCCTGTTGTGAACTTGTTCTCCGGGAAATACCTCGCCGGACGGATCGCCATCCGATCGAATACAAACACATCCATCCCAAACGAGTGCCAATCCGACAGAATGGCCATCCGAACGGATTGACACCCGATCGAATGGCCACCCATTCGGATCGCCATCCGACCGGATGACCACTCGTCACTTGCTTCACTTGCATTGTTTTACGCGTCGCTCGTCGCTTATGTACTCGTTCTGTAATCAGGCTCACTCTAGCGCTCCCTTCAATCCATAACTACCCTCGCTGTGAGTATACTCGATCCCTTTTTGCTTTAAGCACTTTTGGGTGTTACATACGTTACTTATTCTAAATCACATCGAACGCACAACGTAAACACTTTTACACACTAACCTCTAATGCATGGTACGTGTTACTCGATGAATACTTGTATGTTATGTTTACACAGTGATAGTTGCCTGACACCTTAGCAACGATAGTACTATAGTTTGGACTCAGCACCTGTCGTGGACGGGGGTTGCTAAGGGTATTTCTTCACATGTCACAGTGGTGATATGTGTTGCATACTCTACAACTCGCAGTCACGTCTGTGCATATTTCATTGTCGATAACCTACTTGCTTCGCAATATACATGTTACATGCTGGTTATGCGTAAACGCTTCCGAGCTCTATTAATACTATTAAACTTGTATGCTCACCTTTACACTATGTGTATTGAACTCTATTTTAACGTATGTGGCAGGTTTTTTTAGATTTTGATGGAATTGAGCTAGGATGGAGTCTAGAAACAAACTAAATAAAATCTGAGTTGTCGGAATGGATATTCGTCTTTGAGAACAATGTCTGTAATAACTGTTTTTATTTTATATGTTTGTGGTATGGGACATGAACCTTTAATATATTATAACAAACAGTTATTATGGATTCTCCTGGACAATCTGTTTCGCTCAGTGCCGCGCCTCGATGTTACCGCCATCGGTTGGGGTGTGACACAGGTGCGGCCCAAGGAGAGGTGCTATGGCGGATAAAGCCTTTATCAAGAAATTCCTGGAGCTGACTCGAGAGTTTGCGCATTTCAGACGGTGCAAGACGATAGGGCGCTCTAGCAACAGGATTGGCTCCAGGAATGACGTCGATTCGGAAATCGATATCACGAGTTGGCGGTAAACCATGTAAATCTTCTGGAAAGACGTTAGGAAAATCATGAACCACAGGCACCTTGTCGATTGCCTTAACTTCCTTTTTCTCTGCTACTACAACGTGTGCTAAGAAAGCTTAGTATTCCTTGCGGAGATACTTGCTAGCTTGGACACACGACATGAGTTGGAGTTCCTTCGAAGCGACTTCGCCATAGACACACAATTGATCACTATTAGCGAGCGAGAAACGAATCATTTTATCGAAACAAACGACTTCGGCACGATTCTCATGAAGAAAATCCATACCTACTATGATGTCAAAACTACCAAGCTGCATCAGAATAAGATCGATAGGGAAGACGTGATTGTTGAGTTCAAGCGTACAATCACGGAGAACAGAGCGAACAGTAACGGTTCTTCCAGTGCCAACTTCAACATCGAACGTCATAGGGAGATGAGCGCGCTTACGTGTATGGAGCTTTTCGAATTCAAACGATACAAAACAGTTATCTGCTCCAGTATCAAACAAACACGGAGCATATATACCGTGGACAAGGAACGTACCATTAACCACATTGTTGTCTGCTTGAGCCTTGCGGGCGTTGATGTTGAAAGCACGTCCACGGGCTGCTGGCTGCTGAGGCTGCTGTTGTTGCGGCTGCTGCTGTGGCTCTTGCTTTACCACTCTGTTGGGGTACATGTTTGCAAAGTGGTTGGGATCACCACATGCAAAGCAGGCTCTTGCGTTAGCAGCGGATGCAGGAGCTCCTTGTTGACCCTGTAGAGCAGGAAGGAGAGCTGGTGGTGCAGGAGCTTGACCCTGGGCTTGAGCTTGGCGAGGACCGGTACGATAGTTGGTAGTAAAGTGGCCGTACAGGTTGCAGTGAACACAAAATCGACACACGATTCCAGCAAGATGGTGATAAGTACAGGTAGGGCAGAGTGGGTGTGCACCAGTATATGCACGCTTGGCTGGCAGTGCATTGGTCACTGGTGCTACTACCTAGCGGTTCTGGTTTTGAGGTGGAGCGGGTACTGCATTGTGTGGAGAGGCAGTGATAGCACAGTTCTTGTTGTTGTTGTTGGTGTTCTTGCGCTTGCGACGAGTAGCCTTGGAGGTTTGCGGTGCGGGGGTTTCAGCGGTGGGAGCAGCGGTAACTTGATGAAGACTCTTGGTGGTTTTATCAAAGTAACCAGCCCGAACTCGCTTATCATTAATCTCGGCAGCGAGCAGAAAGGTTTCTTCAATAGTGGTGGTCTTCGCGGCTTGCACGAAATCAGCAACACAATCCGGTAAGGCACGGATGTATTTCTTGATGGTGATATCAGGAGTAGAGACTTGGCCAGGACAGATTATACTCAGTTGCTTAAAGCGGGCAGTTAGACCAACGTTGTTGCCACCCTCTTGCTTGATGTGCCAGAACTCGTCCTCCAGCTTCTGGAGCTCGTGGGGAGGGCATAACTCCTTCATCATGATGTCCTTCAACTCATCCCACGTAAGCCCATAGGCTGCATCATTTCCGCGCTTGTTTCTTTCAGCAGTCCACCAGTCCAGAGCCCTGGACTGGAAAACGCCAGCGGCGTTAACAGTGCGAAGATTATCAGGATAGCCGCTTTGGCGCAGAGTGACTTCAATTGAATCAAACCATTGAAACATGGCAGTAGGCCCGTCTTCTCCGGTGAATTCTTTAGGGTCGCAGGCTTTAAACTGCTTGAAGCTAAAAGTAGACTTAGGAGCATCAGTCCTAGACTCTTCAGAGGACTTGCTAGCGTTTTCATTAAGTTAGCTGACAATTTGCGGAATGACTTTAGCCATTTGCTTTGCGACTAGAGTAGCAATGCGTTTGTCAGCATGGTTGCGTCGGGCCGTTCGGGAGTAAGATGACGACATTGTCTGCAACAGACATCGCCATAAGACTCAGACGCGATTTCGATTAAGTCGGGTATAGCCTATGATCTCTCCAAAAGCTACCTCATATAAAGCTCAGGAACACGTATACACAAAACCAAGTAGGCACATAAACCACAGAGGCACGAAAGCACATAAGTACGTAGTCCACGTAAGCATAGAAGCACATAGTCCACGTAAGCACAGAAGCACATAGTCCACGCAGGCATTCTTTCTGCTATATTTTGCACGTATTCACCTACATATATAGCACGTATTCACTTATCTTTCACAGCGGCGTAAGCGATCGAGAGTTGCGAGTGCGAGAAGCGAGTAGCGATTGCGAGTAACATAGTATGCAATTTGCTCATAAAGCAGCGATTTGTTAGTGTGTTGAGATAGATGTGGAGGGCGAGTTGTGTGTGTTGATCAAGCGAGGAGCAAGAAGCGTATAAATCACCAAAATCGAAACACATAATATATAAAACCACATAAAACACATAAAATACCCCATAAAGCGATAAATCACAGCGTCAGCGGTTGCGGATCCAGAATTTGAAACACATAAAATCGAAGAGATATTGTCTCGGCTGGTAGACATTGACTACCCAAAGCGATTCGACTATTCTCAAGGACTTCGAGTACACGCCTTGGCCTAATATACTGTGCTCTATCGCTGTCATACGGTGAACGGCACGCATCCTTTCGGTTATTCGCGCGACTCGAGTCATTGGAATCCATCAAGACCTTGGTGAGAGTTTTGTAAAAACCAAAATAGGGAGCAGAAACAAGTCATCAAGGTTCGGGTTTCACCCCTGACTTAACGACTGTATTCCTGTTTGAGTGATTAAATTAGGAGAGAGAGAGGTAAAATCTGCAAATAACATCAGTGTCACACCCCAATATTTCCACATATCACCGGTGGGCCCGGTGGGGTATCGTGACGTAATCGATATCATCATGGTCAAACACACACATAATAGCACAGCAGAAGTCTTGGAATATAAAATATTATTACAAACTCAAATGTCTGAGAATATCAAAGTATTTATTATAGACGAGTCTGTAATATCAAATCCACAGGAGGATCATTACAGAATGTTTAAAATGAAGCTTTGCAGACTTTATGGCATCTTTAAGGATTTGCAAGATCCTCTTTTTCGACACCGAGCAACTCCCAGCCTATTACGAGTAGTACCTGCCACTTATCCTTTTGAAAATACGTCAGTTTCACTGGTAAATACAATTTGACCAACTCATTTGAAAAGAGTTTATTAAAATTAATTTTAGTGCACAAGGCACAAAACCTTTTATAACTTGGGACAATTCTTAATAAAAATCTTGTATACTGAATTACATGTTTACCGTACATCTGGGGCCCAGTACAGAGACTGAGACATGATTAAACGACACACCACTTTTAAAACCCATAAAGGAGTTATCCAAAACTTGTGGGTAATTAATAATTTATTATTGGCATCTTTTCGGTGTATGCCTACACCCTGCGCATAAGTCGTGGCCATTTACAAATGAATGAGCCAAGGATATATCTAGGACATGGTCGTTAACCCCCAACGTTTAAGTCATCAACAGAACAGTATCAAAATAGGTTTTGTGGATTTACTAGCCATAATCCGGCATTTGATTGATCCACACCCGACCAAGCGGTATTAATCTACCGTATCCCAAGCCCGTATAAGGGAAAATAAGTTAAAAGTATTTACCTGAGCTAATACTTGATTCACAGCAAAATAACTCAGTCATATCCAATCTATCTAAATGCAGGTAGCTTTTACCGGGTGGCTCTAGTCTGGAGTGATGGTAATATATAACCAATTCAGAATGCTAACGGTCTTTATTTAAGTCGCAGACTTAGACCGGCTAGCTTAAAGTATCTAAAGTTGTACGATACGCTAGATTAAGCGATGACCGGAATAGAATGTTATTTAGACCCAACAAGTTTGGATACTTGTATATTATGGGTAAACTAAACACATTCCGGATTTTGAGATAAAAACGATAAGGTTAAACCCGTTTCGGCAAACATACGTAAACTAGTTACATAAACCGATCCGAACGCGAAGAATGCGTAACGGGTAACCAAATGAATCATATACAAGTTCCATATGTTATTATGCTTAGAATATGTCAATAAATCAGTAGGATGTCAACATATATGCCCAAAAAGTATTTAAAACCATTTTAAGTCCCGTAAGGGCATTTTGGTAATTTTAATACTTATAAAAGAGATTTTATGACAAACTGTAGTTCTGGTCCTTTCTAATCAGTAAAAATATTTAATTTATCTCATTACATCAGTAAGATATCATACATATGTGAGGTTTACCATTTATGGCCAAACTATGCCTCGAAAGGGTATTTTGGTCATTTCACATATGCTTTTACGGGCATTTTTGGAAGTCTGAGTTCACGACTTATGCCTACTGAAATAATATTAAAATTTGTTTTAAAAATTCAGTAGGTAACAAGTCTTAGGTGTTAATTATGGTTTAAAACCATACTATGCACCTAAATAGCGTAAAAATCGCTAATCGACGATAATTAAGGGGTTTTATGGAAATCTGATATTTTGATCAGTTTTGAATGCTCAAAATAATTTATTTAATATATGAAATCAGTAGGAAAAAGTTTGGCATTCAAATCATTGTAAATCTCATCTTATGCATGAAAAGGGCATTATCGTCATTTACCGAATAATAGAAGAACTCTATGACATGATCAGTTTATAATCTGATCAATAACTCCAACAATCCCTAAAAATAATATCTTAACAGTAGGTAATGAGTTTTGGGTCAAAATCCAAGTTTAAACATGCTTTATACAAGATATCGCAATTTACTTAGTTAAAAGCTTCTAATTACGATATCGAGCATAACTCCTATTTGGCACCAAGAACTGATGTCAAATTTTTGGGACAAGCTTATATATCAGTAACAAAGGTTTTTGTCCTCTCACATTTCTAAAAATATCATTCTTATGTCAAAAGGGCAAAATGGGCGTTTATAAGCATAATAGCGGAAACTAGCGTATAATTCAAACCACAAGGAACCATGCAATATAACTCCAGAGGGTTATACTACTGAATAATATGGTCCTAATGGAAGCTTAAAACATGGAAGAATCAAGCTTAATCGGGCCAGAACTGAAAAGTCAAAGCAAAGTCAAGCTTTTGCGACTTTCGGTTGTGAACCGACCCTAAACTTAGAATTGTCGGGTTGGACCAGCTTAGACATGTTCTAATAATCATTACCAAGTTATTAGAGTGTTAAAATATAATTTATAACCTCTGCATCTATGGTTTAATTAATATGCACAAATCTGCCAAGTTTGACTTTTTACCTAAACGGTTTGACCCGACAATTAACTAAGCAAACGAAGGAATTAGGAGGTGTCCTTTCAGGGGTTAATCACCTACCTTACAATGGTCTTATACCCACTTTTAATTTGGTTAGTGGCTGGACCATTAGAGTTTAATCCGAAAGTCAAAGTTTATTTACGATGCTTGACTTTTCGGTTATAAAAATTATGAAACTGAACTAATGATAGGGCTTAGGACACTTACAAGAGTCCTAGCTATCTTTTCTATAAAATTTCAGTTCCACTTCAGCTTAGGAAGCTCCAGATTTGAGAGTAAGAATGATAGAATGAAATTGGTGTGTAGAAATGAATGAGAGCTTCAAGTATTTATAGGTTTTGGGAATGATTTTGATCAAGACAAGTGTTTTAGAGATATGTTAGGATCTGTACAAGTGTCCTAACAACTGGTATAATCAGCTTGGGGTCCAAGAAAGTCGAGCTTAATGCTTAAGAGTCAGTTTTGAGTGGAGACCAAGCAAGAAACTAAAAAAAATAAAATAATTCTGCAGATAGGGGGTCTCGCGGCCCGCGTAAAGGACGGCCTAGGCCTTACGCGGCCCGCCTGGGGTCTGATCCAGCGAAACAAGTTTGGCAGAAATGCCATTTCGGTCCCTGTGCTTGTATAACTTCAAAACAGCATTTATAAGTTGTTGTTTGACTATTTTGGCCCATTAAAATGCAGCCCAATGATCTTATAGTCCGTGAATAAGCCGAGATCAGTTCAGCATGTTTCAGGTTTATACACAAACAGTCCCTGAACAATTTTAGATGCTTATGAACTTCTAAAAATGTTCATTTTTGGCACATAACTTCCATTCTCGCGTGTTTTCTTTATTACAAGGTGTGCAAGATGTTCGTGGCCAACCTTTGGCACACCCGTAAGTTTGACCGAGCATTGCGAAGCTCTCGGTTCATTCAAAAGACCTCTTAAAGGCGTAGTTTCACACATTGACGTGTTTAGTCCTTTTAACGCATAAAGTAACGCGTTATGCCATTTATTGCCATTAAGGCCTTCCATGGCCCATACGAGGCATCCCCGAATGTATGTCCAATTATTACAATGCTCCGGTTCGCTTAAAAGGTCGCTCAAAGGTGTATTACTCAATGTTGACGCTTTTGGTCCCTTAAATGCGTAAACTTGCGCATATCGTCATTGAATAGCATCAAAGCCTTATGTAGCTTATGTTAAACATTCTCGAGAGTATGAAAGTGCATCAAGATGTTTCAGGTTCGTTAAAAGGTCTTTCAGAGGTGTAATTAAACATGTTGACGCTTTTAATCCCTCTAACTTACAAACTTGCGCGAAACTTCACATATTGGCATAAAAGCCTTACATAGCCAATATTTGGCATTCCCGAGAATATGATGAAACATAATGAAGCTCTCGGTCTGTTAAAAGGTCACTCAGAGGTAAGAATTAACATGTTGACACTTTTAACCCTTCGAAGCGCAAACTTTTACATAATTCCACAAACGGCTCCTCTTGTCCAACAAGTGGCCCATTTGAGAATACGAACACCATATAAGGTCACTCAGAGGCTTAGTTTAAGCATGTTGACACTTCCAGTCCCTCTAAAATTGAAGTTTTTGATTTTGACGAAAATAGTCCCTCATAGTCAACATTTGACTTTATTAGGGTTCACTACACGTGTCAACACATCATTGGACACGATTTTACGAGGTGTTACAGTAGAAGTATGGATTTCACCCTTGTTTCAACGCGAATTCTTGTATTTATAGTGAAAAGTCACGTCGGCAAGCGTTTTGAATCGAGAGTTTGCGGTTTTCACACCTGATCTAGACCAAAGCACCTGCTTACGCGAGAAATTTTGAAAATCTATGCGAGTTGCCAGCCTTATGAAAGGTTGACCTTGCACGAAGCGGTAGTATGCGATATCCGCCCAAGAGTGTAGTGTACAGCGAGTGCGAATGAGAATAGCATGCATGCTCGTACAAAACCCCTACTGGGTATGCACAAGTCGGTCTATTGGTACTTAGACTATAGACTAGGTCGTTTCTAAGACATCGACCCGGACTAGGTCAAGTCTTGCCTAATTCCCTATAGTTATGGCTTTGATACCAATCTGTCACACCCCAACCGATGGCAGAATCATCGGGGCGCGGCACTGAGCGAAACAGATTGTCAAGGAGAAATCCATAACAACTAATTACCAGATAATTAACATTATGTCCCATACCATAACTTATCTAAATAAAATAGTTATTACAGACATAAATATCTCAAGGCAAATCATTGTTCCGACAACTCAAAATATATATATTGTTTGTTTCTAGACTTTTCCTAACTTGATTTCCACATAGCAAGCATCCTAGCATTCAAACACCTGTCACATACGTTAAAATAGAGGTCAATACACATAGTGTAAATGTGAGCATACAAGTTTAATAGTATAATAGTAGTGAAAGAAAGTTTACGCATAACCAGCATGTAACATGTATAATGTGAAGCAAGTAGGTTATCGACAATGAAATATACCCATATTTGACTGCGAGTTGTAGAGTGCGCAACACATATCACCACCGTGACACGTGAAGAAATACCCTTAGCAACCCCCGTCCACGACAGGTGCTGAGTCCAAACTATAGTACTATCGTTGCTAACGTGTCAGGCAACAATCACTGTGTAAACATAACATACAAGGATTCATCGAGTAACACGTATAACATGCAATAGAGGTTAGCGTATAAAAGTGTTTGCGTTGTGTGATCGATGTGGTTTGATATAAGTAACGTATGTAACACCCAAAAGTGCTTAAAGCAAAAAGGGATCGAGTATACTCACAGATCGTGTTTAGTAAGTAAACACTCTCTTGGATTGAAGGGAGCGCTGGAGAGTTAGCCTGATTACAGAACGATAGCATAAACGATGAGTGGCGTGTTAAACGGTGCAAGAGAATAAGGTGACGAAGGGTCACCCGATCGGATGACAATCCGTATGGATGGTCATCCGGACGGATGGCCATTCGGTCGGATTGTCCTTCATTTGGGAGGGGTATGTTTGTGTATGATGGCTTTGAAGTTTTCGTTGTAGCTTTTTAAAATCAGAGGAGTATCTCTAATTTTCAGGTCGTTCGATCGAACGGTCGGATGGCCGTTCGCTCGGATGGCGATCCGTTCCAAGTGAGATATTCCATGGAGAACAAGTTCACAGCAGGATGAAATCTATTGAAAACTTGTTAGATGTTAAGTGTTTGGGACCATAAGTCATCCGATCGGATTGTCGTTCGATCGGATGGCAATCCGATCGGACGACAGTCCATTTGGTGACTTGCTCATTTTGAAATTTGTTAAGTTTGAAAGTTTGTAGTTTGATCGAGTCGGTATGACAATGTGTCAAACAACGGGAACTCCATCAAGCCCAAGTTATCCGACCAGTCGGGAATCACCCCAGTCTGATCAGTTAACAGTTCTTGACGGTGGTTCTTGTTCAACCCGCTAAGTCGGTTATCTCGTTGTTAGGAATCAGATATCAGACCGGCACATCACTAGAGAAGGAGTGGAAGGCCTGAATGAGCTCCGATTCTATCGGTTTTGAGTGCATGAGTGTAAAAGAGTTGAAAGGACAGTTATGAAAACATCTTTCAATCCTTTTAATTCTGAAAATGTTTAGATTTGGATGGAATTAGTGTGTAAACATTGTTGAAATCATTTAGATCTGAGTTGTTCTTGGTGGAATGAGGTCACACTTTGAAGTTCATGAGAACTCATGATGACATCACCCTAGAACACCCCCAATCAGATGGATTTCATGGTTAAAAGTTGAGATTTG
Source organism: Helianthus tuberosus (assembly GCA_030545235.1). NCBI lineage: Eukaryota > Viridiplantae > Streptophyta > Magnoliopsida > Asterales > Asteraceae > Helianthus > Helianthus tuberosus. Next base: position 91,662,077 of record CM060432.1, on the reverse strand, counting down.
ATGGTGAAAATGATGAAGAAGTGTGTGTAGATCGATAAAGTACAAGATTTGAGTTGAAAACTTACAAGAATCACGAGAAATCGAGAGAAAGGAGGGCTGGAACGAGCTGTTCGGACGAGAGAGCTGTCACATCATGAATAGGGATGTGACTGGGCTATTTATAGATGTCCAAAAGAGGAAAGATGGTGCAAGGAGGTGGTACGAGAGGTGGTTCGATCGGATGGCCATCCGATCGGATGGTCATCCGGACGGATGACCATTCGATCGAATGGTCATTCGATCGGATGGGTTTGGTGAGTTGGTTTTCGATGTTTCGTTTCGTGTGTTGAGCGTTGTGATGCGATGCGAGTAAGCGATGCGATAGTATTTCACATTAGTTACCCAAGTAACCTAACTAACAGTCATAAACCTAAACATACCCATTCTGCGTTTAGTGTTGCGATTGCCTTGTGATAGATTTACGATTACGTTTGCAATTAACATCCCAAAACAAATATAAACATGCACAAGTAACACATAATAGTACACACACGTAAAACAATATCTATAACCTGTAACTCGAGTTGCGATGAGATAGCGATAAGCTGCGATTATTAGCATTTACTCCACATAATACAACTAAAGTAACTTAAAATAGAGTATCGATTACAAGTTAAGGATTACAATCAATGATTAAGCAAGGAGTGACAGATCGCATTTAGCAATCTTTTCTTCCTTTGACTTTGAATTTGACTTCAAAACGCGGGTTGTTACAGTCATTAACTTGTATGGCGTGTTAAATAAAAAACGCTACATTTTGTCGCTAAAAAATTTGAACAACAGTTCGATGCATAAGTCGTATGCACATGTTCAACGGTGCTATTGTTCTTGTTTTATTGACAAAATTTAGCTTTTTTTTTTGTAAAAAGAGATTTGAACAAAAAGTACTGTTGTTCAATATTTTTAGTGAAATTTTTTTATTTTTAATAAAAATAAAAAAACTTTTTTAGCATTTTGTTGTGGGGTTTAGCTTTATGGTTTAGATTTTAGCATTTAGCTTGGGTGGATGGGTGGGGAGGTTTAGGTTTTTGAGGGGTGGGGGTTAGGATTTTTTGGGGTTTTTTGGTGAGGTATCGTTTTTTTAAAGGGGTGGGGGTGGGGTGATGGGTGTTTAGGTTTTTGGGTTGTGGGTGGGTTTATTTTGTTGTGTTCACATTGATTCTCGTGGTTCACGCAATAAGAGTGGTTCTCAAATGAACCATAGGTTTATGTAAAAATGACATATCTCGTAAGAAGTGTGAGAAGATATAGGAATTGACATGTACGCATTTTATTTTGGACTTAGCCATGATGTTTTCCATTGTTTTGGCAAGAAAAACACAAAATATAACAATTTAAGACACAATGCAATGAATTCTATGCTTAAAACTTAAAAGCAAAAAAAATGCTAAATTTACTTTTGTTAACATGTTATGGAAAACAACTTTTGTAACATTCAATCTCAACAATACATTTTTTTAGATGGATGGTGGAGATTGAGTTTCTTGAACTCACATGAGTTTTCTCCAAATCCTTCCCGTATGGTAGGAGTTGGCTACAAAGTTTATTTTTCCTACAAAGTGTAAAAAGTCATAAAACACCATAATGCCAACCATTAAACACACTCAAAACCCACAAATAACAAAGTGAAGATTACTAAAACACCATATTTGTGGGTTTTGTGTTGTGTTTTGGATGATAAGGCTTTGATTATCGAATGACTAACATTAGTGTGTTTTACGTTGATTATCATGTTGTGTTTTATATTCATAGTTCTATGATGGTCTGTTTGAAGTTTTTATAGACTGTTAGGGTTTGGATATTGTGTTTTAGTGATCTTCACTCTGTTATTTGTGGGTTTTGAGTGTGTTTTATTGTTGAAATTGTGGTGTTTTAAGACTTTGTAGGAAAAATGAACTTTGTAGCCGAACCCTACCACCTTCCCGTATATATATATATATATATATATATATATATATAGGTTGGGATTCTAGAGTGAACACTAGTGTATTTGTGAACTGATTAACAAATCCTGGCCATTGATTTACACTTGGGTATACACATGTGTACTAATAATCAAGGGCTAGGATTAGTTCATTAGTGTTCACTATCAAGAGAGTTGTTCACAAATGAACCTAACCCTATGCATGTATGTATGTATGTATGTATGTATGTATGTATGTATGTATGTACGTACGTATGTATATATGTATGGGGGGTTATCTTGAGAACGCTAAATATTGCGAGAACCATGAAAACGAATGAAAAAAACAATCAAAAATATTTTTTTTAGAAATACAAAACTCATTCATATATATGTATTAATTCATAACATAACTGATGAATAGGGAGTTAACGTTAACGTCGTTTGTATGTTCACATATAAATTACCAGATTTCCCACAATTTCTTCTTCTTCTTCGCAACCATTTGATTCCAAAAATGAAATCGATCATGGTGGAAACTAGACGGAGTTCATCGTCATCCAAACGCACGTTGTCGTCACCATGCTCGTCTCCAATTCCTACAGGAAAACGATCAAAGGTAATGTTTAATTCGTTAATTTCGTAAAATTAGGGTTTCGAATTTGTGAAATTGAGATTAGGTTTTTGTTGTTTGGTGTTGATGTTTGATGTTTTGGTGATCGGGCGGTGGAGGCGGCGTCGTCGTCAACCACCGGAACGCCGGTGGAGCCGATTGAGGCGGTGGTGAAGGAATCAGGTGGATGTGAATCGCAGGAACAGGAGGTTAGATCGTCTGGTCCTTGTAAGAAGGAGCTGGATGCGTGTGAGGAGGTGACAGGTGTTGATGTGCCGGAGAAGTCTCCAGTTGTGGAGGCGGAAGGTCAGCCATTGGTGTCGCCGATGTCGTTAGATGTGTGTTGATTGTTGAATCTGTGGTTGTCATTGTTTTACTTCATATGAGATCTTAATTTGATAAATGTTGTTGTGTTCGTGTTAGGGTTCCGTTGATATAATTGTTGTTTATGCTGTAATTATGCTTAAGTTGATCAATCTTTGAGATCTGAACTTGATAATTGATGTTGTGTTTGTGTGTAAGTTAGGGCTTAGGTAATTTGATTGTCGTTTAGGCCCTCTGATTATGCTGAAATTAATCAAAGTTCATATGAAATCTGAATTTGATAATTGTTGTTGTGTTTATGTTTGATTTATAGTTTAGCAGATATGATTGTTGTTTATGTTCTAATTATGTGTACATTAATGAGACTATGAGATCTTAATTATGCATTAAATCAATCAACCTTCATCTGTATTTGATAGTTTGCTATTGTGTTTGGGTTTGATTTGTGCAGGTTTAATAATAGCATGGAAGTTCAAAAGAGTTGTGCACAAGTTGGTGTTGGTCACACGTGGCGAGCATGGTTCAAAGACATTGTTATTTGTTGCAACTTAAGTAAGAGAACCAATGTTCCACACGCCTATCTCCACCATATTCGTAATATACACCCAACCTTTTTCAAGATTTGAGAGGTATATTTTAGCAACATCTGTGGGCTTTACGCCCTTGTACTTCTTGCATCATGGGGGTTTTATGCTTGTGTTAGTTGTATGTTGTGAAAAAGGTTTTCTTTTTGTCTTCCCTAGGCGTTTCGTTTGACATGTGATAGACCCCGTTTATAAACAGTTTTTCCGTTCATCACTTTTTGGCTAGCTCAACTACGAGTTTTCCCTGGTTAGTGATTTCGTGAAATTTGCTTCTCTTTTTGGTTTTACCCGGTTAGAAAAGTGCTGGGTCGGTTGACTCAAATAATCCATTTTATTATTTGATTATATTAGGTGGTGTACTGGTCAGATTGAGCAACCCATCCCAGCATTTGACATGGACATATCAGATTTCATGGAGAATGCCAAATGTTACTTTGTCCGTGATTTTTGTGTCCGATTATAACATGAAGCAATAATTATAATATTTACTAAAATAGTTTCTTTTACGGATGGGCTGCATACATTGCTTGCGCTATTCTTGTGATTTTAAAGCTAATATTTGTTCAAGAAAGCTTGCTTTGCTCTACCAAAAGGTAAAAATGATCAAAACATCATGCTTTTCTTAAGACCTATACTAGAAACGTTTTTCAAATGTTATATAATTATTTTACATGCAGGCATGTGGGTGATGGATCAGATGGCTTTTACATGCAGCAAAGCTAACAAGTGCTTCTTGCAATAGTTTGCTAGGCACATGATTCCAACAGCAAGCAACAATTTCTAGTCATGTAGGTTGGAAAAGGTGTCAAGAGACTAATTCGTGTTTTAGTTTAACTTATTGGAAGATAGACGTGCCAAATTTTGTAAAAGACGGTTATTATTTATCCTTCACGAAGTACGTAGTGGCACAGTTTCATGCCCCCCGCCGCAACGCGGGGGAGCTTAATCCTAGTTATAATTAAAATACAACATTAAAAAAAATTACTCTATAAATAACTCGCCTCCCCTCTCAAAATCACATTCGAATAAAATTTTTACACATGTGTAAATAAAACAAATTTACACATATGTAAATTTCTTTATTTACAAATACATGTAAATTTGAACGTGTATATTTAATTTCTAATACTGTATTCGAATAATAACGTTAAGTGTAATATATATTTGTTTAATTTGAATTAATTTTGATTGGTTTTTCCATCCGTTCTCACGATTCTCGCAATATTTAGCGCTCTCAAGATAACCCTCCCCTATATATAATTTTTATATATCCTCCCATAATGAAAGGAAGTATACAAATTTATCGTGTTTAAGATGTTATGCCAAATTAATACCACTTGGGATAAATTTCTCAAAACAATATGGAACCAATAGAGTTGTAAAGCTTAGGAAGTTGAAGATCATCCTGTAATCCTGTCAATGTCCCCCATGTTGCTCCGAAGCATATGCATTAGTGGCCTATTTTAGACTCTAGTAACATGCTTCTACTGTGCTGCTGCTGCTAGCCACATTGTCCATTATCTATATTATATATTCATGGCTCATGGAATCATAATCTGCATCTGGTGATCAAGGTTTCTAATTTCAGATGCTTGAAATCTTTAAGCTTAATCCAAATGGCACCTTACAGTTGCAGATGCAAGTATATATGAAACAAACTAAAACAACCCATAACAGCAAATTTATGATGATGGCAGTTTCACATAAATACACAGATCAATATATTAACTAAAGCTTCAAGAGATGTAACATGTTCTTTAATGGAGTATATATCATGATCTAATCCCTAATTCTAGACCCACTCTCGTTCATGCTCTAAGACCATGAGTAACGGGTATTATAGGGGCGTGAAGTGGTTTTATAATGCCCCCAAAGGCCAAACACCACCCTCGTGGGAGTTATAGGGGCATGAAGGAGAAACATTTCTAGTATATAATGCCAAATGGGGAGAAAAAGATTGGAAGTAATGATTGAATAGGCATTAAGGGGCGTTAACATTACACATTTTTTAAAAAGGGCGTTAACTATTACACATTTTTTAAAGGGGCATTAACCATTACACATTTTTTAAAGGGGCATTAACCATTACGGATGACCTGACAATGAAATTCTATCATCTAAAAAGAACAGGTTATGTTCGTATTTGTTTTTTTAACTTTAACCGAACAATAAACGTGTAGGAAGCCGTTCGTGCAAAAATAAATAAAATAATTTATTAACTTGAATTTCATAACTGGTATATAAATAAACTGAAAAATACAATTACTACTGAAATAAAAGAAACAAGAACGAAATTTGCAGAAAAATAAAATGTTCTTGGCTGAGGATCGTGTTAAACACGGGTCCCTTAAAACAAATTCCGTGTCTCCCAGAAGAACACGTTTGTTTCCAGAATACAATAGCCCGAAGCAGTTGCACTGCCGGTCTTGACTCCAACCTAAATGTGTACCCTGCTGCTTGAAGATGAAAGAAATATTCAGAGAGAAGATTGTAAGAGTTTGTGAATTCGGTGTCTTGGTTCTGCAGCAGGGATCCCCTATTTATACTGCAGATTCGAAGTAGAAACTGAAAAAGAATTAAACGAGTGAATTAAACTGCATTAAACGTCTTCAATGCACTTTAATTCGTCATTTAATTCTCAGTCAAAAGATTGACTCGTCAGTTTCAAATGCTGAAATGTAACTGCACTGGCATTAACTTCTAAACGTTTCTGCGCACGCGCAAGATACACTGGTGCGCGCGCAGGTCTGCACGCTCATGCGTGCGTGCCCTTTTTGGCTCACTTCCATGCGCGTGTGTGCCACCTTGGCTCAATCCCATGCGCGTGTGCGCCACGTCACATGTGAGCCTATACGAGCACGCCACACAGTCGCGCTGTATTGGCTCACTTTGGTGCGATGCGCACGTCACTTCAGTGCCCATGATCCATGCGCGAGTGCGCGCCACCATGCAACGTGTACTTGCGCGCGTACGCGCACGACTGCCACGTGCGAAGTGCAAAGTGCGCCATCAATGCGCCACATCGCCCACGCGCACGCGTGTGCGAGTGCAAGTTAGGCTCCGCACCCTTCGCGAGTACACTTAGTATGTGCTTCCATGAAACAATAAGAATTGAGAGTTCCCACTTAAATACCTCTTTAAGTTTCATCTCTCCTCCTATGTGGGACAATGTGCCACTTTCCCATTTTTTTAGCATTCAAGTTTCAAACACCAAGTTTTGAGCATCGATATCTCATTCATCTTAGCTCCGTTTTGGACGTGGTTTAGTTCGTTGCGAAACTCTTCCAACATAGAACACAAACCCACAAATAAATATATAAAACCTGCTCATTTTCTTATATTTATTTCTAGTCCAAAATAGGAAAAAATCATTTTCCTATATTTGTGAAAAATGCTATTTTCACAAATTTCCAACAAAACATACACAAACACATGATCTCATGTTCGTATTCATTTGTTGAGAGAATAAACATATACCTAAAACAGACAAAAGTAAACGCAAACGGATTTTAAATATACATAAAAGAAATAAATTAACAAGGGGCATGACATGCCCACACCCCTTGCTTTCTAATCCCACACAGTTTCAAATGGTCATTTCAGGTTGCACCAACCGGCCGTTTGACACCCAAGGCTTGTGTCGCACCCACCACCTTTAGATGGCCATTTGACAAATTCTTCGAACAATTGATTGGGGTGTGGGAATATGAACTCCCATCAACAAATATTAAACGAAAAAACATTATTTTTATATCCAAACATCAATATCCAATGTTACATTTGGGTAACATTATTAGACAACATTTAAAATCAAATCAACTTATCATCAATAAAAAAAAACCATCAGACAAATACATCCTTCAAAGGCTGAATACAGGTTACATACTTACATTAACCAAAATAAAAACAAAGTTGTAGAACAATATTATCCGCTTTTTTTATTTGGATTCTTTGAAGTAGGATGATTATTTTCATAAGTAGTGACATGTAAATTAATGCAGAAGTCAATCGCTAACACTAGAGTGAAGTTTATGGCTGTGAAAGTCAATTAGTGATGAAGGTAAAAGAAGAAAGAAGAGACTTTTTCGTTGACTACTTATGGTGCCGAGAACTCCAATCTTGGTCCAATTGCCCTTTTTATATTGGTCAAAGTAGCAGTCTGCTAACTCTTCGATCAACTCTTTAAAAGAAATGGGCCAATGAAAGCCTTATTCAGCATGAATCGATACATATCGGAATGAAGTAACATGAGATGAAATGAAGTCAATTACTCCTCGTTGTTTGAATAAATATGTTGTTATTTTATGTACCAATGGGGTTGGTTATCCATTGGCAAACACAAAGCCTTTAGTAAAACCTACGTTGAAGGTTTTGGGTTCAAATCTCACAGACGACTAGATTAAAGAAATTAGCCTTTAGAAATGTTGTTATTTTATGAAAAAATTACATAAGCTCACCAAAATAGACACACAAAACTTTACCACTATATTCATGTAATCAACTTTTAATAAGACTTATTAGGAACATAGGATATTACCATACAAGTACATAATATGATATAAGGAATTAATGAGATAAATAACTTGATTTTAAATAGAAATGAATCAGACATGGGGATCTTTTGCACCTTGTAACGGACATCAATACATCGACAATTAGTTTGATAACAACACCATCCCGTTATCGATTGGGATACCCATCAGCGCATCCCTCTCTTGTCTCCAGGTAGATGTTTTTCTTGCTTGTAGGTGAGGGCGCGTCCCCCTCCCCTATTCCTGGAGACGTTTGTTTTACATCTCCTGTCGAAGATGGGGTTCAAGGTCTGGACAAAAGAAGGGAATGCAGGAAACTCAAAACAACAACTCACAATTGCATAAGTTATCACTGAAATTTTGAAATTTTGCACTTTGAAAAGACTTGATCTGAGAGGCTCTTGGACTAACTTTGAAGGGTGCATCTAATCTTTATTAAGTCCAAAGGCGAGAAGACGGTGATTAGAAAACAAGGATGTGACAGGCTCTCTGTGTCTAGTATAGGCCAGGATCAATATATGTGACGTATGTCTCTATCAAGTGAGCTAGCCCACGTTGATGGAAAAATGATACTATTATTTACACATATAAATATCTATAAGAACTTGACTAACTCAAGTGTAATTTCGGAATTTTCTTTTTTATCAAAACTAAAAGTCCAACACCACCTTTATACTAGTTTTGGATCATTTCATTTATTATTTTCGTCATTTGCTTTGGGGTAATCGACATCAGTGTAAAGGCCATAACCCAAACTTCGATGGGCTGGATCTGTTCTAAATCTGAGCATTTATTGGGTTGAATCTGGGCTAAAAATTGGCGGGCTTTAGCTAAATGCCCAAATTCAACCCCCAAAACCAATTAAACATAACAAAATTTGTTTTGATTTCCCATTACCTAAGGTTTCACACATGTCTATTTAAATGAGTCGGGACAATATTCTTCAAACGAAATAAACATTTGAAGTAGATTCTTTATAATATAGTAAAGTATATCAGCCTATGTATTATTTCCTACACGTATAATTTCTTATAAAAGCTTTAATTCGTGTCTTAAAGAAGTTTCAAGGTTAAAACAACCATCTTGTAGACTTTAATCATCAACTGGATTTAACCTAACTCCTCCCCTTCCTTGTCTTGATATACCCTTCTTTCTTATCAATTGTTATCTCTTAGGCTGTCTCTTAGGCTGCGAGGTATAGAATTGTGTCATTTCATCGATACGTAGGCACCACATAGGAGAATGGGTCTCCATTGCGTTTTTAGAACAAAGCCTACGGTATGGAATGAAGCCCATTCAATAATTAACTAATTATGTTTTATATAAAAAAATATTTAAATAAATTATAAATAAAAAACATAACATTTAAATAACTAATAAAATAAATAAACAACTAACATTAAAATAACCTGGAAAGAAAAACATAACACATAAATAAAAAATCAAACATTTAAATAAAAGAAACGTAGACTATCAATGGGGTGGTGGTCCATTGGTAAAGACAAAGCCTTTAAAGACTTTAGGAGGGGGAGTTCTTGGGTTCAAATTCCACAGATGACAGGAATAAAAGAAACTTGACGTTAAAAAAAAGAAACGTAGACTAAGGGTATGTCGCGCCAAGCCCCCCAATCCATTTTCGCCAAATCCTCCCAGCCGCAACGTGATCAAACGGCCTTACGTATTGTGCTTCGAACTCGATACGTGCCTCGGCAAGTGCTTCATCCTCGGCTACACCTTCCTGCGGTTTAACATAGTGATGTAGCACCTCTCAAAGTGTGTACACTTTATGCCTAGTTGCAAAAACCTTCCTAGAATTTGTTCTCTTTCACAAAAATTCTCACCTACATGTTCGTAGTATGCGGTCCTAATCATGCTCCAACATTGAGGCGAATCGGCAGGGAATCCTGACTCGACCGTATCCGCCCAACTTGTGACTAAGGCGATATCCACGGCCTCGGTCCAATGACGTGCATTTAAATAAAAAGGTTGAGTGTAAAAAAAGGTTGAGAGTATAAAAAAGTTGACGATGGAAAGGTTTGAGTTAAATAAAATAAGAGAGTGTGTGTATATATAGATGATATATTAATTAATTTTGGAATTATTTAAAAAAAATACTGTTGATGCAACGGTCAAAAAACCTCAACCGCCCACCTTTTCCTCTTGTGAATGCTCGCTATTGCGTTGGCGAGGGGTCAATAACACTCCCTATAGCGTCGACGGTATGGGGAATAAGGACACTATTGTTGTTTTCCAGGCTGAGGTGGCATGTGCTTAGCGCCCCATACCTCGAATTTATACCGTATTATGAAAACAAAAAATATTTGACTTGACTGGTTTTCGGAAAAAAATTACGTCAAAACGTAGATCAATAGAAAACATACATAGAAATAAGCACGGAAACGTATCATATTTGACCCAACATATTTTCGAAAAAAATATATCAAAGCGTAAACCAACTTGAATTTATACGTGCATAAAAAGAAGCACGTAAGAAAATAGTGTTTTTTAAGTTAAAGAATGGTACAACGCATTGCGGCGTTGTCGAGATATAAAGTGACTCAAATTCATACGTCTAATGAAAATGTCTTATATTGACCTGACTCGTTTTCGAAAAAGATTTACGTCAGAATGTAGAGTGATTGAAAACGTACATAAAAATAAGCACGAAAACGTATAATTTGACCTGATACAATTTCGGAAAATAAATATAATTTACGTTAAAACGTAGACCAATCGAACAAATTTACGTCGAAACGTATATCAGGTTGAATATTTATATCGATACGTACGTAAAAATAAACACGTAAAACTCAATTACAAAGTCTTTAATAAATTAAGAGGTTGTAAGTGTCAATGCTAAAAGTTGAGGGGTAAGTATTTAAAAATATAAAACAAAAAGAAATGTCAAGGTACTATTCAGTTGGTAATTATAACCATTGTTGTAAAACAAGGTTTCCAAGGCCGAGTACTCCCCGAGTAGTCGCTACAAGGTAGGCTGCCGAGGCGACTTTCTTTGACTCCGCCTAATTACTCGGAATCGATCAAACGCGGTCAACCGAGGCCAAAATCGTATCTAGTAGGTCAACTTGGGCCGAGTTTAACTTTAAAAATAATAAAACATAATTTCTATGCCTATCATATTAAAGAATGAATATTATTTTCACGGATTTTGTTATAGATATTAGTAAATTTATGTTATTTGACATGTATTTAATTTCCAAAAACTAATTTCTTTATAATTTAACATGTCCGAGTACTCCCCGAGTACTCTCCGCCTAGGCCGAGTACTCTCAACTCCCCAGTCAACCGACTAGGGAGCGCCTAACGACTTTTGCAACCATGATTATAACACAGTCATTAGTGAATGCCATTGTCTCTGAGTTTTTTAAATATGTTCTTTATTATTGGATCAAATTTAGCAATCTATACTATATAATAAAAGAAACCAATAAAAAGACAATTGTCATCATTCTAGATCATCTATTATTACTAGATCATCTATTATTACTTAATTGTAGATAACTATTATTTAATTTAAATTATTAAATTTAATATATGTTTCAAACATTTAAGAAATTACAGATATTGTTCCATAAATTATCTTATTATTTATTTATATTAATTACTAGATTATTATTCTAGACCACTACTCTTACTTAATTGTATATAATTATTATTTAATTTAATATTTGTTTCAAACATTTATACCAAATTCGAGTATCAGCACTTTAAACCTCAGAAATTAATCATCAGTTTGACTAATAAACAACAATATATTAATTATATTAATACCAATATATACCAAAGAAGCAAAATGAATTTCGTTAAAAATGTAAAGACATTAATAACCAGGTGTAAAATGTAAAGACATTAATAACCAGGTGTAATGTTGATCATTTAATCATCAACTTGGTTTGAAATAGGGTTTTCGTCTTAACTGATTGGTAAGATATGTTTTACCTCTTAAGTAAATGGGGTGGTGGTTCATTGAGATACCGATAATTTATACTTATCTAATTAATTTAAATATTATTTTGTAGATATAAGTTTATCTAATTGGCTAATTGCTATATGCCTAATCTAACCATTTCAACAATATTTTTAGTACTAATAAATTAAGACCACTGTTATTTAAATAAAACTTGGGTTCACGTCGTGAGAAAGTCGATAATACAGTTTGTCTTCTAATCGATGGTTCAAATGTTTTCATATTTATAAACTTGACAAACATCACAAGTTTTGATCATACATAAAACAAAATTTTGTTCGGATATCAGAAAAGTGTCTTAAAATATCGTTTTATAATTGTTAAATCTTCATTAGTAACTATTTGATATTTTATTTACTTAACCCGTGTAATACAATAGGTTATAACCTAGTAAATTTCTATAACAAGGCTACATGGTTTGAGATAAGGGTATTATCATTTCCGTGCCAGGGCTTTATAGTTCCCCACCCTTAACAACTATGTAGTGGAATAAAAACACCGTAAAGCCTCGCTCATCATTACTAAATCATTAAATAAAAAAAGAAAATAGAAAAAAGGAAAAAAGAAACAAAGAAAAAGTTTGATTGGCTGAAAAGTGTAGAAGACCACACACCAATGGCGCTCGCCATTCCCTTGGCGGAAGATTCTTTAGCGCCCCCTTTAACTAAGTCAGGGCAATGTTATGGGGCATTATGGGCTGCGGTGGAATTGGGGGGGGGGGGGGGGCGCCATGCAGCCTAAGGCTTAATAGTGTGGGCCCGCGCCTTATGCCATATCACCACTATAGCGCCTCAAACATCGTTGCAGGGGCATTATAGGGGGTGCGTTATAGGTTGTTTCGTCAGCCCCATAACGAGCACTATTAGGTTTAAATATGGCCCCTTTTTCTTTTTTGACCATTTAACAACGGTAACCTCTAATAATTAAAAAAAATTAAAACCTATATAAATACACATTTAAATCACAACTCATTCCAAATTTTCACATAACTCACTCTATATTATTTTACCTTTTATATTATATTTTTTGTTCATCAATTATCAAAAGGCACACCGTTGAACCAAGAAAGATGACATGGCATTGGCTACGGGGTGGGTGCATATCACCGAGCAAGGACATGCCCCATATTCTCTTTCGCTTTGGAACATAGTTTTGAACGTTTTCATCAACAAATGGGTGCAAACCATCGTAATGTGCATCAAGTAAATTCAAGGTTTTTGACGATTCGAACAATGTGTACGAGATTTGAGAGGATTCTTTACAACGAGTTGAACGATGAATATAGTTTAACTGAAAGTGAAGCAATTGATGCGACCCATGTAGAGTTCTAACACTTCATAACACTAGTTTTCGTCATCTTTCGGCTTTGAGAATTTTGTGAGGCCGTGATTAGTGGAGTTAAGTCGTTTTTTAATTAGGTAACTTTTTAATTGCTATTTTTAATTAAGTTGGTTTGTAGTTTTTTTAATTCTAGTTTAATGGTACTTTTTATGTTTTATCTTAATTATTTTTAACTTATGTAAATTTATTTTTATTTTATAATGTTTATTGTTTAAAATAAATCTAGACTTAAAAAATAATAATTGAGTAATGATGAGAGAGGCTTTTTGGTGCTTTATCCCATTGCATGATAGTTAACGATAAAGTCTCACACTTACGTGTCACCTATATAACACTAATGTAATGTAAGGAGCTTTATCCCACACTATATAGTCTGGCAATGATCAAACATTTGTTTACTCATACTTTCTACCATATTCACTGAATAGTACCACATTTTTTGCTATTTTTTGTAATTATATTATTATAAATAATTATTGTTTTTCTTATATAACTTTTACAACACAGTTATTTATAATGTGACATACCTATATTTATCCACGTCTTGATATAACTTTATATCGAAACCATAGTTGTGAGTAGTAATGTACAAGTAATCAAACCACAATTGTATATGCTATCAAAACTAGCTCACATTTAGTTTTTCTATGTCATATAATGTGACAAACTACACCAATACCAGTCGAACAACTTTGATAGTGGTACCAATATCCGTTTTATGGTTTATGGTATAAATTTTGTTCTAATCCTGACCGAACAATGATGAAAATGGAGTTGTATCCAAATAGAGTGTTATTTTGTATCGTTAAGTATATCAAGTGCGAGTGCCATGATGAAGTGTACCAATTCTGTCCGAATCTCAGTACCGGAGTTGGTAGGATTGGAACGGTTACTGATATTCATCTCTATGGTTTTCAATCCATGTAAAATATGTGTCAATATCCTTTTTAGGATATCACGACTTTATTTATCATATTTTCTTTTTTTAATTGCTATACTGATTGTTGGTACTGTACAAATGCCGTTATAAACCGAACTCATACTGTCCGAGTTTCCCCCGGAATGCTATGGGGGTACTCCCCTAGTTTCATTCAAAGCTATACAATTTTATAGATATTTATTTGTGGAATGAACGATTAACGCTAAAGCAATCAATCCAAGGTAAATGGATTCTTCTAGGCGACTTCAATGAGGTACGGTTCCTTGAAGAAAGATTTAATTCACAATTTGATGTTGGGGGAGCATTGTGTTTTAATAATTTTATAATGAACGCGGGGCTACAGGAGTATAACATGGGTGGCAAGAGATACCCACGTTTATGTCAAGGGACGGGAAAAATCTTAGTAAAATCGACCGAGTACTAGTATGTGGTGAATTTATGATGAGATGGCTTGGTGCGACGTTGATGGCGCTGAACAGAGAAGTATCGGACCATAGCCCATTAATATTAACAACAACTGTTAATAATTTTGGGCCAATTCCATTCCGTGTCTTTCACAGTTGGTCAGATGCCCCGGGCTTTGATGATGCGGTTAGAAAGGGTTTGGGAAAAAGATGCGAATCAAGGTTTAAGGATGAATGTTTGGCTGTGAAGTTTAAGGCAATACAAGACGAACTAAAAATATGGCGTAATAAAGAAAAAGCGAAAGAGGAGGAGCTACTGGCAAACGCTATTGAGAACTTAGAGAAAATAGAAACAAAAGCGAAAAGTAGAAGTCTTACGGTGCAATAAATTGAGACTTGGCAAGAGTATAAAAGAACAATAAAGGAGTGGCACAAGGTGAGAGCGAAGGATTTAATGCAGAAGTTACGGCTGAAATGGACTGTGTTGGGGGATGAGAACACGACTTTCTTTCATGCGGTCGTAAATAGCCACAATGTCCGGAATCGGGTAAATGGGTTGTGGATAGACGATACCTGGATATCGGATGCCAACGTTATTAAAGATAAATTTATGTTGGCTTTTAAAGAGAAATTTAACGAACCCGTTCCCTCGAGGCCGAGGATGGGGATGGACGACTTTAAAAGGCTGACAGAAAATGAAAGATCTGGTCTCATAGAACAATTTAAAGAAGAGGAAGTTAGGAACGCAATTTAGGAATGTGGGGGAGATAAAGCTCTGGGGCCTGACGGGATTACGTTCTCACTAATAAAAAACTATTGGGAGGAGCTGAAACCAGGGATTATGGAAATGATGCAGCAGTTCTTTAACTATCGATCCATACATCATTCATGCAGTTCTTCCTTCATATCACTTATTCCAAAGGTAACTAATCTGATGGTCTTTTCCGATTTTCGTCCCATTTCGTTAATTGGGGTAGTTAATAAGATAATATCTAAAGATCTGGCGAATCGTATGAAAAAAGTTTTAAGTAGTGTGGTGTCTAGTTCCCAATCGGCTTTTATTTCGGGGAGGAATATAATAGACAGCCCTTTGGTAATAAATGAGATTGTGGGGTGGGCGAAAAAACTGAGAAAAAAAGATATTTGTGTTTAAGGCGGACATTGAAAAGGCCTATGATACATTGAAAAGGCCTATGATCCTCGTGAATGGAGCACCAACGGGAGAATTTCAATATAAAAGAGGGTTACGACAAGGGGACCCTCTCTCCCCATTTCTCTTTATTGCTGCAATGGAAGCATTACATGTCATGATGACAAGGGCTAAATCAGCGGGTATCTTCCCGGGGGTAAAACTACCGGGGGAGGGTTTGATGATAACACACTTGCTATTCGCGGATGACTCAATTTTTGTTGGAGAGTGGGGAGAAAATAATATTAAAAATCTGAAAAGAATTCTAAGATGTTATCATCTCGTGTCCGGTTTAAAAGTAAACCCGACGAAAAGCCAACTTTTTGGTGTTGGGGTTGAAGAGGAAGAGGTTATCATGAAGGCAATAACTTTTGGTTTCAAACCTAGGAATTTTCCATTCACATACTTGGGATTAAAGGTAGGTGCAAATATGAACCGTATATACAATTGGAAGGAAGTCATCGACACCTTTAACAGGAGGCTATCGAATTGGAAAGCAAAACTTCTATCTTTTGCAGGGCGTGTAATTCTAGTAAAATATGTCCTTGGAAGCTTACCAAACTACTACTTATCACTGTACAAATGTCTGATCACTGTCATAAAAGTACTAGAAGGAATAAGGAGGAAATTCCTATGGGGAGGGTGTAACTCGATTAAAATGATGAGGTGGGTTAAGTGGGAAAAAATCGTAGCATTAAAAAAGTTTGGCAGACTCGGTGTAGGTAGGATAAGAGATCTTAATTTAGATTTGCTCGTTAAATTGTGGTGGCGACTAAAAATGGAACCACATCAGTTATGGGTGAAAGTTGTAAATGCCATTCACAAGAATAGGAGAAGAATTTCAATGGTCTCGATTAAGAAAGATCATATCGGTATATGGAAAATGATCGTTGAAATAGGAAAAGACATGAACAAAAGAGGAGTGGAAATTGCAAAAAATCTTATAAGCAAAATAGGTTCGGGCGACAAAACATTGTTTTGGGTAGATGTTTGGGTTGGCGACAAACCATTACGTGAAAAATTTCCTTTTGTTTACCAGCTTGCAAAGGATAAAAGAACTAAAGTACATGATTGCTATAGGCGGCTTGATGGTGGAATTTTATGGGATTGCGCTTGGCTGAGAACACCCAACACTGATCCAGAAAAACAACAAATGGAGGTACTGCTGGAAACTTCAAACCAAACCAGGCTATCGACGGCTAATGATAATTGGATATGGAAAGGGGAAGGTGATCAGGGATTCTCGGTTAAGAGTGTTAGGAATACGTTGTCAAGAAAAATAAATCGGACGACTTTTTTTGGAACAACTGGGCTACACAAAAGTGTAGTATGTTCGTATGGAGAGCGCTAAAAGGGAGAATTCCGACAGCTACACAACTGAGGGAAAGAGGAGTACCGTTACCTTCAGGAACATGTAGGGTTTGTGATCGAGAGGAGGAAACGCCGAACCATGTTCTTGTAAATTGTAGGACTGCGGAAACAGCTTGGTCCCAAATCGGCAGATGGGTCAAAATACCCTCGGCTATGAAACCAGCAACACTCAGAGAGATTTTTAACTCGTTAAACGACTATAATTGGCCAAAGGCAAAAAAGAAGGCTGTACATGCAATCTTTTTGTTAACAACCTGGGTTATATGGAAAAAACAGAACGAAAAAATCTTTAGAGCAAAAAACGGTGAGGTATATAAGATGATTGAAGAGATCAAAGAAGAATCATTCCAATGGATGAAGCAAAAAACTAAGGTGCAGTTGAATTCTTGGGAGTAATGGCTTTACTTTTCATGGTGTAGATAATCACCTAATTCCTTAGGTTTCTGTCTCTGTTTGTTTTTGTTGATTGTTTGGATGTACTGTGGTTCTCATAGCACCTTGCTATGGTCCCTTTTGGCTTTCTGTGGTTAATAATATGATCTATATTGCTATTAAAAAAAAAAATTCCCAACGAAGGCGAAGTTCTCTTACCAAGAGTTTTTATAAAGGGGTTTTCTAATGGCACACCCCCTCTCTATCCGCACACTTTTCCAATTCAATACACATCGTATTGGCCTATACGGTGCGTATTGAAATAAAGTAAAAGACATGGCAGACTGACATGTGCAGGTTATGTCTGGCGGCGTGCTTGATACGCATCGTATAGGCCTATACAATGCGTATCATGGCACTGATTTTGTGAAGTTTATTTTTTGTTGTGTTGTGTCGAATGCGAACCTGAGAAACGAAAGGGATTTTGAACAGTTGGTCGATGACATGATAGATTAAGATCTTGACACGATCATATCCATTTTCAAGTATTAGACTAGATAATCCAAGATGAAATATATTAAAATCATTCAAGCCCACCAGTCTAAAATGTGAGATTTAAGCGGCATGTTAAAACGGAACATAATCCCAGATTGTCTAAAGAAGCGCTTTTATCATGTGTCATGTGGTAACATGTCACAACCCCCGACCCCACCCTGGGAGCGGGAGCTGCGAGCTAGTCAGATGGTATCGGTGTTTATTAATTATGCAGCGGCAAATTTTCATTAGGACCGTAGTTAGGAAATATTTATCAGAGTTTAAAACACCATATTTTATAATAAACAAGTGGGATAAAACCCAAGTTTCATTTGCAATACATTTATAGGGATAAACCCTAATTATTGAAAATAAAGTCTCATTTTTATTTAGGTAACTTTCATAGCCACTTTTCTAAGCCTTCAGTGCCTCCAGCTGGCTTCTATTAACTTCACGCTAAGTTACCTGAAACATGTTTTTTTAAAGGTTTTATCAGCAAGAAATACTGGTGAGTGCATCTCAGTTTAATCAAAACAGTTTTATAATTTTACAGGATTGAGAACATCCGCATTTACGTTGTTTATATCTATCCAATTACCCATTTGGTACTGTTAATCCTGACTTGTGGTCATGCTACTATTCGCAATAGTAACGGGTTTCAAGTAATGTATACAAAACCCCAACATACCGGCAGTAATGCTAGAATTACAAATACTCAATCAATGTTATTTATATTTGAAATCAATTGAGGTCTGTACGAAAAGATTTACAAAAATAAGATGTACTCACATTGTAAACTTAGGTATATCTACGGGCTTCCTGGTAATATTTCTGGATTATTTCCTTGAGTTTCTATGAAAAATATATAATGCACACATGTTAGTAGGATAACCCAAATCACATTAACCGTACAACTCGAGACAGAACTCCAATGACTGAGTCAGGCAAAGCCTTGACATGCATTACGGAGTCCTAGATCAATCGGGTGTAACACGGGATAGAACTCCAACGACTGAGTCAGGCAGAGCCTTGACATGCGTTACGGAAATTCTAGATCAACCGAGCAGGGTAACGAATACGTGATCGGGGATTATAATACTTACAACGAGGCAAAGCTTCTCTTATTATGGGGTATTAGGCTATAGCTTTAGCCTACAGAATATTGAGAGAGATTTGAAAGTTCTGAACGAAAATGAAAGGCAGGGGTTCGGCCCTTTTATAGCTGAGACAGAGGTCTCTCGTGCCCCGCGAGAGCCTCTTCTACTTCCTTTGCGGCCCGCAAGGGCTCTAAGGCCGGCCACAGGGTTGGTGAGTCAGCGAGTAGGGTTGACACGTGTATAGACACGCGTCACAAAAGAGTATCCGGCAAGTAACTGGCCTCGCGCCCCGCGAGAGCTACAACCAATTGGGTCGTGGCCCACGAGCGGCCCATTTTACTTGTTTTATTTGATTTTCATTAATATTAATTTTATTCGGGTCCATTTCTCACTTACGGGGTGTATTTTAGGACGTTTAGGGTGTATTTTAAGGGTTTTTAGGATGGTTGTTATATAACAACTACCAAGGGGATATTCAAATCTCTATTCGGTCATCTTTTCGAGCTTCTTACACACGAATATGTGGTTCCGAATTTGTGGAACATAATCCCAGATTGTCTAAAAAAGCACTTTTATCATGTGTCATATAGTAACAACTACCAAGGGGATAATTTGGTCTCCATTCGGTCATCTTTCCGAGCTTTTACACACGAATATGTGGTTCTCAATTTTTAAAATATTATGTCAGTGGGAATGTGTTAAAAATCAGATGCAACTTTACGGCACGCTTACCTTAATCACATCTTCCATGGAGTCACAGATCCGACAATAGGGCCCACGGATCTCCAAGCCCACCAGTCTACAATGTGTTATGGTGAGATTCTTCAAGTTTGCACAGTGGAAGAAAAGACCAACATCCTTGTCATTCGGTATTTTCTCCTTTTCTAATTCTCGAAGAATCTCGTAACGTATTCTCTGTTTCTCTAAATCATCTGTAAAATTATGTTTCTCTAATATGACATATGATAAAAGCGCTTCTCTAGACAATCTGGGATTATGTTCCGTTTTATGACACATGATAAAAGCGCTTCTCTAGACAACAGGTGCAACTTTACGGCACGCGGTGCAACTTTACGGCATGCTTTCCTTAATCACATTTTCCATGGAGTCACAGATCCGATAATAGGGCCCACAGATCTTATGCCCACCGAGACCGACCTCTGGATCACACATGAGAGAAAAGACCAGCACCCTTTTCATTCCGTATTTTCTCCTTTTCTAATTCTCGAAGAATCTCGTAACGTATTCTCTGTTTCTCTAAATCGTCTGTAAAATTATTTTTCTCTAAATATGACACATGATAAAAGCGCTTCTCTAGACAATCTGGGATTATGTTCCGTTTTATGACACATGATAAAAGCGCTTCTCTAGACAACAGGTGCAACTTTACGGCGCGCATACCTTAATCACATCTTCCATGGAGTCACAGATACGACAATAGGACCCACGGATCTTATGCCCACCCGAGACCGACCTCTGGATTACACGTGGGAGAAAAGACTAGCACCCTTGTCGTTCCGTATTTTCTCCTTTTTCTAATTCTCGAAGAATCGCGTAACGTATTCTCTGTTTCTCTAAATCGTCTGTAAAATTATAAAAAAAACAAACTATGCGGGCTTTCCATCCATATATTCCGTCCAACATATGACACATGATAAAAGCGCTTCTCTAGACAATCTGGGATTATGTTCCGTTTTATTACATTCATGGGGTGGTCAAACCTTTCTAAAAGTAGAAAATAATAAAACATTAACAACTAACAAAGATTGAAGACAAAAAGAAGAAAGTGTTCCTCTTTGTTACCAAGCATGTCATCTAAAACAATTAACAGGACTTTGTTAACATGGGAATTCTATTGTAACACTTGATTATCTATATAAATACCTTATGCCCACCCGAGACCGACCTCTGGATCACACGTGTTGAATGATCGAGAGAAACTTCTTCGAGCTAACTGCCGATATCTCATCCTTTTTGTGTTGCTATTAAACGAGGTATAATAGCTAATAAAGTATTTTAACTTTTGAAGTCTGTATATTCTCTAACTTTTGAAGGTTCTTTATATGCTTCTTTCCTGATGCATGTCTGTGTCGAACAGTTTCTCCGTCGCTAATTTCTCCACTCATCAATGTCACCATGAAATCGAATAGTTTCTTCATAGATTCCATCCGGTTTCAAAGCCGGTTGAGGATTACGAGTGTTCTAGACTCATTCAAGGCATTCTTGTTTGTGCGATTTACAGAAATAAGGATGCATTCCACGGTAAATGATGCAGCTGATGAAACCGGAGTTGTTATTTCGATTGTTCAGTACTTCCGAGATGATTCAAGTGAGTCCCATGAAGGAAGTGTCTGTCTATTCAATTGAGAGGAATCATTGCATTACATCCCCGTTGAAAACAAGTGGTTCTAATGATGGGACCCTTGATTTGAAACGCATAATGTGAAACATTTAAGGGGTATTTTGAAGAAATTCATAGTTTAATACGCATTATATAGGCCTATACGATGCGTATTAATCGAGGAAATTACTGAAATACCCCTGTTTTTCTAATAAATTCAGGGGTATTTTGGAGAAAATTCAAAGTTTAATACGCATCGTATAGGACTATACGATGCGTATTAAGCCAATATACAATACAACATAGGCCTATACGATCATATATGGCATAATTTGAAATTTAGTTTTATCGTGTTTCCCTCGGTTCGACGTGTATACGTGTCGTTTTTTGATGAACTTTTGCATATTTTGTCGTTTTATGACGTATACCTTCAACATACGTTATTTTCGGTGACGTTCGGTTGCGTGCGAATATCGTATTCTATGATTACGTACAGTTTTGTTTGAAATCCACTTGTACTGCATAGTGTCGTGTTATATGTATACGCGTGTGAAAATATCATTAGTCGCGTATTTTGACGTATTTTTGCCTGTTTTGACGTATTCTAACATATTGTTCCGTATTTTATAGTATTTTTTGACGTATTTAAGCGTATTCTAACGTATTTTAGCTTATTTTAACCTATTTTAGGTTATTTTTACATATTTCAGCGTATTTTAACGTATTTCGACGTATTTTTGCGTATTTTTTTCGTAATATGACGTATATTAACATATTGCAGAGTATTTTAGCATATTTTAGCGTATTTTTACGTATTTTAGAGTTTTTTTTTCGTATTTTAGAGTATTTTAGCGTATGTTGAAGGATAACGCAAACAAGTTCTCCACAGTTTGTTATTCAGATCTCTATTCGGTCATCTTTCCAAACTACAACACACGATAAGTTTAAACTTTATAGTGTGTGATTTGACTAGGAAAGGATTGGAGGTGATTTCTACTTTTAATTAGCTGTCACAGTTGTCAAATTCGTTGTGTGCATTCATGTTGTTTAGACAATAACAAATAATGAACGGATTGTTGGACTTCTTGTTCCAAATGCAGGTGTAGGATCCGTACTTAAAGGTCTCTCTAAAATATGCAACTGCGACCGCGTTGTTAAATTTTAATGAAGCAATGAAGATTGAATGTGCAAATCGCAACCGTTTTTTACTACGAAAACAGTGGCTATGCGAAATACAAACCGCAATCGTTTGTGACTACGGGAAACACAAGTTTTCTCTTTGAGCTTGATGGTTGTCCGTTATCTCAACGCTTCTCCTTACATTACTGATCTGGAATTTGGAACGGTTGTGTATTTGCTTGCTGATTATTGAAAATATTTGTTGAAATCGAAGAAAAGAGTAAAAAAGATGAAACGAGGCATGTTAACGCAAAAGCAATACTTACAATTAACCAACATACATTGATTGTGGTTTTAACTTGCAACATACATCAAAGCTTCATGCAACCGAGACCGCCTTGTTAATTTTAATGAAGCAGTGAGGATTGAATGTGAAAACCGCAACCGTTTTTTACTACGGAAACGGTGGCTATGGGAAATACAAACCGAAATCGTTTGTGACTATGGGAAACACAAGTTATGTATCTGGAATTGGAGAACCGTTGTTATTTGCTTACTGATCTGGAATTGGAGAACCGTTGTGTATCTGAATCAGGTTCTAAAACAAACACTACTAAAATGAGTTGATATTGAACCAAGAATATGAAGATCACGGTGCAGACACGTGGGAAGAAAGTCATTGGACTGCCACAGATGAAGTCAAATGTGATCAAATTTGGACATCAGACGTAAATCTTGAAGCAAATATGTGGTTCCCAATTTGCGGAACATAATCCTAGATTGTCTAGATAAGCACTTTATCATGTGCCATATGGTAACAAGAGTATGCTGTTCCAAGATCAATTCCAATTGCAGTTTTTTCAACTCTCTTGGCCATTTTCAAACAAGTGGTCGTAGTTGTGACAACTCGAACTTTCAAGGTTAACCTTATTTAACTCTGCGACCTTTTACTTGTGATCGTCACGTTTTAGTTTATGTCATTATTGTATAATAAATCGTTTGATTTCACGATATTAATCCGGAAAAGGAAGTGAGTCGCACACCACGTCTGAATCGCACACTTAGTGTATGGACCGAACACCCTCCCTATGATATTCGCTTGCCGTAGGCCCAGCTTCCTAGAGCCCAATGCGAGGCCCTAGTGGATCTAGCTCACCTGTTCGATCATATACACACATACGGTTTTTATTATATCACAAAAACTCACTCAATTGCAAACCCTAGTCACTCCCAAAGGAAGCGACGGCTGTGGAATCAGTCGAAGTGCTATCTGCACTGATCGGATCTTTCCCTAGGAGTATCATCGCTTATACGGTTTTTAGCAAACAACTCCACCATTTATCGGTTAGTGGATTTATATTTGTTTCAAACCCTTGTTGATTTTTCTTAATTATGTGTGATTTGTTATGATTCGCAATGATGGTTTTGACTTTAGTATGATATGGAATTGTTATGGAGTGTAATGGATGTTGATTACATGTACGCTTAGGGATCTTTTCGTAAACTGTGATGTATCAGATCATGGCACTTAGCCATGCATGTGATAGGGAACTTGGTAGTGGGAATATAATATGGTTTTGTGTCAATTCGTGATATCAATATTCTAAGGTTATGAGTGTGCAATTGAACTGTTTTGAAGGTGACATGTGTATTAACTCTTGTTAAATGAGAATAAACTAAGGGCTAGTGTTCTTGGAATTCATGAATTAATCTTGATTATCAGCTGTTTTAGAAACTGTGCATGATGTGATTGACTGAGTAGAGTCGCATGTTGGGATCGATGAATTGTTGGTATTATATGACATGATATCATTATACCTAGGTTGCCCACTAAATTCACCAAAATCTAAGCAACCGATTGTGACATATCAATAGCTTTTAGGGGTCCAATACAATTGATGATAAGTGTTAAACCTTGAACAAAGTGGCGGCTCATGTGAATAGCATTGATCCAATCAAACTGTATGTAATCTAATGATGTTGTTGAAAGTCAAGGGCATATGGGTATTAAATAATGCTATGTTAATTTGTGAATAATTGGAATCGGGTATTTGTTTTGAATCTAGCCTTGTTGGCTAATGAATAATGTGCGTTAACTATATACATGGAATCCACAATTCATGCATTGATATTGCTAAGAACAGAATGATAGATAATATTATGATGAAACTTGGATTAGAAAGTGAGTGGGCCGCATCCCCTTTCTGTTTTGTGTTGGGCCGTACAGCAACTAACAACATTGGTTGGGCCGCGTATCTAGGGAGCGGGCAAAGAGCTGGGTTTGAGGGTTGGGCTTAACCCGTGTAACATTGGACCGGCAAGACCATTGGGCTGTAATGTGTGAGTTAAACATGAATGGTTGGTAATGGACCACATAAAAACTAGATGTATATTGGGCTGAGTACTTTTGGGCCTGAACGGTTGAATTGCGATGTCGAGTGTATAGCCGTAATGGAATTAAACAAAGTAGGGTTTGCTGCGTGTCTTGTGCAGTGTGAAATTGTAATATGAGTGCATTCATAAACCAATAACCTGCTATGTGTGTATGTTTATGGACTAGTGCGTTGCGTGAATTACTGAAGTGACTTGCATAACAATACGTGAAATCTGTGTACACTGCAAGTGTAGTATGTGTAAAGAATACGTGATCTGTGTGCATACGAAACTGATTGATATTGATAATCACTCTAGGGTTTGGTTGATCCATTTGGAACGAATAGTGAAACGTGACATACGGAGCAATCTAAGGTGAGTTCACTACATTCGAGCATGCGTCCCAGTGGTTGGGGACAGTCAGTGGGTATCCCGTGGAGGGATAAGTCTTTTGGGTAAAAACGGGTATATTGGTTAATATTCTCACCTATCATTCTTATAAGTCCCTTATATTGTTACCTGGAGGGTAACGGGTATTAGTTGGTAGCGCTACTTAGGTTTGGCACCCTCATACCGCTCCTAGATAGGACGGATGTGAACTAATGACCCAGTCGGGCCCAGTACTAGATAGGAGTACGTGGGAAAGGGTAGTCATGTACATCAGGAGCCGTCTTGTTCGGAATTGAGATATTAACAATATTACTTGCATTTGTCAGTGAACTGTTTTACATACAACTGGTAACAAACGCTTTCTAAAACTGTGAACTCGCCAGCTTTGTCTGATACACTTGTTACATGCTCGCAGGTCGTTAGGTACTTGGGAACAAGAACTTGCTGGCTGGAGGGCGTGAGTGGTCATGGTTGCATTGATGGGTTTATTTATCAAACATTTATTTACTATGGTTGTTTGGAAAGTATTTACATTATGTTACGTTAACGCTTCCGCCGAACTTGATGGTTTTCGAATTACTTATGTTTGGATTTTATTACTATTAAATGATGAAACTTTATTTTAAACTTATGGATTCAATGTAATTGGTGGCTCATTACAAGTGGTCACACGCCTAACAGGGACACTCCCTAAGTGGTAATTTGAGGGTGTGACAGTAGTGATGGGACCCTTGATTTGAAACACATAATGTGCGTTGATTGGATTGTAAATTTTCGTTGCGTGCATTTATATTGTTGAGACAACAACAAATAATGAACGAATTGTTGGACTTCTTGTTCCAAATGCAGCTGATGAAACCAGAGCTGTTATCTCGGTTGTTTAGTACTTTCGTGATAAATACAATGTTCATCTTCGTTATCCTTTGCTTTCTCCAATTCAAGCAGGCACAGATGCTAAACGTACTGTTATTACATCCGAGACGATTCAAGTGAGTCCTATGAAGCAAGTGTCTGTCTATTCAATTGAGAGTAATCATTGCATTACATCCCCGTTGAAAAACAGAATCGATAAATTTAGGGAAAATGGGGTTGAAAGATGATAACCCAACAGTGGAGGATCTCATTCTACAACTTTGATAAATTCAGGGGTATTCTCAAATAATGTTTCCTAGATATTTGAAGACCAACAAATGTCCAAAGTGCTGCTTCTACATTCACGTGACGGAAAGCTACCACGTGACAAGAAGCTACCTTGCAAAATTAAAAAATTAAATCGACACCTTCAATACGCATCGTATAGGCCTATATGATGCATATTACTTTTTGATAAGGGGACATTGTCAGCCTTTGACTGACATAGAAGTTTGAACCCACCACAATACGCATCGTATAGGCCTATACGATGCGTATTGAGGGTGCCGATTTAATCCCCCAAGGTGTGCCAATAATACGACCTTTTTTTATAAAGGTACTCTAACGAAGTCAACAATACCGGTTGAACAACATATACACGTGTTGGGCATTTGAGTTTAATTTTCTTTCGATTGCTATAGCAAATATCGGTGTCGTAGCAAACCCAACTGATAACCAGGGGCGAAGCATAGAAGGGGCGAGGGGCGCCTGACCTCTCAAACTTTTCGCTCATTAGACCACCCGTAGTGGGCGTCTTCTCCCCCCAAACATGCCCAAAAACGCCACCGCCCCAACCCCGCCGGCGTGTTTGGGCGTTTTCTTTCAAAAAACCCCCATTGGCGCGTTTTGAACCACGCTTTGAACAATTTTGTTTGGCCAAAAACATTTCATCTTCCTTTTTTTAGTCCAATAGCTTTTTTTGTTGGTTTTTTATTTTTATTTAATTCTTTATACCCTTTAACATAATGCCTACATCCCCACTACACCCATTTTAGAAAAGCGTCCAATAATGCCCCTTGCTGACTGTACTGCCACATGACGGAAAACGCCCAAGGGTGGGGGCATTATTCACCCTTATCACTACGCATGGTCTTAGTGTTACATATGTAGTTTTCGTATAGAAAATTTTGGGTATATATGTTTTCAACTCCTCGGTTCTATAGAAATTTTTGGGTATATATGTTTTCGACCACCCGTCATTCGGGTCAAACTTCGCCACTGCTGATAACGACTGGATTCTAGTACCGTTACATGCCAAACCGATACCAACCAAATTTCAGCTGCAAAGCGTGCGAGATATCAGTTGTTTATATTATATTTGCAGCTTCAAATTGACTATATTCAAAAGTTGCTTTTTTATACGATAAAATAATAATTATCTTATAAAAAGTATTGTTTTTTGGATCTCGCTTCCATTCGTATCTAACCCGTTCACTTGTCCTGACCCTCTTCACACAAAAATAATGATTCAAGTTCTAACACCCATTTTCATCTTCCTAGTTTTATACCTTTTGTGGAATGTTTACAAGAACCAGAAAACTAGAAGAAGCAAAATTAATCTTCCACCGGGAAGCTTCGGATGGCCGTTTCTCGGAGAATCTCTCGCGCTGCTACGTGCACATTGGGATGGAGTTCCAGAAAGATTCGTTCAAGAACGGATCGAGAAACACGGAAGCCCTCTAGTGTTTAAGACGTTGTTACTTGGCGAACGTATGGCGGTGTTGTGTGGTCCTGCTGGTAACAAATTCGTGTTTGGGAACGAAAACAAGCTGGTGGCGGCCTGGTGGCCGTTGCCGATGAGAAAGCTATTTGGCAGGTGCTTGGTAACAATTCGTGGCGATGAAGCAAAGTGGATGAGAAAGATGTTGTTATCGTATCTTGGTCCTGATGCTTTCGCGACTCGCTATGCTGCCACCATGGACGTCGTCACCCGTCGCCATATCGAGCTTCATTGGCAAGGTAATTTATCTCCTATTATTGTAAATGAATAAAATGGATTTAATTGGTAAACCGGAAGGGTGTGTCTAAGATATAGGGGTGTGGAAATAATGGGAGTAGACGTGATATTTTTGTCAGTGTTTGGACACCTCTGATAACTTCTGTTTTTTTTTTTTGAACGGCAAGGTGTCACAATTTTTTGGGTGCGAGACACCCCACACCCCCCCTCATTGGGGAGGCCCGTCGCCCCACTCCGGCCAGACGTGAGTGTCTTAACCGTGCCCCAGCTGGCATCAGAGTGTGACCGGCGTCCAAAGGAAAAACCCCACAGGTGCCTCGCCCATCGTAGGACTTGACGGGTTGAGAGCCGCCACAGAGGGGAATAAACCGCCTCAAGTGGGGATCGAACCCGGGCATCATGGGTAAAACCCTGGTGCCTCCCCTGCAGCCTGTGGGGATCGAACCGGAGACCTCATGAAGAGGAGGCCAGTCTCTCCACCACTGGGCTGCAAGCTCATTGGCTGATAACTTCTGTTTTAATTGTCATAAATTTGTGAGGTCATATGTGTAGTCATAACGCCTCTTTGTGCGCGTTATGCGACACGTGGCGCGTTACGTGTGCGGGTGGGCGTTATGGGGCGTTATGCATTTTAAGCCTGTAGTCATAAAGCCCCCGCCTAATCATTACTCAATTATTAATTTCTATTTTTTAATAATTATTTTCTAACTTTATAAAATTAAAATTCATTTCATTAAATTAAAAAAACATTACACTAAAATAAAAATAAAAAACATTACACTTAAAAAAAAAAAAACGGTTCCACTAAAAAAAAGTTGGACTAAAAAAATAAAAAAACAACACTTCAAAGATTATATTTTTTTTCGATTCTTTCCTTTTGGGCCAACGCCATCTTCCAAGCTTTTCCGGTAAGGTGGTCGTGCGGTTTCGAGTAGAACTCAAAGTCGTGAGCCCATTGTCTATCCCGCATAATCTCCGTAACTTCGCGGTTCTCCTCCATACGTTTACTACCGAGTTCGTGTATGTCTTGAAGTCGCTTGTTTATCTCCGAAAATGCGTCACTCATATCCGTTCCCATAGATATCGATGACGACTCGGGCTTTTTCGCCCGCCTACTTCTTCCGGGCGGTCTTGGTAGCTCGTCCACCGGCTCGTCATCCGGAATATCCTCGTTCAAGTCGGTGTTTCGAGCGTCGGAGGTTGCCGTTTCGGGTTCACCCGACTCGTTTGTTTTGGACCTCTTTGACGGCCGTTTATTTTCCGAACGACCACTCGGAGTAGATATGGCGGCCCATTTGGGGCTATGGCGAAGGATTTGCCAACACCTCATGTACGGGAAATGGCCATTAGCATCCGTATACTCGACCAACGCCGCTTGCGTGATGTCCTCGTCCTTGCTTCCACTTTTCCATCCGGCAAAATTGCGTTGGTACACGGTTTGAAAGTTCATGCATTTTTTGTTTATATCGGTCCACTTGCCCGATATAGAGTCCGGTGGACGGTATTCCTCATCTTTACCAATTAGCTCGAAAAAAAGCGCTCGTATTCGGCGCCAAAAAACTGATTTATCTTGATTGTTTGCTACAAAAAAAAGATATAATTAATTAGTCTAAAAAAACTGCAAAAAAACAGAAAAAAAAAAACAGAAAAATAAAAACAGAAAATAATTTAAAAAACTGCAAAAAACAGAAAAAAAAAAAACAGAAAATAATTAAAAAAAACTGCAAAAAACAGAAAAAAAAACAGAAAAAAAACGGAAAAACAGAAAAAAATTTAAAAAATATACCTATAACCGGGTCCTCCGACACATCGATCCAAGCGCGGGTTAACGCATACTCCTCATCGGACTCCCACGATATCACATTTTTTTTCGCTCGGGTGGTGGTTTCCGCTTTCTTTTTATGTGGCCGTTTTGCTTTTGCTTTTCCTTTTTGCGTCTCCGCTCCTTCGGGTTGTGTTTCCGGAACAACATCGGGTTCGTGTTGTGGGGAGCCGAAAGCTTGAGCCGACCCGAACGCTTGAGACGACCCCATTCCGTCGGTGTGATGATTCGGGTTCCACCCGTAGAGATTCGGGTCCCATGATAGCGGTTGGTTCAAAAGATTCATGAACCCGGGATTTTGTTGATTGTAGTCGAGAAAACCGGAGCCGAAAGGGTTGGGTCCCAGCGACACGGGGCGAGTAGGATTACCACTTTGGTTTGGGTCCGCACTTGATCGGGGAGGAATGAAGCCACGGTTGAATGGATGCATTGTATAAAATATAAGGATTTCTAAAAAAAAGTGGAAGAGATAAAGAGTGTTTGAGTGTGTATGGTAAAAAAATAGGAAAGGATGTATTTATAAAAGAAAGTTTGAAAAAAAATTGATTTTTTTTTAAGGAAATGACCGTTGGTAAACGGTCAAAATAACAAATTTCAATTTCATTGCGCTGTTATCAACATCGCGCCGTTCGAATTTTTCCAAACATGGCGCCCTCAGTTTTGGTGTTTATGGCGCCATACCGGCGCTATGATTGCTTATACCGCCCCACTACACATACCCTGAATGGGAATCGAATTATTAGGCTAGAGGGTATGGGGTTCATCCTCCCCCGTCGAGCTCCGGCGACGCCGGTAACCCATCCCGTCCCCACCCCCACCCCTGTCGAGCTTCGTCCCGTCCTGTGCTGGACGTTGGCGACGATCCTAAATTGGTGGGCCCCCTTCACTTTTTGTTAGTTTATTTTTTTTCAAGAGATAAGTGAACATATTTTCCATCTTTCAACACCATAAGATTATCATCCCCAAACAAGTGTGAGTAGCCTTCATCAAAAGATAAAATGGGAAGATTTCTTGAAAACCCATGACCCAAAACAAAAACAGAGCATAGCAGAACAAATATTAGATGAAAAGTTTGCATCTTGTTCATGTGGGTTGCAATATTTTTGAGCGTAAGGTACAACCCACTAATGCATACAATTGTTTGCAAGAAAATATAGATTTTAAAAATGGCAGAAGGTTTTAGAGAGAGAGAGAGAAGGGGAGGGGAGTGGGGGGTTTTATCGGTGGTGACTGGTGAAAGGTGTGAGTTGTTTATCATTTCGACACATTTCATTTTTTTTAATTTTGAAAACTTTAGTTTTTATAATGTTAATTAATAGGTTTTTTTTTATTTTTATTTTACGTTGGAGCTATGATTTAGGTGTCAGATTAATGAAAATATTTTGTTAGTTTATTTGTTAAATTTAAAAAAAAAAGGTAGAAGATTAAAAAAATAAAAAAACATAAAAGTGGTGGGGTAGGATCATCTAGGACCATCCTCCATATCCTCTAGTTTTGTGGGATGGACCATCCTTAGGAGGACTATGACGTGGCGCCTACGTGGCGGATCATCCTCCCTTGGAGAACCATCACCATACCCTCTAGCCTTAGGTATCAAAGTTCATCAATGACACTCTATCCACTTTTTGTGGATTTTTATGAAAGATAAACTTTATTAAACAAACTAACCCGAAAATCGGGCGACAAAAAGAAAACAACTACATAAATACAAATTGGGATTTCATCTCTCTAGTAGGGACTTATTGTATTCGAAATAACAACACACAAAACTAAGTTTCTGTTATAAAACAGAGATTCAGATCAAACACTTTCTCTAATAATTCTTCTCTGTATCGTTCCTCTCTTTTTCACAATTCATTCTATCGAATTACATTCGTTATATAGAAAAGAAAAAGAAATAAAACAAAATGGTGGGGGTCTTATGTCTGCCACAAATCTCAATCATTCATAACACTCCCCCTCAGACATATGCCCATTTATTTATTTGATGAATAAATCATTAGCTCTTTGTTTTATGTTGTTCTTCCGTTTTGGTGCTTAGCTTTGAAATACTGCCCCGTTAAAAACCTTGCTAGGAAAACCCAGTGGGACAAAATCATAGCTAAAAGAAAAAGAGTGCAGCTTGCATTATACACAGTGGATCAGATATGTTGCCTCATTAAAAACCTTGCTAAGAAAAACCCGGTGGGATAAAACCATAGCTAAGGAAAAAAAGAGTGCAACGTGTATAATGCTCCCCCTTAAATTGTCATGTGTGGATTATCACATTTTCCGTACATGTCGCATCCCAATATCATGAACGTGTTTCCTGAAAGTTGTTGTAGGTAGTGCTTTTGTGAAAAGATCGGTTGAATTGTTGCTTGATTGGACATATCTCATCTCGACCTGATTGTCTTTAATAAGGTCCCGAGTATATGCAAAGAATCTTGGTGGTATATGTTTTGTTCTGTCACTTTTGATATACCCTTCTTTCATCTGAGAGACACAGGCGGCATTATCTTCATGGATAGGAGTTGGATTTCGATCTTTCTCTAGCCCACAAGAAGTCACTATGTGTTGTGACATAGATCTTAGCCATACACATTCTCTTGAAGCTTCATGTAGTGCAATGACTTCAGCATGATTTGAGGATGTTGCGACAAGTGTTTGTTTCTGAGAACGCCATGAAATCGCAGATCCTCCATTCATAAATACATATCCAGCTTGAGATTTTGCTTTATGAGGACCAGATAAATAACCTGCATCTGCATAACCAACTAACCCTTCTTTTAAATCGTTAGGATAAAACAAGCCTAAATCAACAGTACCTCGAAGATATCGAAAAATATGTTTAAACCCATTCCAGTCTCTTTTAGTGAATCTTGCTAACAAGTTCACTGCAAAAGAAATGTCAGGTCTCGTACAATTCGTAAGATACATAAGTGCTCCAATTGCACTGAGGTATGGTACTTCTGGACCAAGAACTTCTTCGTTGTCCTCACAAGGACGAAATGGATCATTTTCGACATTGAGTGACCTAACGACCATTGGATTGCTTAAAGGATTTGACTTGTCCATATTGAAACGTTTTAACAGCTTTTCAGTATAATTCGTTTAATGCACAAGTATTCCATTGCTCATATGTTCAATTTGTAAACCAAGACAATATTTGGTTTTCCAAGGTCTTTCATTTCAAATTCTTTCTTTAAAAGAATAATTGCTTCATGAATTTCTTTTTGCGTCCCAATTAAATTTAGGTCATTAACATATACAGCTATGATCACATATCCTGATGTTGTCTTCTTAATAAAGACACATGGACATATAAGATTATTTGTATAACCTTTACTTGTCAAATAGTCGCTCAAACGATTGTACCACATTCTTCCAGATTGTTTCAACCCATATAAAGATCTTTGTAATTTGATCGAATACATTTCTTTGGGTTTTGAACTTAACGCTCCAGGAAGTTTAAATCCTTTAGGAACTTTCATATAGATGTCACTATCAAGTGATCCATACAAGTAAGCTGTAACGACATCCATAAGACGCATTTCTAACTTTTTAGAAACTGCTAAGCTGATTAAGTATCTAAAGGTTATTGCATCCATAACGGGAGAATATGTTTCTTCATAGTCGATCCCTGGCCTTTGTGAAAAACCTTGAGCTGCAAGTCTCGCTTTGTATCTTGTAACCTCATTTTTCTCATTTCGTTTTCGTACAAAAACCCATTTATATCCTACAGGCTTTACAGCCTTAGGTGTAACAACAATAGACCCAAAAAGCTTTCGTTTGTTGAGTGAATCTAATTCAGCTTGCATAGCGCCTTTCCATTTATCCCAATCATGTCTATTTTGACAATCATTGACAGATTTTGGTTCAGGATCATCATCTCCACCCATGATGTCACTTGCTATAGAATAAGAAAATATCTAATTAATATTTTCCATTTCATATCGGTTCCATATGATATGTGTATGACCATAGTTGATTGATATCTCTTTGTTAGTATCATCAACATCTTTCTCATGAAAGGTTTCGGTATTTACTGTTTTATCAATATCATTCTCTTTGTGGTCAATTTCTTTTACAAGTGCTTTTCTTTTTCGTGGATTCTTATCCTTTGAACCGATTGGCCTTCCACGTTTCAAACGTTTTTGAGATTCATGAGCTATCTTATTATCTATTGCCTTACTTGGGATCTCAACTCGAGCTGGAGCATTAGCAGCTGGTATATGAGATTTTGTAACTCTGTTTGTATCAGTAAAAGCATCAGGCAATTGATTTGCAATGTCTTGCAAGTGTATTATCTTTTGAACCTCTGTCTCACATTGTTTGTTCTTGGATCAAGATGAGACAATGAAAGCACACACCATGAGACATCATTTTCTCGTTTTTTGTTTTCTCCCCTAATGCTGGGAACATTGCCCCGTTAAAATGGCAGTCATCAAAACGTGCTGTAAATACATCACCTGTTAAAGGTTCAAGATATCGTATGATGGAGGCTGTTTCATATCCAACATATATTCCCAATCTTCTTTGAGGTCCCATTTTCGTGTGTTGTGGTGGTGCAATTGGGACATAAACTGCACATCCAAAAATTCTATTATGGGAAATATTTGGCTGTTGGCCAGATGCAATTTGTTGGGGAGAGTATTCATGATTTGCACTTGGTCTTATGCGAATTAATGATTCAGCATGTAAGATTGCATGACCTCAAACGGATACAGGAAGTTTTGTCCTCATTATTAATGGTCTAGCGATTAGCTGTAAACGTTTGATCAATGATTCAGCTAATCCATTTTGTGTGTGTACATGAGCAACAGGGTGTTCGACAACAATTCCCACAGACATACAATAATCATTAAAAGCATGTGATGTAAATTCACCAGCATTATCAAGTCTCACCCTTTTAACAGTGTAATCAGGGAAATGTGCTCGTAGTTTGATAATTTGAGCAAGAAATTTTGCAAATGCAACATTACGAGTTGATAATAAAGAAACATGAGACCATCTGCTGGATGCGTCTATCAAGACCATGAAATATCTAAACGGTCCACATGGTGGATGAATTGGTCCACATATATCACCTTGAATTCTTTCAAGAAACATTGGTGATTCCTTGTCAACTTTTTAGGACGAAGGCCTTGTAATTAATTTTCCAAGTGAACAAGAGTTACATAGAGGCCTTTTATCTGATTGGGGGATCTTTTGATATTTCAATGGATGTCCATGTATGTTTTCAATAATTCTTTTCATCATTGTAGATAGGGCTGTAAACGAACCGAACGAACACGAACAAGACCTTGTTCGTGTTCATTTGTTAAAAAATATACGTGTTCACGAACCGTTCACGAACGCTTATCGAACGAGATTTTATGTTTGTGTTCGTTTGTTAAGGAAATGAACATGTTCGTGTTCGTTTGTGTTTGTTTGTTAATTTTAGGCAACGAACATTGACGAACACAATTGAGCACAAGTTAATGTTCATGAACACAAACAATCGTCTATGAACATAATATATAATAGACTAACACTTATTAAATATTTAATTTGTCAAACTTATGATATATTCAAATAAATATAAAAACTAAAAACACTAATGAAGTATCAAACACATGCGAACACGTTACCGAACGTTCACGAACATAAACGAACGAACGCAATCTCTGTTCATGTTTGTTCATTTAACTAAACGAACGAAATTTCTTGTTTGTGTTCGTTTGTTTAATAAACGAACGAACACAAACGAACTTCCCGCCAAACGGTTCACGAACTGTTCGCCGAACGTTTGGTTCGTTTACAGCCCTAATTGTAGATCCTGGATGGCCTAGTCTGTCATGCTATAAGTTAAATGTCTCAGGATCAAAAGAACTTTCCTTTACTGCCATATGTGCTTGAGGCACATTAATGTGTGTATAATGCAAACCGGAGTGGAGCATTGGCAGTTTTTCCAATATATGATCTTTGCTCATGATGTGTAAATATTTTTTATTATCAACAGTCCTTGACTGAGTATCATATCCGTTATGATATATGTTTTTGAAACTCAACAAGTTTCTTGTTGATTTTGGGGAAAATAAAGCATTCTCTATTAAAAGCTTTGTACCATTTGGTAATATTAAATTAGCTTTTCCCACTCCTTCTATCAAGTTTGTAGGACCTGATATTTTGTATCAACGGTTCCTTTTGTTGGTTTCAACTCATAAAAATATTTCTTAGATTTAAGTATAGTGTGTGTGGCTCCACTATCCGCTATACATATATCTGTATCATTTGTCTGCTCTTGTGCTCCAGTGGTATTCATTTTAATCTTGAAAATATAAAGAGAAATAATAATAAGTGTATAACGAAGGCATTGTGAATTATTTTATAATAAGAAGTTTATTTATTAGTTGAAAACGTTACACGAAAAGAAAGACTACTGAAACATAATAAAGACACTTATAATAAAAGAAATTACATAATTGTTGCATATAATTATTATGGTTTAGCAACATTTGTTTCAGAGTTCCATGTTATTGGTAAAGTCGGCGACATTCATTTCGACGTTGATATCATTAAAATTATCAACATGGTTCATCTTCTTTTCTTTTCTTTTCTTTTGAGAGAGGTTTGGTAAAGTTCACATAAATGTGAAGGTGTACGACAAGCCTTTGACCAATGGTTTGCACTTCCACATCTGAAACAAGAAGTGCCATTGTTTTCGGATCTACCAGTTTATTCCTTTTGTTATACTGGTTGGGATTGGTATTTTGTGGAGTGTGGTAATTGGGGGTTCTTTGATTTCGACCACGACCGCGACCACGTCCACGACCATGGGAATTACCTCGGAAATTATTATTTCTTTTGAAGGAATAATTGCGACCATTAACTTTACCAAAATGGCCACGACCACGGCCTCGTCCCCATTTTCTTCCAGAGTCTCTAGTATCATTATTAATAACAACATTTGCTTCTGGAATGACTAATGATCCAGTGGGACGGGCTTGGTGATTTTTCATTAATAGCTCATTGTTTTTCTCTGCTACGAGGATAAATGAATGTAGATCAGAATATCTTTGAAACCTTTGCAACCGATATTGTTGTTGCAAGTTTATATTTGATGCATGAAATGTGGAGAAAGTTTTCTCCAACATATCTTCCTCCGTAACAGTTTGCCCACAGAATCGGAGCGTTGAGCATATCCTGAACAAAGCAGAGGTATATTCATTCACCTTTTTAAAATCTTGGAACCTGAGATTGTTCCATTCATCTCTAGCAGTGGGAAGTAAAACTTCCCTTTGATTATTAAATCTGCTTTTTAAATCTTCCCACAAAACATATGGATCCTCAAAATTTGAATATTCAAATTGCAACATCTCATCAATATGTTTATGGAGGAAGACATCAGCTTTTGCCTTGTCTTGATCGCTACATTCGTTCCACTCGGTTATCGTTTCCAAAACACCCATTGACTTGAGATGTCGCTTAACATGTGCCGTCCACGACATATAATTTTCTCCGGTGATATTAAGAGCCGGGAATTCAATTTTTGTGATGTTTGCTATTTTTGTTGCTAAACATAAATAAGATAAATATTAAAATCTAAATACTCATTAAAAATGAGATAACATACAAAGATACAACTATAAACAAATAAATGAATACATAAGCACTAAAAAGATGAGGTGGAAACTCATATATTAAGGTCGGCAATAATATTAATATTATGCTGGCCAATATTAAAACCGGGTGAATCATCTTCGAAAAATTTTTCTTGAATAACTTTGAGAAGAAGAGTGTTTGCTGTGGAAAAAATAAGATTGATAATTGGTTATTTATAGTGGTAAATTATTACCGTTTTATAGCCGTTGTACAACGGTTATATATGTATATGTATGTATTTATATATATATGTGTATATATATATGTATATATATATATGTATATGTATGTATTTATATATATGTATATATAATAAATGATGTATTAAGGAAATGTTATTTTATAAGATATAAAATTAGGAAGTATAATAATAAGAATAAAAATGTTAGTATACATGAATGTAAACTCTAAGTTAAATGTTAATATGTGCGTATAAATAAAAGTTAGATGCATAAATAAATACAAGTGCTATCAAGTCTTTCACTCTCTTTATTTTATTTTTCATTTTTTTAAGTATGGGACTTAATTGTTTTTATGATAGGAGTGTCTGGATAACAGGGTCTCCTAAAGGAAAACAATCCCACGATACATAAAAAGACATGTTACGTTTTTGTAGTCCAACAACGATCGTATATCCATCGTAAGATACATCTGCACGGGTATTAGTTTATCATAACAATTATAGTTTATATATTAATCAAATGCTTACTTTGATTATAATTGCTTGAACGTTTCCTTGGCTAGAGCCTCGTGCTGATAACGTGTTATAAAACACAGATTGAGATCAAACACTTTCTCTAATAATTCTTCTCTGTATCGTTCCTCTCTTTTTCACAATTCATTCTATCGAATTACATTCGTTATATAGAAAAGAAAAAGAACTAAAACAAAAATGGTGGGGGTCTTATGTCTGCCACTAATCTCAATCATTCATAATAGTTTCTATGTAGTATATTCATTGACGCAATTCACAAATAGCGTGTCCCACAAAAGAGAAAAGTACCTTTCGGGCGGAATTAATGGCAGTTTGAGACAAATAATCCGTCGCATTCTTTTGTTTAAAAAATTCCGGATAACGTCATTATCAATCGCTAAAGAGTAAACTGCCAAAATAGTCCCTGAGATTTGGTCATTTTTACCACATTAGTTCAAAACTCAAACTTTTTGAATCTTGGTCTTTGTGGTTTCAATTTTCTTGCCATTTTCATCCAAAATCAAAATCTGGTCAGATTTCTCAATTAACATCCAGCTTTTCTGTCTTTTTCCTCCCCTTTTAATGAAGGGCAAATAGTCTTTTAGCGTTTTATTATAACAAATTAAAAAAATCTGACTATATTACCCTTCATTAAAATAGAGGAAAAAGACAAAAAAAGCTAGATGTTAACCGAAAAAATCTGACCAGATTTTAATTTTTGATAAAAATGACCACAAAATTGAAACTAAAGGGACCTAGATTTAAAATGTTTGATTTTTGGACTAAATTGGCAAAAGTGACAAAACTCAGGGACTATTTTGGCAGTTTACTCATCGTTAAATATCTATAACTAAAATTCGTCATTGTTCTGTCACTAAAAGCTCGTAGGTGATCCGTAGCTAAAAGTTTATACTGATTCAGTCGCTAAAAATCCTTTGGTAATTCATCGCTAAAATCCGCCAGTGATTTATTAGTAAATTTTCAACACCCACCGAGTTTTCTAGGGTATATTTATAGATTTTTATATGTTTAGGTGATTTAGTATTATGAAAATATTATGAATGATTGAGATTAGTGGCAGACATAAGACCCCCACCATTTTTGTTTTATTTCTTTTTCTTTTCTATATAACGAATGTAATTCGATAGAATGAATTGTGAAAAAGAGAGGAACGATACAGAGAAGAATTATTAGAGAAAGTGTTTGATCTCAATCTGTGTTTTATAACACGTTATCAGCACGAGGCTCTAGCCAAGGAAACGTTCAAGCAATTATAATCAAAGTAAGGATTTGATTAATATATAAACTATAATTGTTATGATAAACTAATACCAGTGCAGATGTATCTTACGATGGATATACGATCGTTGTTGGACTACAAAAACGTAACATGTCTTTTTATGTATCGTGGGATTGTTTTCCTTTAGGAGACCCTGTTATCCAGACACTCCTATCATAAAAACAATTAAGTCCCATACTTAAAAAAAATGAAAAATAAAATAAAGAGACTGAAAGACTTGATATCACTTGTATTTATTTATGCATCTAACTTTTATTTATACGCACATACTAACATTTAACTTAGAGTTTAAATTCATGTATACTAACATTTTTATTCTTATTATTATACATCCTAACTTTATATATTATAAAATAACATTTCCTTAATACATCATTTATTATATATATATATATATATATATATATAGGGTATGGTTCCAGCGTGAACAAACTCCCAAGAGTGAACTGCGTGAACATATATGGACCATTGATTTCCTTTTTAGCTGTTAAGGGTAGGATTGTAATTATATAAAAAAAATAGATTTAAATCATTATTTTAATAATTGAATTAAGTTACATCTTTCCTAATTTAAATTCATTATCCATA
The DNA here is from genome assembly GCA_030545235.1 of Helianthus tuberosus. Lineage (NCBI taxonomy): Eukaryota > Viridiplantae > Streptophyta > Magnoliopsida > Asterales > Asteraceae > Helianthus > Helianthus tuberosus. Next base: position 91,621,724 of record CM060432.1, on the reverse strand, counting down.
TTATGTTTATTTATTAGTAAGATAATTATCAAAACAAACAACAAATCATCAGATTTCAATTTTTATTTTTATTTCAGATTTCATCACTAGAATTCAAATTTTGATTTTTAAAATCCACGTAACCTTCATATTTCAACGGTATACACATGTGTACTTGGATATAAATAGAACAATATACATGTGTACTCAACATCGTACAAATGTGTACAGTAATTCACAGGTGTACATCAACATTTAATACAAAAAAAATTCTAAGATATCACAAAAATAGACGATATACACATGTGTACATCGCATTAAAAGAGGGCAAAATCAGAATACACATGTGTACATCGCATTTAAACAAATAATTATTTTAATAATTGAATTAAGTTACATCTTTCCTAACCCTTGATTTGATTTGTGAGAGATTTATGCAATCAATTTAAGATGATAATTGATTACTTGATTTGTGAGAGATTTATGCAATCAATTTAAGATTGAAATTACACATATACCCTATTTTGTATTTAATTAAATGGAAAAAATTAACCAAATAATTACCATCATGCCACTCACTTTAATCTCAAGATCATAAAAATCAAGGGCCCAGATCAGTTCACGCAGTTCACTCTTGGGATTTTGTTCACGTTTGAACCTAATCCTATATATATATATATATATATATATATATATATATATAACCATTGTACAACGGCTATAAAACGGTTATAATTTACCATTATAAATAACCAATTATCAATCTCATTTTTTCCACAACAAACACTCTTCTTCTCAAAGTTATTCAAGAAAAATTTTTCAAAGATGATTCACCTGGTTTTAATATTGGCCAACATAATATTTAATATTATTGCAGACCTTAATATATGAGCTTCCACCTCATCTTTTTAGTGCTTATGTATTCATTTATTTGTTTATAGCTGTACCTTTGTATGTTATCTCATTTTTAATGAGTATTTAGATTTTAATATTTATCTTATTTATGTTTAGCAACAAAAATGGCAAACATCGCAAAAATTGAATTCCCGGCTCTTAATATAACCGGAGAAAATTATATGCCGTGGACGGCACATGTTAAGCGACATCTCAAGTCAATGGGTGTTTTGGAAACGATAACCGAGTGGAACGAATGTAGCGATCAAGACAAGGCAAAAACTTATGTCTTCCTCCATAAACACATTGATGAGATGTTGCAATTTGAATATTTAAATTTTGAGGATCCATATGTTTTGTGGGAAAATTTAAAAAGCAGATTTAATATTCAAAGGGAAGTTTTACTTCCCGCTGCTAGAGATGAATGGAACAATCTCAGGGTCCAAAATTTTAAAAAGGTGAATGAATATACCTCTGCTTTGTTCAGGATATGCTCAACGCTCCGATTCTGTGGGCAAACTGTTACGGAGGAAGATATGTTGGAGAAAACTTTCTCCACATTTCACGCATCAAATATAAACTTGCAACAACAATATCAGTTGCAAAGGTTTCAAAGATATTCTGATCTAAATTCATTTCTACTCGTAGCAGAGAAAAACAATGAGCTATTAATGAAAAATCACCAAGCCCGTCCCACTGGATCATTAGCCATTCCAGAAGCAAATGCTGTTATTAATAATGATACTAGAGACTCTGGAAGAAAATGGGGACGAGGCCGTGGCCGTGGCCATTTTGGTAAAGGTAATGGTCGCAATTATTCCTTCAAAAGAAATAATAATTTCCGAGGTAATTGCCATGGTCGTGGACGTGGTCGCGGTCGTGGTCATGGTCGAAATCAAAGAACCCCCAATTCCCACACTCCACAAAATACCAATCCCAACTAGTATAACAAAAAGAATGAAACTGGTAGATCCGAAAACAATGGCACTTCTTGTTTCAGATGTGGTACTGCAAACCATTGGTCAAAGGCTTGTTGTACACCTTCACATTTATGTGAACTTTACCAAACCTCTCTCAAAAGAAAAGAAAAGAAAAGAAGATGAACCATGTGGATAATTTTAATGATATCAACGTCGAAATGAATGTCGCCAACTTTACCAATAACATGGAACTCTGAAACAAATGTTGCTAAACCATAATAATTATATGCAACAATTATGTAAATTTCCTTTATTATAAGTGTCTTTATTATGTTTCAGTAGTCTTTCTTTTCGTGTAACGTTTTCAACTAATAAATAAACTTCTTATTATAAAATAATTCACAATGCCTTCGTTATACACTTATTATTATTTCTCTTTATATTTTCAAGATTAAAATGACTACCACTGGAGCACAAGAGCAGACAAATGATGCAGATATATGTATAGCGGATAGAGGAGCCACACACACTATACTTAAATCTAAGAAATATTTTTATGAGTTGAAACCAACAAAAGGAACCATTGATACAATATCAGGTCCTACAAACTTGATAGAAGGAGTGGGAAAAGCTAATTTAATATTACCAAATGGTACAAAGCTTTTAATAGAGAATGCTTTATTTTCCCCAAAATCAACAAGAAACTTGTTGAGTTTCAAAAACATATATCATAACGGATATGATACTCAGTCAAGGACTGTTGATAATAAAAAATAGAGTAAACTGCCATTTTGGTCCCTGTGGTTTGGCCAGTTTTGCCACTTTAGTCCAAATCTCAAACTTATTACATCCAGGGCCATGTGGTTTGCATTTTGTTGCCATTTTAGTCCAAAATTCAAAAAAACCCCTTTTTGACTGTTGAGAGCTGCCTATTTTGTCCTTTAGTGCAGGGGTATTTTGGTCATTTATGTTTTATTTAAAGCAATTCAACAACAACAACAACAAAACCCAGAAAATCAAGAACATCTTCTTCAACAACAACAAAACCCAGAAAATCAAGAACATCTTCAAAGTTCATCATCAAAACCCAGAAAATCAAGAACATCTTCAAGAAAAAACGAGGCTCAGATCTGTATCTTCAAGAACATCATCAAACATCATCATTAAAACCCAGAAAATCTAGCAAATCAAGAACATCATCTTCAAGAAAATCAAAAACCGATTTGTAAAAAGAAACGAGGCTCAGATCTGTATCTTCAAGAACATCATCAAACATCATCATCAAAACCCAGAAAATCCAGAAAATCAAGAACATCATCTTCAAGAAAATCAAAAACAAAAAACAAAAAATCCAGAAAATCAAGAACAGCCTGCACATATGTATAATTGATTATACCAAATTCAGATCTGAAGTTACAAAACAAAAAACCGACTCAAAACACAACATCAGAACCGATCAAAATTCAAATCGAACACTGCCATTTTGATCATCATCATCCCAAGAGCTGAGACCATCATCATCCTCCGCCACCACGCCACACCACTTTCCATTTTCAACCCACCACCACTCACCATGACAGATACCACCAAGCCCTCAGACACCACCACATATTTACAAATAGTCGCCGCAGAAAAACAAGAAACCGGAAACAAAAAACAACAACAATTAGCAGTCAAACGAAGCTCAAACAAAGACCGGCACACCAAAGTTGAAGGCCGAGGTAGAAGAATAAGGATGCCTGCACTTTGCGCCACCAGAATCTTCCAACTCACTAGAGAATTAGGTCACAAATCTGACGGCGAACCACCTGTGAAGTGAAGGTAATTTCCACCATCTCTCCTCCATAGGGGATTTTCGTCAAACAATCGATTTCGTCAAATCCCCTCCACTTTCGTCAAGACACAAGTTTTCTTTGGAATCGGAGAAAGAACAGAGGTTGCTTATGTGTATCGAAGAGGGACTGTAGAGAGAATTTGTTGAATTTCAGTTTTGATGTTATGTTTAGGGTTATGTGGAGAAGATGAAGTTTGGGGATTTTGATTGTTGATGTGTGTATCGATGAGAATGAAGAAGACAGAATGAAGAGAGATGATTATTTTTATTTGGGTTTTATTGAAAAAAAATGAAATTTAAAAAATGACCAAAATGCCCCTGCACTAAAGGACAAAAAAGGAGGTTGCAACAGTAAAAAATAGGGAAATCTGGTCAAATTTGAAATTTGGACTAAAATGGCAACAAAATACAAACCACAGGGACCCAGATGTAATAAGTTTGAGATTGGACTAAAGTGGCAAAACTGGCCAAACCACAGGGACCAAAATGGCAGTTTACTCTAAAAAATATTTACACATCATAAGCAAAGATCATATATTGGAAAAACTGCCAATGCTCCACTCTGGTTTGCATTATACACACATTAATGTGCCTCAAGCACATATGGCAGTAAAGGAAAGTTCTTTTGATCCTGAGACATTTAACTTATGGCATGACAGACTAGGCCATCCAGGATCTACAATGATGAAAATAATTATTGAAAACACACATGGACATCCATTGAAATATCAAAAGATCCCCCAATCAGATAAAATGCCTCTATGTACCTCTTGTTCACTTGGAAAATTAATTACAAGGCCTTCGTCCTTAAAAGTTGACAAGGAATCACCAATGTTTCTTGAAAAAAATTCAAGGTGATATATGTGGACCAATTCATCCACCATGTGGACCGTTTAGATATTTCATGGTCTTGATAGACGCATCCAACAGATGGTCTCATGTTTCTTTATTATCAACTCGTAATGTTGCCTTTGCAAAATTTCTTGCTCAAATTATCAAACTACGAGCACATTTCCCTGATTACACTGTTAAAAGGGTGAGACTTGATAATGCTGGTGAATTTACATCACATGCTTTTAATGATTATTGTATGTCTGTGGGAATTGTTGTCGAACACCCTGTTGCTCATGTACACACACAAAATGGATTAGCTGAATCATTGATCAAACGTTTACAGCTAATCGCTAGACCATTAATAATGAGGACAAAACTTCCTGTATCCGTTTGGGGTCATGCAATTTTACATGCTGAATCATTAATTCGCATAAGACCAAGTGCAAATCATGAATACTCTCCCCAACAAATTGCATCTGGCCAACAGCCAAATATTTCCCATATTAGAATTTTTGGATGTGCAGTTTATGTCCTAATTGCACCACCACAACGCACGAAAATGGGACCTCAAAGAAGATTGGGAATATATGTTGGATATGAAACAGCCTCCATCATACGATATCTTGAACCTTTAATAGGTGATGTATTTACAGCACGTTTTAATGACTGCCATTTTAACGAGGCAATGTTCCCAGCATTAGGGGGAGAAAACAAAAAACGAGAAAATGATGTCTCATGGTGTGTGCCTTCATTGTCTCATCTTGATCCAAGAACAAAACAATGTGAGACAGAGGTTCAAAAGATAATACACTTGCAAGACATTGCAAATCAATTGCCTGATGCTTTTACTGATACAAATAGAGTTACAAAATCTCATATACCAGCTGCTAATGCTCCAGCTCGAGTTGAGATCCAAAGTAAGGCAATAGATAATAAGATAGCTCATGAATCTCAAAAAACGTTTGAAACGTGGAAGGCCAATCGGTTCAAAGGATAAGAATCCACGAAAAAGAAAAGCACTTGTAAAAGAAATTGACCACAAAGAGAATGATATTGATAAAACAGTAAATACCGAAACCTCTCATGAAAAAGATGTTGATGATACTAACAAAGAGATATCAATCAACTATGGTCATACACATATCATATGGAACCGATATGAAATGGAAAATATTGATGAGATATTTTCTTATTCTATAGCAAGTGACATCATGGGTGGAGATGATGATCCTGAACCAAAATCTGTCAATGATTGTCAAAATAGACATGATTGTGATAAATGGAAAGGCGCTATACAAGCTGAATTAGATTCACTCAACAAACGAAAGCTTTTTGGGTCTATTGTTGTTACACCTAAGGCTGTAAAGCCTGTAGGATATAAATGGGTTTTTGTACGAAAACGAAATGAGAAAATTAGGTTACAAGATATAAAGCGAGACTTGTAGCTCAAGGTTTTTCACAAAGGCCAGGGATCGACTATGAAGAAACATATTCTCCCGTTATGGAAGCAATAACCTTTAGATACTTAATCAGCTTAGCAGTTTCTAAAAAGTTAGAAATGCGTCTTATGGATGTCGTTACAGCTTACTTGTATGGATCACTTGATAGTGACATCTATATGAAAGTTCCTGAAGGATTTAAACTTCCTGAAGCGTTAAGTTCAAAACCCAAAGAAATGTATTCGATCAAATTACAAAGATCTTTATATGGGTTCAAACAATCTGGAAGAATGTGGTACAATCGTTTGAGCGACTATTTGACAAGTAAAGGTTATACAAATAATCTTATCTGTCCATGTGTCTTTATTAAGAAGACAACATCAGGATATGTGATCATAGCTGTATATGTTGATGACCTAAATTTAATTGGGACGCAAAAAGAAATTCATGAAGCAATTATTCTTTTAAAGAAAGAATTTGAAATGAAAGACCTTGGAAAAACCAAATATTGTCTTGGTTTACAAATTGAACATATGAGCAATGGAATACTTGTGCATTAAACGAATTATACTGAAAAGCTGTTGAAACGTTTCAATATGGACAAGTCAAATCCTTTAAGCACTCCAATGGTCGTTAGGTTACTTAATGTCGAAAATGATCCATTTCGTCCTTGTGAGGACAACGAAGAAGTTCTTGGTCCAGAAGTACCATACCTCAGTGCAATTGGAGCACTTATGTATCTTACGAATTGTACGAGACCTGACATTTCTTTTGAAGTGAACTTGTTAGCAAGATTTAGTTCAGCTCCCACTAAAAGACACTGGAATGGGATTAAATATATTTTTCGATATCTTCGAGGTACTGTTGATTTAGGCTTGTTTTATCCTAACGATTCAAAAGAAGGGTTAGTTGGTTATGCAGTTGCAGGTTATTTATCTGATCATCATAAAGCAAAATCTCAAACTGGATATGTATTTATGAACGGAGGAACTGCGATTTCATGGCGTCCTCAGAAACAAACACTTGTCGCAACATCTTCAAATCATGCTGAAGTCATTGCACTACATGAAGCTTCAAGAGAATGTGTATGGCTAAGATCTATGTCACAACACATAGTGACTTCTTGTGGGCTAGAGAAAGATCGAAATCCAACTCCTATCCATGAAGATAATGCCGCCTGTGTCTCTCAGATGAAAGAAGGGTATATCAAAAGTGACAGAACAAAACATATACCACCAAGATTCTTTGCATATACTCGGGACCTTATTAAAGACAATCAGGTCGAGATGAGATATGTCCAATCAAGCAACAATTCAGCCGATCTTTTCACAAAAGCACTACCTACAGCAACTTTCAGGAAACACGTTCATGATATTGGGATGCGACATGTACGGAAAATGTGATAATCCACACATGACAATTTAAGGGGGAGCATTATACACGTTGCACTCTTTTTTCCTTAGCTATGGTTTTATCCCACCGGGTTTTTCTTAGCAAGGTTTTTAATGAGGCAACATATCTGATCCACTGTATATAATGCAAGCTGCACTCTTTTTCTTTTAGCTATGGTTTTGTCCCACTGGGCTTTCCTAGCAAGGTTTTTAACGAGGCAGTATTTCAAAGCTATGCACCAAAACGGAAGAACAACATAAAACAAAGAGCTAATGATTTATTCATCAAATAAATAAATGGGCATATGTTTGAGGGGGAGTATTATGAATGATTGAGATTAGTGGCAGACATAAGACCCCCACCATTTTTGTTTTATTTCTTTTTCTTTTCTATATAACGAATGTAATTCGATAGAATGAATTGTGAAAAAGAGAGGAACGATACAGAGAAGAATTATTAGAGAAAGTGTTGATCTCAATCTGTGTTTTATAACAGAAAAGTCGTTTTAGATGGTTTTTGGTTTTATAAATGTTTCTAGGTACTTGTTGAGGAAACGAATTCATCAAACTCCACTTTTTTTTTTTTAGCTAATTTTCATATTTTAACTTTTGTAAAAATCGAAATTCTCACTTTTGTTTATTTTTTAAATATTCCGATATATATATTAGATTAAAGATTGTGTTCTTTGAAAGAAAGTAGTTTTGTATATTTACAAGGCGAAAAATATTTATTCTGAAAGAACACGGGGTTTAACAAAATTTTGAGTCGACAAAAAAGTAAAAAAAATGTGTGCATTTAATGTTAACTAGGTTTCTTGACGTCGCGTATTGAGGCGAAACAAAGCAGATGATAATATAAAACTAACGTTATTTGTAAACTAAGGGTGTTGTTTAGAAAGCCAAAGCCTCATAATCGGTTCGATTCAATTCATCATCATACCATATTACAATACCAAATACATATTTTATTTTGAATACAACTTCATTTTAATAAGATTTATACTGGGATGTTAGGAAAAAATTAAGTACAACAACGTGCTTAGGTTTTAAAAAAAAGTTAACGAACATATATTATTAAAAATGTTAAATTAAATGATAAGGGAAACATAATTTAAAAGATAAAAAAATTATTAAAATAAAAAATTAAATGATAAAGGAAATATTATTTAAAAAAGAAAAAGGAGTTGTTAAAAACAAAAATGCTTATATGTATATAATAACAAAAATCGTTATGTTACCAAGACTTGATATAACAACCAAAGTGAAAAAAAAAAGGCGTGATATAGATAATAATATATCGACATGTGTTTATAAAAATGAATATGAGTATCGAATCCAATATTTAAAAGTGGACTATAAATATTTAAAAAATAAATAATTTAAATTATAGAAAAGTTAACTTCGCTTAGAGGAGTCAATTAAAAAAACATTAAAAACTTAGTAAATCAAAACGAAAATAAAAAGTATTTAATCAAAATAAGAATTAGTGCAAACAAAAAAAATACTTTCATAGTAATTTAGATTATTCATTTCAATAGAGTAGGTACAAATCACTAAACCAACTCTGCTTGTATATTAAAGATTGAACTTCATTATATATAAATAAAAAAAGCAGTTATGTAGAAAAAAAAAGCTAACTAAGGGTGAAGGGGGCACCCCCCTAATGAGGTGAGAGGAAACTTTTTTTAACCCAATCATACGTTGCCATGTCATTTTCCCTCTATAACTCCCCTCTTGTCCAAAAACGTACGGGGTGCACCCCTCTTAGGGGAATTGTTTTTTTATTAAAAAAAAAACAAAAAATTGATTGGTTGTTACAAGCTATGGGGCCCACCATCAATTATCTTCTTGTTCGGTGACTAGTCCCCCAACCACATCACCGATTTGGCTACCCGCACGGATGGCGGTGCCTCTACCGCTCGGCAAACTAGTCCCCGAATGGATTCCCCGACGGTGCCCCCTGCACCCTAATAGCTGGCTGCCATGCAGTGCATTTTCCTTTTACTTGAGCAAAAAAAGCATTTATGTAAAAAAAGAAAAAAAGCTAACTAGTAGCTGGCTATACAATGCATTTCCCTTTTTCTTGAGCTACTGTTCATGAATCATCACCAATAATGTATATAAATATAAATTTGAATTTCTGGAAAAGAAAAAAAATAAAAAGAACATAACTATTTTTTTTACCACTTCCACAAGTGCCCACTCCGCTTTTCCAACAAGCAAAATACCTAGGATCATCTACAACGTACTCGGAACCATAAAGTTGTTATAGACCTTTGCTACTTCATTTCAAAATAATACATTGAAAATTGAAATCACCCAAATATAACTGCGTGAGTAAATTGTAATTTTTTGTTTCATTGCTTACACATGTATGAAGGCAAGGAAGAGGTAAGCGTATTCCAAACCGTGAAGTTATACGCCTTTGAGCTTGCTTGTCGTTTATTTTTGAGCCTTGAGGAGCCAAACCACATTGCAAAACTCGCTTCCTTGTTCAACATATTTTTGAAAGGATTCCTCGAGCTGCCTCTAAATGTCCCAGGGACGCGCTTTTATAGCGCAAATAATGCAGCAAACGCCATTAGGACAGAACTCATGATGATTATCAAGGCAAGAAGAATGGAACTTGAAGAAGGAAATGTTTCATCTTCACAAGACCTCTTATCACATTTTCTTACATATTCAGACGAAAATGGCAGGTATTTAACTGAGAAAGATATCGCAAACAACATCTTGTTACTACTCTTTGCTGGTCATGACACCTCTACTGTTTCTATCACTTTGCTCATCAAGAGTCTTGGTGAACACACCGATGTTTATGACAAGGTGTTGAAAGGTTAGTTATATATTTATGTATTTTATATATAGCAAATATAGTTCACTGGCCATAAGTTTTTTGATCAATTCATTTGACACATGTTTTTGGATCAAGTTTTAACGTATAGTCGACAAATGACACATGTATGTTAGAGCAATTAGAGATTTCTAAGGCAAAAGAAGCCGGGGAATTGCTGAATTGGGATGACATACAAAAGATGAAATACTCTTGGAATGTAGTATCTGAAGTCATGAGACTAAATCCACCTGCCACTGGAGCCTTTAGAGAGGCCTTGGTGGATATAGAGTATGCAGGTTATACTATCCCCAAAGGATGGAAGGTAATAAACTTTATAGCTTTGTTTTAGTAAATAAAACTTACTTCATATGAAAATAAATATAAATAAAAACATATAATGTTGAATAAAACTGACATTGTCATGCTTTCATGATGCATTTTAAGATATACTTGAGTGTTGCATCAACACATAAGGACATGGCTAACTTTGAGGATGTGACACGGTTCGATCCATCAAGGTTTGAAGGCACAGGACCAACTCCATTCACATATGTGCCATTTGGAGGGGGTCCTAGGATGTGTTTAGGGAAAGAATTTGCCCGAATGAAAGTACTTGCGTTCCTTCACAACATCATAACCAATTTCAAATGGGAAGTGTTGATACCTGATGAGAAAATTGAATATGATCCCATGCCCACTCCAGTAAAAGGGCTTCCGATTCGTCTCCATCCTCATCATATTGAATAATTTTAGCATGAATGGATTATGGATGTCCCGGATAATTATAGATTATTCATGTTTTGATTTGCATGTGGGAAGTCATATGTTGGATATTGGATATTTGGTGAATGTATATTTAGTAAATTTATAATTTAGTGAAATTATAAATATTATTTAAATTCTTCATGTAGTGAATAAAAGAGAAACTCTTGAGTAGAGCTTCTTAATAACATTTAATTAGTTTTATTAAGTGAAACCTTTCACTAATCCTTAACTCTTATACAATTAGGAGACTATATGCTTCATTTTTGTTACTACAAGGAAATTATATAGCATAATACATGAAGAATACTTAGAGAAGGATGAACACTTGAAAACCAACTAGAGAGATGAGTACTCTCGACTCGTTTTCCATAATCATCACATTCTTATTCGTTCCATAAGTTCAAACAGGTACAATTTTGCCGGGTGTAATCTCGGACGCGTGGCCATTTCCGGCAGTACACACTGCTTCGGGTGTTGTACCATGGGAGACAAACACGTCGTCTTTAGTAGAGGCGCAGAATCTGTTTTAAGGGAAGCGTGTTGAACACGTGCCTCAGCCACAATCATCCACACTTGTTTGTTTTTTTTTGTAGGAAATTATTGTACAAGAAGACGTGGTTCGAGAGCTCATTGAAGCCTACAGTATGGACTGAAAACACAACAGACCATATAAGAAGACGTGGTTAAAGCTCTTGTTGAAGAACATAGTTTGAATCAATTTAATTACATATGTTGTATTATAAGTTATTTCATTAGGATTTGTATATGGTACGTTTACTACAATTTTTCAAATATGTAAAGAGAGTATGTTTACTATTTTTATAATTATTTATATAGTTTTTATTATAACTGTGATACATGTCCTACATCATATAACTATTGAAGGGAAGTCGTGCAACTATTGTAGGCATATTGTATATATATTTAGTTTGTTTTGCATTTGTTAGAAATGGTTTTTAGATAGGTGTGAATGTGGACAAGGCGAACCTGGTTACCGTTGACACGACGTAGGTTTGAATAAAATTTACATCAAAACATAAATTAAAATAAGCATGTCGCAATGTTATATTCGTAATTTTCGTTCTATACATACATACGTACACGTATATATAAAATATGATTGGTTAACATTAAATTGAATTAAATTTATATTAATTTGAAAACTCCATGCTACTTATATACATGTACCACAGCTCTTTTACTATTTTTTATGCCAAAGTCACAAGCAGTATTTGTCTTGGTATCCTTCCACATATTTTTATGCGTGGTCCCTTTATAACTATGTTGAATCAGTTCTGTTTATACATGAAGGAAAACAATAAAACATACCTTTGGTTGCATCAGCACAGGTTAGCAAAGAATCCAGATGGAGTCGCCGCAATTAAGGTTTGACATGATTGTCATCTAGGTCTGGTTCCTCCTTAGGGTGCTGACTGATGATGGTGGCTAAGAAACCGAATAGGGGATTCGGGTTTTGGAGATGGAGGTCGAAATTATGATGTTATGTGTTATTAGGGTTGTGTCTAATGTGTAACTGTCTAACCCCTTAACCTCCACATAATTCTCCTTATATAAGCACCCAGAAGGAAACCTAATTAGTTAATAAGGGTAATATGGTCCATCAACAATTACCAACTAATTATTTAATAGGTTATTATATATTTTGATCTTTATTATGTAAATGATTATAATGGCTATAGATTAAATAATATATTTAATCTTACATTCTCCCACTTAGCCGAGTAATCATTTACTATGAGTATTAGATAAGCCTGATCAGGAGTTAACACTCATTTTAGCCTTAAACAAGTACTATAGCAGAAAAATACAGCCGTTGAATCATTATGCGACTCAGGACCCCCATTAATCATACTATAGCCTTAATTTAAAACCTAATCGTCATGATCAAAATACGCATAAGCCCTTTGTTTGATTTGTAACTATATTTGTCTATATGCCATTATGCTAGCTTGACATATTCTTAGAGACGTACAAAATCAAACTGATGAGGAAAATTAATTAATACTTAGTCATTCATAATACGATATGCAGTTGCGCATGGCCATTAATTAATACCCGTCTCTGAGCTCTCTTAATAAGACTTATGGGTAATAGCCCTTTAGTTATAGGATCCTTAAGCATATCATGAATGTATTCGATACAAAACTTAGTTTCCTCAATTCGTTCATAAACGAATAATTAATTGTGTATCGAAACTTAATGCAGCACCTCTTGAACTGTTACTGTTCAAGGAGTTATGGTAACTGACTTTATCACACTAAGTCTTCAAAACATTAATTATATGGAGTTAATAAACTTATGAGTCCACTGATAAATTTCCAACAACATTTAGTGACTATATTATGTCGTTATAACTTAGGTTGTTAATATCAGTGCATTATGACTCCTCCATGAGATATGTTTTGTCTGCTAACATAAAGATATACCCGACATTACATTTTGTCATATTTGAACATTACAAAGTTAACGTAATAAACCGGTTTTAATTCTCACTTCTTCTTCAAATAATAGCCTCTCGTTTCTTTAAAGATATTGTAATACTCCATTAGATGCTTCACATTAATCTAGACAAATCTAGTGTGTTGCAATGTGAGTAATATCTAAACGAGTATAGACTTAAACTTACATAAGGCTTCCAATTAATGAAGCATAAATAAATAATCTTATTTATCCTATTATCCTCTAAAAGAGAGCAGTATTGTCTGTTACATATGTAAGGACCCATTTAATGTTAAACTTATGGAACAGAACTAATATCCCATTGGGTCTATCTCAGTATGTTATGATATCAATCACGTAAGAGATATCTCTGAGATATATATTATATCAAAGTTTGTGTTAACAATGCTTTGACTTATGTAACATATACTTGTCAAAAGAATGTCATCTATATAGACAAGTTTATTTTAGTTGCTCCCACTCATCTTGAGGTAGGTACATTAATCCACTTGATTCTTGATGAAAATAATTACGTTAAGATTTCATCACATTATGATGTTTGCATTAACCCATACATGGATATTAATGGCTTACAAATAAAGTGTTCTTTAACCTTCAGTTTGAAACTTTAGGCTGTTATCTAATGAACATGTAAATGTGTCAGCCATTTGTTATGGAAAATTGTTTATAATGTTCATCTAATGTAGCTTTAAACTATTATAAGCTACTAGAACAGTGATGATCCTCAAAGAAAACTTTTGTTAGATATGTAATAAAGATTCTTTAATAATTCATCTCTTTCTGAGTGTAACCTTTGACAATCAATCATGCTCCTTTGTGTCTTAACGTTTATATTAGGATTTGGTTTAGTTATGAACACTCTTAGGTAATTCAATCAAATCCCAAACGTTATACAAACACATAAAATCAGTTTTACTAGAAAACAGTTTTATTCCATTCAGAAGATTGATTGACGCTAATGGCTTAATTAGAAGAGATAGGATCAGTAAACATTTCTAAAATCCATTTCAACTTTAATTAGGGAGGTTATGTAATCATCAAAGTTAGTAGGCTTTTAAACCTAGATGACCTCCTGAGTTGATTATTGGGTTCATTAGAAGTTTCAATTTTTATGGATTAGCTCTTGGTTAGATTGCTATCATTTTCATTCTAAGTTTGTAAGAGTTGGTGCAGTATGGTGTACAAGAGGTGTAATCGGAGTTAAATTTTGAGTGAAATTTAATGACACTCTTCCCCCCGCCTCTTGTATTCCTTGCAAATCATAATAAGGACTTTGACTGCTCCCACTAACCTTAGAAATCTTTAGGAACTCAGCATGCTTAGGGTCAATATGTAACGACCAACAAATTCTAATAGAGAAACAAGTTAATGACGTTAGTCGTTGTAGTTTCTCTTGTTGAGGATTATGTTAGTTTAGGTAAGAAATCTAAGTGCGCCCACAATTAGGCAACAATGAAACTTTTGTAAGAGTAGCATTAGATTTAAGGAGATAAGTTTTGATAGAACAGTGTCGTGATGGAGCGGTGTCTTGTACAAGAGGTGCAATTTTAGGTAATGTAAAATTTTCACTCCCCACCTCTTGCAACTATTGCAAGTTATTATGAAGACACTTAATGCTCCCACTGATCTTTAATATCTCTAGAAATGCTACAAGAGACGTTTCAATGAGCTACATGACGTGGGAACCGATCATATATACATTAGACTTTATTTGATTTCTTTAATGTCCAGATATCAAAAGGAAACTTTAGGGACATATCTAATAGAAATCTTATTAAGTATATATATATGAATAGATTTCTTCTAAGACCGTCAGCCATATGCGACAAAATTTAGATACAAGTTGATAGTCTTTTAAATGATAAATGAATTATGTCTGAATATTCCATTTTGAATAAGTTCCACTAATGTCAATGAATGACTTATGATGGACCCATACTTATTCCTTAAGCCAAGTAATATTTTAGGGCTTTAATGTCATGATTTAGAATCACTTAGAATGAGATTAAATGACAAAATCATCCTCATTAACCATGTCATGATTTCTCATGAATTTTGGTTATAATTGATGAAATTTATAAGTCTCATTTTCCTTTTGTCAAATTCTCATTTTCATGATGACAAAAGTTGTGAAAATGTAAGGTATCATCTAGTTCCATCTTAGTAATGTTTCAATCCAGATATTTAGAACAAATAAGATGAGAGTTTAAGGTAAGTGTGACTTTATGTTGACTATAAAAACCTCACAACCTTCATGACATAGCCTAAGTAATGATACTGTATTCTGATTAATATTCAGAATTTGTAAGGTATCGAATAGCTTTGTTAGAAGTCTGCTTATTATGGTTCTCATAGCCTTAACAATTAATTTTGTCACTAACTCTCATGTTAGTTATTTGTCGAGTTCTGGTAAGGAAACGTATGGAACTAGAGTCAACTAATCATGTGTTAATTGGAATATTGAAATTACCAGACTTAAATATCATTAATAAGTGACTATCTAATTAATTTACCCAACTGTCCTTTAGAATAATGGATAGTCTCGTTGCTTATGTCTAGTCTAATGACATAATTATACAGTGAGATTTTCCCTTGAAGAACCTTAATGTTGGAATTAGCACTTGTAATTTGTCTATGGACCTTAGAACAATACTCTTTTAAACGTTTTAGTGGTTGTAAGGTGAATAACAACTTATTTTCCAGCTTTAAACATTTATTTCTTTGTACATATGTTGCTTATCAACACACTCGTTATACTTTGGTATTTTGAGTGTTATAGTTGATTTATAAGGCATCAAAATGTACAAGTGAAAATCTTAATATGTAATGTACTAGAAAAATATACTTATTTCCATGCGTAAGCCCTTAACTTTATGGGTCATGGTTTTGTACATTATAATGTATTCACATATACCACTTAACTTTATAGTTTAGAGTTTCATATTAAGGCATGCATATTAGGAGTTCTAGTGATTATTCCATAATTATAGATTAGTCTTAGGAAAGACTTAATCTGGAATAACTTTAGTGATAGCATTTACGTTAGAGAGTTCTTGATTATCATAAGAGACATCATGTTCGATTTATCCTATTCATCATGCTCTAACTTTCTTCTTTATAATCTTTATCAGAAGAGAGCAATAGGATTATCGTGTCTTAGGAAATAATCAAGGATTTAATTTAAGAGCTAATTCTTATAGAAACTGTAAATAAAGCAAACATTTTAGGTTTTAAGAATTAGAGTGGATCAGATATAGATTAATAGAAGAAAATTTCAGTGAGTAAAAATATGGGTACTAAGAATAAGGCAGACGAAATGATCATAAAAACTTAATTAAGGATCATTAATCTAAAGATCATTATGTGAAGAGATTGTGATATGTCTATTACTAACATCAAAATAATAGACTTAGCTAAAAAAATCTACTTAAATGAAGACAAAACAGCTTTGGCCAGAAGTGTAATCATTTAAGCATATGTGCAAAGTGGTTGTAACAAATCAGCTTTGGCCAGAATTGAAACAATCACTTTAGTTATGCACTTGTTGAGTATGCCATCTATGAATGAATTAAATCAGCTTTGGCCAGAAATTAAGACATTCATGCTTATGATGCACACACAACATAGCTTTCATAATACTTGAATGATAAGTAGATGCATCAAATCAGCTTTGGCCAGAATTGATACATCAGAAGCTCATTCAAGTTAAGCCATTTTGGTTTTGTAAAATATTATTTGATCCTTATTAATTAGCTAAGTAATTACAAAACCAATTATTTAATGGCAAAAATTTTTAGTTCACATTAAACAGCTTAAAAAAGAAATAATGAGGTTTCGAGTCCCAGCCTTGTTGTCTCGAGTCGAGACCTTTGTCTCGAGTTGACACGTTATGGTCTCGAGTCGAGATCTAATGATCTCGAGTCGAGACCTCTGCCTCAAGTTGATACGTTATGGTCTCGCCTTGTCACGTTATGGTCTCGAGTCGAGATCTAATGGTCTCGAGTCGAGACCTCTGTCTCGAGTTGTAATGGTTTAATGGCCTTAGTCGAATCCTCAGTGATCTCGAGTTGATACGTTATGGTTTCGAGTCGAGACCTTTGTCTCGAGTTGAAAACTTTTGAGAGCCCTTATGATTTCGAGTCGAGACCTTGTGGTCTCGAGTCGAGATCTTGGTCTCGAGTCGAAACCTGATAGTCTCGAGTCCACTGTTGATAGCTGTTTCTTGTGATAACATAACTGAAATTCGAAAATTATGAATTGAGATATAGTTTCCAATTATTAACATTGATCTATTTTTATCACTAAATTTCGAAATCATATATGTTTATCATTTAACAGATTTCGAAAAAACTTAATGGACAAGATTAGATCAAAATTAGGGAAACATCTAACAATTCAAATCACATTCCAAATCATAAAGGAAAAATTCGAATTTCTCATAAGAACATAAGAACATAAGATGAACCCTAAAAAATAAAACATAATTCTGGAAACCCGAAACCTGAATTTTAATGGTTTTGTAATGGATTTCGTGACAATAAGTTTAACCCTTTATGATTTCGAGTCAATTTATCAAACATATTTTCCGAAAACAGGGATTTCGGCTCATTAAACTCGAAAACAGTTTTGATTTTGATGAACTTTTTAAGGCTTTAAAACTTTCTGTTTTCCAGATTTCTATCCCAGAATTAATGGATACGAAAACAGAACTGACTAATCAACATATGCTCTGATACCACATGTTGAATCAGTTCTGTTTATACATGAAGGAAAACAATAAAACATACCTTTGGTTGCATCAGCACAGGTTAGCAAAGAATCCAGATGGAGTCGCCGCAATTAAGGTTTGACATGATTGTCATCTAGGTCTGGTTCCTCCTTAGGGTGCTGACTGATGATGGTGGCTAAGAAACCGAATAGGGGATTCGGGTTTTGGAGATGGAGGTCGAAATTATGATGTTATGTGTTATTAGGGTTGTGTCTAATGTGTAACTGTCTAACCCCTTAACCTCCACATAATTCTCCTTATATAAGCACCCAGAAGGAAACCTAATTAGTTAATAAGGGTAATATGGTCCATCAACAATTACCAACTAATTATTTAATAGGTTATTATATATTTTGATCTTTATTATGTAAATGATTATAATGGCTATAGATTAAATAATATATTTAATCTTACAAACTATCCTATAGCATTAGGTTTAGATTTAAAACCTTTTAAAGTACCATTGCTTTTTTTTTTTATACCTTATAGCTTTGAGATGTGTTGAATTAATTCTGAAAACCAAGGGTGAAGTTCTCTCTCACACATACACAGCTGCCACCGATAGACACCTGATAGGTTCATAAATCGATCTTGAACACAAGGATTTCTTGTTTCTAATGGTGTAACAAGTGCGGAATACAATTTACGCCACAAACCGAGCAAGAGAATGATCAATAAACACAAGATAATCACGCTTAACAGTTATATAATTCAAACAGAGTTTGAGTACAAGTTATACATTGCTCTCCACACTCTATTCTCACTACTCGAAAAGTAGGCAATTGCGATCAAAATTTGCGACCAACATAAGAAGGTCGCAAAAATAGCGACCAGATTGTGACCAAAACCAAAATAGTCGCAAAATTAATGACCAACCTAGATTCGGTCGCAAATCTTGTGACAACATTAATCTAGTCGCAAATATGATAAATAGTGGTTGGAAAACGGTCACAGATACAAGAAAAATAAAAAAGTAAAAGTTGCAACCGTCCAAAGCGGTCGCAAATACGAGAAAAATATAAAAGCAAGGTGCTGATTCTGCTTAAACTTCATTGATCCTGGTTAATCGACGGTACGAATTTTGATTCTGGTTAGACGATTTTCAATTGTTGATTTGTTGATTCATGATGAACTTAATCGATAACTCTAATTCGTTGATTTTGTCTCTCTTGTTGATATAGATTTGTTGATTTTGTCTCTCTGGTTGATACAGATTCGTTCAAAAATCAAGGTATGTATGTTTCAGAATGCTATCGATTATATCTTCTTCCGTAATTCTTGCTCCGATTGTCACAAATTCATACAAATTTCTCACAAATGACGGTAATCACCAGCAATCTGAACTAGTTTATGTTAACTACTTACGACCGATGCTTTATTCGTTGTTGTATTTGTGTTTTGATAGGTGATTTCACATTGCTGGCTAAAGGAAAAGTAAAACGAGAGAGTTTTCACGATAAGGTATGTGTTTCTGTATTAGTAGAAGAGTTAATTGCTTAATCCTAGGGTTTTGAATCCAAAAAAAGTAGCAGTTTCTGATTGTGAATTGAAATAGTTATGATTTGTTTGAATAGTTTTCAGTTTTAAACCTGAATTAAGTTAGTAGATTTGACATGAAAACAAGGATTTATGCTCTTCGTTTTGTTTCTAAATCAGTTTCTTATCACATGTCATCATTTTACTTTCGTTGAGTATTTTTTGATGAGATTTTTTGAATGAATAGGTTGTATGGGTTACTGGAGCTAGAGTATTGCTTAGGAATAGTGTCACTATAGTCAAATCAGTTCTTATCACATGTCATCATTTTACTTTCAGTTTTAAATTCAGTTTTTTTGAATGAATAGGTCGACGGTTTTAGGTTCTGGCGACACTCTTCATATAGAGAGGCACGAGGCCATGCCTGCGGAAATCACTATCTCCACTGTTGTTACATTTCCAAAACCAAACCCTAGGTCACTCATCGCTCCTGTATTTCACCATCTTCGACTCATCGTCAAGCAACCATGGGTTTAGGTAAGGTTAACCTTCATAATCTCTTACTTACGTCTTTCAATTCGAGTCAGCTTATGTTATTAATTTGGTTATTGTAATGTTTTGGTTGATGACTCATGAGGTGAGATCACTCCTTTGTGATCAATGTTTGATACTTTTACTAGATCACAATGTGATACTATAATCCGAGATCACCACTGCTATAAACAGTTGGACACTTCATGGGTTATAAAAGCCAAAAATGAAATGGGTCAAAAGGGTTAAATGGCTGTGAAGCTTATTTTTAATGATTGTCACAATGAAAATGGTATTTCGGGTCAACCCAAATCGGGTCGTTAGACTTCACATATAAAAGCTACCCAGTTAACCGGACCTGTTTCCCAACCCACGCTTTCCCTGCCCATATCTAATCAAACATGCTCCGATTCTCTTGTTCTCTAAGTTTTTTTATATTTGATCTGCGTTTTATTGTGCAAAGTTTTTTATTTCTTTTTGTTTACATAAAATCAAAATCCCAAAAACTCTGGTGGTATGGCTGGAAACAGAAGAAGAAAATGTACGAGCTGGAAGCATGGAAAAGAGAGAAGCAAAAGGGCCCAATAACCGAAGAAGATGAGGTGACCTGTCTACCAAATCCCATGATAGGCTATGGTGTACCATCAGATGCCAATGTGTTAACTCACTGAAAACTCCCGGATGCAGCCATTGGTCCTAACAATCTCCTATGCAGTGTTGGATACTTATACCTCTTTTACCGGATAACTATTGATAGTTGTTTCAGATGCCTAAAGTTCAATGTTGTGTTGTTGAGTTATGTAATCTTGCTTCCATGCTCTTATAAAAGGAAATAAGCTCAAAACAAGCTAAAAGGAATACATTTATTACAAGATGTAAATTTACACTCTCAAATGACTGAATTAAGAAGTAATTTTGACTATTGATGTTAATCATGATTCATAGGTTAGCATCCAGTTTGGCAGCATTTAGTGCAGATAGGAAATTTCTTGCTTCTACTCAGCGTATCAAGACTGTCAAGCTGAATTATCAAACGGAACTGAAGAGAAGAACCACAAAGATGTGATGTCGTTTGCAGATGATGTTTTCGAACGAGATGATCTGAAGAAAGTTCTAGAAGTGGATCCGAAGGAATGTAGGGTTTTTGGAAGAGAGTGTGGAACTGTATGTGAAAATCAGACTGAAGAAGCTGTTGATGGCGATAATGAGAAGGCTTTTGTGCGTGATGATGAGAATTTGAACGAAAAGTATGAGAATGAGGTTGCAAATGTTGATGGTGGTGATGAAATTGGGGGTTATAAGAATAATGATGGACAAAGGAGGAGTGAGGATGGAAATATAGGGATTACGAGATTGAAATGTTGGTGGATTAGTGACTGTTGCAAAGGATGTTAAAAGTTATCATTATCCACTAAGACCTGATGCTGAGATTGTTCATATTACATGAGGACCAGGATGTGTAAATATGGATCAAGCTGCAAGTTTAATCATCCTCTAAGAAGGAAGCATCAGGTTTATTTTCAACTATTTATATAATGTTTAAAAGTATAACATCATTGATGACTTTAGGTGTTATGCTTATTAGGTTACTGTTATGAGGTTTTGAAAAATAGGTTTATATAAAATAGGTTTAACACACATTAATTAATTTACTATTTAAAGATTTAAGGATTTTGTATTTTATAATTTCTCCAACTAAATGTTGGTCGCCTTTTGCAGCTGCCATCATCAAATATGGAACATGTTATTATCAACCCTAAGTTCCAAGCTCTGATCTGCTGGTTGGCCGTTGGTGAACCTTTTTGCTACTCGCTGGACGCGGGTTTGAACCTCACATCACCCTTCTGGCCGGTTTATTGCTTTGCCTCTGTTTTTGTTTTTTTTTCACTGCTCTTGCCATGTTTCATAGTTCTGATATCACCCTAGATTACCTCCTAAACCCGAAAATCTTCCTCTAAAATTTTCATACTTCCCAGTTCTTTTATAAAAGCTGTAGAAATCTAAATAAATAGTTTATTCTTTGAAGTTGAAAACTTGTATGCTTTTGTCATTACATGTTATTGAATTTTGAACCTATAGTTCAAGAGACTTGATCTACTGTGAGTTGAGACTTGAGTCTTTTAACCAGTTAACAAATTGTTTTTTTTTTTTGTTTTGGTGTTCACATGTGCTATTTTAGGTCTCTGTTTTGGTATCCACAGTCCTTGTACTCATTTCCATATTAAGAAACTGATTTCAAATAGCATGTGTATTGCGTCTTTAAGCATCTTTGAGTTACTATGATATGAAAGCCTAATCGAATGAAAGATGGTTGAGTATCATAAATTCGGTTTTATCCATGTATCTATTTTTAAACGAAGGTGTCCCTTAAAATTGGGCTCTTATAGTATTCATAACTAACCGTAACTAACCATGAGCTATTTGTTGCTTTTTGTAGGTTGTCAAATTATGTCATTTACTTTTTTGCTTATGTTTTCCACTACTGATACTAATTTATAGCTTTTTAACATGTCTAATCTATATATCATCTACTATTAAACATTAAAAGCACTATTATAATCGGTCACAAATTGTGTTTAATCTATGTATTTTCTTAATGTTTTCTATATTTTAATGATATAGTGTCAGTTTCTATGTATTTTCATGGTTCATCGCCCCGCCCTAGTGTGTCGGTACGTTTACTACACTATATAAAGGATTTGAGACGGGCACTATGGTAATATCACACTAATTGGCTATTCTGGCGCAACGCGCGGGTTCCCCACTAGTACATATAGAAAAACATTAGTTCCTTTTAAAACGAATCGGTTGTCACCAGAAGTTTGTATACTTCTCATTTGACCTAAACCCTTTCGACACTTCCCTCCCAAAATGCCACCTAGATGTCACCAGAAGTTTGTATTTTGTGCACTACGTGATTGATTTGCAAGTTTCATTTTTGTCTTAATTTTGCCAATTTTGGTAGGTACAAATATGATCTGACAATTGATGAAGCTGCTGAATTGGCTAGAAGAGCCATCTATCATGCTACATTCCTTGACGGAGCTAGTGGCGGTGTTGCTAGCGGTACACCTTTAACCTTTTTTACAAATAATTAGTAACAACTATGATAGCAAAATAATATTATTTCGTAATCTTTTAATCTTTGATCTGTTCTACCCATACACCCATGTGACTTTTTTTTTTCTAGCGTGTTTCTTTGAAAGTTACACTTTTCTCCCTGTGCCTTGTCAAAAACTACGATTCGCAACGTGGCATGACAGAAATTGTACATGTTTTTACTCAATGCAAAGGAGGGACTAGTTTGACTGACCATAGGGGGACGAAAATGTAACTGATTTGCTTTGTCAGTTTGTCTCTAGTGATAAAATATACACTGAGAAGTAAACGATAGGGCACATGGGACTTGGGTAAGTTTCTTCACAACCTGAAAAATTAGTATGTTATGGTTTCCGGTAACCGTGTGGCTTTCTTCAGGTTCAGGATTTGTCGTTGAATAGTGCATTTAAAGTGGTAATCACAACCTGAAAAAATAATTCGTTATAACAAAGTTCTAGTTTTGTTTTTTAACTTAACATAATAATACTGAAGATATATATCCTGAAAAGAAAAATAATTTCATTATAACAAATGTATTGATAGGGTTAAATAAGGGTGTATCTATATTACTGGTTTGGTACTGCACATGGTTACAATGTTTTCTTTAACATGTTAAATAAGGTTGTATCTATAGTTTTTTTAATACATAATATAAGCAGCTAATCAGTTTAATAAATTATGATTATGCTGGCCATTAATATTTCCCTTTGCATTGGTTTCATTAGATCCAAAGGTTGAACGTGATTATCCAAGATATAGTGAAAGAAAAAGAAGAAGAAGTAGAAAAAGAAAGGCTGAACGAAATTATTGCGGGATTGGTGGTGGAAAAAGAGAAAGATAACGTGGAGAAAGAGGCTATGAATCAAAGAATGACAAACATTGAAGTGATGCTAAAAGCTAGGTTTCAAAACGTATAATGTAGGTTATAAATAATTTGTTTTAACATGTATTTTGTTATAATAACTTTGGTATTTGATTTTGAAGTGGAATGTTTCATATAATTGTGAAAATTTGATGATGTGTAAATTTAAAAAATGACATTATATGCAGGTTAAAAAATGGCTAAAAAGAAAAAAAAAACATTTTGCGACCGCGAAAGACGGTCACAAATTTTCTTAAGGCAAGCGGTCGGAAAATGATTGCAAATTTTAAAAGGAAAGCAGTCGCAAAACGGTCACAACAAGACTGTCGCAACCAAAGTCGCACAAAACCAGTAACAGTCGCAAAATTTGCGACCACTTTTGTAGTCGCAAAACCCAGGTGGCAAATGATAACAGTAGTCGCAACTCAGTCGCAATAGAGCAATTGCAACGGGTGTTTTTCCGATCACATGTTTGATCGGGTAACGGTCGCAATAGGGCAGTTGCGACTGTTTTGCGACCGGAAATGCGGTTGCAAAAACCCAGTTTTCTAGTAGTGTCTCACACTCTCTCTATTTCTGTCTGTCCATTCCAAATGACAACTAGGTATATATTGGAATACCCAGCAATAAAAACAACTCCTATCATGATCCAAACAACATGCCTCATGTCCAAACTACATCATGTGTCGTTCGGCAGTTTCTAAGCTACACTATCATATCTAAACGACATCTCAATTCCAAACTACACCCATGTGGTTACTGAATACAATGTTAATCCTGCGGCTAGGTATTACCGTATGGTCAGATCAAAAGTTAATATTGGTATGCATTGAGCATATACGGATCAATGGCGGAGGCAATGTATAAGGAGGGATAGCCCGGGCTACCCTTCAACTCCATCTTCGTAGTGTAAAATACCCTTCGACTCCGTCTACGTAGTGTAACATTTTTATCTTTTTATACAAATGATACCCCTAATCCCCCCCCCCCCCCCCCAAAAAAAAGGGATACACTTGAATTTTTGGGTTAGCTCCGCCACTGATACAGATAAAAATATGTTTATAAAGTTTTGATATCTTTATCGTATATTGATCTCACAGCTACATTTTCTAAAGTATGTTTTAAGCATGTAAACTAGATAATCACTAAAAGACAATTTGTGAACTTGTATAGGTTCTTAGAAGGATATTCGAGGAAGATGATAATTTAATTTCTAATCATTGTTGTATTTAAAAGCTTGATGAAGATGATAATTTAAATTCTAGTCATTGTTGTATTTTAAAGCGATTGCACATGTAAATGTAACCAAATTTATAATAAAATTATATCAATCAGTGACGTATAACCTTTTCTTGGTAGCCAGTAGGGGGCGTGACATCGAACAGCAGGTCAGTTCGAATTTTAAAAACGTTCAGGTTTATTCTTTCCTATTGGTATCAGAGCCTTGTTGTTTTTTTTAAATAACATATTTCCTAAATTTTAAATGGAAAATAAAGATCTATTTAAAAACGATTTAGAAGTAATAAACTTTAGTGAAAATGAAAAGGGTTTTGTATCAGATTATATGATTAACTCTGATCAACTAACAAAAATTAGCAAACTTAAATTCAAGCTTGTCACAAAACAAGTTTTTAATGAACCAAAAACTTTACAAAGTTTAGTTTCTAGAGATATTTCTAGAAAAAATAAAATATTTTATTGTTTTAACACTAAATAACTTTCAGTTGACATAAAAAATACATCTGGAGAAGTTTATTTACCACTCCTAACAAAGGGAGAAATAGCAAAAAAAGTTTTTACATATTAAACCAGAATTGAGAAAATCTCTCAATATAGTACATATAGGAGCAGTCAAAATTCTCCTAAAAGCACAATTTAGAGATGTAATTAATTTTCCTATAAAAATGGCCCTTGTTGATAATAGAATTATCAATAGGCAAGACGCTCTTCCAGGAGCAATTCAAGGAAATTTAATTTATGGTAAATTTATGTTTACTATCTATCCTAAATTTGCTTTACATCGAGATTCAAAAGATTTTGATAAAAACTCTAAGTTTTATACATCAATGTGAAAGAACTGATCTTATGTAACCATGAAATAAAGTTTTTACGATTAATTATTTAATTTTGTTTGCTTTAACTAATAGTACTCATTCAATTGAGTATAAGGAAAAGGAAAATATAACAATTGAAGATATTTTCTCAGAAATTGGAGTTGTTGAAGGTAGTAAATTCTCTGAACCTTCACAGTTACAAGAAAATTGGGCAATTGATATTGCACAAAATAAACAGATTCTAGGAAGAAAACCTAGACACGGTTTTGCTAGAACCTCTTTACAAATAAGAGAATCTAGTAACACTGAACAATTAATACGATCCATGTCGGAAAGAATAGACAAGTATGTAGAAATTTTAAAAGAGGTTATTGGGACATAATGTCTTTAAAAACTATTTTAAATTAATTACATATTCTTGATGAGCAAATCGCTTATGAAGAAGAAGACATACATACTTTTTTAATTCGGATACAACAATTAAAGAAAATTTTTATAATGAGTCATAAAATAAAATCTTTCAACATAAGAATCATTAAAAGAAACATTGTTGCATCTAAACAAAAAATTCTTGAGCTTAAAGCTAAAAAAACAACAATATCTATAGCATGAGTTCTCTTTGTAAAATAGAAGAACTGCTTAGAGATTTAATTAAGAAGGTGAAAAGTTCGTCTACCAACGAAAATCTTGAAGCAATTGCTGCAAAAATCATCAAGGATATTTCAGACAAAGTTGATGAAAAAATGAATTCAGAAACTCTTTTGCCCGAAAAGCAAAAAGAAAAAATGGTCAATGAAAAAAGCTTTCAAAAATATTCATTTTCAAATTTCAACGTTGGAAATCCATCATTAGGAAGCTCTAAAAGTCCAAATGCATAAACATGGTCTTTCGGACCACCTAAACCACCCACATGACTAGTTTTGAATATTTAAAACTCTCTTTTCAAAAAACTAGATATGGAAATCTCGAAGATGCCATTTACTTCGTCAAAATGCTATCAATTTGCTTTTTGAAAACTACAATTGGAGCATGCATCCAAAAGACAAAATGAACAATATATTTTTTCATAAAAGTCAAATAAAAAGACTTGAACAAAGAATTAAAAATCTTAAATATAAAAAGATTATTTATCTTGCGGGTAAAATGAGCTCTATCACTCAAAGATTGGAGCAAATTTTAGATGAATAATTGGAAACCCTTCCAGTTGAATAGATAAATGAGCTTGTTCACCTCATTTCATTAGATGACAAAGAATGTGAACAAAAGTTTTCTGAAAACAAAATATTAAATTAAAGACATTTTTCTGAAAATAAAGAACGGATATTTGCTTTAATAAATGAAAAACCACGGATCTTTGCTTTAAAGGAAGAAGAACCCGAAAATGAAGAAAGTTCTTCAGATATTGAAATGTCTTCAAAACATAGAGTAAATAATGCCTCTACTAGCAATAGTAACAGACGTTCTAATTGAAAAAAGAATACGGAATTTTCCATGCCGTATCATAAAGGTATACATGATTCTAATAGTAATAATAATGGTAGTTCAACCATTATTAATACTATTAAAATTGATTGTATCTTTAACCTCGACAAAAGAAAAGATGTAATTGATAAATGGAGCACCGAGATCAGTCTAATCATTCAGACTAAACCAGAAGAGTTCTCTCCTGCTAAGGCTTTGTTATTATTAGTTGAACATAAGTCTGCAGGAATTGTCCAAAACTTCATCAAAGGAACAACTTGGAATGAAGATTTGCATGGTGAGGATCTTTTTGATCAAATAATAAATGTAATATACATGATGTTTTTAGGTCTTGACTTCATGACAGATAAAGACCAAGAAAATCAAAAGTTGCTAGAAAAAGCAAGACAAAATCTTGCTAAAGCATAACTTTGTGATATATGTCTTTTAGACGACTTCACTTGTCTTTAAGAAACAAATTTATATAAATTAGGCACCGGTGAATTCCATTCTTTGATTGATGCCGCCTACTTAATGAAAATTCCAATCGTCGGAGAAAAGGCAAAAGAACGATGGAATAAAGAAAAAAGTCAGTTTACAATGCATTCTCTTGGGTTTGCTACAAGAATTGTTAAAGAGGAAATTGCAGCCTATTGTGATTTTTCTAATAAACAAAAACAGTTAAAACGTTTTAATAAAAACTGTTGTAAAAAACTCGCTGAGTTACCACAATTATCTTTTGGCTGTGAACCAACAAAAGATAAAGGTTATTTCAAAAAGAAATATAAAAATAAATATAAAAGAAAAACTAAAAAAACGTTTTTGGAAAACCAAGAAAAGAAAATTTTCACCGGGAAATATTTTTCTAAAGAAAAACCTAAGGTCTGTCCTCAAGGGAAGAAAAAATGTCGTTGCTGGATATGTTCTGAAGAAGGACATTATGCCAACAAATGTCCCAACAGACAAAAAATTCCAGAAAAAATAAAATTTATCTCGGAAGCTGAAATTGAGGGATATTTTCCTTCTGAAAATAATTTTGATGGTTATACGCAAGTATATACATTAGAAATCCTAGATAACTTGTCATCCTCCGATTCTTCAACAGAAGACTCAGAATGAATTCTAACTACTCTTTTAGTTGGGGAGATGAGAATCATAAACAAACTCATTATTTTGAATTAGCCTATTCAAATATAACTAATCCAAATTCAATTTATATCAAAGAAAAAATCTTTTTCAAAGGATATAAAACAATTGCTCTACATTGTTATGTAGATACAGGGGTAAGTCGTTGTTTAGCAAGCAAACATGTAATTCCTGATGATCTATGGGAAAACACTCCCAAAGATATTAAGGCAATTATTGCTAACAAAGAAGTCATTAAATTGGATAAGGTTTGTAGAAATTTTATAATCTATTTTTCTAGAGAACCATTTACCATTCCTACTATCTATCAACAAGATTCAGGTATGGATTACTTCTTGGAAATAATTTATGTCAACTTTACGGACCTTCCACTCAATGGTTAGACAGAGTATCTTTTCATCTTAATCAAGAAACGATTTTGATTAAAAAAGTTACAAAGGCTTTTCAAATCGGAAAACCAAATTTTCTTGAATCCATGAAAAAAGATTCAATGATAAAACAAATTCCTGGAACTAATATAGTTCAAGAGGTTATAAATCTGGAATAAATATTTTTACTTGAAATACAAAAGTTTCAAAAAATTGAAGAACTACTTGAAAAGGTTTGTTCAGAAAATCCTATTGATCCTGAAAAGTCCAAAAATTGGATGAAAGCATCAATAGAACTTATAGATCCTAAAACTGTTATCAGGGTAAAACCTATGAAATACAGTCCACAGGACAGAGAAGAATTTAGTAAACAGATTAAGGAATTACTTGATTTAAAATTAATTATTCCAAGTAAATCACCTCACATGTCTCCAGCATTCTTAGTTGAAAATGAAGCTGAAAAAAGAAGAGGAACAAAGCGCATGGTTGTAAATTACAAAGCAATTAATGCAGCTACTAAAGGCGACAACCATAATCTTCCTTATATGCAGTAATTATTAACTCTCTTATGAGGAAAAACCTATTTTTCTAGTTTGGACTGCAAAAATGGTTTCTGGCAGGTACTGTTAGATGAAGAATCTCAGTTACTAACCACATTCATGTCCAGATGGTCATTATCAATGGAAGGTAGTTCCTTTTGGATTAAAACAAGCACCGAGCATATTTCAAAGACATATGCAAAATGCTTTAAGAGGTTTAGAAAATTACTCTACCGTCTATGTCGACGATATTATGGTTTTCTCAAACTCTGAAGATAAACACTATTTTCATGTTTTATCAGTTTTAAAAACAATTGAAAAATATGGAATTATTTTATCAAAAAAGAAAGCTAATCTTATTAAAGTAAAGATAAACTTTTTGGGTCTTGAAATAGATCAAGGGACTCATTGTCCACAAAAACATATCTTGGAAAATTTACACAAATTCCCAGATACTTTAGAAGATAAAAAACATCTTCAAAGATTTTTTTGGTATTTTAACCTATGCTGAAAGTTATATTCCTAAACTCCCAGAACTTAGGAAACCTTTACAGGTAAAATTAAAAAAAGATTATATATGGGAATGGAAACAATCCGATACAGACTACATAAAAAAGATAAAGAAAAACTTAACCAGTTTTCCAAAACTTTATCTTCCAAAATAAAATGAATTTTTAATCATAGAAACCGACGCTTCTCCTGACTATTAGGGAGGAGTTTTGAAGGCCAGAACAACAGAAAAAGAAGAAATATGCAAGTATACTTCTGGAAGCTTTAAACAAGCCGAAAGAAATTACCACAGTAATGAAAAAGAATTACTTACGGTAAAAAACACTATTTCTAAATTTTCTATTTATCTTACTCCTGTAAAATTTCTAGTCAGGACAGATAATACAAATTTTACTTATTTTCTGAAAACAAAAATTTCTGGAGATAACAAACAAGGCCGTCTTGTCAGATGGCAGATGTGGTTTTCAAGATATTCTTTCGACATTGAGCATCTTGAGGGGGCCAAAAACGTGCTAGTTGATTGCTTGACACGAGATTTTCAAAATACGTAAACAAATACGTACTTCAAATGCTTTTCATGCCTATTTAAGGAGCACAAATCCTTCAAACAAAGGCATGACCTATCACTTTCACAAAAGTAAGGTTTATTCTTAAAAAAGAAATGGAGAATTTAAAGGCTTTACGCCTGAAAGAATTTTTTTTTGATAGAATTAAAAGCTATTCAAGATCAAATAGCTCTCTATGACGAAAGTCTAGAACCAACTGCTAATTCAGAGCAGGAATCCGCAAGGAAACAATCTGAATCTATTCCCTCTCAAACGACGAAGGGTAAAGAAAAATCAAGTCCGTTTATTCCTGTTGCTTTGGAAAAAAGCAAAAATAGAGTAAATGAATAACTAAAATCTTCATCTAGCCTAGAAGCAAACGGCTCTGGTAAAGGCATATCAAATCCGTTGATGGCTGACACTTTGCCAAAAACTGAAAAGGTCTCTCTCAGACCAAGTTACTCTCAAGTACCTCAAGCACCAGAAAATCTTAAATCAAGATTTTATGTTATCTTTGATGGCAAACACAGAGGAATCTACGAAGACTGGTCTATAGTCAAAAGTTATGTTGATAAAACTGACTATCCCTTCAAAAAATTTGGGTCATTATTACAAGCCAGCAAGAAGCCACCCGATATTCAGCAAACTTCGGGAAAAAAGAAATACCTTTAAAGGTAACCATTTTTTCTGAACCTTTGAAGCCCAAGAAAAAAGAAAAAGTCGTTGAATATAGGAATACTTTCTCAAAACCAACAATAAAAGAAAAGAAAGAAGAAAAAGATATTATATCTTTAGACGAATTCAAAACAATTTGGTCAAAGGCTAGAACCCTAAGCCAAAACGATTTCGAGTTCGAACATATTTACACGGAAGATAAGGCTACTAAAAGTCTTATTATCTTTTGTCCAGGTGCAAACCCAGAACTAGTTTCTCTAGCATTTTCTGCTGGATTAGCAAAGTTCATTTACCCTTCTCCTAATTTACTTGAAATAAGTAATTTATCTAAAAGAGTGAAGAAAGCTATCAAAATTTTTCGAAAGAAAATTGCCGCTGCAAGAGATGCAAATATCTTAATCAAGTATAGTACTACACTCCCTGACTGGTATCAAGGAAAAACCTTTCCAAGTTACCATCATTTAAAAATTGGTATTGCCAAAACAAGAACAGTCAACCCTTCAAGGGTTATAAAAGAAGACTATGAAGACTATGAGAAATGGATAGATATTAGGACAAAAGGATTTATACAAATCCTAAACAACCTACAAAAAATTAAAGCAGGAAGCTTTAATAAAGTAAATTATTGCAGCACCAACTGCATAATTACTAGCTATAGTGGAATTCCGTTACCACTACATGAAAAAGAAGTTCTAGAAAGGATGGAGCAATGCATTATTTTCAATAAAATAGAAGCAGGCTCCGCCACTAAAGAACAACTTTGCCGAAAGTTACAACGCACATTTGAAAACCATCAGTGCGAATATTGTAAAGCATCTTCTTCATAAGAAAACAAAATCAGTACTGAAAAAGGCAGCTATTCTTCAGAAGAAGACACTCGAGAGCTGGACCCTCCACATGGGTTTGTCAATTAAATAACGTCATCCATGACGATTAATTAAAGGCTATAATGGTCTTTTGTAAAAATTCACTTCTGCTATATAAAGAAGTAGAATTCTTTAGTTTAAGGATCTCTCATCTCTTGTATCCTCTCTTTTCCAACTCTGTCTTATTTGTAACTTAATGTGTGTAAGTGAGTAGACTCCTTGCTAAAGGAGAGTATTATGTAACTATCAAGAAGTTCTTTCTTAGGGAAGAACAGTTATGAACAAAAATATTAGTTTCCTTTTATCCATTATGTTCATCTTTAAAATTTCTCAAAACCTGGAACCCTGGAGCCATAAGAGTACCGTTTAGGCAGGAGGCCCTAGGGAAAAATTGGTTGGGTTGGTCACTTGGAAAAATCAACTTAATGATTTACTTAGCCGGATAAGAAGGAAAGGTATATTCTATTCTAACTGTTAAATTACTTCAAAATATTTATGTTAATCTCTCCTTAAGCATTTTTATAAACTTCTGTTTTTATAAACATACACAAACAAAAATCAATTAGCCATTATCGAAATCAATTGATTTTTTCAATCAAAAGTTTTAGTCAACAAATGACTATAAATAATGAATTTCATAAATTCAAAATTATGAATTTTATATTCAAAAAGACGACATTCTTTATCGATCAATTTTGGTACACAAAAGTCAACAAATGAGGGTAGTGTTAGTCATAAAAAGACAACATTCTTTATCATTCAATTTACTAGAATTATTCCGCCTATTGATTGAATGACAAAGAATATTGTCTTTTGTTTACTAATACTATCGTCATTTGTTGACTCACCTCCTCCACCTCCACCACCACACCCACCACTTCTGCTACCTCAAACCATTCCTACTATCTATCAACAAGATTTAGGTATGGATTTACTTCTTGGAAATAATTCCTGTCAACTTTATGGACCTTTCACTCAATGGTTAGACAGAGTATCTTTTAATCAAAATCATTTCTTGATTAAGATGGTATAGTTCTAGTAAAAATACCTATAGGCACAATAATTCAAGTAAATTGGTAGGGGGTGTGACATCGAACGGAAGGTCTGGTTTGAATTTTAAAAACATTCAGGTTTATTCTTTCCTTGTACTACCTCAGAGCTCAAGGTTCCAGAAGTTACAATTCAACCCTAATTAAAATAATAACAAAATCATTTAATTGTTGGATTTATATTCGCAACTTCAGATTTATACTACTGAAGTTTGGCTATGCGTTGGGGGACGGTGGAGGGTCGTCGAGCCCCGTGGAGGCACGTCCACACTGCCCCCTTGGTTCGTCATGTCCCCTTCGTCCCCTCCAAGACGCATACGACGGGCCTATTTTAAAAATTAAGCCGTTGATGAACGGCTATATTCGATAAAAAAAATTATTTTATTCTTTATAAATAAACTAAATATCATATCCATTTTCAACATAATCTTCATCAAACTCTCTACTTCTCTTACAAAATCTCTAACATGTTTTTTAAACCTATTCAACTTTTGTCATGGATCCATACAACCTAAACAACCCGAATCGAAACCCAATTCCAAACCTTTTTGCGGTACCCGGCTACAATCCAACGCTCGATCCGGAATGGTCAGCATCCCAATTTTCTTTTGCGGGCATCTAACAAACCCCAAATGTTTTCACCCAAACGAACCAAATGCGGTAAATGCTAATGTTAATGTGAAACCTATTTAACACGCAATTTCAACCCCAGCCTCAATCATCACCACCACTGATTGTGTCACACCCCAACCGATGGCGGAATCATCGGAGCGTGGCACTGAGCGAAACAGATTGTCCAGGAGAAATCCATAAATACTAAAATTACCAGATAATTAACGTTATGTCCCATACCATAACAAATCAAATAAAAGCAGTTATTACAGACATTGTTTTCCCAAAGACAAATAAATGTTTCGACAACTCAGATTTTTATTTAGTGTGTTTCTATACTCCCTTAGCTTGATTCCATAGCAGCTAGTAATCAAAAGCATCCTAAACACTTGTCACATACATTAAAATAAAAGTTAATACACATAGTGTAAAGGTGAGCATAAAAGTTTAATAGTATAATAGTAGCGAAAGCGATTTACACATAACCAGCATGTAACACGTAGTAATGTGAAGCAGGTAAGTGATCGACAATGAAATATGCACAGACATGACTGCGAGTTGTAGAATGCGCAACACATATCACCACTGTGACACGTGAAGAAAAGCCCTTAACAACCCCTGTCCGTGACAGGTGCTGAGTCCAAACTATAGTACGATCGTTGCTAAGGTGTCAGGAAACAATCACTGTGTAAACATAACATACTAGCATTCATCGAATAACATGTATAACATGCGAGAACGGTTAGCGTATAAAAGTGTTTGCGTTGTGTGTCGATGGTGATTTAATATAAGTAACGTATGTAACACCCAAAAGTGCTTAAAGCAAAAAGGGATCATGTATACTCACAGATCGTGTTTAACGAGTAAACACAGTCTTGGATTGAAGGGAGTGCCGAGGGATTAGCCTGAACACAGTACGACAGTCTAAGCGTTGAACAATGCGTAAAATAGCGTGTCGGTGAGTTTAGGGACGGATGGTGATCCGATCGGATGACCGTCCGGATGGATGACCATTCGGTCGGAGGGTTGTCTGTTTGGGATGGATGTGTTTGTGTATGATGGAACTTTGAAGTTTTCATTGTTGCATTTTGTAAAAGGGGAAGTATTCCTACAATTCAGGTCATCCGGATGGACGACCGTTCGGTCGGATGACGATTCGTTGGAACTGATATTCTTTGAAGTTTTCCGAAATGTTTAAGTGTTTGAGAGATCACTCGTCATCCATTCGGATTGTCGTTCGATCGGATGGTGATCCGATCGGACGGCAATCTGTTCGGTGATCTGTTCGTTTGAAAACTTGTGAAATCTGTTAAGTTTAGAAAGTTGTGGTTTGACCGAGACGGTGTGACCACGTGCTAAACAACGGAAAACCTCACTAGGTCCAACTTATCCGGTCGGACGGGAATCACCTCGTTCGATCCGAACCAGCTGTTCATGTTAGTGTTTCTTGTTCAACCCGTGAATCGGCTATCTCTTTGATAGCAATCCGTTCTCCGACTGGCACTTCACCAGAAAATGAGTAGAAGGCCCGAACGAGCTGAGATTCTATCTGTTTTGAGAAAGGTTGAAGAAAAGTTTGGAACACTTTGAAAGGTGTTTAGATTATGACGAAATCAATGATTAAACATGTTGAAATCCCTTACATATGAGTTGTTTTTGGTGGAATGAGATCACACCTTGGTGTTCGTGAGAACCCATGATGACATCATCCTAGAACAGCCCAAATCCATAGATTTCATGGTGAAAAGTTGTGATTTGATGGTGAAAATGATGAGGAAGTGTGTATAGATGATAGAAGTAAAAGATTTGGGGCAGAAACTTACAAGAATCGCAAGAAATCAGAGAAATGTAGGCTGAGAATGGGAAGGGTCGGAGGAGAGCTGTCACATCAGTGAATAGTTGATGTGATAGATGGAATTTATAGGCAAGATGGGAAGAAAAGCTGTTGGTGCATGCGTCTGTCGACTTCATCTTGTATCGAGTCTTGTATGTATTTAGATAAATCAGGGCACGTTATATGAGGAAAATGTCAAATATAGGGTGAGTGGCATGTTCAAGCGAAATTAGATAAGTAATTCCGCTTGAAGCTTATCTCGCTTGAAGTGTAATTCCGCTTGAGACGTGTTTAAGCGAAATTACATCCCCTATATATACCTTGTGCCTGATTTCGTTTGAGGAGTCTTGAACAGTTTCCGGTTGTAGGTCCCCTTGATGTATGGATCTTTCACAGAATTGTCTTTCTAATCAAGAGTGCGGAATCCTCTTGATCAGAATATAGCAGAATGAGTAGAAACAGAAATCTGCAATTCACTTTCAAACTGGGTTTCTATTGATTATCGATTACAAGAATTACAATCAATCAAACCCTAACCAACTCTCAAATTCGTCCAAGCACAATGCCTCTCATGAAATTCTCACAAACAACTGTTTTGGCTGATTAACCTAAACCCTAAAGCCTAACCTTGTTTATATAACACAAGGTTTGCTACTTGGGCTAGAGTTTCCTACATGGGCAAAGCCCATTTCGTCCACCCTTGTCCCAACTGGGTTTTGTTTAGCCCAAACTCTATAACCAAACTATTACAAAGCTAAACCCGCTA
Organism: Helianthus tuberosus; assembly: GCA_030545235.1. NCBI lineage: Eukaryota > Viridiplantae > Streptophyta > Magnoliopsida > Asterales > Asteraceae > Helianthus > Helianthus tuberosus. The sequence continues at coordinate 91,585,190 of CM060432.1, read as the reverse complement.
ACTGTTTATCGTTTAACTAATTACAAGATATCCAAAGACCAAATCTAAGCGGTTGTCATAAACATGCACCAACAAACTCCCCCTTGACAATGGCTTCATAAATAACTTTGTCTTCAGTTATCTTGCAATCTTCATGTAATCTTGCACTGTCTTTGGTCTTTGGATAGCTTCAGCTTCAACAGCTTCTGTCAGCAACAGACTCCCCCTAAGCTGATGCATCCAATCACCAAATCTTCAAAAACTTTAGCGTTTGAGTAAACTCCAGTTCAGCATATGTATAGCAATCTTCAAACTCTTCAACTTTGTCTGCAATGTAGAAAGGAGGTTCTACCATGCATCCAATCAAACTCTCATCTCTTCACAGCAACTGCTCAGCAACATACTGCTTCAATCTGTATACTATAAAACAAACATCTCGAGAAACCATAAGAATTTTTCAACAAAGTTAAATAAATTATTATTTTTCAAGAGATAGTTAAACTGTATCACAGATTAAGCATTTTTAATTTCATCACCAACACGCAAAACTTTTTAATCACACACCCTATAACCCGCATGATTTAAAATTTTGAACTCACTTTCTAACACCGTCTCCCCCTATCAGTAACAATTCCTCCAAGAATAACAGTTTTCCGTACGTTAAGAATTTTAACAGAAAAAGACACTATTTTTGAATTTTTATATTTTCTGAAAGCAAGTAAATAACAAAAGCAATAAACACTCTATTTTTGTGAGAATCACTGGTAAGAAGATCATATCAGCACAATCAAACTGTTTCACACAATTTGATAATTCTTTATTTAATTTTTCATGAAAAGCAGTCCAAGACGATTACCAGTATGTTTGTCATCTTAAACAAAATGCATGAACATTTCAAGTACCATTACCGTATGATACGTTAAGGTAATTTTATTACTGATATACTAGTGTGTCCCACTTCAGGATATACCCCCGCGATCAAGGTATGCACAAAGATTCATCGTAATAGGTGAGTATATTGAATTCATCCGTTTTGTATTTCAACATTTAGATAATTGGTGAACAGGTCAGTACTTCCGTACAGCAGAGAGAACAAAATATCTAACGAGGGCTAAGACAAATACCATTTTTGGTACGAATTATGCATTTTGCACATTTGAATAACTCTCTTTGAGAGCTTCTTCATTTAAGGGTTTTGGCATTTTTAGCTCTTTTAAGATATCCTGGGTGTGTCTAGGTCAGCATGTATCTGGATGCAGCAGAAGGACACCCCTGATATCCCCAGATGAAAAATCAGTATAAAGACCCAAAACTTCAGATTTTGGCAATCTATCAACGCAAGATTTAAGGTCATTAAACCATACACCACTGATGTGTTCCCCACTCATACACAGTTCATTTAGGTTTATATCACATTGGTAAGTTGATTATTTCATGCTTTTTGCCTACTGGTACATCGTATGATGAAGCTGCTATCACACTTAAGCAATTTAAGTTCAATTTTAGTGTGACAGTCTAACTTGCTGATGTACTATCATTTCTCCCTTTTCACACAGTGATAACTCATTTTTGATTTTCTATTTTTTTTATGTTTTTGATTTTTCTAAATGTTTTTGTATTTTTTATTTTTAAGAAAGCAGTAAACTATTTACAAAATTCTTATGAAAAACCAGTTATTCAGGATTCCTCATCCCGTTGAGTTCGACTAAATGTTCAAAGCGATCCCTGTCAAAAGCTTTTGTATAAAGATCTGCCAGGTTATCTAGTGTGTCAACTCGATGTAATTCAATTAGTATCTTTTCAGCACAATCCCGTATAAAATGATGACGTATGTCAATATATTTTGTGCGACTGTGTTTCACGGGATTATTTGTTATTGAAATTGTGGCATTATTGTCTATCATAATAGGAGTACGAGTGAAATCCAAACCGTAATCGCGCATTTGCTGTTGTATCCAGAGAACCTGAGAGCAGCAGCTACCCGCAGCAATATATTCAGCTTCACACGTAGATGTAGGCACACAAGATTGCTTCTTGCATTGCCAAGACACGATCCTGCCTCCTAAGAACTGACAACCACCAGTTGTAGACTTCCTGTTTGACTTACATCCCCCAAAGTTTGAGTCAGTGTAAGCAACAAAATTCATATCACTATCAGCTGGATACCACAACCCAAGTTTAGGTTTCCCCTTCAAGTAACGAAGAATACGCTTCACTGCTTTCATATGTGACTCTTTTGGATTAGCCTGATATCTGGCACACAAGCATACGGAAAACATGATGACAGGTCTTGAAGCAGTCAAGTACATTAGAGAACCAATCATCGCCCTGTATTGAGTAGGATCCACATCTTCAGTACTTTCATGATCTGGGCCAAGATTGTGATTTTCACATATGGGCGTGTTGAAAGTAGAGCAATCATTCATTTTGAACCGATCCAAAATGTCATACACATACTTCGTTTGATGAATAAACATCCCATCCTCTTTCTGTTCAACTTGTAATCCCAGAAAGTAAGACAGCTCACCCATAGCACTCATTTCGAACTTCCTCTTCATCACCTGCTCGAACTCTTTACACATGCTCTCATCTGATGACCCAAAAATGATGTCATCCACGTACACCTGTACTAGCAGAAAATCTTCCTTCTTCCTTTTCATAGTCAGACTTTTTCTTTTCTTCTTCAGCATCTTTTGTCTGATCAACCTTCTTTTCGTCAGCTTTATTCTCTATCTTCACCTCAGCCTCAGCATCCACTTTTGCTTCAGCATCTCCCACAGTAGCTTCACCATCATCAACTGGAGTTATCTCTGCCATGAATGCCTGTGTGACATTGTCATCATTTTCCAAGTGAACACTCCAGTCATATGAACCTTCTCTAGCAGTAGAGATCAGCGCTCTCGAGTTAGAGTTGTTTGATGCATTCCTGTTGTTTGAACTCTGACTCGAAGTCTCCTGCTTTTGTTTTTGACATTCCCTAGCAAAATGCCCATAACTTTGACAGTTGAAGCATCTCACTTTGGTCTTGTCGAAACCAACCGTCTTTCCTATAAACTTCCTTCCTGTTCGGTTCATAAATCTCTTCACTCTTCTAGTAATCATGGCCATTTGCCACTGCAAATCTATATCTTCAAGATCATCAGGGTCAATCTGATCATAATCTTCATCTAAAGTAGCAGGATCAGATATCTTCCCCTGAATGTAGTTTTCATATGAAGCAACAAATGAAGCAAGTAGAGCAAGATGCTCTTCAGTAGACTTCAAACTCATTGGCATCGACTTAACACCACTACTCTGCTTAGAACCTGATGTTCTCTTGGCTCCTGATGATCCTCCTGAAGCAGCTACAAAACACACATCACCATCTTCAATCACTGTGACCTGCTCATTCTCACACGAAAGAAAAGCAGCAGCAGAGTCGCTAGAAGCGTTGTGAGATGAAGAAGATGTAAGCCCATTGTAAATCGCTGGATCTTGAACCTGATCATATCCAGTGTCTTTCTTCTTCATACTGAGCTCATAAGCTCTCAGCTTTCCTACCACTTATTCAAGCTCTCTAGTCTCATAATCTGCTTCTCCCTTGATCATGAGAGTGTAAATATCCCATTTAGTAGGTAAGGCATCGAGCAGCTTGTCATTCTTTTCAACGTCAGTATAGCACTCTATCTCATAATAATCCATTTCTGACATCAGATGGTAGTATCGAGTGATGATGTCCTCAAGTGACTCATGCTTCATGTACTTGAAAACAGCAAACTGCTTCTTCAGTAGATCAACTTTGTTTTTCTTAACATCTTCATTTCCCGCATATCTTTTCTCTAATGCATCCCACATATCCTTTGAGTTTGTGTACTTCTTGAAAGTATACTTAATGCTATCAGGTAAGGACATTTTGATTGCAGCCAAGGCTCTCTTTTCAGCCTCATACGTCTTTTTATCAGCATCTTCCATGTTCACATAGGTAGTTCTACGTGGTCTGCCCTCAAAGTCGTGTGTTGGGTTTGTGTACCCATCTTCAATGCATATCCACATGCGAGTGTCCTGATATTCAATGAAGGATTGAAAACGATCCTTCCATGTCAAATAGTTCTCCACCTTCATCATCTTTGGTGGTTTGTTGGTAGTGCCAACCTCATGCTCCATCTTCAACAGCTCATTCAAAGTAGACATGTTCGACATTTTAAACGTTGCAGACTGAGAAAACCGTACAAAATATCTCCGAAAACAGTGGTTACCAAATTAAACCGTTAGAATCGTCTCGAAAAGACGAATCCAATCATATCTAATGTCGAAAACCAAATTCAGGAATTTCCTGAGTCTTTTTTGTCCTAAAAATACAAGGAATTTAACGGTCCAAACGGTTCTGTCAAACGAGCTACGGATCAATTTCTATTTTCGAAAATGTGAATTTTTTGTTACGCTTGCCAGAAAATATTCCACCCTTTTAAATTTGCTGCTTTTAAATTTGCGGTTAAATTCGCCGGGGAGCAGTTAATTTCGCTGGTCAGATGGTCAATTTCGCTGGTCTATTTCGCTTGAAAGTTCAAGTTCGCTGTCAAGTTCACTGGTCAAATTCGCTGGTCTATTTCGCTATTACGACAACCAGTCAATTCGCCGAAAACCGTAATAATTTCGCTGTGGAAAGTTATTCGGTTACCAAAGTCGCCTTTGGATTTAACGTCGCCGGTAAGTTCGCTGGACTGTTAATTTCGCAGATCCAGTTAATTTCGCAGGTCTGTAAATTAGGAAATTCAATCTTCTCGAAAATTTTGATGATTTTCCGGATCTCCTAACACCTTCCTGCAGAATCGAAACAGCAAACAAATCAGTAATTTCCGAAAAACAGCGAAGAACAGATGAACAGTGTGAAGAACACGAAGAAAATCTTCGAATCTTCAACCCTTTCCAAGCAGAATTCTTCAACCAGAATCAATCAGTATTGAATCCTGAAACCTGCAGAATACCAAACAAACAATGCAGAAGATCAAACAGCCAAAAATTTCGAAAATTTTTATCAAAAACAGCCAACAAAATTCGAAAAATTATATCAAACCAAGAAAAATTTTCGAAACCCTAATTTTAGGTTTCAAAATTTTTGAAAATTTCTTCCTATTTCTGCAGCAACCAATTCTGAACTGAGCCTTCAAGAGCCTAATGCTCTGATACCAATTGTAGGTCCCCTTGATGTATGGATCCTTCACAGAATCGTCTTTCTAATCAAGAGTGCGGAATCCTCTTGATCAGAACATAGCAGAATGAGTAGAAACAGAAATCAGCAATTCACTTTCAAACTGGGTTTCTATTGATTATCGATTACAAGAATTACAATCAATCAAACCCTAACCAACTCTCAAATTCGTCCAAGCACAATGCCTCTCACGAAATTCTCACAAACAACTGTTTTGGCTGATTAACCTAAACCCTAAAGCCTAACCTTGTTTATATAACACAAGGTTTGCTACTTGGGCTAGAGTTTCCTACATGGGCAAAGCCCATTTCGTCCACCCTTGTCCCAACTGGGTTTTGTTTAGCCCAAACTCTATAACCAAACTATTACAAAGCTAAACTCGCTAACTGTTTATCGTTTAACTAATTACAAGATATCCAAAGACCAAATCTAAGCTGTTGTCACAAACATGCACCAACACCGGTTGAGCCACGAAGTGCTGCCGAAGTGTCGTCTCGTTGTAAATCATAGTGAAATCAATAATACGATAGTTTAAAGTGATATTCTAGCCGAATTGACCTCAATACGTCTGTTTCCGCCTTTCGCATTGAGTAAAACTCTTCTGATCGACTCGTTCGGGTCTGAAAACGATCCTACAAGTGGTATCAGAGCTCAGGAAGAAGAGTTCTTACCAATTCAGCTGCAAATTCTGATTTCTACACCTTCTCTTTCAAATTAAACTTGATTTCACGGTCAAAATGTCTTGATTTTCACACATCTTGTGCGCATTAGTGTTTTAACAAAGCCTTGAAAGTTTCAGGCCTAAAATCGATCTAAAACTGATAAATTTCATAATTCCGTTTCAAATTCAGTGCGAGAATGATGACATCAGTAGCATTTCAAACGGAATTAGAGATTAATTCCGCTTGAAACCGGTATTTCATTTGAAGATTTGGATAATTCCTCTTGAAAGTTCAAACGGAATTAGGGTTTCCGCTTCAAGGTGTAATTCCGCTTGAGTTATCCCGTTTGAAACAACTATTCCGCTTCAGTGAGTAATTCCGTTTGAGTGATTTCAAGCGAAATTAGTAATCTCGCTTGAACTTGGTAATTTCGCTTCAGAGGGTATCTCGCTTGAAGGAGATTTCGTTTGAACTGTGTAATTCCGTTTGGAAGGGATTTCGCTTGAGATTGTGATTCCGCTTGAAAACACTGTTTGACAATTTCTTGAAAAACCGAAACATGGAAGAGGAATTCTACAACGCATTCGCTACTCCAGCTACCCCGATTACTCTTGCACAGAACACGATGTTGGAAAATGAAACGGGGACTATGCAAAAACCGCCTAAGCTCATGAACATCGAGGAGTATAAGGGTTGGGAAGGACGTTTTGAGAACTGGATACAAGCAAATTATTTGGATGCTTGGGAATGTGTCGAGACGAAATACGTTAGACCGATGAATGATGACGAAAAGATTATTGCAATTAAAGATCTAAGTGCTGAAAATCGAAAGAAATACAAAGATGAGAAAATGATGCTAAGTCTACTACAACAAGCTGTTAAAGAAGATATCTTGGTCTTATTGCAACACAATGGAACTTCTTATTCAATATGGAAAGCATTAAGATCAAAGTTTGTTGGAAGTCAAGAGATGGTTAAAAACAAAAAGTCACTTCTGAAGAAAGAGTTTGACCTGTTTTGTGGATTGAAAAATGAGAGCACAAAACAAATAATTGAAAGATACTGCAATTTGTTAGCGAACATGAAGAGATTGAGCATCGACAAAGATAATAAAGAGTTGATTGAAAAATTGGCTGATGCTTTGCCATATGAGACTTGGGGCACATATCTCATGATGCTAAGAAATAAGAAAGGGTTTAGCAGTTTGACACTGAGCAAGTTTATTGAAAATCTCGAGAATGAAAGATTTTGACGGTGAACAAGACATTGGTCTCTATTACAAAGGTGGTGTCAGTGATAAATCCACCAACATGTCACCGAAGGTTGAGACAGCTTTCAATGCAAAGAGTTCATCGGGAGGTTCTTCCAAAGGATCAAACAGCAACACAAGTTTTTCATCATTTCCATCATTTGATCCGAACATTTCAACAACCAAGATTGGCAAGAAGCTACAATGCAACATTGTTTTGAATCTTGAAAATGATGAGGATTATTCAGCAAAAGTTGCTAAGAGTCACATGTCTTTGTTGGGAACCATGCTAGAATCTTATGGAAGTTTTGTGGCAGGGCGGATAGGGAATCCAATGCTTACTAAAGAGGATTACGATCAGATTGATGCTGAAGAGATGGAATTGATGGACATAAAGTGGTGTTTGGCAAGTGTGTTAAGACGGGCTGAGAAATTTAAGCAGATCATAGGAAGAGATGATTTACGTGAAGCTAATGTTTCTACTTTAGGTTTTGATAAATCTAAAGTCACTTGTTTTCGTTGCAGGGAAAAAGGACACTTCAAGAGGGAGTGCAAAAACCGCGAAGCAAGTGGAGCTCAAAATCCGTTCAACAACAACAATGATTACTACCGGAAGGCCATTTATCATCAAGTTGCTCAACAACAACAAGAACCGCATGCAGCACATGGTAGGAAAGTAATCGAGGAATCTTCAAAGAGAGCTTGTATGGTGAATCAGGATGACAAAGAGCCAACAAAAGGATTCAGTTGGGACAAATATATCTCAGCTGATAATAAAGCATGCCTGATTAATCAAGATGATGAAAAGTTACCGGAAGGATTTAACTGGTAAGGTTTTAGTTGGGATGATTATGATCCTAATAAAACTTCAAATCACAAAGCCTTTGTTGCTAGAGTTGAAGAAGATAGTGATGATGATACTGAGTATTATGCAAGAAGATTGGCAGCTCATTTTAAAATGATGGAAGAGAGTGATAGTGATGATGATAAAGCTAAAAAGAAAAAGAAAAAGGTTAAAACTCCTGTCAGCAGTGATGATGAGGAAGTTCCAGTGATCAAGAAGAAGGTAAAGGAAGTTCCAAAGTTCAAAGTTGATGAAGAAGTTGATGCAAAGAAGAGTCCAGTGATTTGTGAAAATTGTGAAGCTATAAAGAAGCAGAACAGCATATTGATGAACAACATGAATAAGCTGAAAGAATCTTATGATGTTCTTAACAAGGCCATGAATCAGTATAATCAATCAAGTGAAGAACAAGCAACAGCCATGAAGACACTTCAAGGAGCTTTCATGATAAAGCAGAAAGTTGTGAACAATTACATTGAGAAGTGTGATGTGCTTGAACAAAAACTTGAAACACAAAGAATTGAAACTGAAAGAGTTAATCGTTTGTTAAAAAGTTACTCATGTACTTCTTATGTCATTGACAGGATTTATCCAACTGTTGAGGGCATGAAGGCATTTGAAGATGATGAAGTAACTGAAGAACAAAAGGCTTCTGAAGAAAAGAATCCTGAAAAGAAGAAAGAAAAGAAGAAGAATACTAAAGAGAATGATTCTGGTAAAAAAACAAGGTTTCAGTTACAACAAGTGTCCACCCCCGCTTGAAAATGGATATTCTCCGAGAAATCCAAATTCAGAAAGAGTCGAAAAGGCAACAAATTTAATGTGGGAGTCGGAGTCTTCAGTTAACTTGTCAGATAATATTGATGTCACGTTTACGTCATCTGAAACTGATCAAGAGTCCGAGTTAATAAAGAAAGTGGTCGATCAGGTGTTAGATAAAGATGAAACTGGGGAGTCAAAGTCGGAGTCTATGTCAGAGTCAAAGTCTGAGTCCAGCACTCCGAGTCAATCCGTCAAACAGGGCAAAAGGGTTTACAATAAAGAATTCCTGTTATCAAAATCTAATTTGGATGACGAAATGTTTAAAGTTGCATATACTTTGAATGATTCTGACAAATTATATTTTGTTGAGTAATTTCCAATAAGAGGTGTTAAAACTGACATGATCAAAAAGATTTTCAAATTGACAGAAATTAATATTTCTATAATAAAAGATGTAAATCTTAATGATAAACCTAAAAAGTACACCTCAAGAGTTCAACAAAGAGAAAACAAGAAAAGGGTTACAGTTCTGGTTCTGGTTATCGAAAGAAACCAAATCATAACGGTAGTTTCAAAAAGAAAGGATTAGGTTTTATTCCTCCAGAAAATCATAAAAATGAAAAATATGTTTGAGATTTTAAATCAAAAATGATATTTGTTTTAGGAGAATCATCTGAAGAAGAAAAAGAGCAGCTGTTCAGGAATCAATCCAACAAAGAATTCCTTGCAAAGAAGCAAAAAGAGATGAAGACTGCTGATCAGATGAAAGAAACGAGAACCTGTTTCCGATGCAACACTGTTGGTCATATTGCCAAGTATTGTTCCAAGGCAATACAATCAAAACAGGGAGTTTCTCGTAAACTGAAAGATAAAGAGATTGTGTTTGAACCACCAATTGATAGAACTAATTTTTTTAAAAATTCAACTTTTGAGATTGGTGAAAGTTCAAACAGGTTTTAGAAGAAAAGGGCAAATCTTGACAACAAAAAAATGGGTTGTTAAGAAATCAGAAGATAATTCTAGCAATAATTCTGATTCATCAAAAACAGAGGAGCTATCTTCTGGCGATGAATCTGATTCATCAAAGTCAGAGGAGCCACAATTTGAATCAAAATGTGAGAATTCAGTTCTTCCAATGGATGATGTTCATTTTCCACCATTGAAGGCTGAAAACTTTAAACCAAAAGTTGGTAAAGTTGAAATTTTAAATCAATTTTTCTCAGAAAAGAAAGATTTTGATGTTGAAAAGGCCTTTAACTCCAAAGTACACCATATTTTTGGAAAAATGGTTGACATGAAGGTCAAGGGAGTCAAGGAATTTTACGAAAAGAAAACAAAGAAGCAAGGTAAAATAGCATCCCTGGTTTGTGACTGGGATGGTACATATTATGAACAGTAAAATTCTGGACTTGCCGGAGCTCCCAAGTTGGTAATCGCGGAGCAGGAATCAGCATCATTCTTATATTGTTTGTTAAAAAAAATTTGAAAATTGGTCATTAGCACACATCCTAACCCTAGCTTTGAAGCATCACAGTAAACTTCAAAATCTTCGGTCCCTTCTGGTAAGGCAAGAATTGGGGCGTTTGTTAACTTTTGCTTCAAAATCCTAAAGGCCACTTCTTGCCTAGGTCCCCATTCAAACTTAACTGCTTTACAGGTTAGCTTAGTTAATGGTACAACTATTTTGGAAAAATCCTTAATAAATCGTCTATAGTAACCTGCTAATCCGAGAAAACTTCTAATTTCCATAGCTGTTTGCGGGACCTTCCATTTGGTGATTGCTTCTATCTTGGAGGGATCTACGTGAATACCTTTGTGATTCACCATGTGTCCTAAAAATTGTACCTCTTGTAGACAAAATTCACACTTCAAGAATTTGGCATATAGCTTCTCCTTTCTTAACAAAGTTAAGAGTGCATGCAAGTGCTGACAGTGCTCGTCTTGTCTTTTGGAATAAATGAGTATATCGTCGATGAAGATAATTACAAATTTATCCAAGTACGGTTTACAAATTCTATTCATCATGTCCATGAATGCTGCAGGAGCATTTGTTAGTCCGAAGGGCATGACTGTAAACTCGTAATGACCATACCTAGTTCTGAAAGCAGTTTTAGGTATGTCTTCTTCTTGCACCTTCAACTGATGGTATCCGGAGCGTAAGTCGATCTTAGAAAAGTATCTAGCTCCTTGAAGTTGATAAAAAAGATCATCAATCCTAGGTAATGGGTATCGGTTCTTAATTGTAACCTTATTCAATTCTCTATAATCGATACACATTCTCATTGACCTATCTTTCTTCTTTACGAACAACACTGGAGCTCCCCACGGGGATGAACTAGGTTGTATGAATCCTTTGCTTAATAATTCATCTAACTGCTTTTTCAGTTCTAACATTTCGGTAGGTGCTAACCGATAAGGTGCCTTGGCTAGCGGTGTAGTTCCAGGAATTAGATGAATTCTAAATTCGACTTCCCTATTGGGTGGTAATCCTGGCAGTTCTTTGGGGAATACATCTGGGTATTCTGCTACTACAGGAATTTCTTTAAGTTCCTTTCCTTTCGTGTTAATGATTACTGAAATCATATACACTACTTCTTGTTTTCTTGAATAACTGGCCAACTTCATTACTGAAATAAATTTCAGTGGCTTTCGTGGCTTATCTCCTGTAATTATCACTAGTTCTCCTGTAGGTGTATGGATTTCTATGGAATTCTTATCACAAAGAATTCGAGCATGGTTGGCTACTAACCAATCCATTCCTAACACAACATCGAATCCGGCTAAATTCATAAATAATAGGTTTGCAGAAAATTTATGGCCTAAAAGTTCTATCTTTCCTTCCCGCAAAACCTTATCTATGTTAACAGAATTCCCATCTGCCGTTTCGACTGTAAAAATTTGCCTAAGGTTGGTTAAGGGTAAATTAAGAGCTTGGCAGAATGAAGTATTTATAAAACTTTGGTTTGCACCAGAGTCAAATAATACTTTTGCATAAACGTTGTGAACTAGGAACGTACCAGCTATCACGTCAGGGATTAACTCTGCTTCCTGAGTAGTTAACTAGAAAGCTCTTGCGTTTCTCTTGGTAGTTACTTCTGCAGGTTTGGCTTTATTGTCAGCTGGTTTGACCAATTTTGGGCAGTCTGGCCTAAAATGTCCAACTTCTCCACAGTTGTAGCAGATCGTTGATTTCTTCTTCCTACAATCTTCTTCTTGATGCCCTGGAATTTTGTAGAAATTGCAATACCCTTTGCATCTTCCAAAATGCTTTCTTTTACAGGTATTGCAAAATGGAACGGTGGAAGTTTTCCCAGTTCCCCTTCTCTTGAAATTACCATTGTTACCCACACGAAATCCTTGGGTAATCTTTTGGACCACTTCCTTTTTCCGGTTTTCTTCTCTTGTGTGTACCAGCCCGTCAGTTAGGGTGTTAGCTAATTCCACAGCATCGTCAATTGTGCGAGGTCTCACAGCTTTAACGATATCACGGATTTCGCCAATCAATCCCCAGATATAACGGGAAATAAGCACCGGCTCTGGCGAAGCCAGGGTTGGTACTACTCTAGCATACTCGAAGAATGTCGAAGTATACCCTCGACAGTCTACACCCATCATCCGATGGTTCAGGAATTTATTCGCCATTTGTTCTTTTTCATATTCGGGACATAACTTTCTTTCTACTAGCCGCTTAAATTCTTCCCAACTTAAGGCATAGGCCACATCGCTTCCCTTGGCTTGGAGTACCGTATTCCACCATTCCAGCGCCCCTTCTTTGAAAAGATGTGACGCGTACATGACCTTGTCTTCCTCGGCACATTTACTTATTTTAATCACTGCCTCGGTTTTCTCTAACCAACGCAGTGCAGCAGTCGCCCCTTCGTTACCTGCAAATTCAACCGGTTTACAGGCTAGAAACTCCTTGTAAGTGCAACCAGGCGTTGCAACTTTCAGTTTCTTAAGAAGTGGGGCTTGCATCCCATCGTTGTCGTTATTAGTATGGTTGCCGCATCCGTTTACACTATTACTGAAATTGTCGCCGTGTGTACGTTTGCTAGGAATAATTTGTTGAGGTTCAACTGGATTTCGGGCCGCAGCAAGGATTGCTGGAATAGCATTGGCTATTCCCTGGGCAACGATATTCTCGATATCTTGCCTATTCAGAAATTGATCTTCATGGTTTTGTTCAGATTGATTAACTTCGTTAACGGGTTCATTACCAGCGTGTTCCATCTGGTAATTAATATATATAAGTGATTAGCAGAAAACAATTAACAACCAAACATAACAAAACAATTGCACATAATCACACCAACACGTATAGCCAAAATTGTCGATTTCTCGACTTCCATTTTTATATATTATAATATGCGTCCGTACACATTTGTTATCTTACAAAAAGCTTTATTTTTAAGTTATTTCACAGTATTATGTTTTACTACTATTATTATTATACAACCATAACCATACCGTCACACCATCCCGTCAGCTAGCATCTCAGAAGCGACGTTCCCTCTCGTCGTACTTCCAGGATATCTTTTCTCCTATATCCCTAATTCGGTTCCCTACATCAATCAGCTCTTCGCCATACTGGCGGAGTTCAGCCAAGTTCTCGGAGCTCATAGGTGGGTGTAGTGGAGGCTCCGGGTCAAATTGAGGGAAAAAGGTATCAGGGTTATTCAGGAGATTTTGAAACTGCCAGTCAGTGGTCCACCATTCTTCCAGCTCTGCTGGTTGAGGTTGGGAGTGGATAAGGGGATCTGGGATGGCCGGTTCCAAATTCACTGGAAGTTGGGTTTCGGCAGGATAAGTGAAGAGATTTTCATTGGCTGGCCTAAGGATATCATAACTTGCCAGTATACGATCTAGTTCCTCCTGCAGTGGCAATTCCTCGGCTTGCTTAGAACTTTCCCCAATCTCTATTCCTTTTTTCCTTTGTCTATGGGATCCTCCGTCTTGGCAACTTTCTTAGTTATTGGTTTCTTCCTGCGTACACGCCTCCAGCCACAAACCTTCTTCTTTTCTTTGGCTTTGGTTTCTCCGGAGGTTGAGCTTGGAATTCCATAGGTTCCTCAATATCGGCACAATAACCGGTAAAATCTATGGAAACTTCCACATTCACAGAATAGAGATTGAGATTCTGAAGAGCTTCAGATAACTCATTCATGCTGTTAGCATATATGAAGAAACACACAAAAATTCTAAGTTAAAATTTCGTAAATTAAATTTTCACAGACTAATATTTATTCAAGTATCACGACTTATATATATATATATATATATATGTCTATTACATATTACAACTGAAATTCAAAATATACTAGGGGTTGTGTATTCATAATTTATTTTAGTCTATCTTCTCTTACTAAGTTACTTATCTAATGGGTAAAGTTTCTTTAAAGTTTCTGGCTTGTAGGTGATATGAGTGCTAGTACTGGGTCAGGGTGTTGGCAGTTTAACTTAATTAAAAGTTACTGCTGTAGTGGCTAACATATAAAGATCTGCCCATTTTTCATCCAGTTCATCTTCCCATGGTGGGTTATTGCCTATTTCCTGAGTTTCCTTATTAACCATCATTCCTTTTGGTTGTGACTCTTTATTTTCTCGTGACTTTTTCTAATAATCAAACTTCTTTTCTTAGGGGTAAGTGGTTTCTCAAACTGTGCCTTACGAACAAATATTCCTTCCTCAGTATCTGCTGAGTATGAAGTTCCCTTTTCTTTTGGTGAACTATCTAATTGACGATAGATGTCCGAAAGTATTTGCTTACCCATACTGTAAACAAATAGTCAAGTAACACAAAAACACATAATCACAGGATGGCAATAAGAGAAATTAAATATTTCTAAATACTTAATTGGCTTAAATCAGTGGCTCTGATACCACCTTTTTCTGTCACGGCCCCCGTCCCGGGTTGACCCAGTCCAGGAGCCGCGGGACAGAAACCCGTGGTATTTATTAATTGAGTTGACAGTGGAAGATTTTAGCAGGATCTTTTAAACTTGAAATGCCCGATTATTTTATTTCATAAGTCGGGATAAACCCCGTAATTTACAATAGAGGAATTTCACGAGGAAATTCCCTGGTTTACAAAACATGTTTATTTATTTAACTGAGCCACTACTTCAAGCTTGTTAGTGCTCCGTAGAACTTTTCCTTGGTTCACAGTAGTCACCTGAAACATGTTTCAAAAATATTTTTGTCAGCGGGGAAATACTGGTGAATCATTCATTTTGATAAAACGACACATAGTTATAAATTACAGCATAAGAGCGATTACAATGACTTCTATCTTATTTTTATCTGGCGCCGTGTCACCTCCTGGTGACGATGGTCATGCCACTATTGGGCCCTTTCACCCAAGTAGTGACGATTATCACTGTTAGGATTTATTAGCCTAACTGTGAGAAATTAGTAATGTGCACAATACCCCACTAGCCAGTGATTCAAGATAACCACGACTTAATCCCTGTAATTATAACTTTTGAAAATGCTTGGAGTATGGGAAAACATTATTGATAAAAAGAGAATGCCTCACATTGCAAGTTTAACGGGCAGAGTTTAGCCTACTGATAAGCCTGATAACCTAATTTAAACAACAATGCATACGAACTAGGTCAGTAACTAATACAGCATTTACGATAACTCACGAGATTAAAACCCTCACAATGAATGACAAAGTGCGACACTTAAACATCCATCGAATTCACGACGAATGACAAAGTATAACCCTAATGTGGGCAGCACTTAAACATCCATCGGATAGTTTCAATCGATCGGACATTGAATCGTAGCAGCGATCGAGTTAATACCCTGTATCGTAGCAGCACCTCCCTATGTGAAAAATATGATTTCTAGCAGTAGAACTTCGTTTTTGAAAGTTTTGTCGACACCAGTGAACTGCTCATGATCCGATTTATTTATAGCTGAAAAAAGGGGTTCACGCGGCCCGCGTAACCCATACCTAAACCTTACGCGGCCCGCGAGGGGTCCTAGTCGTAGACTAGGGCTAGTGTGTCATCAGTAGTTCTGCCACGTGGCCTGGGAACGCTTATCCGGTCAAACACAAGTTGACGCGGCCCGCGTAGGGTCTTCTTGTGCTTTACACGGCCCGCGAGAGGACCAAAAATATGATTTTCTTGATTTTTAGATATGGATTAGGGTTTCGGGGGTCCGGGTTTTCACTTACGAGTCGTTTAGGGACATTTTTGAAGGTCCTTACATCCTCCCCACCTTATTTAGAATCTCGTCCTCAAGATTTACTGGAATAAGTGGGGATACTTTCGCTTCATTTCCGATTCCAGCTCCCAAGTGTATTCGGGTCCTCTTTTCGAATCCCACTTGACCTTGACCAGCACTAGTCGCTTGTGCTTGAGAAATTTAACTTTCCGGTCTTCTATTTGAAGTGATTTCTCTATGAATTTCAACTTCTCATTTACCTCTATATCTTGAAGAGGTACTACCAAGGATTCGTCAGACAAACATTTCTTGAGGTTGGATACATAAATTACATCATGTACTTCAGCTAGCTCTCCTGGTAGTTGTAAACGATAGGTGACCGGTCCTATTCGCTGTATTACTGGGAAGGGTCCTACGTACCTTGGACTTAGCTTTCCTTTCTTACCGAACCGAACTACTCCTTTCCAAGGAGATACTTTCAAGAGTACCTTGTCTCCCACTTCAAATTCTAGTGGCTTGCGTCGATTGTCGGCATAACTCTTCTGACGATCTCGAGCAGTTTTCAGTTTTTCCTTGATCTGAGTGATCTTGTCGGTGGTTTCTTGCATGATTTCAGGACCTGATAATTGACTTTCTCATATTTCTGCCCAACAAACAGGAGTTCTACACTTACGTCCGTATAATGCTTCGAGTGGAGCAACTTCTATGCTTGCATGATAACTATTATTATAGGAGAATTCGATTAAAGGTAGGTGGTCATCCCAATTTCCACCAAAATCTATCACACATGCCCTAAGCATGTCCTCCAGGGTTTGGATCGTCCTTTTACTTTGTCCATCTGTTTGAGGATGATATGCGGTGCTTAAATTTAATCGGGTTCCCATTGCTTCCATGAAACTGGTCCAGAAATGGGAAGTGAAACGACTATCTCTATCCGATACAATGGAGAGTGGAACTCCATATAAGGATACTACTTCATCTACATACAACCTTGCCAACCTTTCCATGCTAAAGGTTTCTTTCATGGGTAGAAAATGAGCTGATTTGTTTAATCGATCCACAATTACCCAAATCGCGTCATTACCTTTTCTGGTTTTAGGTAACTTAGTAACAAAATCCATTGTTATGAGTTCCCATTTCCATATAGGCATTTCTAATTGTTGAAGTAGACCTGAGGGTTTCTGGTGTTCTGCCTTAACTTGTGAACAAGTAAGACACTTAGAAACATATCTAGCTATGTCCTTTTTCATTCCTATCCACCAAAAGTTATTTCTTAAGTCTTGGTACATTTTATTGTTACCAGGATGCATGGTATACCTAGATTTATGGGCTTCCTCTAAAATCTTATTCCTTAGCTCTCCTTGCTTAGGTACCCAAACCCTTTTCTTATGGAATCTCCAAATTTCATCACTTCTGTCACACCCCTACTTTCCACGTGTCACCGGTGGGCCCGGTGGGGAGTATCGTGACGTGGTTGGCAACATAATAGTCAAACAACACAATTATATAAATGCACAGCGGAAGCAAATTTAAAGATATATTTCAACCGAATATAATGTTGTAATAACAAGTATCACAATAGTCGATTGTTTATCCACAGACGGATCGAAAATAAAATAGAAACAATAGTTCAACAGACTTTGACATCTAGAGCTTGCAAACTTGAGTAATGATGCCTGGAGTAGCCAGCCTATTTCGTCTAGCACCTGCACTTAACCTTTTTGGAAAATACGTCAGTTTACACTGGTAAATACAACTCAACTGACTCGTTTTGAAAAGAGTTTGTAAGTTGATTTGAATGCACTTCGGCACAAAATATCTTTATAACTTGGGACAATTATTTGTATATAATCTTGTATACAGATTTACTTATTTTCCGTCCATTAGCACCGGTTAGAAGAGCCGGTTTAAGTTAACTGACACGCCACAGGTATAATGCCCACAAGGTTGATTCCTTTAGTGGATTACCAGTTTTACATAATGCATCTGTCAGGTGTACGCCTACACCCCGTGCTTAAGTCGTGGCCATTTCGTAAAATGATGCCAAGGATATCCGGGACATGGTCATTTAATCCCCAAGGGCCATACATCAAATAATACAGAATAAAACGGGTTATGTAAATACATTAATCACAATCCGATTTAAATGACTACATACCCGACCAAGCGGTACTTTATTAGTACCGTATCCCAAGCCCGTATAGGGAAAATAAGTTAAGAGTATTTACCTGAGCAAAGTATCAATCAAATACAGCAAATGCAAGTACTTTTACTGGGCTCCTAATCTAGAACGAAGGTTTATAATAACCTATTAGATTTCTAACGGGTCCTTAATTAAGCCTTAGCTTAGACCGGTTAGTTTCAATGATACGGTTCTTACGCACTATCAAGCGAAGACCGGATAGAATGTGATTTAGACCCGACAAGTTCAGAGACTTGCTTAATATGGGTATTTCATACACACTCTGGATTTTGAGATAAAACTGATAAGGTTTGGCCCGTTTAGGCTAGTTTATGTAAACTAGTTACATAAACCGAACCGAACGCGTAATAAGCGTAACGGGTATTCATATGAGCCATTTACAGGTTTCCTAAGTTAATATGCTTCATATATGTTGTGACATCAGTAAGATGTCTTTTATTATGCCCGAAATGAATTTAATCGCAAACTATGCCCCGTAGGGGTATTTTGGTAATTTCACATAAGCCGAAAAGCTCAAAACTGAAGTCTGAGTTTAACAACCTTTGCCTACTGTTAAAATATTATAATTTTCCTCAAATATCAGTAGGTATAAACCCTTGGTATGTTTAAAATACTTTTAGTACATACTACGCGTTAAAAACGCTTAAAAAGGCGATTAGAAGCCATTTCCGGGTTCGATACATAAGGCTGATATTTTTATTTTTCCAGAAGGCTTAAAATACTTTATTTATCATTTGTGATCAGTAGCAAAATATTTGGAGTCAATTAGATATGTAAAACTCATTTTATGGCCCGTAAGGGCAAAACCGACAATTACCGGATTAAGCCTACGACTATGAGTTATGCTCAGCCTAAAATTTATTAAAAATCTTCAAAAATCCCAAAATAATATATTATATCAGTGGGTAATAAGTTTGATATCAAAAAGTAGGCTTAACTAGGCTATACGCTAATTACGCCGTTTAATTAACATAAGGTCTTCAATTTACGCTAATGAGCATAACTCTTATTCTATACCTCAAACTGATGTCAAACTTTGCATACAAGTTTATATATCAGTAAATAAAGTTTCTACTCTTTTACATTTTCAAAAATCACATTTTAAAGTGAAAAGGGCATAATGGTCAACATATGAGCAATTAACGGAATCATGCATATTAATTGGATAACTAATGATCCGATGTGTATAATCACAGAGGGTTATACTAGCATGTAACCTGGTCCAAATAAAGCTCTAAGGAATTTCTAAAACATACCATAACGGGTCAGAACTGAAAGTCAAAGTATAAGTCAAACTATGCGACTTTCGGTTCCGAACCGGGTCTAAACAGGAATTTGTCGGGTTAAACATGTTTAGACATGTCCTTACACTAATTACCAAGTTATATTAATGATCAAACAGGTTGTATGTGTTCTACATTGCTAATTATGCATAAATTGTAATTTACACATTCTGTTGACTTTTTAAATACAAGTTTGACCCGACATTTGACCTAGTTAGAGGGGGAATCAGGGGGAACCCTTTTGAGGGTTTATTACCCACATAATTACCAACTTATAACTACTTTTAATTCGAGATATGACTGAGCCATTGTTGACTAATCTCGAAGTCAAACCGTAATTACGACAGTTTGACTTTTAGCTAAACAACTAAGCTAAACTCAATTAAAAAAGGTTAAGCCAACTTACAAAAGTCCTAAGCTTGATTAGTGATCACTTGAGAGTGTCTTGGAGCTCCAGAAATGATCAGATTGCAAGAGGAAGGTGTGAAGAACAATGGTGCACATATCATGGCCATTATATAGTGTTTAATCCACCACAATTCTTTGACACATGAGTCTACAACCCACCACAACTGATCAACACATGTTCCTAGTGCTTAGGGGGTGTCTAAGGGTCGCCCTTTATGAGGCAAATCGGTTAAAAGTCGAACACAAGAGCCATGGCAGACAAAGAAGCAAAAAAATCAGACCAGACAGGCCCTAGCGTGACGCGATGGACCCCCCTGGGGCTTCGCGTCACGCGACCCCCCCTCTGCACAAAATCAACATTTTAGATTTTTGCGATTTGATCCTTGGTTCTTCAAAATTCGATTAGGCACTTGTTTCTTGCATTATGAACCCTCATAATTGATCTATAAGGGCTTTAAAACATATACCCACTTTGTTAAGTCCCCGGTTAACTTTATTGTTACCCGAAAAGTCCTAACTTTCAACGTTTACGCTTTAACTCTTCGCACACGAATTTGATCATAACTTTCTCATACGATAATGAAACATTACGAAATTTTTATCGTGCATTCTAGTGAGCATAATTAACCGTTACAAAGCTTCGGGTTTGTCAAAAGGTCACTCAGAGGTATAACTTAAACATGTTGACACATTTAGCCCCTGTAGTTTGTAATCTCTCACTTTTAGCTCCGTATGATCCATGATTTATTCGTTTGAAGGTATGAGCATCTTGTAGGGTTAATATACAATATATTTATTCACTGTTGACATTTAGAATACGTATATCCACATACTTTCCATGATTCTCAACTTTAGTCCTTCTATAATATTTCTTTCACACGTTTAAACATTTGACACGTGTGTACACATTATAGGACGTGAATTTTTCGAGGTGTTACAACTTCCTTGCTCTAATTCTTTTACTCGTCCCTTCATTCCTTCAGCATCATCCTTAATTGCCGTTTCCTGGACATTCTTCGGTTGTTCCATTAAATCCTTGCTTAGGGTCTTCTTGTGCTTTACGCGGCCCGCGAGAGGACCAAAAATATGATTTTCTTGATTTTTAGATATGGATTAGGGTTTCGGGGGTCCGGGTTTTCACTTACGAGTCGTTTAGGGACATTTTTGAAGGTCCTTACATATAGTGCGGGAGGCTCGGACGCCCGTTGTCAAATAAATATAAATGACGAGCCTGAGTTTGACGAGGATGTGAATAAAGTTCTGGAGGAGGAGCGTCCCAAAGGAAGGGACAAAGCCAAAAGGGCGGAGGCTGCAAAAAACAACTCACATCAGGGGCAGTTCGAAAATGAAGGATTTGATGTCCCATTTCAAAGTATACACCGAGGTTACAACCGGAAAATAAAAGTGAAGAAACGTGAAGTCGACAAAAGGCTTAGGTTGAAGGAAGAAGCGGCAAAAAAGAGGATTGGAAGATCATGATAACCGATATCAACACGTATCCGCTAGAAGACTGTGACATTTTGAGAAAAATGAAAGAAAATATAAAAAGATGGAGTTCATAGGTTTTTTTATATTTAAGCAATCTAGTATTTTTTTTTTAGTTAAGATTTTTAAGTAATTAAATGCTTTTTAAGTTATCTAATGTTATAATTATTAAGTTATGTAATTTTGAACAACAAAAAAATAAAATAGAAGACTCATCCGCCACACTCTGGACCCATTCTTAAGGTGTGAGGATGTCTCCTTGACGACGTGACAACTTAGGTGAAAGTTATCCTTAAAGGATGGGTCTCCTCCACACCCTCTATTCTTACAATTCAACCCTTTGACACTATTCAATGAAGAGTGATCTTGTTGTTTTTTTAATTACTTTTGAGTAAGTTTTGTTTTCTTATATAACTTCAAATACATGATATTTTATAAAATTTCAAATATGCCTTGTAGTGTGGTTATTTTTAATTATGGATCGATATAAATTTACTTTCAACCGAGTTGTGATTAGTGATGTATAAGATATTAAAGTATAAACATACATGTCATTAAAGTCACCTTAAGGTTAAGTTTTATATATATATATATATATATATAGGGAGAGCTCATGCAAGAACCACCTTTATTGTGAGAACCGCGAGAACCAACGTGAACACAACTTAAATAGCTAAAAAAACCCAACCCCCCACCCCCCCCCCCAAAAAAAAAAACCTAACCCCCCCCCCCCCCCCCCAAGATAAATGCTAAAAAAAAAACCTAAAAAAACCCTAACCCCAACCCCCCCCCCCCCAAAAAAAAACCTAAACCCCCCTCCCCCACCCCCCAAAAACCTAAACCCCCCCCCCCCCCAACCACCCCCTCCCCCAAGCTAAAATGCTAAAAACTAAACCCACAAAAAACCTAAAAAAATCTAAAAAAATAAAAAAAAAATCTAAATTTTTTTTTTGAATTTTTTAATATTTTTTATGTTAAAATCGCTACTTTTCGAAGCAAAAAAAAAATTTATTTTTTTTTTGGCTTCGAAAAGTAGCGATTTTTTTTATAAAAAATATTAAAAAATTAAAAAAAAAAAATTTTGTGTGATTTTTAGCTATTTTTAGGCATTTTTGGTTGTGTTCACATTGGTTCTCGCGGTTCTCGCAATAAGAGGTGGTTCTCGCATGATCTTCTCCCTATATATATATATATAGAGAGAGAGAGAGAGAGAGAGAGAGAGAGAGAGAGGAAGGTTTAAATGAAAACAACTAGTTAACGCGAAAACTTGAAAACAAACTAAAAAAACATAAAAAAAATACCAAAATTTTCTTTTTCATACCAATTTTCGCTATTTTAGGTATATAAAAAATTCAAAAAAATAAAAATTGTAGTGCACATGTGTAATAGTACACATGTGTATGTGTACTATTACACATGTGAATTATTACACATTTGCATTATATTTTTTTTTTTGAAAAAAAGTTTTTTATATATACAAAAACTAACGATTTTTAATAAAAAAAATTGATGTGTTTTTTAGTTATTTTTCGAGTTTTCGCGTTAAAAGTGGTTTTCATTTGAACCATCCCCTATATATATATATATATAGGGAGAGGATCATGAGAAAACTACATCTAAATGAGAAAACTAACTAAAAACGCCTAAAAAAAGCTAAAAAAGATACCAAATTTTTTTTTTTTACAATTTTTTATAAAAAAAATCGCTAGTTTATATGCATGAAAAAAATTAATTTTTTGTTGTTGTATTGCACATGTGCAATATATGTGCATTATATGTGTACTACACATGTGCACTATATCCGTAATAGTGCAATTGTATAATACAACAAAAAAAAAATTGAAAAATTTTTCCATGCATAAAAACTAGCGATTTTTTTATAAAAATTAAAAAAAAATTTGGTATGTTTTTTAGGTTTTTTTTAGTTAGTTTTTTGGTTTTTTCATTTAAACTAGTGTTCTCGTGATTCATCCCATATATATATATATATATATATTGATCCCCTTACTCTTTCCATTATTATAATAATATGATATAATATCGTATAAAATTCCTGAATGCTATTGCGACGTGATTATTATTATTATCTACGTCTTGATAAAAGTGTTTTCAAAATCGAATAGATCAAATGTAATTTTTTTTGTTCTTTACCTTTACAAAACGGACTATAATGGTTCGAACAGCTTCGTTACATGTATTTGTATTGTATCTGTACCTTAATAAACCGAACCGATATCACTTGAATGCCCGTGACGTTGAACATGGGAATCCAACTAGTATATACCATTAAGAAACCCATAAATGGTAAAATAATATTATTTTACTCATTTGTTAAAGAAACCTATAAATAGTAGAATAATATTATTTTACTCAGTTTTTCATTTAGATATTATTATATTATTATTAACATAATATAAATTAGCAACACAAAGTGGCTTTAGGTTGTTGTACATTATGTATTGGGGGTCTTTCAAAAAATAATTGATTTTTTTCATTTTCAACACAAAGGTTTTTATCTTTTAAAATTAACCACTTTAATTTTTTAACTTTTTTTTAAACGGTGTATGGATAGGATGTCGCTAATCGGGTTAGTAGTTGGTATCACCAAGTTAGTATTAAAATTCCTCAGTGTCTGGATTTGAACCCAAGACCCCCAAGAGAAGCAAAGCTTCTCACCTCCCCTTGACCACTAGCACAAGAGATCATTGGTATAATACGTTATGATTGTACGGTAAAAATTTGATTTACTGTATGTTTTGATCCAATCGCAATGCTTATATAGGTTACATTAAGTTCGATCGGATAGGTCGAAACGCGCGTTTTCATATGGTTAACGCATCACGTAACGTAATGTTTGTACTAATCCATTCGATGTTTGCACTGTGGCCGCGACGCAACGCGCGCGGGTGTTTTTGCTAGTTATAATTAATTTTCAACAACTTTTGTTTTTCTTTTTTTTTTTCACTGAACTACTGTGTTTTAAAATTATGTATGTCATTGTGACGTGTCTAATTTTATTTACATCTTTGTATAAATTTTTTCATAAACCCTGTTGTTCGTAATACTAACACAAACATACATTCTATCAAAGTTACGTCACATTTAGGTTATTTTTTAATATATTTATGCCGTTTACCTTGCCATTGTGACGTGATAGTTATTATCTAGTTATAAATTTCGTGATGAGTATTCATAATATTGTATTTTTTTCATTTCATAAGTTATAGCGAGTGTCAATATAGTACATGTGTTCTGACGAACCGAAGTGATAGTACAATGCCAACAATATCAATACCATGACGATTCCAACTTAACAAGTAATAACATCGGTACTCTCGGAACCGTTATTAATATTCATTTATATGATTTTCGATCAATATAAAACACGTGTCGACATCTTTTTAAGCAAACTATGACTTTATTTTTTTTTTCTTCGGTTGCTATACCATGTGCTGGTACCGTATCGATATCGTAATAAGTCGAACCGATACCAACCAAGTTTCCATGTTCCCCTTATAGGACACCTATTTTAAGCGTATGTTTATCTTAACTATAACTGAATTTTACTTATTTGGCTGTATTTCTGGGTTTTTTTTTTCAATATATATATTCCAAACTTAGCCTACACATAAACTTTTTTTTTTGAGTTAAATGTCATTTTAGTCCCCGTTTTTTAGGCCATTTTGACAGTTTAAACCAAAGGTTTCATTTTTCGTCCGTGGGTCCAAAAAGGTTTCACCGTTACCATTTTAGTCCATTTAATTAACTTCATCCATTTTTGCTGATAACGATAAAGGCAATTCGGTCATTTTATATGTAATTTTGTTAACTAAAAGAGCAATTCGGCCATATAAAATGACTGAATTGTCTTTCTCGTTAACAGAAAAAATAGATGAAATTAACCCAATGGACTAAAATGACAACGCTGAAACCTTTTTGAACCCACAAGCAAAAAATAAAACCTCTGAATTAAATTTTCAAATGGCCCAAACTAAAATGGCATTTAACTTTTTTTTTTCGATTGCTATGAGGACTGCAGGTGATAGTTGACTAAAATATTTGTAACAATTCGCACACGCGAATATAAGTATGGACGAACAGCCAGGGGCGCACACACAAACAATGATTCAAGTTCTCACTCTGGTTCTCCTCTTCATCGCTTTATACGTCTTCTGGAATGTTTACAATAAAAGAAGCAAAATCAATCTTCCACCGGGAAGCTTTGGATGGCCGTTTCTCGGAGAAACTCTCGCGCTGGTACGTGCAAACTTCGATGGAGTTCCAGAGAGATTCGTTCAAGAACGGATCGAAAAATACGGCAGCCCTCTAGTGTTTAAGAGGTCATTACTTGGTGAACGTATGGCCGTACTGTGTGGTCCTGCCGGCCACAAATTTCGGTTTGCGAATGAGAACAAGCTGGTGGGTGCGTGGTGGCCGTTGCCGATTACTAGGCTTTTGGGGGAGAGCCTGATTACGATTCGTGGCGATGAAGCAAAGTGGATGCGGAGGAGGATGTTATCGTATCTTGGTCCCGATGCTTTCGCCACTCACTATATTGCGACTATGGATGTTGTCACTCGTCGCCATATCGATATTCATTGGCGAGGTAATCTTTTTCTTTCTATTGCAAATAAGTTACGACTGTTGATGGTACAATTGAATTAACTATCTGTAACGTCCAGATTTCCATGCACTGTAATACATACATAATATTTTATTATTTTTCTTTATAAAAAAATGGTGTTTAAAAGTGGACAAATATAAGTAGAAATTAGTGGGCGCATGCAGAAGAATTTTGGTCTATATCGGTTCGATTCATTGAATTTTGGTCTATATCGGTTCGATTCATTGAAGTATCAACACTCTCGGTACAAACCAAAAAAGAGAAACCTAAAAAATAAGGTCTTCATATATTAAAAAGGGAATCGACACATTATTTTACTGAAAATACTGATGCCAGTACCGATGTTAGGTAGAAATCGGTTCAGTTCGTCAGATTACGTGTACATTATAGACACTCGTATAGCATACAATACCAAGATATATTCTAGAAAAAATTACACCGTTGGTACTTGTGGTTTCTGTCAAATTTCAATGTCGGGTACTAATAGTTTTTTTGTTGCAAAATCAGGTATTAATGTTCTAATACCATACAATGTTGAATACTAAGGCCAAATCTTGTCACAATGTTGAGTACTATAGCCAAACCTTGTTAACTTTTTTTGTTAAGTCTTACTAAAAGGACTAAAATTCCCTTTCATATCTAGAGGGTCTATTTTTTAATTAATTATATTTTACTAAAATAATGTAAAGTTTTTTTTTGTTTTATTTATTTATTTTATAAAACTAAATGGATTTGAAGTTTATTATTTATAAACTTTGAGTTAATATATAATAATATGCTAGTAAAATAAACTTTTTAACTTAATCTAAATAATATTATATATAAACTCAAAGTTTATAAATAATAAACTTCAAATCCGTATAATTTTATAAAATATAAACAAAACATAAAAATATAAATATAAATATAATTTTTTTTGAAAGGCATATAAATATTAATAAAATTTTTACTTATTTTAGTCAAATATAATTAATTAAAAATAGACTCTCTATTAATTAAAGGGCATTTTAGTCATTTTATTATGACTTAACAAAAAAAAGTTAAAAGGTTTGGCCTTAGTACTCAACATTGTGACAAATTAGAAAGTTAATACCTGATTTTGCAACAAAAAAAACTATTAGTACCCTACATTGAAATTTGTAGAAACCAAAAGGACCAACGGTGTAACTTTTTCTATATTCTATTTCGAATAGAACTCCATTTTCAACAAAATGTATAACGAACTGTCAAGAAAATAAATTACACAAATCTGCATATTAGTCTTTTTTAAACTAACGAACGCAAGTACCAGAGAAATATTAAATTAGTTAAAAAATAAACAGGTCAAATGTATATATTATTAATTGTATTATATAACTAAATTCTAAAATTTATTAAAAGTTAGTGAATCAGTTAAAAGTTTTGAACTTTATAAAATAATACTTAATATCTTAAGTTTTAGTAAGATAAAAATACATCAAAAAGTTCCATAGACTAATACTTTCGGCATTGGCCAGAAAGATGTTTACGTTTTGATTAAGGGGGAGGGGGCGGTCCGTGATAGCATCACGAAAACAAACTTCAACGCGTGGAACAATGCATTTTCCCACCGCCACCTCTTGCTATAACGCGTGATACAATCACGGTTTCCGATTCCGTGATTTTTTCAATGCCGTGATGGGTTTTATTGTGAGGGTAATTGTTGGTTGGGGGAAAATTGTTGGGTGTGGTGGTGAGTGATGACCATTGCCATCAAAAAAAGATTGTGAATGATGGAAAAATTGTTGATGACATGGCATGAGTTGATTGGATAATGTGAGTGATAGAATTCTATCACTAGTGACCACACTCACCCCCTAATAGAGCATGTGTTGACCCATCACAGTTTCCTGTATCATCATGAAACTGTAAAAGAGAGGAGGGTTTCACCAAGTTGAAAGTGTATAAGAATATCGGGTGTGGAGGGGCTTGGGTTGGAGGTATTGGCTGACACGTGGTAGATGTGGGCTCCACCAGTCCACACCTAAAAATGTGGGTGTGGGAGAGCGGCGTGGGCTGGCCAACGTGGGGTGTCATGTGTTTTTTTTAAGTTGACAATTATATAAAAAACACAACTTATATTAATTTAAAAAAAAGTTACAAAAAGACAATCGTAAAATATAAAAAAGACTTAATTACTGTTTTCGTTCCTATGGTTTGTCAAAAATAACTATTTCAGTCCATTAGGTTAAAAATTGCGATTTCAGTCCCTCTGGTTTCACTTTCGTAACCATTTCAGTCCACCTCGTAACTATTTCAGACCCTGTACTTACATAATAAATGGATTGAAATGGTTACGAAAGTGAAACCATAGGGACTGAAATGGTTACGGAAGTGAAACCATAGGGACTGAAATAACAATTTTTAAACTAATGGACTGAAATAGTGATTTTTGACAAACCACAAGGACGAAAACAATAATTAACTCTATAAAAAACATACTTAATAAATCATAAAAAAATAAAAAAAACCTACTTATTAATTAAATCCTAAAAAATAAAAAGCCAACTTATTAAATCTTATAAAAAAATAAAAAAATTACAAAGTACGGTAAATATTAAAGTGAGGAACCCACTTAAACTCCATATTCCCATCGTGCCTGTACTCGATCTTCGCGATCTCCACTCGATCGTCGTGGGTCAAGTCGCCCGTAGGGACACAGACGAGGCAAACTTTAAACCGATCCGACCTCGGTTTGAGCTCACGCCATTTGTGTTGATACGCGTTTAAGTTGTGACGCGTGTTCCCCACGTGTTGTTGGTATTGTTGGAACGCACCATTTTCGACTTTTTGGTGTGGGTTTGGTTGAAGAAGAATGGGAAAATGTTAAAATTGTGTTGGGAAATGGTTGAAGAAAAATGGGAAAATAAGTAATTTTTGGTGAGTATCTATAGGTAAAAAAATGTAATTTAAAAAAAAAAAATTGATTTACCATACCATAACCGCCACCCCCAATGGATACCCCCAAACGGCTATATCGAACTAGCCAATCAAAGCCATCCATGTCACACTGCCCCTCCCCACGCCAGCGGGACAACTCCATAGCCAACGTTAGTCCGGTGTGGTCTAGCCAGCATTAAAGTCCTACCGCCGCCCCAACCCACGCCCAACACCCCACAGTCTAAGAGAGAAGAGAGTTGCACCAACTATTTGTATCTGAAAGAACAATGTAAAAGTTGAAGGGTGATTTTACTCACAAACCTTAGTTGCCAAATAATATACGTGAATGGGAATCGGGTTATTTAGGCTATCGGGTGTGGGGGTCAGCGGAGGGACGTCGAGCCCCGTCCTGGCCCGTCCACACCACCCCCACTTGCCTCGTCCCCGTCTCTCACGTCCTCCCATCGATGCCTTCGACGGCCCTCTCTCTTTTTATCACACACACACAAATATATATATACATACATATGTATATATAAAGGGGTCCATCCTCACACCATAGCCCACCCCTTTAGCCTCATCCTTCGCACTTGCTGATGTGGACCCCTACGTGACAGATCATCCTTCGCACCTTCTTCCATACCCAGTACCCTTAGAATTTTTAATTCATCGATTCCAAGAGATTACATGATATCAGCAGTATGATATACAACTTTGGAGATCTATATTTGGAATCTTTTTGGATATATCACCCTCCACTTTCGGATCCACAAGTTGTGGATACAACTCATAGAGGTCTACATTTGTGATTCCATACCTCTAGTAGGGATTTTGATTCTAGTAATAGAAATAAGGATACACAAAACTGGGTAATTCACTAATAACAGTATATTATAAAAAAGAAAATATAATTTGATTATTCTCTAATAATTTATAATATTTAACTTAAAAAAGTTTAAATACACGCTTTTTGTTAGTTTTTATGGTCGATATTTCGATATAATAAATTTTATGAAACACTAAGTTCTTTCTATACATTTACGAGATTAAAAATACTCTATTTTTCAAGAACACAAGTTTTAGTAAAATTTGTGTCGGAATGTCGAAAAAACTTAAACTAAAGTGAGTTTGATTTCTTTCAAGAAGTTAAATATCACTAAGTTTTAGAGAGAAAAAAAAAACTTGTATATTATATAAATTGTTTGAAAAGAAATAAACAAGAATTCAATTTTTCTGCCTTTGGCACTTTTACAAATACACTATCCGCTTTTCCACAAAGTACCTCGAAACATCTACATCTACAAACCCTAAAACCACCTAGCCAAAAGCACCTTCCGTTAGAGCATCCACATCATCGACTTCGGACGAGGCTAGGCCGACGAGGAGGGCGTTGGAGGTGGTGACTAGGATGGTTCGGTGGGGTGGTGATGTTGTAAAGTAGACGAGGGTTTGCGTTTGAGGTGTGGACCTCCCTTTATTTAAATAAAAAACCTTGAAATTGTTTTATTTCAATAAAAAAATTAAAATAACATAAGTTTAAAATATATATATATATAAAATAAAAATAATGCAAACTAAAAAAATAAATTTATTAAAATTAAAAACTTTAAACAAACCGCATAACTAAACCTAAACAAACCACATAATTAACCCTAACCACACAGGATAACTAAACCTAAACAAGATGAGATAATTAAACTCAAACAAACCAGATAAATAAACATAAACAAAGCAGGTAATTAAACCTAATCATGAACCCCTGAACCGTCGGAGTCGCCATCCGGAGGGGAACGGGTTGTATACAAGGATGGTTTCTTATTAATTGCCAGCCTGCCATGTGAAACAATCTTCTATTGTGTATGTTTTCATATTCTTGACGGGCTCGGGCAATCGCTTGTGTCTCTGTTATGCCGTCACCTTAAGCCATCACGTTGTTGAAGAATGCATGAAATGTGCTAACCTCCCTGAACAAAATATGAAACCTTGACAAAGTGACGTACGAAGAGCGATTGGTTTCTCCTACACACGTTCACAGAATCCTTCAAATAAGGGTGCTCTAATTGACTAGGCTACTAGTCTATTATCACATAAGTCCATCCAAGAGTTGACGAGAACCATCTCCGCTTCTTCGGTCCAAGAGTTTCTTGCCATTTCCGATTCATCTTTGTAGTGAATTATCAGTTAAGAAATACACATGTTGCTTGACATACGAATTGAATTTATAACCGCTTCAAAACTAGTCGTTTGAATAATTAGCCGTTTGAAAAAAAGCCATTGTAAGAATTAAATATTCGTTTTACTAATTAATTTTAATTTGTTATTAAATAAAAATTCTAGATAATGAAATAAATTATCTTGTTATGAATTTGATTTTTTAGATTTTTTTAATATTTTAATAAAAAAATAATATCATTAAGTAAGTAAATTAAAAATAGGTTATATAGTTTATAATAATATAAATAAAAGGAAAACTAAGTGATGAGGTGGTGGTCTGAAATGATTTAGCATTGTGGGAAAAGTGTGGTTTGGTTTGTGGTGGTTTGGAATTATTTGGCATTTTGACTAGACTATTCTCGATTTGGACTACCCTCTAGAGTTACGGATGCTCTTATCCCAAACCACCTAAAACAACTCTACTTTTACGGACAGATAATGGAGGATTGTACTTTTACCTATGGATTGTCGCAGTGAAACTTAGAGCATCCACAACGTTGGACTAATCCAAAAACCAGATTTGTCTTGTCAACATGCCACATCATTCAAAACCATCACCATTCCAAACCACATTTTCTTCTCCAACACTAAACAACTCCAAACCTCCACCTCATTATCCATCTTATCACCTATTATTCTTTCTATTTATCTATATATAATTTATATAAAATCTATTTATAATTTATTTACTTAATGATATTATTTATTTTTATTAAAATATTAAAAATATGGAAAAATAAAAGTCATAACAATATAATTTATTTTTTATATTATTTTTTATTTCGTTATCTAGTATATTTAATTAATAATAAATTTAAAAAGAATCGTAAAAAATATTTAATTCTTGCATTAGCTCTTTTTTAAACGACTACTTTTGCAATGGCTAGTTTTTCATACGACTATTTTTGCAACAACTAGCTTTTACTGGCTATAAATTCAATTCGTATTTCAACCAATATGTGCACTTCTCAATTGGTAATTCAATACAAAGATTCATCAAAAGAATGGCAAGAAAACTTTTGAATGAAGATGAAGACATGGCTCTGGTCAACTCTTAGATGGACTTCTAGATAATAGACGAGGAGGCGTTTCAATTAGAGAACTCTTATTTGAAGTATTTCGTCAACAAGTAGGAGAAACTAATCGTTCTACGAGCGCCACTTTATCAAGGTTTCATACTCTGTTTGTGGTGGTTCGCCGATTTCATGCATTCTTCAACTTCATGATGGCTCAAAGTGACATCATACCAGAGGAACAAGCGATTGCCCGGGCCCATCGGAATATGAAAACATAAACAATAGAAGATTTGGTCACAATGTGTCCTAACAATTAATAAGAAACCATCCCCATATGCAACATGTTGTGCATCCGAATGTCGACTCCGATGGTTCAGAAGTTGATGATTATGTTTTAATATCTGGTTTTTTAGGTTTAGTTGTCTAGTTTTGTTTATGTTTAATTATGTTGTTTGTTTAGATTTAATTATATATATAACGAGAGACTACTGGTTTCTTATAAGGATAACCAAGGAGGAGATGGTAACCTAGAGAATATTATGTCAGAAGGTTTTGTGAATGTTTGAAGTTAATCACGATTTTCCAAAGGGTCTACATATTTACACACCTTTATGCCTATTTTGACACCCTTCAGGACGCCTCGTATAGACCTATACGAGGCGTATAGGGTTACTTTTCCGACCATCTCTGCACCAAAGCACAATGTCAAATCAGTCACATCAGACGGGGAGTATAGGTCTGTACGAGGGATGGATACGAGGTACTCAGACGCCTCGTATAGCCCTATACGAGGCGTCTTGATTGGCTGCTTTACTGTACATTTGACAAGTGACTAAAAGGTATACGAGGGGTATAGAACTATACGAGGCGTCTAAGACTTATGAAAAAGTGCAACATACAGTTATGCTTTGTCCACACCCGAGCATCCTCAACATTTAAATGTGCTTCATCTTTCTGCTTCTTCTTATTCATCGTTCTGCTTCTTCTTCTTCTTTCATTACAGGTACTTAAATGTCATCATACTGGGACGGTAACTATGTCTTCGGGCAGTATTATAGCGAGAACTGGGTGCCCGAAAGCGATCCGGTAACGGTACAGGTACTTAATTGTTTTAATTAGTTTTTGTTTTAGTTTATTATTTACTAATGATGATACGGTTCTTTATTTTGGAGGAGTCTTGCGTTCCCGATTCTAATGAGCAAGAGGAGGTTGTGTCTAGTATACAAGGAGAACAAAACAAACCGTTTCTAGATTTGAACAATCGTCCCCCTGTTGATGAAACAGCCCCTGTAGATGACTCATACCATGCTTGTCAACCAAGTTATCTGACGCAACAAGGGTATCCGGATTATAGATACGGGTGTGAATACGGAGGAGACGGTGGATACGGAGGAGACGGTGGATACGGAGGAGACGGTGGATACGGAGGAGACGGTGGTTACGGAGGAGATGGTGGATACAGAGGAGATGGTGGATACAGTGGATATGGAGGAGACGGTGGTTATGGTGGATATGGTAGATATGGTGGTGAGACACCTCCCATCCAGGACAGTCCGTACTTAAAAAAGCAGGTATTAATTACTATTTTTGTATTATTTAATTATTTAATTATTATTATTAGTATTATTATTAGTATTATTATTAATATTATTATTATTATTATTATTATTTATTTATTTATTAAAATTATTTATTATTATTGTCGATGTTACAGGTTTTCAACTCTTTAGATGAACTAAAGAATCGGATACAAGAAATAGCAAACGCGGATGGTTTCGTTATTGTCACCCGTCGATCAAAGAAAACCGGTGGAAGAATCCGGAGGGTATGGCTTGAATGTGATCGTGCTGGTGAGCACCAGACTACAGCAACACTTAGAAAAGCCGGAAGCAAAAAAACCGGTTGCCCGTTTTACCTACTGGCTGTGCGAAACCACCCGTATGAAACTTGGGAGATTAAAGACGGAAAAATTGAACATAACCACGAACTTTGTGAGGACCTGTCGGCCCACGCGTTTGTGCGAAGGTTTACTCCAAGCGAAATGAAACTGATCGAGCAGCTGACAGCTCAAAACATGGAGTCGCGCAAAATATTTCAAACGATAAGGAAGCAGGACCCCGACAGGTTTCATGTTCTGAAAGACGTTCAAAACGTTGTGGCGAAGATTAGAGCCGAACAAAGACAAGGATTGACTCCCATGCAGTCACTAGAAGACAAGCTGATAAACAACGACTTTATTTACGAGACACGGGAGGAACCCGGAACAGAGATCGTAACAGAGATCTTCTTTCTTCATCGGTACTCGAGAGACATGTGGCGTGCATTCCCCCACGTGATACGGAAGAATGATTTTTGTAATTTGAATGTTTTTTTTTTATTAATTTCTATAATTTTCTACAATTTCTATAATTTTTTTTATAATTTGTATCATTTTTCAATAATTAAAACAGTTTAATATCATTTTTTTAAAAAATAAAAAAAATACGACGCGTATAGAGCTATACGCGTCGTATAGCTATGCCCAAAAGACCATTTTGCCCCTGTTAGGCCCCCAATCTAGGCTTATTTCAGGGGCTAAAAGGTCATTTCCGTATCCACAGACGCCTTGTATAGATCTATACGAGACGTCTATTTGAGCGGGTTTTTGAAATTTTAAATTTTGAGATTTTTTGTTTTTTAATTATTAAAAAAAGTTTATTAAATTACCATTTTACCCCTGGAAAGCCCTCAGTATAGACTTTATTCAGGGGCAAAATGGTAATTAACCATTCCAGAAATATCTTTTTGGAATGGTTAATTACCATTTTGCCCCTGAATAATGCCTATACTGGGGGCATACCAGGGGCTAAATGGTCATTTAATAAAAAAGGAAGACGCCTCGTATAGAGCTATACGAGGCGTCTAGGCCTCGTATAACACAGGGGGGGTCTAGACGAGGCAGGTTATAACCCCCAAACAAAAAACAAACACATACACCTCTATACGCCTCGGATACGTATCTCGACCGGATTTTCGAAGATTTGAAGCATCACCGGTACGTATTTCGCCCCGTAGTTTAGTATTTTTGCCATGTTTTTGCCTTTAGACCGTAGGTTTGCCCTGAAATTTGATTTTTGTTATTATTATTGTTAATGTTATTATTATTATTATTATTATTATTATTTATTATTACTATTATTTATTATTATTGTTATTGTTATTTATTATTATTTTTATTTATTATTATTATTATTATTATTATTATTTATTTGCAGATTGATTATGGAGGGCGATGATATTGAGATAGAGATTGAGGGGGGTCAGCCGGCTCAGCAGATTCAGCCGGTTCAGGAGGGTCCACGACGGAGACGGCGGCCGCCTCTGGATACGCTGCAGGGTTGTCCGTATCTAGAGTTTCCCGCGGGCACCGATGCCGCCCGCCATTGCCAGAAGCTTCGGAGGATGTACATTGGATCGCATGCAGCGATCGACTGGGATGCGATGCACCAGCTTGCTGAGACGGATAGAGTGCGTCGGTATGTACCAGACGATTCGCCGTGGCATCGTCTTTTCGATTTGGCGCACACGCCGACCTATAGGGAGCTGCTGGTCGAGTTCCTTTCGTCATTCACATTTCACCCTCCTGGGGTCCCAGTGCCGCTGCCGTACCCAGGTGCTCCCCCTCCGCCTGAGATTTCTTTCAGGCTCGCTGGCGTTTTGCGTACGATGACGCTAGCAGACTTTGCGGTGCGTTCTGGTTTATACATGCAGGGGGAGATCGAGACTGAGGTTTACACAGCGGGGCTAGTGGTGGTTGAAAAACCCATTCTTCTAGGGTTTTGGCAGGTGATTGCGGGGCCAGATCATTGGGAGCACGATAAGTCGAAGGGGAGGGTGTCGTTTGTTGCGGACCCACTATACAGGTACGTACGTTTATTACGGCAATTATTGTGATTATGTGCATTGTTTATTTATCTCTATTTCTGTATTTCGCTAACACTAACACTATCTGCAGGTATCTGCACCATTTGCTCGCTACTTCTATCTCAGCGCGCGGGTACAGCCGTGAGTGGTGTACGACCACAGATCTTTTTTTCCTTTACTGTTTGTTGTATAGGAGGCCGTGCGCGCTAGCACACGGTCTAGCCCAGTACTACGCCTCCGCCCATCACCGGCAGGAGCGCGGATTTTTGTATGGCGGGGCGTACGTGACCGTCATTGCCCGTTCATTTGGCCTCGTGCTGCACGAGGACCCACATCTACGGACGCCGCCAGTCATGCCGACGCGGATGGGCATGCAGTCGCTGTGGGGGATGAAGGTAATCAGGAGGTTTCCAGTTGGCCCGCGGTTTAAAAACCGCGCGACCGGGGGCATATGGACAGAGGAGGCACTACCAGAGCATTTCGAGCCCGTTTATCCTCCTGTAGATCCTGCTGATATAGTGCCTGTGGAGGAGCCTCCGGAGGATGTAGACGGTGCAGCGGTGCCACAGCCACCGCCACCTGCCGGGGCGCCTCAGTTTCCACGTCACGCTATTCCAGGTCATGCCCCAGGACCTGCGCCGCTACATCCGGAGGTACGAGCAGAGCTTGACAGGCTCAGCGATTTGATAGGTTGGGTGGTTCGGGAGCTGCAGGATAGACGCGAGAGAGATGGGTTACCCGCGATACCGCTCCCACCACCTCGAGCACCACATCAGCAGCAGCAGCCGCAGCAGCCAGATTCGGATTCGGATGCATAGACCTGTTGTTGTTTTTATTTTTATTATGGATGTACAAACTTATCTTATATATTTTTGTTATGGATGTACAAAGTTATCTTATCTATGTCATATTTATGTTTGTTTTCAATTATTCGGTTACTTAATGATTGTTGTCTTAAATTGAGATAATACGGAAACAAAATATGTTTTGAATATTTGAACGAGATAAAATTTTTTTAAAAACAAAAAAATAGTTCATTTTTAAAAAACAAAAACTTTTTTATAGTGTAAAAAACAAAAAAAAATAAATTTTTTTAAAAACAAAAAAATTTTCAACAAAAAACACATCTTCAAAAACTATCCAAAAACCATACCAAAACCCACCAAAACACCCCTCATTTCAGCCAAAAAAAAAACCCAATCCTAGACGCTAAAAAACAAAAAAAAATAACTTTTTTTAAAAACAAAAAAATTTTCAACAAAAAACACATCTTCAAAAACTATCCAAAAACCATACCAAAACCCACCAAAACACCCCTCATTTCAGCCAAAAAAAAAACCCAATCCTAGACGCCTCGTATAGCTCTGTACGAGGCGTCTAGGGTTCCTTAAACTTTGTGCCTGACACCCTCTCAGACCCCCTTGAATTCAGTGCGTAGACGCCTCGTATAGACCTATACGAGGCGTCTAGGGCACCAAAGGTGTGAAAATAGGCGCGATGGGTGTCCAAATATCTCCAGCCTTTCCAAAAAATTGCTTCATTTCAAAATTCGACTTTGAAATCACACAAATATTTCTCATGAGTAAATAGTAATGTTTGGTTTCAATGCTACATGTATGAAGGCAAGGAACATGTAAACGTATTCCAAACCGTTAAGTTATACGCCTTTGAGCTTGCTTGCCGTTTATTTCTTAGCCTCGAGGAGTCAAACCACATTGCAAAACTTGCTTCCTTGTTCAACATATTTTTGAAAGGAATGCTGGAGTTTCCTATAAATTTCCCAGGGACAAGGTTTTATAGCGCAAGTAAGGCAACAGATACCATTAGGATGGAGCTCATGATGATTATCAAAGCAAGAAGAGTGGAAATTGAAGAAGGAAAGGTGTCATCTTCACAAGACCTCTTATCACATTTGCTTACATCTTCAGACGAAAATGGTAGGTATTTAACGGAGAAAGATATTGCAAACAACATCTTGGTACTACTCTTTGCTGGTCATGACACCTCCACTGCTGCTCTCACTTTTCTCATCAAGAGTCTTGGTGAACACCCTGATATTTATGACAAAGTGTTGAAAGGTTAGTTATATACTTATATATATTTTGTATCATTAACATACTTCAGTAGACATATGCTTTTGGACAATTTATGTGTCACATGTCTTTAGATCAAATTTTAACAAATAATGGGTGAATGACAATTACTTTTAGAGCAATTAGAGATTTCTAAGGCAAAAGAAGTTGGGGGATTGCTGAATTGGGAGGACATACAAAAGATGAGATACTCTTGGAATGTAGTATCTGAAGTCATGAGACTAAATCCACCTGCCACTGGAGCCTTTAGAGAGGCCCTGGTGGATATAGAGTATGCAGGTTATACGATCCCCAAAGGATGGAAGGTAACAAACTTTGCATTTATTTCAGTAAACAAAATATACTTCAGATGAGGATATATATAACAATATAAACATATATGAACTGTTGAATAAAACTGACATTGTAATCCTTTCATGTTGCATTTTCAGATATACCTAAGTTACGCGTCATTACATAAGGACATCGCTAACTTTGAGGATGTGACACGGTTCGATCCATCAAGGTTTGAAGGTGCAGGACCAACTCCATTCACATATGTGCCATTTGGAGGGGGTCCTAGGATGTGTGTAGGGAAAGAATTTGCCAGATTGGAAATACTTACCTTCCTTCATGACATCGTAACCAATTTCAAATGGGAACTGCTGATACCTGAAGAGAAAATTGAATATGATCCTATGCCTACTCCGGTAAAAGGGCTTCCGATTCGCCTCCGTCCTCATCAGGTTGAATTATTTTAGCTTGAATCAGTGTTATAATAATTCAAATTGTGGTATCATTTGAGCTAGAACCTTTTGATTTGCTAGCTCAAATGTTGATGAGTCAAATAAAGAATTCCGGTCACTACTAGTTGTGACACCCGGTTATTTAGGTTGTACCGTACAAATGTAACACGTGTCATGAATAAATAAAAGGCTGTATTTGACTGATATTGATGTTTATATGTGATATTAGATGTGTTGGTAAATCCAAACATTGATAAAAATTATGTTGGCAACAATAAGATAAACGCTTATCGCGTAACGAATAAAATGCGAAACGAAGGTCGGTGACCACCCGATCAATGTCAAAATCCTAAAAATAGTCTGTTATGATTAGAATGGTAATTTTAATCATGTCTAGAAGAAAAAATAAATTAAAACACAAAGAAACTCTATTTTTCGAGTTTGAGCGCGTACCGCGCGATACTGCGCGTATCTGACAAAATCCTGTCAACACAGCAAGTCAAGGAAACTAGTAATTATTTCAGTAATATTTTAGTGGGATTATTTTTATAGAATGATAAAAATAATTTAAGATGCACTAAAACGGGATTAAAACGCTAGATAAAATACCTGGTATCCAATAAAATACCAGTATTGGGCATAAATTATATATGTATATTTATATAAATATGAAAATGTGAGGTGTGTGTGAGAAGACATCAAGGTGGCGGCTAGGGGGGAAGGTTTCACCTTCTCTCTCTTCCACTTGTTGGCCTAGGAGATATCAAGATGATGATTATGCCTTTACAATCATCCAATATCTCACCATATCTCTCCAAAAACTCAAGGCCAAACACCCTCTTACACTACACCATTTCCATTTTCAAACTTGTTCTTGAAGATCTAAGTCTATTCCAAGAAGGTTTCAAGGTGATTTGAAGATCCAAAGGTGTTTTCAATGTGAAACAAGCTCCAAACATCAAAAACCTTGTCAAAACTCACTAAAATCTTGAAAGGTATAAACTTATTTTCAAAATCATATTCTTGATTTTTAGTAATGATAGAAATGTTGGAAAGTTTCTCTTGAACTTGGAATTAATCATAAACTTGAAACTAATAAAGGATGAGATTTTAAACAATATAAAAATGGGTGTGTATGTATGTATGTATGGCCGAAATTTGTATGAGGGTGTGTATTTAGTTGCGTTGTAACACCTTGTAAAATCGTGTCCAATAATGTATCGACACGTGTCCCTAATCCTAACTATGTCAAACGATGACTAGGAGGGACTATTATGGCCAAACAGTTAAAACTTTGAATACGAAAGGACTGAAAGTGTCAACATGCTTAAACTAAGCCTCTGAGTGACATTATACGATATTCATGTTCTCATATTAAGCCACTAGTTGGATAATCAAAACCGTCTGCGATAAATTCAAAAGTTGTGCATCGAATGGTTAAAAGCGTCAACATGTTAATTCTTACCTCTGAGTGACCTTTTAACAAACTCGGAGTGTCGTGATGTTCGATCATACTCTCGGGAATGCCTAATATGGGCTATGTAGAGATTTGATGCCATTAAAAGATAATACGCATAAGTTTGTGCGTTAAAAGGACCAAAAGTGTCATAGTGTGAAACTACACCTTTGAGAGACCTTTTAGCGAACCAAGAGTTTTATGATGCTTGGTCATACTCTTGAGTGTTCCTAATATTGGCCAAGGAGGGCTTTTTGTGATAATCATAACAAAACATGCATTATTCGAGCTCAAGGACTATTTACGACAAACTACGAAAGTCTGCCGATTCTCGTAGCGACGTACACTCCGGAACAAGCTCATAAGCTAAACATACCCTAAATACCCTTAACATAGCTTATAAATAAGTTTTGGAGGGTTCGGTGTATGAAAATATGCTTATTTAATCACAGGGACTAAAAGCGTCAAAACGGCGAAAGTATGCAAATTCGCGCATATTCTGCGTTCTGAGCATATCCGTACATCCAAAAAATTTTGTAATCATTAAAATATTATATTTTAGTGATGGGAATGCAAAAATACCATTCGTTGCGTAATTTGGATTGTTTTCGCGTCCGTTCGAACGTTCGTCATAATTAACCGAAAAACGCGACCGTACAACCGAATGAACCGACATCCATGATGTTCCAAGCATATTTCAAGTTACATGTGCCTTAACATCCTTATAGAGCCTAACATTTAGGTTAATGGGTGTTAAAAGTGACAAAACGCGATGAAACAAGTTCCGGGGCCTGAAATGACAAAGTTTGAAAGTTTTTGTGTGTGTATGAGCTGGGCAGGCCGTAGCCTACGCCCCCTGCAGAGTAGCCTACGCCCAGGGTCTGCCAGCTCATGTTTTTTGGCTTGGAGGCCACTCTAAGCATCATAAAACCACCAAAACGAATCTATGGACTTGTTTCCTGATTTGTACATGTTAGGGGACACTTGTAATCATCTCAAGGACCCTCTAAACACTTTGAATGATCTTAAGAATCATCCAAACACTATAAATAGAGCTCCTTGTTGGTCATATTCCTTGCACCATTCCTATTCTTCCTCTCTATCACTCTAAGTTGGGAGCTCCTGAGTATTTGAAGCAAACCATTGAGTTCTCTTCAGTCCTTAGGACCATTGTAAGTGCTCCTTTCATGGCTAGTTATTTTATTTAGCTCTTAAAGTCGAAAAGTCAAGCGTTTACGATAAAACGCTTTGACTTTTAGTAAGACCTTAAAAGGTCAAGCCATTGTTCGCAACGAACATTGCTACGTGATCGTAATTTGGCAGGTGTTAATCCCTCAAAAGGGCACCTCCTAAGAATCACGTTTGTTTGGTCAATTGACGAGTCAACGTAATATTTATTTAAAAAGTCAACGAGTCAGTTTTTAAAATAAATTACGATATGAGTTTAGAAGCATTCTAAATATGTTTTATCACTTAAACAACTCGGTAATAATTATTAGAACATGTGTAAACATGTTCGGCTCGTCAATTCCATTTTTAGGGTCGGTTCGCAACCGAAAGTCGCGTAGTTTGACTTCTACGTTGACTTTTCGTTATAAACCGAATTAGACTAGTATGTTACTGATTTTAGGTTCCTTTATGATCGTAATATAATATAGTATAACCCCGTAAGATTATATTACACGATCGGTTTAGGAATCTGAGTTTATGTGCATGTTCCGTTATTACGCCGTACTTTGACTATAATGCCCTTTTGTTTGAAAATAAGGTTTTAGATATAAATGAGCATGTAAATGAGTTATGTACTAATAAGTAAACATGTTTAGAATATTTTGGTGTTTATAAACTGGTCATAAACTGAGTTTACGCATATAATCGTAAACTATGCTTTTAAAAGGACTAAAATACCCTTTTTAGTCTAAAAATGAGTTTTAAACATAATTTTAGCATAAAACTCATTACCTACTGATATGATATTATAATTAGGATTATTTGGGATGCTAAGTCAGATTGTAAACTGAGTTTAACTTAAGTTTCGTATACAATGCCGATAAATGACGATAATGCCCTTATGGCACATAAAATGCGTTTTAGCGTAATATTCAAACCAAACCTTTTGCTTACTGATTGGTTATGACAAATAAATTTTTTTAACTAATCAAAGCTGGTCATAACATCAGATTTCATAAATTTTCGCATAAATCGTTATTTAACGATATTAACGTCGTTTAGGCGCGTAGTATGGTTTTAAACCATACTTATGAACCAAGACTTGTTACCTACTGATTTTATATATCATATTGAATATTTTTACAGTAGGTATGAGTCCTAAACTCAGAATCCCAAATAAGTTCTCAAAACTATGTGTAAAATGACCAAATTGCCCTTACGACGTATAGTTTGGTCTTAAAGCGTAAACCACACATATATTTGATATCCTACTGATATGATATCATAATTTAAACATTTTTACAGAATGTTTATGACCATTACATCAGATTACTTGCAAGCTCCTTTTATAAGTTGTAAAATTACCAAAATGCCCTTATGAGGCATAATTTGATTTTAAAACCTTAACGGGCATACGAGTTGATATCCTACTGATATTATAACTTGTTTAAAGTATATTGGAATATGGAACTTATTCATGACTCATCCGGTTACCCGTTATCGCTTATACGCGTACGGTTAGACTTACGTAACTAGTTTACATAAGCTTACCGAAAAGGGGTTTAACCTTATTATTTTGATCTCAAAATCTAGAATGTACAATGTTTACCCATATTATACAAGTCCTAGTACTTGTTGGGTTTAAACCACATTCTATTCGGTATACGCTTAATCTAGCGAACCTATTCTTAAGTATCGGGTCATATCAAAAGGTACTACCTTTGGCCCGAATACAATCTAACAGATAATAAATCTGTTCATTCCAGACTATAGTACCCCCAGATAATCGGACTTGGGTCAATAATACTTAGACTTGCGGCTTTTGCCAAATATAGTGTTATTGATTGGAAGCTAGCAAAAAGGTAAATACTCTTGACTTATTTTACTGTAAACTTGGGATGGTTATTACATAAGTAAGTCCCTATGATTGCGCAAAAGTATATGAATACGGTTTAATCCGTTTACTTGATAATTATTGTAATTGGGGGTTATTGATACCATGTCCGGACAACCCAATGGGTTAATCAAGTATATAATCTCGTAACAAGAATAATCCCAAGATATATTTAAAAGATCTCCTACGGGTTTTCTAATATGTATAAAATCTTTTCGAAAAACTATTTTTAAAAGAGTCAGTTAATTGTATTTACCAGCTTTGGCTGACGTATTTTCAAAAGATTGTACAACAGGTACCGAACCTTATTATAGTCTGGGATTACGGGTCGGCTAGAATGAAGGCTAAGGAATTTGCACTTCTGAAGCTTAAGGCCTATGATGTCTACGGCTCTGTTTATTTGGATCCTGCCTGTGGGCTTATATCGAACGCTTGTAATTACTTTCATACATTCAAGCTTTATTTTATTAATTTTAATCTAATACTTTCGCTGCATATTATTATATTGTGATAACTGTTATCCAGCCGTCACGATTGTACCCATCCGGGCCCACCGGAAATCGGGGTGTGACAGGTTGGTATCAGAGCTACAGTTTGAGTGAATTAGACACTAGCCCTTAGTGTCTAATCTCAAATATCACCAAAATGTCGCGGACCAGATGAAGAAACTATAATGGGTCACGAACTCGAGGATCTCTACCATGGAGTAGCTTGAAGTTCCATATGGGGAACTACATATGCTTTGGAGACGATGACTCCAATACGAGGATGATAAACCTCGTTATCTGATGATATATCACATGATAATCTTGTGATATCCTAATATCATTTATCCAAAGTCAATCATATTCGATAGACGTTCCGGTGATATCTCACCAGCTGATTAAAGCAGCAACTATTGAAAGTGCACATATATCCACTTTGCAC
Organism: Helianthus tuberosus; assembly: GCA_030545235.1. Lineage (NCBI taxonomy): Eukaryota > Viridiplantae > Streptophyta > Magnoliopsida > Asterales > Asteraceae > Helianthus > Helianthus tuberosus. The sequence goes on along the minus strand of CM060432.1, from coordinate 91,541,031 downwards.
CAAATTTCTATTCTTTGATTCAAATGTTCTCTCATTCTAAAGAATAAGCAGAAAAAGGAATCACTTATTCTGATTCATGCTTAAAGCATATAATTTTGAGTCTTCAAGCTCGATTAATACAAACCCATCTGGGTATATATTTTATTAAATATAAAATTCGGCAAATCTTGCCAGCAAATCTCTTCAACTGGAGTACGACAATGATTTTTATTTCATTGATTTTTAGGAACTACAAATGCTAAACTTAGTTTGATAAAAGCGCCATATGATAATTGGCAGTATCTTAGTGTGTCCCATAGATTGCTTTTATGCCTGACCAGTATGACGGTTTAATGCATGGAACCACTAAGATCTCCCAACGGTCATATTGTATTGATATCGGCTAATAGTAAGCATCTAATATAATTTGGCGATATTAATGCCATAAGAAGAATCATTGATTTTATAGAGCCCATTTTATGATTTTTCCTTCTAATAATATGAAGGTCACGTTTATTGCTCCTACCTTATCAAACAGATCTCTTGATTGCGCGATAGACATAGGCCAAAAGCACATATTCCCACCAATAAGTGGTTGAAAAAGTGCAAAAATGTTCGTCCAAATATGAGACGACGTATCCCCAATTCTCCCGATAAGGAGAGGGGTATATATTTAAACGGTGTACTTTATTGAGTCGTACCATATACAGTGTACTTTATTGAGCTGTATCATATACGCTGTACTTTATTGAGGCGTATCCCCAATTGTCCCGATAAGGAGAGGGGTATATATTTAAACGGTGTACTTTATTGAGCCGTACGATATACAGTGTACTTTAATGAGCTGTATCATATACGCTGTACTTTATTGAGGCGTATTCCCGAATCTCCCCATAAAGAGAAAGGGTATATTTTAAATGGTGTACTATATTGAGCGGTATCATATGCACTGTACTATATTGAGGTGATGTAACACCTCGAAAATTCACGTCCTATAATGTGTTGACACGTGTCATATGTTTGAACGTGTGAAAGAATGTTATGAAAGGATTAAAGTTGACAATCATGGAAAGTATGTAAATATACGGGTTCTAAATGTCAACAGTGAATAAATATATTGTACATTAACCCTACATGATGCTCATACCTTCAAACGAATAAATCATGGATCATACGAAGCTAAATATGAAAGAAAGAGAGAGATTACAAACTACAAGGGTTAAATGTGTCAACATGTTTAAGTTATACCTCTGAGTGACCTTTTGACAAACCCGAAGCTTTGTAACGGTTAATTATGCTCACTAGAATGCACGATATAAATTTCGTAAAGTTTCGTTATCGTATGAGAAAGTTATGATCAAATTCGTGTGCGAGGGGTTAAAGCGTCAACGTTGAAAGTTAGGACTTTTCGGGTAACAATAAAGTTAACCGGGGGCTTAACAAAATGGGTATATGTCTTAAAGCCCCTATAAATCAATTTGGAGGGCTCAAAGTGCAAGAAATGAAGTTGAAACAAAGTTTTGAAGAGCCAAGGACCATAACATAAAAATCTAAAGTTCTGATTTGCAGCAGAAGGGCCTCGCGCCACGCGAAGGTCCCAGGGGGGGCTACGCGTCGCGCTAAGGGTCATCTGATCCGATTTTCTTGGGTTTTTGCCTTCCATAGCCATTATGATCGACCTTTAACCGATTTTACACATCTTTCTTGACCCCTAAACAACCCCTAAACATCTAAGGACAGTTGTTGATGAGTTATGGTCAGTTGTAGACTTGTGTGTCAACATTCTATGGTGGATTAAACACTATAAAAGGCCATGAAGTTGCAACTCATTCTTCACACCTTTCTCTTGCATTCCTGATCATCTCTGGAGCTCAATACTTCTCTCAAGTGATCTCTGGTCGTTCATAGGACTCTTGTAAGTTTGCTAATCCTTCCTTAGTTAAGTTTTTGCTTAGTAATAGCTTAAAAGTCAAACCGTCGTAATTAACGGTTGACTTTAAGATTAATCACTAATGGTCCAGTGATTAGTCGAATCAAAAGTAGTTATAAGTTGGTAATTATGTGGGTAATAAACCCTTAAAAGGGTTCCCCCTGATTCCCACTCTAACTAGGTCAAATGTCGGGTCAAACTTATTATTAAAAAGTCAACAGGATACTTAATTTACAATTTATGCATAATTAGCAATGTAGAACACATACAACCTGTTTGATCATTAAAATAACTTGGTAATTAGTGTAAGAACATGTCTAAACATGTTCAACCCGACAATTTACTGTTTAGACCCGGTTCGGAACCGAAAGTCGCAAAGCTTTGACTTTTGCTTTGACTTCAGTTCTGACCCATTTTGGTATGATTTAGAAATACCTAAGAGCTTCATTTGGACCAGGTTACATGCTATTATAACCCTCTGTGATTATACACCATGGTTCATTAGTTAACCAATTAATACGCATGATTCCGTTAATTGCTCATATATTGACCATTATGCCCTTTTCACCTTAAAACGTGATTTGTGAAAATGTAAAAGTTTAGAAACCTTAGTTACTGATATATAAACTTGTATGCAAAGTTTGACATCAGTTTGAGGTGTAGATTGAGAGTTATGCTCATTAGCGTAATTAAGAAGCTTTATGTTAATAAAACGGCGTAATTAGCGTATAGCCTAGTTAAGCCTACTTTTTGATATCAAACTTATTACCCACTGATGTAATATATTATTTTAGGATTTTTGAAGATTTTTAATTAATTTTAGGCTGAGCATAACTAATAGTCGTAGGCTTAATCCGGTAATTGTCGGTTTTGCCCTTACGGGCCATAAAATGAGTTTTACATATCTAATCGACTCCAAACCTTTTGCTACTGATCTTAAATGATAAATAAATTATTTTAAGCCTTCTGGAATAATAAAAATATCAGCTTTAGGTATCAAACCCGGAAATGGCTTCTAATCGCCTTATTAAGCGTTTTTAACGCATAGTATGTACTAAAACTATTTTAAACATACAAGGGTTGATACCTACTGATATTTTGGGAAAATTATAATATTTACAGTAAGCAAAAGTTGTTTAACTTAGACTTCAGTTTTGAGCTTTACGGCTTATGTGAAATTTCCAAAATGCCCCTACGGTGCATAGTTTGGTTAAGATTGATAAATTTCACATATATAATTTACCCTACTGTTATAACTTAGTAAAATGAGTATTTTTGCTGATTATATCAGACCTGTAATGTCACGACCCCCGACCCACCCTGGATGGAATCGGGAGCTGCGAACAGACCAGTGGTACCGGTGATTATTTTGAAAACGTTGCAGCGGAAATTTCATCAGGACCGTGAGTTAGGAAAAATGTCAGAGTTTAGAAACACCGGATTTTTATTTATTAATTAGATGGAATAAATCCATGTTTTACAAAGGTAGCTTTAATAAAGATAAATTTGATTACATAAAACAATATTTCTTAATTTGATTTAATTAATAAAATAAGCCACTTCTTGATGCCTGTTTGTGCCGTATCCATCTTTTACTCCAATCTACTGTAATTTCCTGAAACGCGTTTTAAAAAGGTTTTGTCAGCGGAAAATACTGAGTGAATCATTCTATTTACATAAAATGACACATAGTTATTAATTACAGCATAAGAGCGATTACAATGGCTTCTATCTTATTTTTATCTGGCGCTCTGTCACAATGGTGACGATGGTCATACCACTATTAGATCAATGAACCTAAATAGTGATAATTATCCCTAGTAGGTCAATGAACCTAACTGGGAGAAAATTAGTAATGTGCACAATACCCCACTAACCAGTAATTCAAGATATCCACGACTTAATCACTGTAATTATAACTTTTGAAAATAATTTGAGATATTGTAAAATAGTTGATAAAAAGAGAATGACTCACATTATAATCATGCAGATTCATATGGCCAAAGTTTAGTCTACAGATAAGCCTTGATATATTGCAGATTTATACAGGCAGAGCTTAGCATATTGATTTAGCTTTTGTAACCTAGTGCACACGAACTAGGTAGGTAACTTAATACAGCATTTACGATAACTCACGAGATTAAAACCCTCACAACGAATGACAAAGTGCAATCACTTAAACATCCATCGGATTCATAACGAATGACATAGTATTCGCCGAATTCGGGTGGTACTCAAACATCCTGACGGAATCACAACTAATGACAAAGGATAGCGCTTAAACATCCATCGGATAGTTTAGATCGATCGGACATCGAATCGTAGCAGCGATCGAGTTAATACCCTGTATCGTAGCAGCACCCCCTCTACTAATTAGTGATTCGTGTGTGTTTTTAGAGTATTTGGACGATATCTCAGCGTATATTTCGAGTTTGATCATCGTTCAATCGCCAGAAATCAAGTCCCAATGTTCTGCTATTTATACTCGATTTTGACCTGGCTTACGGACCGTAAGACTCAACCCTTACGGTCCGTAAGGGTCATGTTTTCGCTATAGGGTGGCCACGTGTGGGAGTAGGCCTGCTGAGTTGACGAAACGTTTAAATTCGATATTTATAATAACTTATAAGGATAATCGTTGAGTAGGGAATGCCCCCCCTGAGTTTTAGGGGCCCTGATCCTGATTCTGATTGTTCTGAAATTTTTAGGGTTTGCGTAGAATCACTTGGGTGTCTCAATTAGCGTTTCCTCTTGGATAAAATAATAAAATAAATAGGACTTTTAATGAGGGTTGTTACATTCTCCCCACCTTAATAAAAATCTCGTCCTCGAGATTTACTGGAATAAGTAGGAATACTTTTTCTTCATCTCAGATTCCAACTCCCAAGTGTATTTGGGTTATGATATTTCTTTTAGACTTATGTCACCTTTTAGTTAATAAAAATAATATTAAAGTAGATGACACAAAATTTAAAATATCGAATTTTGTGAATACAAGTTGTATCTTAAGTAGGATTCAATGGATCAACTGAATTAGTTCAAGAAATCGATGACAAATGAATGAAATGAAATGATATAATTTCCAAAGTGATTAGGTTCAAGCCAAAAGATAGATATTTAAAATGAATGTGAAGGACTTTTAAAATCAATAAAATTCTTTGTCAAAAGGAAGCTTACTTTGATTGGCAACTGAGGAAGACTTAGAATTGACAGGTTCCAAAAGAAATAAAAGCATGAAAAATGATTTGTCAAATATTTATGATATTAGAAAATCAAAGTATTGAGAGGAGTAAATTACAAAGATACACAAAAAGACAATAGAGTTAGTGTATCATCGTTTAACGTTCCAATTTGTTTTAATTGTGAAACAATATGATAGTATACTATTTAGTAGTAACTATATTTTTCATACTATATCCTAGAGATTGAAATAAGAACAAGTTGTTTTGTCATGACCAACTATTATATTATATTTTGTAAAGCAAATGTAATATATTATTTGTGTCCATATCTGAATCGTATCTTATATATCAAATATAAATATTATATATTTATTTGTTACATGTTTTTACTATATGTAAATGGTTACCAAAAATAAATTTTAGTATTTTACTATACTAAAAATAACTTATGTAATATATATTGCAAGGAAATTATTACATTACAAAATATTTTAGTATTATTATTTTGTAAAATAATTCACTATTGTTAAATAAAAGTTGTAAATAGAGATGTAAAAATATTTATTGTACAAAAGTATTTGTAAAATGTTTTGTAAATATATATAACACTTAATGGTCCGATTCTATGTGATTACTTATTTTCATTTTGAAATCATATAACATTGTGAATGTATTTACAAATATTGAAAATGGAGACTATTCTTATAATGTTTCCTTAACCTACTTAGTTGATGACTACCATATTATTCTTATATGGTCATTTTCTTGCCAAAGCGTTACATAGTTACTAAAAATATGTGATACTTTAATTTATTAAATATCTTTTCCTTTTATGATATCATAAAGTAAAATCAAAATCCGTGGTAATTTCGACAAAATAATGATATATGTTTTATTAATATGTTGATCCAACTATCCTAGAATTCACGATCATTATTTTAAAATTAAATATGTTTAACTATAAGATTTTACAATAATATATTTTAAATCATAAAAGTAAAATAGTAAATGTTTATTTTAATATCAAGCATACTTAAATATTGGCTTGAGTAAAATATATATTAAAATGTATATATTTATAAAAGTATTGTAGAATATTTAAACAAGATGAATAATTAAATATAAGTATAAATGTCTTGTTCATGAATACTTAGACAGTTATTTAGATAATTTTATTCGTTTCTCTAATTCTTGTATTGTTTTATGAAAATATGTCTTCTCCTTATAGTACAAAGTATATATATATTTTTATAAAATTAAAATTTATTAAATAAGTATGATGACTTAATTTATATATATTAACTAGTCATTATCATGGTGGATATTGGTTAGTGCTGCCTTGTTTAAGCATAGGTGGCCAGTCCATGCCTAAGTAAGGCTAGGCTATTTAATACCTGCCCCTGACAATAACCTTAGTACTTAAAATAATACTAATACTTCTATTATTAATTTATTATTAATAATAAAACTAATATTAATTATCAATAATAAATAACTGAATGTAAACTTAAATGAGAGTATAATTCAACATAAATTATATATATATATATATATATATATATATATATAAATTTTTACCTTAATGGTTTAACAAAATATAGAAATTAGGTAATCAATTATGTAAGTTTCCATATAAAATAAATTTTATATATAATGTTTTTCAATTGAAGATGTTAAAGCAATAATTATCACGAAAGACTACATTGATGTTTAAAAGATACATTGAAATATGACAAGAATTTGTGTATCATTATCTTAGCACACGATTTATATTAAGATGGCTTTTATAATTTATATAAATAATTAAATCCGTATATGATATATATAAACGAGATTAGTGCAAGCTTTAAATTTTTGTGAAAATGTCAGTACAAGGTGATCGTGATCAAAGAAATGATTCAATGAAGTTGAAGACTAAACAAGCCTATTATGGTTCAAAACAAATGAAGTGTTTGTGGGGACTATTTTGAATATGATAGCTTACATCCACCATATGGGATCTTGAAATGAATGTGAGTAAGTCAAATAATTTGAATTTAAACAAAACAAGTTTTTTAATAAGAAAGTTCGGACGTGGTTCCTTATAGAAACTATGTATGCCAAAGAAAATTAAAATTTTCAAGAAATTTATTGACTCGATATTAAGGATTTATTTGTTTTGCAATAATGCGGTTCATAGTACAGAAAGTGGAATGATATTTGAGTTTGGATAAAATAACAAATCGGAATGAAATCCTCCTGTGGTCTTGATAAATCAAATGAATCACATGCGCAACAAACAGTGCATGTGTAATGTGTGAATTTTATCAAGAAATGAAATAGATCAATATTTGCTACTATGAAAGAAATCCTTATGGTATGATGACTATTAGGAAAAGTAGAAATGCGAAAGTCAACTTATTTTATACAGAAGTCAGAATGTCAACGAAAGAAATATGAGAACTTTATCTGGAATTTCGTGTGATAATTGTTGTTAAGTGACATTACTAGAGAATGTCGAATAAAATGAAATAGGGAATTTGCAAAGGTATGTGACTTCTTTTGCAGTGATAATATTTACTCCGATTAGACTGTGCACAGATGTTTGTGAAATCCTGTTCTAGTGTACCTTAGCAAGATTCATGTTGTTTGTAGGATTACGTGGCAAAGTGCTTCTTTTTTATTAGTAGTTCTTCTACTGACGAAATTAACATTGGTGTCATCGTGCCTATTTTATATTTTCCAAAGGTCTTGCCTCGAAAGTTGTGTATGATATACTTTAACTTCTGTGGACTTATAATTAAATTTTCATGTTTTTTCTTGTACCTTATCACAATTTTACATGATTATTACTTGCGTTAATAGTTTATGGTAACGTGTTAGAAATTCTTTACACTTGTGATGGTATCCCAACTTAATAGGTTTCTATCGTTTATTATTGTCGCTTGAGTTACTAGGCAGATAATTAAACAAAATAATGTTTGCTATTGGAAAAGAGATTCCTAATAAAGAAATCTAGACACATATGCTTGTGCTTTATTCGTATTTGGCTTTTGGAATTCCTTATAGATATATATATCTATATAATCATATATTTCACATGCTGAAATAAACATATCATCTATCAGGTCAATGTATTTAACAGATTCATAAAAAAAAAATCAGTCAAATATCTGGTCATAATACTATTTAGGGAAATCGTGTCACTCGTTTGACATATTATATACCCCGTCTTATCCGATTCGCGTCGGAGCGGTAACCTCAGTATATCCGGACAAACTGGAGAGTCTGCTACACCATACCCAGTCTTGCCGGAAAAATTTTCTATTTCCCATAAATAGTATCTTTTCAAGATTTAAAAAGTGCCTTTTTCATTAGGGCTTTTATCCAGAATTAGGGAAATTTGTATTCCCGTAACATATCTTTATTCTAGACCAAATAATATCAATAAGCAATAATTACTATTAATTCTTGCTTATTTATCATATCTTGCAATATTCTAATTACCATTCTTATGGTATATAAAAACCCATCATAATTTATTTACACAAGTACTTAGCTTATCTCGAAGCTGATACTAAGGCATCTTTTCTTAAGTTCAAGTCTAAATGCTATCAAGTGTGCTACCAGTTAATAGGAGTCTTCTAACTCTTTTATATAAACTTAGGTATTATTATTACAACACCTAAAAAGGCTTGAAGCAGTGGCTCTGATACCACCTTCTGTCACGGCCCCCGACCCACCCTGGATGGAATTGGGAGCTGCGAACAGACCAGTGGTACCGGTGATTATTTTGAAAACGTTGCAGCGGAAATTTCATCAGGACCGTGAGTTAGGAAAAATGTCAGAGTTTAGAAACACCGGATTTTTATTTATTAATTAGATGGAATAAATCCATGTTTTACAAAGGTAGCTTTAATAAAGATAAATTTGATTACATAAAACAATATTTCTTAATTTGATTTAATTAATAAAATAAGCCACTTCTTGATGCCTTTTTGTGCCGTATCCATCTTTTACTCCAATCTACTGTAATTACCTGAAACGCGTTTTAAAAAGGTTTTGTCAGCGGGAAATACTGAGTGAATCATTCTATTTACATAAAATGACACATAGTTATTAATTACAGCATAAGAGCGATTACAATGGCTTCTATCTTATTTTTATCTGGCGCTCTGTCACAATGGTGACGATGGTCATACCACTATTAGATCAATGAACCTAAATAGTGATGATTATCCCTAGTAGGTCAATGAACCTAACTGGGAGAAAATTAGTAATGTGCACAATACCCCACTAACCAGTAATTCAAGATATCCACGACTTAATCCCTGTAATTATAACTTTTGAAAATAATTTGAGGTATTGTAAAATAGTTGATAAAAAGAGAATTACTCACATTATAATCATGCAGATTCATACGGCCAACGTTTAGTCTATAGATAAGCCTTGATATATTGCAGATTTATACAGGCAGAGCTTAGCATATTGATTTAGCTTTTGTAACCTAGTGCACACGAACTAGGTAGGTAACTTAATACAGCATTTACGATAACTCACGAGATTAAAACCCTCACAATGAATGACAAAGTGCAATCACTTAAACATCCATCGGATTCATAACGAATGACAGAGTATTCCCCGAATTCGGGTGGTACTCAAACATCCTGTCGGAATCACAACTAATGACAAAGGATAGCGCTTAAACATCCATCGGATAGTTTAGATCGATCGGACATTGAATCGTAGCAGCGATCGAGTTAATACCCTGTATCGTAGCAGCACCCCCTCTACTAATTAGTGATTCGTGTGTGTTTTTAGAGTATTTGGACGATATCTCAGCGTATATTTCGAGTTTGATCGTCGTTCAATCGCCAGAAATCAAGTTCCAATGTTCTGCTATTTATACTCGATTTTGACCTGGCTTACGGACCGTAAGACTCAACCCTTACGGTCCGTAAGGGTCATGTTTTCGCTATAGGGTGGCCACGTGTGGGAGTAGGCCTGCTGAGTTGACGAAACGTTTAAATTCGATATTTATAATAACTTATAGGAAAATTGGTTTTTAATAAACCAACCTTTGCCCCATTGGTAATTAATAATCCTACCCACAGAATTGGTAATTAATAATCCTACGTTTCAATATTTTGGTACTCAATAGACCTCCGTTAGTTTTTTTTAACTGAAGTTAGTTTTTAAGTTTTATTTGTTACACAAACAGTCCCTGTAGTTATAATTTACTAGTTTTAAGTTTTATTTATTACACAAACAGTCCCTATAGTTATAAAAAAAATCATAGAAATAAAAAAAAATCTAAAAAATTCAAAAAAATCATAAAAATTCTAAAAAAAATCAAAAAAATTCTAAAAAAATTCAAAAAAATCATAAAAATTCAAAAAAATCAAAAAAATCATAAAAAATCATAAAAATTCAAAAAATTCAAAAAAAGCAAACGTTTCGACCCGTACCGTTTCGACGCGTACCGTTTCGACCCGAACCGTTTTCGACCCGGACCGTTTCGACCCGGACCGTTTCGACCCGTACCGTTTCGACGCGTACCGTTTCGACCCGTACCGTTTCGACCCGTACCGTTTCGACGCGTACCGTTTCGACGCGTACCGTTTCGACCCGGACCGTTTTCGACCCGGACCGTTTCAAAAACGGTGGTGGTGGTGGTGGTGGCGGTGCTGTGGTGGTGGTGGTGGCGGTGGTGGTGGTGGTGGCGGTGGTGCGGTGGTGGTGGCGGTGGTGGTGGTGGCGGTGGTGGCGGTGGTGGTGGCGGTGCTGTGGTGGTGGTGGTGGCGGTGGCGGTGGTGGTGGTGGCGGCGGCGGTGCGGTGGTGGCGGTGGTGGCGGTGGTGCTGTGGTGGCGGTGGTGGTGGTGGCGGTGGTGGTGGTGTGGTGGTGGTGGTGGTGTGGCGGCGGTGGCGGTGGTTGTGGTGCGGTTCGAAACGGTTCGCGTCGAAACGTTTGCTTTTTTGAATTTTTTGAATTTTTATGATTTTTTATGATTTTTTTGATTTTTTTGAATTTTTATGATTTTTTTGAATTTTTTTGATTTTTTTAGAATTTTTTTGATTTTTTTAGAATTGTTATGATTTTTTTTGATTTTTTAGATTTTTTTTTATTTTTATGATTTTTTTTATAACTACAGGGACTGTTTGTGTAATAAATAAAACTTAAAACTAGTAAATTATAACTACAGGGACTGTTTGTGTAACAAATAAAACTTAAAAACTAACTTCAGTTAAAAAAAACTAACGGAGGTCTATTGAGTACCAACATATTGAAACGTAGGATTATTAATTACCAATTCTGTAGGTAGGATTATTAATTACCAATGGGGCAAAGGTTGGTTTATTAAAAACCAATTTTCCTAACTTATAAGGATAATCGTTGAGTAGGGAATGCCCCCCTGAGTTTTAGGGGCCCTGATCCTGATTCTGATTGTTCTGAAATTTTTAGGGTTTGCGTAGAATCACTTGGGTGTCTCAATTAGGGTTTCCTCTTGGATAAAATAATAAAATAAATAGGACTTTTAATGAGGGTTGTTACATGTAACCAGGTTAATACTTAAACTCTTTTATAACATTGTAAATGACCAAACTACCCTTACAAGGCATAGTTTGTGTTTAAATACGTTTCGGGCATAATAAAAGACATCTTACTGATGTCACAACATATTTGAAGCATATTAACTTAGGAAACCTGTATATGGCTCTAATAATTACCCGTTACGCTTATTACGCGTTCGGTTCAGTTTATGTAACTAGTTTACATAAATTAGCCGAAACGGGTCAAACCTTATCGGTTTTACCTCAAAATCCAGAATGTGTTTGAAATACCCATATTAAGCAAGTCTCTGAACTTGTCGGGTCTAAATCACATTCTATCCGGTCTTCGCTTAATCGTGCGTACGAACCGTATCTTTGAAACTAACCGGTCTAAGCTTAAGCTTAACTAAAGACCCGTTAGGATTCTAATAGGTTATTATAAACCTTCGTTCCAGATTAGGAGTACCAGTAAAAGCTACTTGCGTTTTCTTATTGTGATTTATACTTTGCTCAGGTAAATACCTTTAACTTATTTTCCCTATACGGGCTTGGGTTACGGTATATAAAATACCGCTTGGTCGGGCATCAAATCTTCCATCGTTTGGTGGTTAATTGAATAATTTGATCGGCTCGTTTAAATAGTCTTGTTACTTAAAGCCTTTGGGGGGTTAATGACCATGTCCCGGATATCCCTGGCATCATTTTATGAAATGGCCACGACTTAAGCGCGGGGTGTAGGCGTACACCCGTCAGTGCACAAAAGAATAATGTGGTGTGTCTATTAATCTTTAACTCGGACACGATCAGGGCTACTAAACGCACAAGGAACATGTAATCCATTCACAAGATTATATATTTAAATAATTCTCCCAAGTTATAAAATGTTTGTGCCATGTGCATCCAACCCAATTTTTAATCATTTTTAAAATGAGTCAGTTGATTGTATTTACTAGTGTAAACTGACGTATTTTCCCAAAAAGATTAAATGCAGGTACTAAGCGTAATTGGCTGGGATTTCTCCTTAGCATCAATAGAAGTCTCGCAAGCTTAAGATGCCTAAAGTCTGTTGAACTATTGTTTCCATTTTATTTTCGATCCGTCTGTGGATAAACAATCGACTGTTGTGATACATGATATTACAATATTATATTCGGTTGAATTATATCTTTCATTTGCTTCCGTTGTGCATATTAAATATTGTGTTGTTTGACTATTATGTTGCCAACCACGTCACGATACTCCCCACCGGGCCCACCGGTGACACGTGGAAATCGGGGTGTGACAGGTTGGTATCAGAGCCAACACTGAGTGAATTAAGCACTAGCCTTTTGTGTTTAATCTCAGTTACACAATTGCACATATCTAAACTTTCGAGTCTAGACAAATAACATAGGACAAATTCGACTTTGTTTGGTTTTTGTTTTGTCCTTTATTTTATATATATTCTTGTCGTTATCTCATGTTGTATTGACAGAATTAAAAATGCCGCCAAGATTCTTTCGAAGAAGAGGACGTGGAAAGGGGCCAATCACCGCCCCCAATGACAACGAGGCAGGACCTTCGCATGTGCGAGCTCCTTCCACCACCGAGAGTGACGATCCCTGACAAAACCGGAGGAACCTCTTCGAGCCGGCTAGACGGTCGGTTTCGCACAGTTCAACACCTCCTGTTCATAACCCTTACGGGCCACAGCCGGAGTATGAGCCCAACAACCCTCAACCCTCCTACATACCTTTACAGCGATCTTTATCGCACCACTCCTTTGGTGACCCTACACCTGTCTTCAGGGGCCGGTTTAACCCGGCCAATTATATACAAGAACTAGTGGGTTTCAACCCGTTGGGACCGGAGGACCACTTCTCGGGGGACAACGCGATGGATATGGACGAGGACACGGATCCCGTCGAACCTGCTAGTGGCACACCAAACCATCCCATAGAGATCTCGGATGGTTCATCTTTTCACGGATCACCCTACCAGGGTCCGGACAGTTACATGGCGTGATTTAACCAGCACGAATGGTACTTCACACCCTCGCATCATTCGTCGCCTCATCAGCAGCAGCAGCAGGATCCCTCTGTGGATTCATGGTTTGTGGTAGTCACGCCACTGCCTCCACCGCCACCAGTTCAACCGGCACCTCCTCAACCGCCGAGGCGTAGGAGGACGGGCGTACGTATGTCTGCGCAAGCGGGGGATTTCCATTTTAGCTCCCCACGCCAATCAAGTGGCAGTCACTACCCGCCACTTCAGGAAGACCCACAGATGGGTGGGCCTTCGCAACCAGTTGCTTAGCAACCACCACCGATGGGTTTTGATAACCCAATTCCAGCATACACGGGTTCTATGGCGTATAACCCGTTTGAACAACCAGCTCACACCAACTACGGTTACGCTGAAGCCGACCCATACATGGTAGCGGCAAATTACAACGCCTTTAACCCAGAAGGACCTTATGGAGCTCCTTGGGGAGGAGGGTACCCAACTCATGGGTACCAGATACCGGCCAGACCTATCATACGGACCTTCCATTTGGTGATTGCTTCTATCTTGGAGGGATCTACGTGAATACCTTTGTGATTCACCATGTGTCCTAAAAATTGTACCTCTTGTAGACAAAATTCACACTTCGAGAATTTGGCATATAGCTTCTCCTTTCTTAACAAAGTTAAGAGTGCATGCAAGTGCTGACAGTGCTCGTCTTGTCTTTTGGAATAAATGAGTATATCGTCGATGAAGATAATTACAAATTTATCCAAGTACGGTTTACAAATTCTATTCATCATGTCCATGAATGCTGCAGGAGCATTTGTTAGTCCGAAGGGCATGACTGTAAACTCGTAATGACTATACCTAGTTCTGAAAGCAGTTTTAGGTATGTCTTCTTCTTGCACCTTCAACTGATGGTATCCGGAGCGTAAGTCGATCTTAGAAAAGTATCTAGCTCCTTGAAGTTGATAAAAAAGATCATCAATCCTAGGTAATGGGTATCGGTTCTTAATTGTAACCTTATTCAATTCTCTATAATCGATACACATTCTCATTGACCTATCTTTCTTCTTTACGAACAACACTGGAGCTCCCCACGGGGATGAACTAGGTTGTGTGAATCCTTTGCTTAATAATTCATCTAACTGCTTTTTCAGTTCTAACATTTTGGTAGGTGCTAACCGATAAGGTGCCTTGGCTAGCGGTGTAGTTCCAGGAATTAGATGAATTCTAAATTCGACTTCCCTATTGGGTGGTAATCCTGGCAGTTCTTTGGGGAATACATCTGGGTATTCTGCTACTACAGGAATTTCTTTAAGTTCCTTTCCTTTCGTGTTAATGATTACTGAAATCATATACACTACTTCTTGTTTTCTTGAATAACTGGCCAACTTCATTACTGAAATAAATTTCAGTGGCTTTCGTGGCTTATCTCCTGTAATTATCACTAGTTCTCCTGTAGGTGTATGGATTTCTATGGAATTCTTATCACAAAGAATTCGAGCATGGTTGGCTACTAACCAATCCATTCCTAACACAACATCGAATCCGGCTAAATTCATAAATAATAGGTTTGCAGAAAATTTATGGCCTAAAAGTTCTATCTTTGCTTCCCGCAAAACCTTATCTATGTTAACAGAATTCCCATCTGCCGTTTCGACTGTAAAAATTTGCCTAAGGTTGGTTAAGGGTAAATTAAGAGCTTGGCAGAATGAAGTATTTATAAAACTTTGGTTTGCACCAGAGTCAAATAATACTTTTGCATAAACGTTGTGAACTAGGAACGTACCAGCTATCACGTCAGGGATTAACTCTGCTTCCTGAGTAGTTAACTAGAAAGCTCTTGCGTTTCTCTTGGTAGTTACTTCTGCAGGTTTGGCTTTATTGTCAGCTGGTTTGACCAATTTTGGGCAGTCTGGCCTAAAATGTCCAACTTCTCCACAGTTGTAGCAGATCGTTGATTTCTTCTTCCTACAATCTTCTTCTTGATGCCCTGGAATTTTGTAGAAATTGCAATACCCTTTGCATCTTCCAAAATGCTTTCTTTTACAGGTATTGCAAAATGGAACGGTGGAAGTTTTCCCAGTTCCCCTTCTCTTGAAATTACCATTGTTACCCACACGAAATCCTTGGGTAATCTTTTGGACCACTTCCTTTTTCCGGTTTTCTTCTCTTGTGTGTACCAGCCCGTCAGTTAGGGTGTTAGCTAATTCCACAGCATCGTCAATTGTGCGAGGTCTCACAGCTTTAACGATATCACGGATTTCGCCAATCAATCCCCAGATATAACGGGAAATAAGCACCGGCTCTGGCGAAGCCAGGGTTGGTACTACTCTAGCATACTCGAAGAATGTCGAAGTATACCCTCGACAGTCTACACCCATCATCCGATGGTTCAGGAATTTATTCGCCATTTGTTCTTTTTCATATTCGGGACATAACTTTCTTTCTACTAGCCGCTTAAATTCTTCCCAACTTAAGGCATAGGCCACATCGCTTCCCTTGGCTTGGAGTACCGTATTCCACCATTCCAGCGCCCCTTCTTTGAAAAGATGTGACGCGTACATGACCTTGTCTTCCTCGGCACATTTACTTATTTTAATCACTGCCTCGGTTTTCTCTAACCAACGCAGTGCAGCAGTCGCCCCTTCGTTACCTGCAAATTCAACCGGTTTACAGGCTAGAAACTCCTTGTAAGTGCAACCAGGCGTTGCAACTTTCAGTTTCTTAAGAAGTGGGGCTTGCATCCCATCGTTGTCGTTATTAGTATGGTTGCCGCATCCGTTTACACTATTACTGAAATTGTCGCCGTGTGTACGTTTGCTAGGAATAATTTGTTGAGGTTCAACTGGATTTCGGGCCGCAGCAAGGATTGCTGGAATAGCATTGGCTATTCCCTGGGCAACGATATTCTCGATATCTTGCCTATTCAGAAATTGATCTTCATGGTTTTGTTCAGATTGATTAACTTCGTTAACGGGTTCATTACCAGCGTGTTCCATCTGGTAATTAATATATATAAGTGATTAGCAGAAAACAATTAACAACCAAACATAACAAAACAATTGCACATAATCACACCAACACGTATAGCCAAAATTGTCGATTTCTCGACTTCCATTTTTATATATTATAATATGCGTCCGTACACATTTGTTATCTTACAAAAAGCTTTATTTTTAAGTTATTTCACAGTATTATGTTTTACTACTATTATTATTATACAACCATAACCATACCGTCACACCATCCCGTCAGCTAGCATCTCAGAAGCGACGTTCCCTCTCGTCGTACTTCCAGGATATCTTTTCTCCTATATCCCTAATTCGGTTCCCTACATCAATCAGCTCTTCGCCATACTGGCGGAGTTCAGCCAAGTTCTCGGAGCTCATAGGTGGGTGTAGTGGAGGCTCCGGGTCAAATTGAGGGAAAAAGGTATCAGGGTTATTCAGGAGATTTTGAAACTGCCAGTCAGTGGTCCACCATTCTTCCAGCTCTGCTGGTTGAGGTTGGGAGTGGATAAGGGGATCTGGGATGGCCGGTTCCAAATTCACTGGAAGTTGGGTTTCGGCAGGATAAGTGAAGAGATTTTCATTGGCTGGCCTAAGGATATCATAACTTGCCAGTATACGATCTAGTTCCTCCTGCAGTGGCAATTCCTCGGCTTGCTTAGAACTTTCCCCAATCTCTATTCCTTTTTTCCTTTGTCTATGGGATCCTCCGTCTTGGCAACTTTCTTAGTTATTGGTTTCTTCCTGCGTACACGCCTCCAGCCACAAACCTTCTTCTTTTCTTTGGCTTTGGTTTCTCCGGAGGTTGAGCTTGGAATTCCATAGGTTCCTCAATATCGGCACAATAACCGGTAAAATCTATGGAAACTTCCACATTCACAGAATAGAGATTGAGATTCTGAAGAGCTTCAGATAACTCATTCATGCTGTTAGCATATATGAAGAAACACACAAAAATTCTAAGTTAAAATTTCGTAAATTAAATTTTCACAGACTAATATTTATTCAAGTATCACGACTTATATATATATATATATATATATATATATATATATATATATGTCTATTACATATTACAACTGAAATTCAAAATATACTAGGGGTTGTGTATTCATAATTTATTTTAGTCTATCTTCTCTTACTAAGTTACTTATCTAATGGGTAAAGTTTCTTTAAAGTTTCTGGCTTGTAGGTGATATGAGTGCTAGTACTGGGTCAGGGTGTTGGCAGTTTAACTTAATTAAAAGTTACTGCTATAGTGGCTAACATATAAAGATCTGCCCATTTTTCATCCAGTTCATCTTCCCATGGTGGGTTATTGCCTATTTCCTGAGTTTCCTTATTAACCATCATTCCTTTTGGTTGTGACTCTTTATTTTCTCGCGACTTTTTCTAATAATCAAACTTCTTTTCTTAGGGGTAAGTGGTTTCTCAAACTGTGCCTTACGAACAAATATTCCTTCCTCAGTATCTGCTGAGTATGAAGTTCCCTTTTCTTTTGGTGAACTATCTAATTGACGATAGATGTCCGAAAGTATTTGCTTACCCATACTGTAAACAAATAGTCAAGTAACACAAAAACACATAATCACAGGATGGCAATAAGAGAAATTAAATATTTCTAAATACTTAATTGTCTTAAATCAGTGGCTCTGATACCACCTTTTTCTGTCACGGCCCCCGTCCCGGGTTGACCCAGTCCAGGAGCCGCGGGACAGAAACCCGTGGTATTTATTAATTGAGTTGACAGTGGAAGATTTTAGCAGGATCTTTTAAACTTGAAATGCCCGATTATTTTATTTCATAAGTCGGGATAAACCCCGTAATTTACAATAGAGGAATTTCACGAGGAAATTCCCTGGTTTACAAAACATGTTTATTTATTTAACTGAGCCACTACTTCAAGCTTGTTAGTGCTCCGTAGAACTTTTCCTTGGTTCACAGTAGTCACCTGAAACATGTTTCAAAAATATTTTTGTCAGCGGGGAAATACTGGTGAATCATTCATTTTGATAAAACGACACATAGTTATAAATTACAGCATAAGAGCGATTACAATGGCTTCTATCTTATTTTTATCTGGCGCCGTGTCACCTCCTGGTGACGATGGTCATGCCACTATTGGGCCCTTTCACCCAAGTAGTGACGATTATCACTGTTAGGATTTATTAGCCTAACTGTGAGAAATTAGTAATGTGCATAATACCCCACTAGCCAGTGATTCAAGATAACCACGACTTAATCCCTGTAATTATAACTTTTGAAAATGCTTGGAGTATGGGAAAACATTATTGATAAAAAGAGAATGCCTCACATTGCAAGTTTAACGGGCAGAGTTTAGCCTACTGATAAGCCTGATAACCTAATTTAAACAACAATGCATACGAACTAGGTCAGTAACTAATACAGCATTTACGATAACTCACGAGATTAAAACCCTCACAATGAATGACAAAGTGCGACACTTAAACATCCATCGAATTCACGACGAATGACAAAGTATAACCCTAATGTGGGCAGCACTTAAACATCCATCGGATAGTTTCAATCGATCAGACATTGAATCGTAGCAGCGATCGAGTCAATACCCTGTATCGTAGCAGCACCTCCCTATGTGAAAAATATGATTTCTAGCAGTAGAACTTCGTTTTTGAAAGTTTTGTCGACACCAGTGAACTGCTCATGATCCGATTTATTTATAGCTGAAAAAAGGGGTTCACGCGGCCCGCGTAACCCATACCTAAACCTTACGCGGCCCGCGAGGGGTCCTAGTCGTAGACTAGGGCTAGTGTGTCATCAGTAGTTCTGCCACGTGGCCTGGGAACGCTTATCCGGTCAAACACAAGTTGACGCGGCCCGCGTAGGGTCTTCTTGTGCTTTACACGGCCCGCGAGAGGACCAAAAATATGATTTTCTTGATTTTTTGATATGGATTAGGGTTTCGGGGGTCCGGGTTTTCACTTACGAGTCGTTTAGGGACATTTTTGAAGGTCCTTACATCCTCCCCACCTTATTTAGAATCTCGTCCTCAAGATTTACTGGAATAAGTGGGGATACTTTCGCTTCATTTCCGATTCCAGCTCCCAAGTGTATTCGGGTCCTCTTTTCGAATCCCACTTGACCTTGACCAGCACTAGTCGCTTATGCTTGAGAAATTTAACTTTCCGGTCTTCTATTTGAAGTGATTTCTCTATGAATTTCAACTTCTCATTTACCTCTATATCTTGAAGAGGTACTACCAAGGATTCGTCAGACAAACATTTCTTGAGGTTGGATACATAAATTACATCATGTACTTCAGCTAGCTCTCCTGGTAGTTGTAAACGATAGGTGACCGGTCCTATTCGCTGTATTACTGGGAAGGGTCCTACGTACCTTGGACTTAGCTTTCCTTTCTTACCGAACCGAACTACTCCTTTCCAAGGAGATACTTTCAAGAGTACCTTGTCTCCCACTTCAAATTCTAGTGGCTTGCGTCGATTGTCGGCATAACTCTTCTGACGATCTCGAGCAGTTTTCAGTTTTTCCTTGATCTGAGTGATCTTGTCGGTGGTTTCTTGCATGATTTCAGGACTTGATAATTGACTTTCTCATATTTCTGCCCAACAAACAGGAGTTCTACACTTACGTCCGTATAATGCTTCGAGTGGAGCAACTTCTATGCTTGCATGATAACTATTATTATAGGAGAATTCGATTAAAGGTAGGTGGTCATCCCAATTTCCACCAAAATCTATCACACATGCCCTAAGCATGTCCTCCAGGGTTTGGATCGTCCTTTTACTTTGTCCATCTGTTTGAGGATGATATGCGGTGCTTAAATTTAATCGGGTTCCCATTGCTTCCATGAAACTGGTCCAGAAATGGGAAGTGAAACGACTATCTCTATCCGATACAATGGAGAGTGGAACTCCATATAAGGATACTACTTCATCTACATACAACCTTGCCAACCTTTCCATGCTAAAGGTTTCTTTCATGGGTAGAAAATGAGCTGATTTGTTTAATCGATCCACAATTACCCAAATCGCGTCATTACCTTTTCTGGTTTTAGGTAACTTAGTAACAAAATCCATTGTTATGAGTTCCCATTTCCATATAGGCATTTCTAATTGTTGAAGTAGACCTGAGGGTTTCTGGTGTTCTGCCTTAACTTGTGAACAAGTAAGACACTTAGAAACATATCTAGCTATGTCCTTTTTCATTCCTATCCACCAAAAGTTATTTCTTAAGTCTTGGTACATTTTATTGTTACCAGGATGCATGGTATACCTAGATTTATGGGCTTCCTCTAAAATCTTATTCCTTAGCTCTCCTTGCTTAGGTACCCAAACCCTTTTCTTATGGAATCTCCAAATTTCATCACTTCTGTCACACCCCTACTTTCCACGTGTCACCGGTGGGCCCGGTGGGGAGTATCGTGACGTGGTTGGCAACATAATAGTCAAACAACACAATTATATAAATGCACAGCGGAAGCAAATTTAAAGATATATTTCAACCGAATATAATGTTGTAATAACAAGTATCACAATAGTCGATTGTTTATCCACAGACGGATCGAAAATAAAATAGAAACAATAGTTCAACAGACTTTGACATCTAGAGCTTGCAAACTTGAGTAATGATGCCTGGAGTAGCCAGCCTATTTCGTCTAGCACCTGCACTTAACCTTTTTGGAAAATACGTCAGTTTACACTGGTAAATACAACTCAACTGACTCGTTTTGAAAAGAGTTTGTAAGTTGATTTGAATGCACTTCGGCACAAAATATCTTTATAACTTGGGACAATTATTTGTATATAATCTTGTATACAGATTTACTTATTTGTCGTCCATTAGCACCGGTTAGAAGAGCCGGTTTAAGTTAACTGACACGCCACAGGTATAATGCCCACAAGGTTGATTCCTTTAGTGGATTACCAGTTTTACATAATGCATCTGTTAGGTGTACGCCTACACCCCGTGCTTAAGTCGTGGCCATTTCGTAAAATGATGCCAAGGATATCCGGGACATGGTCATTTAATCCCCAAGGGCCATACATCAAATAATACAGAATAAAACGGGTTATGTAAATACATTAATCACAATCCGATTTAAATGACTACATACCCGACCAAGCGGTACTTTATTAGTACCGTATCCCAAGCCCGTATAGGGAAAATAAGTTAAGAGTATTTACCTGAGCAAAGTATCAATCAAATACAGCAAATGCAAGTACTTTTACTGGGCTCCTAATCTAGAACGAAGGTTTATAATAACCTATTAGATTTCTAACGGGTCCTTAATTAAGCCTTAGCTTAGACCGGTTAGTTTCAATGATACGGTTCTTACGCACTATCAAGCGAAGACCGGATAGAATGTGATTTAGACCCGACAAGTTCAGAGACTTGCTTAATATGGGTATTTCATACACACTCTGGATTTTGAGATAAAACCGATAAGGTTTGGCCCGTTTAGGCTAGTTTATGTAAACTAGTTACATAAACCGAACCGAACGCGTAATAAGCGTAACGGGTATTCATATGAGCCATTTACAGGTTTCCTAAGTTAATATGCTTCATATATGTTGTGACATTAGTAAGATGTCTTTTATTATGCCCGAAATGAATTTAATCGCAAACTATGCCCCGTAGGGGTATTTTGGTAATTTCACATAAGCCGAAAAGCTCAAAACTGAAGTCTGAGTTTAACAACCTTTGCCTACTGTTAAAATATTATAATTTGCCTCAAATATCAGTAGGTATAAACCCTTGGTATGTTTAAAATACTTTTAGTACATACTACGCGTTAAAAACGCTTAAAAAGGCGATTAGAAGCCATTTCCGGGTTCGATACATAAGGCTGATATTTTTATTTTTCCAGAAGGCTTAAAATACTTTATTTATCATTTGTGATCAGCAGCAAAAGATTTGGAGTCAATTAGATATGTAAAACTCATTTTATGGCCCGTAAGGGCAAAACCGACAATTACCGGATTAAGCCTACGACTATGAGTTATGCTCAGCCTAAAATTTATTAAAAATCTTCAAAAATCCCAAAATAATATATTATATCAGTGGGTAATAAGTTTGATATCAAAAAGTAGGCTTAACTAGGCTATACGCTAATTACGCCGTTTAATTAACAAAAGGTCTTCAATTTACGCTAATGAGCATAACTCTTATTCTATACCTCAAACTAATGTCAAACTTTGCATACAAGTTTATATATCAGTAAATAAAGTTTCTACTCTTTTACATTTTCAAAAATCACATTTTAAAGTGAAAAGGGCATAATGGTCAACATATGAGCAATTAACGGAATCATGCATATTAATTGGATAACTAATGATCCGAGGTGTATAATCACAGAGGGTTATACTAGCATGTAACCTGGTCCAAATAAAGCTCTAAGGAATTTCTAAAACATACCATAACGGGTCAGAACTGAAAGTCAAAGTATAAGTCAAACTATGCGACTTTCGGTTCCGAACCGGGTCTAAACAGGAATTTGTCGGGTTAAACATGTTTAGACATGTCCTTACACTAATTACCAAGTTATATTAATGATCAAACAGGTTGTATGTGTTCTACATTGCTAATTATGCATAAATTGTAATTTACACATTCTGTTGACTTTTTAAATACAAGTTTGACCCGACATTTGACCTAGTTAGAGGGGGAATCAGGGGGAACCCTTTTGAGGGTTTATTAGCCACATAATTACCAACTTATAACTACTTTTAATTCGAGATATGACTGAGCCATTGTTGACTAATCTCGAAGTCAATCCGTAATTACGACAATTTGACTTTTAGCTAAACAACTAAGCTAAACTCAATTAAAAAAGGTTAAGCCAACTTACAAAAGTCCTAAGCTTGATTAGTGATCACTTGAGAGTGTCTTGGAGCTCCAGAAATGATCAGATTGCAAGAGGAAGGTGTGAAGAACAATGGTGCATATCATGGCCTTTATATAGTGTTTAATCCACCACAATTCTTTGACACATGAGTCTACAACCCACCACAACTGATCAACACATGTTCCTAGTGCTTAGGGGGTGTCTAGGGGTCGCCCTTTATGAGGCAAATCGGTTAAAAGTCGAACACAAGAGCCATGGTAGACAAAGAAGCAAAAAAATCAGACCAGACAGGCCCTAGCGTGACGCGATGGACCCCCCTGGGGCTTCGCGTCGCGCGACCCCCCCTCTGCACAAAATCAACATTTTAGATTTTTGCGATTTGATCCTTGGCTCTTCAAAATTCGATTAGGCACTTGTTTCTTGCATTATGAACCCTCATAATTGATCTATAAGGGCTTTAAAACATATACCCACTTTGTTAAGTCCCCGGTTAACTTTATTGTTACCCGAAAAGTCCTAACTTTCAACGTTTACGCTTTAACCCTTCGCACACGAATTTGATCATAACTTTCTCATACGATAATGAAACATTACGAAATTTTTATCGTGCATTCTAGTGAGCATAATTAACCGTTACAAAGCTTCGGGTTTGTCAAAAGGTCACTCAGAGGTATAACTTAAACATGTTGACACATTTAGCCCCTGTAGTTTGTAATCTCTCACTTTTAGCTCCGTATGATCCATGATTTATTCGTTTGAAGGTATGAGCATCTTGTAGGGTTAATATACAATATATTTATTCACTGTTGACATTTAGAATACGTATATCCACATACTTTCCATGATTCTCAACTTTAGTCCTTCTATAATATTTCTTTCACACGTTTAAACATTTGACACGTGTGTACACATTATAGGACGTGAATTTTTCGAGGTGTTACAACTTCCTTGCTCTAATTCTTTTACTCGTCCCTTCATTCCTTCAGCATCATCCTTAATTGCCGTTTCCTGGACATTCTTCGGTTGTTCCATTAAATCCTTGCTTAGGGTCTTCTTGTGCTTTACGCGGCCCGCGAGAGGACCAAAAATATGATTTTCTTGATTTTTAGATATGGATTAGGGTTTCGGGGGTCCGGGTTTTCACTTACGAGTCGTTTAGGGACATTTTTGAAGGTCCTTACATACAGTGCGGGAGGCTCGGACGCCCGTTGTCAAATAAATATAAATGACGAGCTTGAGTTTGACGAGGATGTGAATAAAGTTCTGGAGGAGGAGCGTCCCAAAGGAAGGGACAAAGCCAAAAGGGCGGAGGCTGCAAAAAACAACTCTCATCAGGGGCAGTTCGAAAATGAAGGATTTGATGGCCCATTTCAAAGTATACACCGAGGTTACAACCGGAAAATAAAAGTGAAGAAACGTGAAGTCGACAAAAGGCTTAGGTTGAAGGAAGAAGCGGCAAAAAAGAGGATTGGAAGATCATGATAACCGATATCAACACGTATCCGCTAGAAGACCGTGACATTTTGAGAAAAATGAAAGAAAATATAAAAAGATGGAGCTCATAGGTTTTTTTATATTTAAGCAATCTAGTATTTTTTTTTTTTTTAGTTAAGATTTTTAAGTAATTAAATGCTTTTTAAGTTATCTAATGTTATAATTATTAAGTTATGTAATTTTGAACAACAAAAAAATAAAATAGAAGACTCATCCGCCACACTCTGGACCCATTCTTAAGGTGTGAGGATGTCTCCTTGACGACGTGACAACTTAGGTGAAAGTTATCCTTAAAGGATGGGTCTCCTCCACACCCTCTACTCTTACAATTCAACCCTTTGACACTATTCAATGAAGAGTGATCTTGTTGTTTTTTTTAATTACTTTTGAGTAAGTTTTGTTTTCTTATATAACTTCAAATACATGATATTTTATAAAATTTCAAATATGCCTTGTAGTGTGGTTATTTTTAATTATGGATCGATATAAATTTACTTTCAACCGAGTTGTGATTAGTGATGTATAAGATATTAAAGTATAAATATACATGTCATTAAAGTCACCTTAAGGTTAAGTTTTATATATATATATATATATATAGGGAGGAGCTCATGCAAGAACCACCTTTATTGTGAGAACCGCGAGAACCAATGTGAACACAACTTAAATAGCTAAAAAAACCTAACCCCCCCCCCCCCCCCCAAAAAAAAAAACCTAACCCCCCCCCCCCCAAGATAAATGCTAAAAGAAAAACCTAAAAAAACCCTAACCCCAACCCCCCCCCCCCCAAAAAAAAACCTAAACCCCCCTCCCCCACCCCCCAAAAAAAAAATTAATTTTTTTCATGCATATAAACTAGCGATTTTTATGTTAAAATCGCTACTTTTCGAAGCCAAAAAAAAATTTTTTTTTGGCTTCGAAAAGTAGCGATTTTTTTTTATAAAAAATTCAAAACAAAAATTTTTGTGTGATTTTTAGCTATTTTTAGGCATTTTTGGTTGTGTTCACATTGGTTCTCGCAATAAGAGGTGGTTCTCGCATAATCTTCTCCCTATATATATATATAGAGAGAGAGAGAGAGAGAGAGAGAGGAAGGTTTAAATGAAAACAACTAGTTAACGCGAAAACTTGAAAACAAACTAAAAAAACATAAAAAAATACCAAAATTTTCTTTTTCATACCAATTTTCGCTATTTTAGGTATATAAAAAATTCAAAAAAAAAAATTGTAGTGCACATGTGTAATAGTACACATGTGTATGTGTACTATTACACATGTGAATTATTACACATTTGCATTATAGTTTTTTTTTTGAAAAAAAGTTTTTTATATATACAAAAACTAACGATTTTTAATAAAAAAAATTGGTGTGTTTTTTAGTTATTTTTCGAGTTTTCGCGTTAAAAGTGGTTTTCATTTGAACCATCCCCTATATATATATATATAGGGAGAGGATTATGAGAAAACTACATCTAAATGAGAAAACTAACTAAAAAAGCCTAAAAAAAGCTAAAAAAGATACCAAATTTTTTTTTTACAATTTTTTATAAAAAAATCGCTAGTTTATATGCATGAAAAAAATTATTATTTTTTGTTGTATTGCACATGTGCAATATATGTGCATTATATGTGTACTACACATGTGCACTATATCCGTAATAGTGCAATTGTATAATACAACAAAAAAAAAATTGAAAAATTTTTCCATGCATAAAAACTAGCGATTTTTTTATAAAAATTAAAAAAAAAATTGGTATGTTTTTTAGGTTTTTTTAGTTAGTTTTTTGGTTTTTTCATTTAAACTAGTGTTCTCGTGATTCATCCCATATATATATATATATATATATATATTGATCCCCTTACTCTTTCCATTATTATAATAATATGATATAATATCGTATAAAATTCCTGAATGCTATTGCGACGTGATTATTATTATTATCTACGTCTTGATAAAAGTGTATTCAAAATCGAATAGATCAAATGTAATTTTTTTTGTTCTTTACCTTTACAAAACGGACTATAATGGTTCGAACAGCTTCGTTACATGTATTTGTATTGTATCTGTACCTTAATAAACCGAACCGATATCAATTGAATGCCCGTGACGTTGAACATGGGAATCCAACTAGTATATACCATTAAGAAACCCATAAATGGTAAAATAATATTATTTTACTCATTTTTTAAAGAAACCTATAAATAGTAGAATAATATTATTTTACTCAGTTTTTCATTTAGATATTATTATATTATTATTAACATAATATAAATTAGCAAAACAAAGTTGCTTTAGGTTGTTGTACATTATGTATTGGGGGTCTTTCAAAAAATAATTGATTTTTTTCATTTTCAACACAACGGTTTTTATCTTTTAAAATTAACCACTTTAATTTTTTAACTTTTTTTTAAACGGTGTATGGATAGGATGTCGCTAATCGGGTTAGTAGTTGGTATCACCAAGTTAGTATTAAAATTCCTCAGTGTCTGGATTTGAACCCAAGACCCCCAAGAGAAGCAAAGCTTCTCACCTCCCCTTGACCACTAGCACAAGAGATCATTGGTATAATACGTTATGATTGTACGGTAAAAATTTGATTTACTGTATGTTTTGATCCAATCACAATGCTTATATAGGTTACATTAAGTTCGATCGGATAGGTCGAAACGCGCGTTTTCATATGGTTAACGCATCACGTAACGTAACGTTTGTACTAATCCATTCGATGTTTGCACTGTGGCCGCGATGCAACGCGCGCGGGTGTTTTTGCTAGTTATAATTAATTTTCAACAACTTTTGTTTTTCTTTTTTTTTTTTCACTGAACTACTGTGTTTTAAAATTATGTATGTCATTGTGACGTGTCTAATTTTATTTACATCTTTGTATAAATTTTTTCATAAACCCTGTTGTTCGTAATACTAACACAAACATACATTCTATCAAAGTTACGTCACATTTAGGTTATTTTTTAATATATTTATGCCGTTTACCTTGCCATTGTGACGTGATAGTTATTATCTAGTTATAAATTTCGTGATGAGTATTCATAATATTGTATTTTTTTCATTTCATAAGTTATAGCGAGTGTCAATATAGTACATGTGTTCTGACGAACCGAAGTGATAGTACAATGCCAACAATATCAATACCATGACGATTCCAACTTAACAAGTAATAACATCGGTACTCTCGGAACCGTTATTAATATTCATTTATATGATTTTCGATCAATATAAAACACGTGTCGACATCTTTTTAAGCAAACTATGACTTTATTTTTTTTTTCTTCGGTTGCTATACCATGTGCTGGTACCGTATCGATATCGTAATAAGTCGAACCGATACCAACCAAGTTTCCATGTTCCCCTTATAGGACACCTATTTTAAGCGTATGTTTATCTTAACTATAACTGAATTTTACTTATTTGGCTGTATTTCTGGGTTTTTTTTTTCAATATATATATTCCAAACTTAGCCTACACATAAACTTTTTTTTTTTGAGTTAAATGTCATTTTAGTCCCCGTTTTTTAGGCCATTTTGACAGTTTAAATCAAAGGTTTCATTTTTCGTCCGTGGGTCCAAAAAGGTTTCACTGTTACCATTTTAGTCCATTTAATTAACTTCATCCATTTTTGCTGATAACGATAAAGGCAATTCGGTCATTTTATATGTAATTTTGTTAACTAAAAGAGCAATTCGGCCATATAAAATGACTGAATTGTCTTTCTCGTTAACAGAAAAAATAGATGAAATTAACCCAATGGACTAAAATGACAACGCTGAAACCTTTTTGAACCCACAAGCAAAAAATAAAACCTCTGAATTAAATTTTCAAATGGCCCAAACTAAAATGGCATTTAACTTTTTTTTTTCGATTGCTATGAGGACTGCAGGTGATAGTTGACTAAAATATTTGTAACAATTCGCACACGCGAATATAAGTATGGACGAACAGCCAGGGGCGCACACACAAACAATGATTCAAGTTCTCACTCTGGTTCTCCTCTTCATCGCTTTATACGTCTTCTGGAATGTTTACAATAAAAGAAGCAAAATCAATCTTCCACCGGGAAGCTTTGGATGGCCGTTTCTCGGAGAAACTCTCGCGCTGGTACGTGCAAACTTCGATGGAGTTCCAGAGAGATTCGTTCAAGAACGGATCGAAAAATACGGCAGCCCTCTAGTGTTTAAGAGGTCATTACTTGGTGAACGTATGGCCGTACTGTGTGGTCCTGCCGGCCACAAATTTCGGTTTGCGAATGAGAACAAGCTGGTGGGTGCGTGGTGGCCGTTGCCGATTACTAGGCTTTTGGGGGAGAGCCTGATTACGATTTGTGGCGATGAAGCAAAGTGGATGCGGAGGAGGATGTTATCGTATCTTGGTCCCGATGCTTTCGCCACTCACTATATTGCGACTATGGATGTTGTCACTCGTCGCCATATCGATATTCATTGGCGAGGTAATCTTTTTCTTTCTATTGCAAATAAGTTACGACTGTTGATGGTACAATTGAATTAACTATCTGTAACGTCCAGATTTCCATGCACTGTAATACATACATAATATTTTATTATTTTTCTTTATAAAAAAATGGTGTTTAAAAGTGGACAAATATAAGTAGAAATTAGTGGGCGCATGCGGAAGAATTTTGGTCTATATCGGTTCGATTCATTGAAGTATCAACACTCTCGGTACAAACCAAAAAAGAGAAACCTAAAAAATAAGGTCTTCATATATTAAAAAGGGAATCGACACATTATTTTACTGAAAATACTGATGCCAGTACCGATGTTAGGTAGAAATCGGTTCAGTTCGTCAGATTACGTGTACATTATAGACACTCGTATAGCATACAATACCAAGATATATTCTAGAAAAAATTACACCGTTGGTACTTGTGGTTTCTGTCAAATTTCAATGTCGGGTACTAATAGTTTTTTTGTTGCAAAATCAGGTATTAATGTTCTAATACCTTACAATGTTGAATACTAAGGCCAAATCTTGTCACAATGTTGAGTACTATAGCCAAACCTTGTTAACTTTTTTTGTTAAGTCTTACTAAAAGGACTAAAATTCCCTTTCATATCTAGAGGGTCTATTTTTTAATTAATTATATTTTACTAAAATAATGTAAAGTTTTTTTTTGTTTTATTTATTTATTTTATAAAACTAAATGGATTTGAAGTTTATTATTTATAAACTTTGAGTTTATATATAATAATATGCTAGTAAAATAAACTTTTTAACTTAATCTAAATAATATTATATATAAACTCAAAGTTTATAAATAATAAACTTCAAATCCGTATAATTTTATAAAATATAAACAAAACATAAAAATATAAATATAATTTTTTTTGAAAGGCATATAAATATTAATAAAATTTTTACTTATTTTAGTCAAATATAATTAATTAAAAATAGACTCTCTATTAATTAAAGGGCATTTTAGTCATTTTATTATGACTTAACAAAAAAAAGTTAAAAGGTTTGGCCTTAGTACTCAACATTGTGACAAATTAGAAAGTTAATACCTGATTTTGCAACAAAAAAAACTATTAGTACCCTACATTGAAATTTGTAGAAACCAAAAGGACCAACGGTGTAACTTTTTCTATATTCTATTTCGAATAGAACTCCATTTTCAACAAAATGTATAACGAACTGTCAAGAAAATAAATTACACAAATCTGCATATTAGTCTTTTTTAAACTAACGAACGCAAGTACCAGAGAAATATTAAATTAGTTAAAAAATAAACAGGTCAAATGTATATATTATTAATTGTATAAGCATAAAAATACATATTATATAACTAAATTCTAAAATTTATTAAAAGTTAGTGAATCAGTTAAAAGTTTTGAACTTTATAAAATAATACTTAATATCTTAAGTTTTAGTAAGATAAAAATACATCAAAAAGTTCCATAGACTAATACTTTCGGCATTGGCCAGAAAGATGTTTACGTTTTGATTAAGGGGGAGGGGGCGGTCCGTGATAGCATCACGAAAACAAACTTCAACGCGTGGAACAATGCATTTTCCCACCGCCACCTCTTGCTATAACGCGTGATACAATCACGGTTTCCGATTCCGTGATTTTTTCAATGCCGTGATGGGTTTTATTGTGAGGGTAATTGTTGGTTGGGGGAAAATTGTTGGGTGTGGTGGTGAGTGATGACCATTGCCATCAAAAAAAGATTGTGAATGATGGAAAAATTGTTGATGACATGGCATGAGTTGATTGGATAATGTGAGTGATAGAATTCTATCACTAGTGACCACACTCACCCCCTAATAGAGCATGTGTTGACCATCACAGTTTCCTGTATCATCATGAAACTGTAAAAGAGAGGAGGGTTTCACCAAGTTGAAAGTGTATAAGAATATCGGGTGTGGAGGGGCTTGGGTTGGAGGTATTGGCTGACACGTGGTAGATGTGGGCTCCACCAGTCCACACCTAAAAATGTGGGTGTGGGAGAGCGGCGTGGGCTGGCCAACGTGGGGTGTCATGTGTTTTTTTTAAGTTGACAATTATATAAAAAACACAATTTATATTAATTTAAAAAAAAGTTACAAAAAGACAATCGTAAAATATAAAAAAGAGTTAATTACTGTTTTCGTTCCTATGGTTTGTCAAAAATAACTATTTCAGTCCATTAGGTTAAAAATTGCGATTTCAGTCCCTCTGGTTTCACTTTCGTAACCATTTCAGTCCACCTCGTAACTATTTCAGACCCTGTACTTACATAATAAATGGATTGAAATGGTTACGAAAGTGAAACCATAGGGACTGAAATGGTTACGGAAGTGAAACCATAGGGACTGAAATAACAATTTTTAAACTAATGGACTGAAATAGTGATTTTTGACAAACCACAAGGACGAAAACAATAATTAACTCTATAAAAAAACATACTTAATAAATCATAAAAAAATAAAAAAAACCTACTTATTAATTAAATCCTAAAAAATAAAAAGCCAACTTATTAAATCTTATAAAAAAATAAAAAAATTACAAAGTACGGTAAATATTAAAGTGAGGAACCCACTTAAACTCCATATTCCCATCGTGCCTGTACTCGATCTTCGCGATCTCCACTCGATCGTCGTGGGTCAAGTCGCCCGTAGGGACACGGACGAGGCAAACTTTAAACCGATCCGACCTCGGTTTGAGCTCACGCCATTTGTGTTGATACGCGTTTAAGTTGTGACGCGTGTTCCCCACGTGTTGTTGGTATTGTTGGAACGCACCATTTTCGACTTTTTGGTGTGGGTTTGGTTGAAGAAGAATGGGAAAATGTTAAAATTGTGTTGGGAAATGGTTGAAGAAGAATGGGAAAATAAGTAATTTTTGGTGAGTATCTATAGGTAAAAAAATGTAATTTTTAAAAAAAAAATTGATTTACCATACCATAACCGCCACCCCCAATGGATACCCCCAAACGGCTATATCGAACTAGCCAATCAAAGCCATCCATGTCACACTGCCCCTCCCCACGCCAGCGGGACAACTCCATAGCCAACGTTAGTCCGGTGTGGTCTAGCCAGCATTAAAGTCCTACCGCCGCCCCAACCCACGCCCAACACCCCACAGTCTAAGAGAGAAGAGAGTTGCACCAACTATTTGTATCTGAAAGAACAATGTAAAAGTTGAAGGGTGATTTTACTCACAAACCTTAGTTGCCAAATAATATACGTGAATGGGAATCGGGTTATTTAGGCTATCGGGTGTGGGGGTCAGCGGAGGGACGTCGAGCCCCGTCCTAGCCCGTCCACACCACCCCCACTTGCCTCGTCCCCGTCTCTCACGTCCTCCCATCGATGCCTTCGACGGCCCTCTCTCTTTTTATCACACACACACAAATATATACATACATACATATGTATATATAAAGGGGTCCATCCTCACACCATAGCCCACCCCTTTAGCCTCATCCTTCGCACCTGCTGATGTGGACCCCTACGTGACAGATCATCCTTCGCACCTTCTTCCATACCCAGTACCCTTAGAATTTTTAATTCATCGATTCCAAGAGATTACATGATATCAGCAGTATGATATACAACTTTGGAGATCTATATTTGGAATCTTTTTGGATATATCACCCTCCACTTTCGGATCCACAAGTTGTGGATACAACTCATAGAGGTCTACATTTGTGATTCCATACCTCTAGTAGGGATTTTGATTCTAGTAATAGAAATAAGGATACACAAAACTGGGTAATTCACTAATAACAGTATATTATAAAAAAGAAAATATAATTTGATTATTCTCTAATAATTTATAATATTTAACTTAAAAAAGTTTAAATACACGCTTTTTGTTAGTTTTTATGGTCGATATTTCGATATAATAAATTTTATGAAACACTAAGTTCTTTCTATACATTTACGAGATTAAAAATACTCTATTTTTCAAGAACACAAGTTTTAGTAAAATTTGTGTCGGAATGTCGAAAAAACTTAAACTAAAGTGAGTTTGATTTCTTTCAAGAAGTTAAATATCACTAAGTTTTAGAGAGAAAAAAAAAAACTTGTATATTATATAAATTGTTTGAAAAGAAATAAACAAGAATTCAATTTTTCTGCCTTTGGCACTTTTACAAATACACTATCCGCTTTTCCACAAAGTACCTCGAAACATCTACATCTACAAACCCTAAAACCACCTAGCCAAAAGCACCTTCCGTTAGAGCATCCACATCATCGACTTCGGACGAGGCTAGGCCGACGAGGAGGGCGTTGGAGGTGGTGACTAGGATGGTTCGGTGGGGTGGTGATGTTGTAAAGTAGACGAGGGTTTGCGTTTGAGGTGTGGACCTCCCTTTATTTAAATAAAAAACCTTGAAATTGTTTTATTTCAATAAAAAAATTAAAATAACATAAGTTTAAAAAATATATATATATAAAATAAAAATAATGCAAACTAAAAAAATAAATTTATTAAAATTAAAAACTTTAAACAAACCGCATAACTAAACCTAAACAAACCACATAATTAACCCTAACCACACAGGATAACTAAACCTAAACAAGATGAGATAATTAAACTCAAACAAACCAGATAAATAAACATAAACAAAGCAGGTAATTAAACCTAATCATGAACCCCTGAACCGTCGGAGTCGCCATCCGGAGGGGAACGTGTTGTATACAAGGATGGTTTCTTATTAATTGCCAGCCTGCCATGTGAAACAATCTTCTATTGTGTATGTTTTCATATTCTTGACGGGCTCGGGCAATCGCTTGTGTCTCTGTTATGCCGTCACCTTAAGCCATCACGTTGTCGAAGAATGCATGAAATGTGCTAACCTCCCTGAACAAAATATGAAACCTTGACAAAGTGACGTACGAAGAGCGATTGGTTTCTCCTACACACGTTCACAGAATCCTTCAAATAAGGGTGCTCTAATTGACTAGGCTACTAGTCTATTATCACATAAGTCCATCCAAGAGTTGACGAGAACCATCTCCGCTTCTTCGGTCCAAGAGTTTCTTGCCATTTCCGATTCATCTTTGTAGTGAATTATCAGTTAAGAAATACACATGTTGCTTGACATACGAATTGAATTTATAACCGCTTCAAAACTAGTCGTTTGAATAATTAGCCGTTTGAAAAAAAGCCATTGTAAGAATTAAATATTCGTTTTACTAATTAATTTTAATTTGTTATTAAATAAAAATTCTAGATAATGAAATAAATTATCTTGTTATGAATTTGATTTTTTAGATTTTTTTAATATTTTAATAAAAAAATAATATCATTAAGTAAGTAAATTAAAAATAGGTTATATAGTTTATAATAATATAAATAAAAGGAAAACTAAGTGATGAGGTGGTGGTCTGAAATGATTTAGCATTGTGGGAAAAGTGTGGTTTGGTTTGTGGTGGTTTGGAATTATTTGGCATTTTGACTAGACTATTCTCGATTTGGACTACCCTCTAGAGTTACGGATGCTCTTATCCCAAACCACCTAAAACAACTCTACTTTTACGGACAGATAATGGAGGATTGTACTTTTACCTATGGATTGTCGCAGTGAAACTTAGAGCATCCACAACGTTGGACTAATCCAAAAACCAGATTTGTCTTGTCAACATGCCACATCATTCAAAACCATCACCATTCCAAACCACATTTTCTTCTCCAACACTAAACAACTCTAAACCTCCACCTCATTATCCATCTTATCACCTATTATTCTTTCTATTTATCTATATATAATTTATATAAAATCTATTTATAATTTATTTACTTAATGATATTATTTATTTTTATTAAAATATTAAAAATATGGAAAAATAAAAGTCATAACAATATAATTTATTTTTTATATTATTTTTTATTTCGTTATCTAGTATATTTAATTAATAATAAATTTAAAAAGAATCGTAAAAAATATTTAATTCTTACATTAGCTCTTTTTTAAACGACTACTTTTGCAATGGCTAGTTTTTCATACGACTATTTTTGCAACAACTAGCTTTTACTGGCTATAAATTCAATTCGTATTTCAACCAATATGTGCACTTCTCAATTGGTAATTCAATACAAAGATTCATCAAAAGAATGGCAAGAAAACTTTTGAATGAAGATGAAGACATGGTTCTGGTCAACTCTTAGATGGACTTCTAGATAATAGACGAGGAGGCGTTTCAATTAGAGAACTCTTATTTGAAGTATTTCGTCAACAAGTAGGAGAAACTAATCGTTCTACGAGCGCCACTTTATCAAGGTTTCATACTCTGTTTGTGGTGGTTCGCCGATTTCATGCATTCTTCAACTTCATGATGGCTCAAAGTGACATCATACCAGAGGAACAAGCGATTGCCCGGGCCCATCGGAATATGAAAACATAAACAATAGAAGATTTGGTCACAATGTGTCCTAACAATTAATAAGAAACCATCCCCATATGCAACATGTTGTGCATCCGAATGTCGACTCCGATGGTTCAGAAGTTGATGATTATGTTTTAATATCTGGTTTTTTAGGTTTAGTTGTCTAGTTTTGTTTATGTTTAATTATGTTGTTTGTTTAGATTTAATTATATATATAACGAGAGACTACTGGTTTCTTATAAGGATAACCAAGGAGGAGATGGTAACCTAGAGAATATTATGTCAGAAGGTTTTGTGAATGTTTGAAGTTAATCACGATTTTCCAAAAAATTGCTTCATTTCAAAATTCGACTTTGAAATCACACAAATATTTCTCATGAGTAAATAGTAATGTTTGGTTTCAATGCTACATGTATGAAGGCAAGGAACATGTAAACGTATTCCAAACCGTTAAGTTATACGCCTTTGAGCTTGCTTGCCGTTTATTTCTTAGCCTCGAGGAGTCAAACCACATTGCAAAACTTGCTTCCTTGTTCAACATATTTTTGAAAGGAATGCTGGAGTTTCCTATAAATTTCCCAGGGACAAGGTTTTATAGCGCAAGTAAGGCAACAGATACCATTAGGATGGAGCTCGTGATGATTATCAAAGCAAGAAGAGTGGAAATTGAAGAAGGAAAGGTGTCATCTTCACAAGACCTCTTATCACATTTGCTTACATCTTCAGACGAAAATGGTAGGTATTTAACGGAGAAAGATATTGCAAACAACATCTTGGTACTACTCTTTGCTGGTCATGACACCTCCACTGCTGCTCTCACTTTTCTCATCAAGAGTCTTGGTGAACACCCTGATATTTATGACAAAGTGTTGAAAGGTTAGTTATATACTTATATATATTTTGTATCATTAACATACTTCAGTAGACATATGCTTTTGGACAATTTATGTGTCACATGTCTTTAGATCAAATTTCAACAAATAATGGGTGAATGACAATTACTTTTAGAGCAATTAGAGATTTCTAAGGCAAAAGAAGTTGGGGGATTGCTGAATTGGGAGGACATACAAAAGATGAGATACTCTTGGAATGTAGTATCTGAAGTCATGAGACTAAATCCACCTGCCACTGGAGCCTTTAGAGAGGCCCTGGTGGATATAGAGTATGCAGGTTATACGATCCCCAAAGGATGGAAGGTAACAAACTTTGCATTTATTTCAGTAAACAAAATATACTTCAGATGAGGATATATATAACAATATAAACATATATGAACTGTTGAATAAAACTGACATTGTAATCCTTTCATGTTGCATTTTCAGATATACCTAAGTTACGCGTCATTACATAAGGACATCGCTAACTTTGAGGATGTGACACGGTTCGATCCATCAAGGTTTGAAGGTGCAGGACCAA
Organism: Helianthus tuberosus; assembly: GCA_030545235.1. NCBI lineage: Eukaryota > Viridiplantae > Streptophyta > Magnoliopsida > Asterales > Asteraceae > Helianthus > Helianthus tuberosus. The sequence continues at coordinate 91,503,802 of CM060432.1, read as the reverse complement.
CTCCATTCACATATGTGCCATTTGGAGGGGGTCCTAGGATGTGTGTAGGGAAAGAATTTGCCAGATTGGAAATACTTACCTTCCTTCATGACATCGTAACCAATTTCAAATGGGAACTGCTGATACCTGAAGAGAAAATTGAATATGATCCTATGCCTACTCCGGTAAAAGGGCTTCCGATTCGCCTCCGTCCTCATCAGGTTGAATTATTTTAGCTTGAATCAGTGTTATAATAATTCAAATTGTGGTATCATTTGAGCTAGAACCTTTTGATTTGCTAGCTCAAATGTTGATGAGTCAAATAAAGAATTCCGGTCACTACTAGTTGTGACACCCGGTTATTTAGGTTGTACCGTACAAATGTAACACGTGTCATGAATAAATAAAAGGCTGTATTTGACTGATATTGATGTTTATATGTGATATTAGATGTGTTGGTAAATCCAAACATTGATAAAAATTATGTTGGCAACAATAAGATAAACGCTTATCGCGTAACGAATAAAATGCGAAACGAAGGTCGGTGACCACCCGATCAATGTCAAAATCCTAAAAATAGTCTGTTATGATTAGAATGGTAATTTTAATCATGTCCAGAAGAAAAAATAAATTAAAACACAAAGAAACTCTATTTTTCGAGTTTGAGCGCGTACCGCGCGATACTGCGCGTATCTGACAAAATCCTGTCAACACAGCAAGTCAAGGAAACTAGTAATTATTTCAGTAATATTTTAGTGGGATTATTTTTATAGAATGATAAAAATAATTTAAGATGCACTAAAACGGGATTAAAACGCTAGATAAAATACCTGGTATCCAATAAAATACCAGTATTGGGCATAAATTATATATGTATATTTATATAAATATGAAAATGTGAGGTGTGTGTGAGAAGACATCAAGGTGGCGGCTAGGGGGGAAGGTTTCACCTTCTCTCTCTTCCACTTGTTGGCCTAGGAGATATCAAGATGATGATTATGCCTTTACAATCATCCAATATCTCACCATATCTCTCCAAAAACTCAAGGCCAAACACCCTCTTACACTACACCATTTCCATTTTCAAACTTGTTCTTGAAGATCTAAGTCTATTCCAAGAAGGTTTCAAGGTGATTTGAAGATCCAAAGGTGTTTTCAATGTGAAACAAGCTCCAAACATCAAAAACCTTGTCAAAACTCACTAAAATCTTGAAAGGTATAAACTTATTTTCAAAATCATATTCTTGATTTTTAGTAATGATAGAAATGTTGGAAAGTTTCTCTTGAACTTGGAATTAATCATAAACTTGAAACTAATAAAGGATGAGATTTTAAACAATATAAAAATGGGTGTGTATGTATGTATGTATGGCCGAAATTTGTATGAGGGTGTGTATTTAGTTGCGTTGTAACACCTTGTAAAATCGTGTCCAATAATGTATCGACACGTGTCCCTAATCCTAACTATGTCAAACGATGACTAGGAGGGACTATTATGGCCAAACAGTTAAAACTTTGAATACGAAAGGACTGAAAGTGTCAACATGCTTAAACTAAGCCTCTGAGTGACATTATACGATATTCATGTTCTCATATTAAGCCACTAGTTGGATAATCAAAACCGTCTGTGATAAATTCAAAAGTTGTGCATCGAATGGTTAAAAGCGTCAACATGTTAATTCTTACCTCTGAGTGACCTTTTAACAAACTCGGAGTGTCGTGATGTTCGATCATACTCTCGGGAATGCCTAATATGGGCTATGTAGAGATTTGATGCCATTAAAAGATAATACACATAAGTTTGTGCGTTAAAAGGACCAAAAGTGTCATAGTGTGAAACTACACCTTTGAGAGACCTTTTAGCGAACCAAGAGTTTTATGATGCTTGGTCATACTCTTGAGTGTTCCTAATATTGGCCAAGGAGGGCTTTTTGTGATAATCATAACAAAACATGCATTATTCGAGCTCAAGGACTATTTACGACAAACTACGAAAGTCTGCCGATTCTCGTAGCGACGTACACTCCGGAACAAGCTCATAAGCTAAACATACCCTAAATACCCTTAACATAGCTTATAAATAAGTTTTGGAGGGTTCGGTGTATGAAAATATGCTTATTTAATCACATGGACTAAAAGCGTCAAAACGGCGAAAGTATGCAAATTCGGGCATATTCTGCATTCTGACCATATCCGTACATCCAAAAAATTTTGTAATCATTAAAATATTATATTTTAGTGATGGGAATGCAAAAATACCATTCGTTGCGTAATTTGGATTGTTTTCGCGTCCGTTCGAACGTTCGTCATAATTAACCGAAAAACGCGACCGTACAACCGAATGAACCGACATCCATGATGTTCCAAGCATATTTCAAGTTACATGTGCCTTAACATCCTTATAGAGCCTAACATTTAGGTTAACGGGTGTTAAAAGTGACAAAACGCGATGAAACAAGTTCCGGGGCCTGAAATGACAAAGTTTGAAAGTTTTTGTGTGTGTATGAGCTGGGCAGGCCGTAGCCTATGCCCCCTGCAGAGTAGCCTACGCCCAGGGTCTGCCAGCTCATGTTTTTTGGCTTGGAGGCCACTCTAAGCATCATAAAACCACCAAAACGAATCTATGGACTTGTTTCCTGATTTGTACATGTTAGGGGACACTTGTAATCATCTCAAGGACCCTCTAAACACTTGGAATGATCTTAAGAATCATCCAAACACTATAAATAGAGCTCCTTGTTGGTCATATTCCTTGCACCATTCCTATTCTTCCTCTCTATCACTCTAAGTTGGGAGCTCCTGAGTATTTGAAGCAAACCATTGAGTTCTCTTCAGTCCTTAGGACCATTGTAAGTGCTCCTTTCATGGCTAGTTATTTTATTTAGCTCTTAAAGTCGAAAAGTCAAGCGTTTACGATAAAACGCTTTGACTTTTAGTAAGACCTTAAAAGGTCAAGCCATTGTTCGCAACGAACATTGCTACGTGATCGTAATTTGGCAGGTGTTAATCCCTCAAAAGGGCACCTCCTAAGAATCACGTTTGTTTGGTCAATTGACGAGTCAACGTAATATTTATTTAAAAAGTCAACGAGTCAGTTTTTAAAATAAATTACGATATGAGTTTAGAAGCATTCTAAATATGTTTTATCACTTAAACAACTCGGTAATAATTATTAGAACATGTGTAAACATGTTCGGCTCGTCAATTCCACTTTTAGGGTCGGTTCGCAACCGAAAGTCGCGTAGTTTGACTTCTACGTTGACTTTTCGTTATAAACCGAATTAGACTAGTATGTTACTGATTTTAGGTTCCTTTATGATCGTAATATAATATAGTATAACCCCGTAAGATTATATTACACGATCGGTTTAGGAATCTGAGTTTATGTGCATGTTCCGTTATTACGCCGTACTTTGACTATAATGCCCTTTTGTTTGAAAATAAGGTTTTAGATATAAATGAGCATGTAAATGAGTTATGTACTAATAAGTAAACATGTTTAGAATATTTTGGTGTTTATAAACTGGTCATAAACTGAGTTTACGCATATAATCGTAAACTATGCTTTTAAAAGGACTAAAATACCCTTTTTAGTCTAAAAATGAGTTTTAAACATAATTTTAGCATAAAACTCATTACCTACTGATATGATATTATAATTAGGATTATTTGGGATGCTAAGTCAGATTGTAAACTGAGTTTAACTTAAGTTTCGTATACAATGCCGATAAATGACGATAATGCCCTTATGGCACATAAAATGCGTTTTAGCGTAATATTCAAAACAAACCTTTTGCTTACTGATTGGTTATGACAAATAAATTTTTTTAACTAATCAAAGCTGGTCATAACATCAGATTTCATAAATTTTCGCATAAATCGTTATTTAACGATATTAACGTCGTTTAGGCGCGTAGTATGGTTTTAAACCATACTTATGAACCAAGACTTGTTACCTACTGATTTTATATATCATATTGAATATTTTTACAGTAGGTATGAGTCCTAAACTCAGAATCCCAAATAAGTTCTCAAAACTATGTGTAAAATGACCAAAATGCCCTTACGACGTATAGTTTGGTCTTAAAGCGTAAACCACACATATATTTGATATCCTACTGATATGATATCATAATTTAAACATTTTTACAGAATGTTTATGACCATTACATCAGATTACTTGCAAGCTCCTTTTATAAGTTGTAAAATTACCAAAATGCCCTTATGAGGCATAATTTGATTTTAAAACCTTAACGGGCATACGAGTTGATATCCTACTGATATTATAACTTGTTTAAAGTATATTGGCATATGGAACTTATTCATGACTCATCCGGTTACCCGTTATCGCTTATACGCGTACGGTTAGACTTACGTAACTAGTTTACATAAGCTTACCGAAAAGGGGTTTAACCTTATTATTTTGATCTCAAAATCTAGAATGTACAATGTTTACCCATATTATACAAGTCCTAGTACTTGTTGGGTTTAAACCACATTCTATTGGGTATACGCTTAATCTAGCGAACCTATTCTTAAGTATCGGGTCATATCAAAAGGTACTACCTTTGGCCCGAATACAATCTAACAGATAATAAATCTGTTCATTCCAGACTATAGTACCCCCAGATAATCGGACTTGGGTCAATAATACTTAGACTTGCGGCTTTTGCCAAATATAGTGTTATTGATTGGAAGCTAGCAAAAAGGTAAATACTCTTGACTTATTTTACTGTAAACTTGGGATGGAAAATATGCCTCTTGGGACGGTTATTACATAAGTAAGTCCCTATGATTGCGCAAAAGTATATGAATACGGTTTAATCCGTTTACTTGATAATTATTGTAATTGGGGGTTATTGATACCATATCCGGACAACCCAATGGGTTAATCAAGTATATAATCTCGTAACAAGAATAATCCCAAGATATATTTAAAAGATCTCCTACGGGTTTTCTAATATGTATAAAATCTTTTCGAAAAACTATTTTTAAAAGAGTCAGTTAATTGTATTTACCAGCTTTGGCTGACGTATTTTCAAAAGATTGTACAACAGGTACCGAACCTTATTATAGTCTGGGATTACGGGTCGGCTAGAATGAAGGCTAAGGAATTTGCACTTCTGAAGCTTAAGGCCTATGATGTCTACGGCTCTGTTTATTTGGATCCTGCCTGTGGGCTTATATCGAACGCTTGTAATTACTTTCATACATTCAAGCTTTATTTTATTAATTTTAATCTAATACTTTCGCTGCATATTATTATATTGTGATAACTGTTATCCAGCCGTCACGATTGTACCCATCCGGGCCCACCGGAAATCGGGGTGTGACAGGTTGGTATCAGAGCTACAGTTTGAGTGAATTAGACACTAGCCCTTAGTGTCTAATCTCAAATATCACCAAAATGTCGCGGACCAGATGAAGAAACTATAATGGGTCACGAACTCGAGGATCTCTACCATGGAGTAGCTTGAAGTTCCATATGGGGAACTACATATGCTTTGGAGACGATGACTCCAATACGAGGATGATAAACCTCGTTATCTGATGATATATCACATGATAATCTTGTGATATCCTAATATCATTTATCCAAAGTCAATCATATTCGATAGACGTTCCGGTGATATCTCACCAGCTGATTAAAGCAGCAACTATTGAAAGTGCACATATATCCACTTTGCACCAAATTTCTATTCTTTGATTCAAATGTTCTCTCATTCTAAAGAATAAGCAGAAAAAGGAATCACTTATTCTGATTCATGCTTAAAGCATATAATTTTGAGTCTTCAAGCTCGATTAATACAAACCCATCTGGGTATATATTTTATTAAATATAAAATTCGGCAAATCTTGCCAGCAAATCTCTTCAACTGGAGTACGACAATGATTTTTATTTCATTGATTTTTAGGAACTACAAATGCCAAACTTAGTTTGATAAAACCGCCATATGATAATTGGCAGTATCTTAGTGTGTCCCATAGATTGCTTTCATGCCTGACCAGTATGACGGTTTAATGCATGGAACCACTAAGATCTCCCAACGGTCATATTGTATTGATATCGGCTAATAGTAAGCATCTAATATAATTTGGCGATATTAATGCCATAAGAAGAATCATTGATTTTATAGAGCCCATTTTATGATTTTTCCTTCTAATAATATGAAGGTCACGTTTATTGCTCCTACCTTATCAAACAGATCTCTTGATTGCGCGATAGACATAGGCCAAAAGCACATATTCCCACCAATAAGTGGTTGAAAAAGTGCAAAAATGTTCGTCCAAATATGAGACGACGTATCCCCAATTCTCCCGATAAGGAGAGGGGTATATATTTAAACGGTGTACTTTATTGAGTCGTACCATATACAGTGTACTTTATTGAGCTGTATCATATACGCTGTACTTTATTGAGGCGTATCCCCAATTGTCCCGATAAGGAGAGGGGTATATATTTAAACGGTGTACTTTATTGAGCCGTACCATATACAGTGTACTTTAATGAGCTGTATCATATACGCTGTACTTTATTGAGGCGTATTCCCGAATCTCCCCATAAAGAGAAAGGGTATATTTTAAATGGTGTACTATATTGAGCGGTATCATATGCACTGTACTATATTGAGGTGATGTAACACCTCGAAAATTCACGTCCTATAATGTGTTGACACGTGTCATATGTTTGAACGTGTGAAAGAATGTTATGAAAGGATTAAAGTTGACAATCATGGAAAGTATGTGAATATACGGGTTCTAAATGTCAACAGTGAATAAATATATTGTACATTAACCCTACATGATGCTCATACCTTCAAACGAATAAATCATGGATCATACGAAGCTAAATATGAAAGAAAGAGAGAGATTACAAACTACAAGGGTTAAATGTGTCAACATGTTTAAGTTATACCTCTGAGTGACCTTTTGACAAACCCGAAGCTTTGTAACGGTTAATTATGATCACTAGAATGCACGATATAAATTTTGTAAAGTTTCGTTTAACGTATGAGAAAGTTTTGATCAAATTCGTGTGCGAGGGGTTAAAGCGTCAACGTTGAAAGTTAGGACTTTTCGGGTAACAATAAAGTTAACCGGGGGCTTAACAAAATGGGTATATGTCTTAAAGCCCCTATAAATCAATTTGGAGGGCTCAAAGTGCAAGAAATGAAGTTGAAACAAAGTTTTGAAGAGCCAAGGACCATAACATAAAAATCTAAAGTTCTGATTTGCAGCAGAAGGGCCTCGCGCCACGCGAAGGTCCCAGGGGGGGCTACGCGTCGCGCTAAGGGTCATCTGATCCGATTTTCTTGGGTTTTTGCCTTCCATAGCCATTATGATCGACCTTTAACCGATTTTACACATCTTTCTTGACCCCTAAACATCTAAGGACAGTTGTTGATGAGTTATGGTCAGTTGTAGACTTGTGTGTCAACATTCTATGGTGGATTAAACACTATAAAAGGCCATGAAGTTGCAACTCATTCTTCACACCTTTCTCTTGCATTCCTGATCATCTCTGGAGCTCAAGACTTCTCTCAAGTGATCTCTGGTCGTTCATAGGACTCTTGTAAGTTTGCTAATCCTTCCTTAGTTAAGTTTTTGCTTAGTAATAGCTTAAAAGTCAAACCGTCGTAATTAACGGTTGACTTTAAGATTAATCACTAATGGTCCAGTGATTAGTCGAATCAAAAGTAGTTATAAGTTGGTAATTATGTGAGTAATAAACCCTTAAAAGGGTTCCCCCTGATTCCCACTCTAACTAGGTCAAATGTCGGGTCAAACTTATTATTAAAAAGTCAACAGGATACTTAATTTACAATTTATGCATAATTAGCAATGTAGAACACATACAACCTGTTTGATCATTAATATAACTTGGTAATTAGTGTAAGAACATGTCTAAACATGTTCAACCCGACAATTTACTGTTTAGACCCGGTTCGGAACCGAAAGTCGCAAAGCTTTGACTTTTGCTTTGACTTCAGTTCTGACCCATTTTGGTATGATTTAGAAATACCTAAGAGCTTCATTTGGACCAGGTTACATGCTATTATAACCCTCTGTGATTATACACCATGGTTCATTAGTTAACCAATTAATACGCATGATTCCGTTAATTGCTCATATATTGACCATTATGCCCTTTTCACCTTAAAACGTGATTTGTGAAAATGTAAAAGTTTAGAAACCTTAGTTACTGATATATAAACTTGTATGCAAAGTTTGACATCAATTTGAGGTGTAGATTGAGAGTTATGCTCATTAGCGTAATTAAGAAGTTTTATGTTAATAAAACGGCGTAATTAACGTATAGCCTAGTTAAGCCTACTTTTTGATATCAAACTTATTACCCACTGATGTAATATATTATTTTAGGATTTTTGAAGATTTTTAATTAATTTTAGGCTGAGCATAACTAATAGTCGTAGGCTTAATCCGGTAATTGTCGGTTTTGCCCTTACGGGCCATAAAATGAGTTTTACATATCTAATCGACTCCAAACCTTTTGCTACTGATCTTAAATGCTAAATAAATTATTTTAAGCCTTCTGGAATAATAAAAATATCAGCTTTATGTATCAAACCCGGAAATGGCCTCTAATCGCCTTATTAAGCGTTTTTAACGCATAGTATGTACTAAAACTATTTTAAACATACAAGGGTTGATACCTACTGATATTTTGGGCAAATTATAATATTTACAGTAAGCAAAAGTTGTTTAACTTAGACTTCAGTTTTGAGCTTTACGGCTTATGTGAAATTTCCAAAATGCCCCTACGGTGCATAGTTTGGTTAAGATTGATAAATTTCACATATATAATTTACCCTACTGTTATAACTTAGTAAAATGAGTATTTTTGCTGATTATATCAGACCTGTAATGTCACGACCCCCGACCCACCCTGGATGGAATCGGGAGCTGCGAACAGACCAGTGGTACCGGTGATTATTTTGAAAACGTTGCAGCGGAAATTTCATCAGGACCGTGAGTTAGGAAAAATGTCAGAGTTTAGAAACACCGGATTTTTATTTATTAATTAGATGGAATAAATCCATGTTTTACAAAGGTAGCTTTAATAAAGATAAATTTGATTACATAAAACAATATTTCTTAATTTGATTTAATTAATAAAATAAGCCACTTCTTGATGCCTTTTTGTGCCGTATCCATCTTTTACTCCAATCTACTGTAATTTCCTTAAACGCGTTTTAAAAAGGTTTTGTCAGCGGAAAATACTGAGTGAATCATTCTATTTACATAAAATAACACATAGTTATTAATTACAGCATAAGAGCGATTACAATGGCTTCTATCTTATTTTTATCTGGCGCTCTGTCACAATGGTGACGATGGTCATACCACTATTAGATCAATGAACCTAAATAGTGATAATTATCCCTAGTAGGTCAATGAACCTAACTGGGAGAAAATTAGTAATGTGCACAATACCCCACTAACCAGTAATTCAAGATATCCACGACTTAATCCCTGTAATTATAACTTTTGAAAATAATTTGAGATATTGTAAAATAGTTGATAAAAAGAGAATGACTCACATTATAATCATGCAGATTCATATGGCCAAAGTTTAGTCTACAGATAAGCCTTGATATATTGCAGATTTATACAGGCAGAGCTTAGCATATTGATTTAGCTTTTGTAACCTAGTGCACACGAACTAGGTAGGTAACTTAATACAACATTTACGATAAGTCACGAGATTAAAACCCTCACAACGAATGACAAAGTGCAATCACTTAAACATCCACCGGATTCATAACGAATGACATAGTATTCGCCGAATTCGGGTGGTACTCAAACATCCTGACGAAATCACAACTAATGACAAAGGATAGCGCTTAAACATCCATCGGATAGTTTAGATCGATCGGACATCGAATTGTAGCAGCGATCGAGTTAATACCCTGTATCGTAGCAGCACCCCCTCTACTAATTAGTGATTCGTGTGTGTTTTTAGAGTATTTGGACGATATCTCAGCGTATATTTCGAGTTTGATCATCGTTCAATCGCCAGAAATCAAGTCCCAATGTTCTGCTATTTATACTCGATTTTGACCTGGCTTACGGACCGTAAGACTCAACCCTTACGGTCCGTAAGGGTCATGTTTTCGCTATAGGGTGGCCACGTGTGGGAGTAGGCCTGCTGAGTTGACGAAACGTTTAAATTCGATATTTATAATAACTTATAAGGATAATCGTTGAGTAGGGAATGCCCCCCTGAGTTTTAGGGGCCCTGATCCTGATTCTGATTGTTCTGAAATTTTTAGGGTTTGCGTAGAATCACTTGGGTGTCTCAATTAGCGTTTCCTCTTGGATAAAATAATAAAATAAATAGGACTTTTAATGAGGGTTGTTACATTCTCCCCACCTTAATAAAAATCTCGTCCTCGAGATTTACTGGAATAAGTATGAATACTTTTTCTTCATCTCAGATTCCAACTCCCAAGTGTATTTGGGTTATGATATTTCTTTTAGACTTATGTCACCTTTTAGTTAATAAAAATAATATTAAAGTAGATGACACAAAATTTAAAATATCGAATTTTGTGAATACAAGTTGTATCTTAAGTAGGATTCAATGGATCAACTGAATTAGTTCAAGAAATCGATGACAAATGAATGAAATGAAATGATATAATTTCCAAAGTGATTAGGTTCAAGCCAAAAGATAGATATTTAAAATGAATGTGAAGGACTTTTAAAATCAATAAAATTCTTTGTCAAAAGGAAGCTTACTTTGATTGGCAACTGAGGAAGACTTAGAATTGACAGGTTCCAAAAGAAATAAAAGCATGAAAAATGATTTGTCAAATATTTATGATATTAGAAAATCAAAGTATTGAGAGGAGTAAATTACAAAGATACACAAAAAGACAATAGAGTTAGTGTATCATCATTTAACGTTCCAATTTGTTTTAATTGTGAAACAATATGATAGTATACTATTTAGTAGTAACTATATTTTTCATACTATATCCTAGAGATTGAAATAAGAACAAGTTGTTTTGTCATGACCAACTATTATATTATATTTTGTAAAGCAAATGTAATATATTATTTGTGTCCATATCTGAATCGTATCTTATATATCAAATATAAATATTATATATTTATTTGTTACATGTTTTTACTATATGTAAATGGTTACCAAAAATAAATTTTAGTATTTTACTATACTAAAAATAACTTATGTAATATATATTGCAAGGAAATTATTACATTACAAAATATTTTAGTATTATTATTTTGTAAAATAATTCACTATTGTTAAATAAAAGTTGTAAATAGAGATGTAAAAATATTTATTGTACAAAAGTATTTGTAAAATGTTTTGTAAATATATATAACACTTAATGGTCCGATTCTATGTGATTACTTATTTTCATTTTGAAATCATATAACGTTGTGAATGTATTTACAAATATTGAAAACGTAGACTATTCTTATAATGTTTCCTTAACCTACTTAGTTGATGACTACCATATTATTCTTATATGGTCATTTTCTTGCCAAAGCGTTACATAGTTACTAAAAATATGTGATACTTTAATTTATTAAATATCTTTTCCTTTTATGATATCATAAAGTAAAATCAAAATCCGTGGTAATTTCGACAAAATAATGATATATGTTTTATTAATATGTTGATCCAACTATCCTAGAATTCACGATCATTATTTTAAAATTAAATATGTTTAACTATAAGATTTTACAATAATATATTTTAAATCATAAAAGTAAAATAGTAAATGTTTATTTTAATATCAAGCATACTTAAATATTGGCTTGAGTAAAATATATATTAAAATGTATATATTTATAAAAGTATTGTAGAATATTTAAACAAGATGAATAATTAAATATAAGTATAAATGTCTTGTTCATGAATACTTAGACAGTTATTTAGATAATTTTATTCGTTTCTCTAATTCTTGTATTGTTTTATGAAAATATGTCTTCTCCTTATAGTACAAAGTATATATATATTTTTATAAAATTAAAATTTATTAAATAAGTATGATGACTTAATTTATATATATTAACTAGTCATTATCATGGTGGATATTGGTTAGTGCTGCCTTGTTTAAGCATAGGTGGCCAGTCCATGCCTAACTAAGGCTAGGCTATTTAATACCTGCCCCTGACAATAACCTTAGTACTTAAAATAATACTAATACTTCTATTATTAATTTATTATTAATAATAAAACTAATATTAATTATCAATAATAAATAACTGAAAGTAAACTTAAATGAGAGTATAATTCAACATAAATTTTATATATATATATATATATTTATATATATATATATATATAAATTTTTACCTTAATGGTTTAACAAAATATAGAAATTAGGTAATCAATTATGTAAGTTTCCATATAAAATAAATTTTATATATAATGTTTTTCAATTGAAGATGTTAAAGCAATAATTATCACGAAAGACTACATTGATGTTTAAAAGATACATTGAAATATGACAAGAATTTGTGTATCATTATCTTAGCACACGATTTATATTAAGATGGCTTTTATAATTTATATAAATAATTAAATCCGTATATGATATATATAAACGAGATTAGTGCAAGCTTTAAATTTTTGTGAAAATGTCAGTACAAGGTGACCGTGATCAAAGAAATGATTCAATGAAGTTGAAGACTAAACAAGCCTATTATGGTTCAAAACAAATGAAGTGTTTGTGGGTGACTATTTTGAATATGATAGCTTACATCTACCATATGGGATCTTGAAATGAATGTGAGTAAGTCAAATAATTTGAATTTAAACAAAACAAGTTTTTTAATAAGAAAGTTCGGACGTGGTTCCTTATAGAAACTATGTATGCCAAAGAAAATTAAAATTTTCAAGAAATTTATTGACTCGATATTAAGGATTTATTTGTTTTGCAATAATGCGGTTCATAGTACAGAAAGTGGAATGATATTTGAGTTTGGATAAAATAACAAATCGGAATGAAATCCTCCTGTGGTCTTGATAAATCAAATGAATCACATGCGCAACAAACAGTGCATGTGTAATGTGTGAATTTTATCAAGAAATGAAATAGATCAATATTTGCTACTATGAAAGAAATCCTTATGGTATGATGACTATTAGGAAAAGTAGAAATGCGAAAGTCAACTTATTTTATACAGAAGTCAGAATGTCAACGAAAGAAATATGAGAACTTTATCTGGAATTTCGTGTGATAATTGTTGTTAAGTGACATTACTAGAGAATGTCGAATAAAATGAAATAGGGAATTTGCAAAGGTATGTGACTTCTTTTGCAGTGATAATATTTACTCCGATTAGACTGTGCACAGATGTTTGTGAAATCCTGTTCTAGTGTACCTTAGCAAGATTCATGTTGTTTGTAGGATTACGTGGCAAAGTGCTTTTTTTTTTATTAGTAGTTCTTCTACTGACGAAATTAACATTGGTGTCATCGTGCCTATTTTATATTTTCCAAAGGTCTTGCCTCAAAAGTTGTGTATGATATACTTTAACTTCTGTGGACTTATAATTAAATTTTCATGTTTTTTCTTGTACCTTATCACAATTTTACATGATTATTACTTGCGTTAATAGTTTATGGTAACGTGTTAGAAATTCTTTACACTTGTGATGGTATCCCAACTTAATAGGTTTCTATCGTTTATTATTGTCGCTTGAGTTACTAGGCAGATAATTAAACAAAATAATGTTTGCTATTGGAAAAGAGATTCCTAATAAAGAAATCTAGACACATATGCTTGTGCTTTATTCGTATTTGGCTTTTGGAATTCCTTATAGATATATATATATCTATATAATCATATATTTCACATGCTGAAATAAACATATCATCTATCAGGTCAATGTATTTAACAGATTCATAAAAAAAAATCAGTCAAATATCTGGTCATAATACTATTTAGGGAAATCTTGTCACTCGTTTGACATATTATATACCCCGTCTTATCCGATTCGCGCCGGAGCGGTAACCTCAGTATATCCGGACAAACTGGAGAGTCTGCTACACCATACCCAGTCTTGCCGGAAAAATTTTCTATTTCCCATAAATAGTATCTTTTCAAGATTTAAAAAGTGCCTTTTTCATTAGGGCTTTTATCCAGAATTAGGGAAATTTGTATTCCCGTAACATATCTTTATTCTAGACCAAATAATATCAATAAGCAATAATTACTATTAATTCTAGCTTATTTATCATATCTTGCAATATTCTAATTACCATTCTTATGGTATATAAAAACCCATCATAATTTATTTACACAAGTACTTAGCTTATCTCGAAGCTGATACTAAGGCATCTTTTCTTAAGTTCAAGTCTAAATGCTATCATGTGTGCTACCAGTTAATAGGAGTCTTCTAACTCTTTTATATAAACTTAGGTATTATTATTACAACACCTAAAAAGGCTTGAAGCAGTGGCTCTGATACCACCTTCTGTCACGGCCCCCGACCCACCCTGGATGGAATTGGGAGCTGCGAACAGACCAGTGGTACTGGTGATTATTTTGAAAACGTTGCAGCGGAAATTTCATCAGGACCGTGAGTTAGGAAAAATGTCAGAGCTTAGAAACACCGTATTTTTATTTATTAATTAGATGGAATAAATCCATGTTTTACAAAGGTAGCTTTAATAAAGATAAATTTGATTACATAAAACAATATTTCTTAATTTGATTTAATTAATAAAATAAGCCACTTCTTGATGCCTTTTTGTGCCGTATCCATCTTTTACTCCAATCTACTGTAATTACCTGAAACGCGTTTTAAAAAGGTTTTGTCAGCGGGAAATACTGAGTGAATCATTCTATTTACATAAAATGACACATAGTTATTAATTACAGCATAAGAGCGATTACAATGGCTTCTATCTTATTTTTATCTGGCGCTCTGTCACAATGGTGACGATGGTCATACCACTATTAGATCAATGAACCTAAATAGTGATGATTATCCCTAGTAGGTCAATGAACCTAACTGGGAGAAAATTAGTAATGTGCACAATACCCCACTAACCAGTAATTCAAGATATCCACGACTTAATCCCTGTAATTATAACTTTTGAAAATAATTTGAGGTATTGTAAAATAGTTGATAAAAAGAGAATTACTCACATTATAATCATGCAGATTCATACGGCCAACGTTTAGTCTATAGATAAGCCTTGATATATTGCAGATTTATACAGGCAGAGCTTAGCATATTGATTTAGCTTTTGTAACCTAGTGCACACGAACTAGGTAGGTAACTTAATACAGCATTTATGATAACTCACGAGATTAAAACCCTCACAATGAATGACAAAGTGCAATTACTTAAACATCCATCGGATTCATAACGAATGACAGAGTATTCCCCGAATTCGGGTGGTACTCAAACATCCTGTCGGAATCACAACTAATGACAAAGGATAGCGCTTAAACATCCATCGGATAGTTTAGATCGATCGGACATTGAATCGTAGCAGCGATCGAGTTAATACCCTGTATCGTAGCAGCACCCCCTCTACTAATTAGTGATTCGTGTGTGTTTTTAGAGTATTTGGACGATATCTCAGCGTATATTTCGAGTTTAATCGTCGTTCAATCGCCAGAAATCAAGTTCCAATGTTCTGCTATTTATACTCGATTTTGACCTGGCTTACGGACCGTAAGACTCAACCCTTACGGTCCGTAAGGGTCATGTTTTCGCTATAGGGTGGCCACGTGTGGGAGTAGGCCTGCTGAGTTGACGAAACGTTTAAATTCGATATTTATAATAACTTATAAGGATAATCGTTAAGTAGGGAATGCCCCCCTGAGTTTTAGGGGCCCTGATCCTGATTCTGATTGTTCTGAAATTTTTAGGGTTTGCGTAGAATCACTTGGGTGTCTCAATTAGGGTTTCCTCTTGGATAAAATAATAAAATAAATAGGACTTTTAATGAGGGTTGTTACATGTAACTCAGGTTAATACTTAAACTCTTTTATAACATTGTAAATGACCAAACTACCCTTACAAGGCATAGTTTGTGTTTAAATACGTTTCGGGCATAATAAAAGACATCTTACTGATGTCACAACATATTTGAAGCATATTAACTTAGGAAACCTGTATATGGCTCTAATAATTACCCGTTACGCTTATTACGCGTTCGGTTCAGTTTATGTAACTAGTTTACATAAATTAGCCGAAACGGGTCAAACCTTATCAGTTTTACCTCAAAATCCAGAATGTGTTTGAAATACCCATATTAAGCAAGTCTCTGAACTTGTCGGGTCTAAATCACATTCTATCCGGTCTTCGCTTAATCGTGCGTACGAACCGTATCTTTGAAACTAACCGGTCTAAGCTTAAGCTTAACTAAAGACCCGTTAGGATTCTAATAGGTTATTATAAACCTTCGTTCCAGATTAGGAGTACCAGTAAAAGCTACTTGCGTTTTCTTATTGTGATTTATACTTTGTTCAGGTAAATACCTTTAACTTATTTTCCCTATACGGGCTTGGGTTACGGTATATAAAATACCGCTTGGTCGGGCATCAAATCTTCCATCGTTTGGTGGTTAATTGAATAATTTGATCGGCCCGTTTAAATAGTCTTGTTACTTAAAGCCTTTGGGGGGTTAATGACCATGTCCCGGATATCCCTGGCATCATTTTATGAAATGGCCACGACTTAAGCGCGGGGTGTAGGCGTACACCCGTCAGTGCACAAAAGAATAATGTGGTGTATCTATTAATCTTTAACTCGGACACGATCAGGGCTACTAAACGCACAAGGAACATGTAATCCATTCACAAGATTATATATTTAAATAATTCTCCCAAGTTATAAAATGTTTGTGCCATGTGCATCCAAACCAATTTTTAATCATTTTTATTATGAGTCAGTTGATTGTATTTACTAGTGTAAACTGACGTATTTTCCCAAAAAGATTAAATGCAGGTACTAAGCGTAATTGGCTGGGATTTCTCCTTAGCATCAATAGAAGTCTCGCAAGCTTAAGATGCCTAAAGTCTGTTGAACTATTGTTTCCATTTTATTTTCGATCCGTCTGTGGATAAACAATCGACTGTTGTGATACATGATATTACAATATTATATTCGGTTGAATTATATCTTTCATTTGCTTCCGTTGTGCATATTAAATATTGTGTTGTTTGACTATTATGTTGCCAACCACGTCACGATACTCCCCACCGGGCCCACCGGTGACACGTGGAAATCGGGGTGTGACAGGTTGGTATCAGAGCCAACACTGAGTGAATTAAGCACTAGCCTTTTGTGTTTAATCTCAGTTACACAATTGCACATATCTAAACTTTCGAGTCTAGACAAATAACATAGGACAAATTCGACTTTGTTTGGTTTTTGTTTTGTCCTTTATTTTATATATATTCTTGTCGTTATCTCATGTTGTATTGACAGAATTAAAAATGCCGCCAAGATTCTTTCGAAGAAGAGGACGTGGAAAGGGGCCAATCACCGCCCCCAATGACAACGAGGCAGGACCTTCGCATGTGCGAGCTCCTTCCACCACCGAGAGTGACGATCCCTGACAAAACCGGAGGAACCTCTTCGAGCCGGCTAGACGGTCGGTTTCGCACAGTTCAACACCTCCTGTTCATAACCCTTACGGGCCACAGCCGGAGTATGAGCCCAACAACCCTCAACCCTCCTACATACCTTTACAGCGATCTTTATCGCACCACTCCTTTGGTGACCCTACACCTGTCTTCAGGGGCCGGTTTAACCCGGCCAATTATATACAAGAACCAGTGGGTTTCAACCCGTTGGGACCAGAGGACCACTTCTCGGGGGACAACGCGATGGATATGGACGAGGACACGGATCCCGTCGAACCTGCTAG
This sequence comes from Helianthus tuberosus, assembly GCA_030545235.1. Classification (NCBI taxonomy): domain Eukaryota; kingdom Viridiplantae; phylum Streptophyta; class Magnoliopsida; order Asterales; family Asteraceae; genus Helianthus; species Helianthus tuberosus. Next base: position 91,485,927 of record CM060432.1, on the reverse strand, counting down.
TGGCACACCAAACCATCCCATAGAGATGGTTCATCTTTTCACGGATCACCCTACCAGGGTCCGGACAGTTACATGGCGCGATTTAACCAGCACGAATGGTACTTCACACCCTCGCATCATTCGTCGCCTCATCAGCAGCAGCAGCAGCAGCAGGATCCCTCTGTGGATTCATGGTTTGTGGCAGTCACGCCACTGCCTCCACCGCCACCAGTTCAACCGGCACCTCCTCAACCGCCGAGGCGTAGGAGGACGGGCGTACGTATGTCTGCGCAAGCGGGGGATTTCCATTTTAGCTCCCCACGCCAATCAAGTGGCAGTCACTACCCGCCACTTCAGGAAGACCCACAGATGGGTGGGCCTTCGCAACCAGTTGCTCAGCAACCACCACCGATGGGTTTTGATAACCCAATTCCAGCATACACGGGTTCTATGGCGTATAACCCGTTTGAACAACCAGCTCACACCAACTACGGTTACGCTGAAGCCGACCCATACATGGTAGCGGCAAATTACAACGCCTTTAACCCAGAAGGACCTTATGGAGCTCCTTGGGGAGGAGGGTACCCAACTCATGGGTACCAGATACCGGCCAGACCTATCATACGGACGCAATCACAGCCGCCACGGTTTTCTCCCCCAGAACGGGAGGAAATTCTTCAGAGACTGGATCAGGTTGAGCGGGACTTTCACCGCGACCGCATGGAGAGACAAAGCTTCTTCCAAGGATTGACAAGTTTGATCAAAAGGAAGAGCAAGAAGGACCACTGAATCCTTCCAATTGTTGTTGAGCCCCTGTGTGGGCCAGTCTTGCTGTTTAAACCCCTGCGTGGGTATGCTTGTTTGTTTTGACCCCTGTGTGGGTCTATCTTTCTGTTAACCCCTACGAGGGTATGTTATTGTTTAAATCCTTGCGTGGACTATTATGTTGTTTGTGTAAGTCCCTGTGTGGACTATTATGATGTTTGTTGTTAAGCCCCTGCGTGGGTAAATCCTTGTTTAAACCCCTGCGTGGGTAAGTTTGTTTATTAAAAAGTCCCGTTTAGGGCGACGTGTAACCTTTTAATAAATTAATGGAATGTAAGTTTATAAATTTCATTTTTGCTATTATCTGCATAAATATATTATATGAAATAAATAAATCAAAATCATCCCTTTTAATAATAATCTGCCTATTTAAATATTGAATAAGAATCTTAAGAGTGAAACCTAGCCTGAGTGTCATTATAAAGACCTGGCCATGATGGTAAGACCTGTTTAAAAGTTTCAAATCCCTGTTAACATTTGTAAACATGTTAACGCTCCTGGCAGACGTGATTCATTAAAATCACACATGTCATTCTTATTATTGGATTCTTCAAAAGATTCCTAACCCAAGTGTATGATCTCTGAATCATGGGTTTAGATCATCAATTGAGATTATCATATTTTGACCATACGTGATAATATAGCGCCTACGTGCCCTGCTCATTTCCATATGAGCCAAAAGACAGTGGTAGCGATGACTCCCTGTCAGATAAAGGTAATGAACTAGGTTCAAACCTTCATGCTTTGATTCTCTGAAATCATTGCTTATAAATTAAAATGTCCATGTGACTAGGCCTTTTGTGCCACAAATAAAACTGTTATTGTTTTATAATTAGGATAAATTATGAAAGAAATCCTAAATAAATATGATAAATAAATTAACCAAATATGGTCTCTGTTTACCATGGTTAATGAATTACCCTAAAGGGCAATTCCATAATAAACTCCCAAATAAACTATTGTCCTTGTTTTCTGTAACAGTTCAATTAAAATGGCTACCTCTGACGAAATTAATTTAACGGGTGCTGAATTGAAAGCGTTGGTAGATGACGCAGTTACAAAGGCCTTGGAACGGCAGAACGAAGAGTATAGTGGGACTCGGAGTAGGACCCTATCTACTCCGCATCCAAAGCCGCCTTCCAAGAAGGAAGAACTGAAGAAAGATGATGATCGACTCTCCTCGAACCACCACAGTGCTCCATCTCAGCAGGTTGTACTAAATCAAGGACCCCGTGACAAGGGTTGCTCTTATAAATATTTTGTTTCCTGCAAACCCCAGGATTTCACTTGGGAGAAAGGAGCCATTGACTGTATGACGTGGCTGGATGAGATGGACACGGTTGTGGATATCAGCGGATGCGCTGAGAGGGATGTAGTCAAGTTTGTGTTGCAATCTTTTATGGGTGAAGCTTTAGCCTGGTGGAGATCACTGATTCAAGCCACCGGGAAAATCCCATTGTACAACATGTCTTGGGAACAATTTGTTGCCCTTATCAGGGAAAATTACTACCCTCAGCATGAGGTGGAGAAGATAGAGTCTGATTTTCTATCATTGGTGATGACAAACCTTGACTGTCAAGCTTACCTCATGAGCTTCAACACAATGTCCCGATTGGTTCCGTATCTGGTAACCCCGAAACCAAAAAGAATAGCTCGTTTTATCGGTGGTTTAGCCCCGGAAATTAAGGCAAGCGTGAAGGCTTCTCGGCCAGCTACTTTTAGATCTGTAGCTGACATATCTTTGTCCTTCACTTTGGATGCGGTCAGGCAAAGATCGCTGAGGAATAAGGATGCTGAGAAGAGAAAACGTGAAGATGATAATTCACGGAGGTCGAGCAAGAAGCACCGTGGAAACGGTGACAACAAGAAGGGGTCTGAGTCAAGGAAAGATGGGCACCAGTCTGGTGATAAGCCCAAATGCAAGATTTGCAAGAAACAGCACTTTGGAAAGTGCAGACTAGAATCGAACTCGCAAAGAACTTTTGCTTGCGGGATATGCAAGTCCACGGATCACAAGACCTTGGATTGCAAAAAGCTGAAAGATGCAACTTGCTATAGCTGTAATGAGAAAGGGAACATTAAAACCAACTGCCCTAAATACGCCAAGAAGCCTGAAGAGGCCAAGAAGACAAATGCTAGAGTCTTCAGAATGGATGCCAAAGAAGCGGTTCTAGACGACAATGTGATTACAGGTACTTTCCTTGTAAATGATGTCTATGCAAGAGTACTTTTTGATTCAGGCGCTGATAAGTCTTTCGTAGATAATAAGTTTTGTGAATTGTTGAAATTACCTGTCAAAATCTTAAGTGCGAGTTATGAGGTGGAGTTAGCAGATGGCACACTAGAAACCGTCTCTACTGTGTTAGATGGATGTGTTATATCCATTAAGAACCACTTTTTTCCTATGTCTCTACTTCCCTTTAAGTTGGCCGGTTTTGACATAGTTTTGGGTATGGACTGGTTATCTCATAACCAGGCCCAAATTGTCTGCAACAAGAAACAAGTGGTAATAAAGACTCCGTCTGGTGAATCACTTACCATTCGGGGAGATACCCAGTATGGACTGCCTGAGCAAGTGACCATGCTCAAGGCTTCAAAGTTTTTAAAGAAGGGTTGTGTCATCTACATGGAACAAGTGATTATTGATGAGCCTAAACCGAAGATAGAAGACATCCCCGTCATTTCTGAATACCTTGAAGTATTTCCGGAAGAACTACCTGGTTTGCCACCAGATAGGCAAGTGGAATTCAGGATTGATATCATCCCTGGAGCAGCTCCAGTTGCTAGAGCACCTTACAGGTTGAAGCCAACGGAGATGAAGGAATTAAGAACGCAACTGGATGAATTGCTAGCTAAAGGTTTCATTAAACCTAGTTCGTCTCCATGGGGAGCACCAGTCTTGTTTGTCAAGAAGAAGGATGGATCGATGCGTCTGTGCATCGATTATCGTGAACTTAATAAGGTCACGATAAAGAATAGGTATCCTTAGCCCAGGATCGACGATTTGTTCGATCAATTGCAAGGGGCAAGTTATTTCTCGAAGATTGACTTAAGGTCAGGCTACCACCAACTGAAGGTTAGAGATGAAGACGTACATAAAACTGCATTTAGGACTCGTTATGGTCATTACGAGTTCCTAGTGATGCCTTTTAGGCTCACTAATGCACCTGCCGCGTTCATGGATCTCATGAATCGCATTTGCAAGCCTTACTTAGATAAATTCGTCATCGTTTTCATCGACGACATTCTTATTTACTCGAAGAACCAAGCTGACCATGAGAAACACCTTCGCTGTATTCTCAAACTCCTGCATCAGGAGAAGCTCTATGCCAAATTCTCCAAGTGTGAATTTTGGCTTCGAGAAGTCCAATTCCTTGGACACGTGGTTAGTGAGCGTGGTATCTAAGTGGATCCCGCTAAGGTGGAAGCTGTTATGAACTAGCAAGAGCCAAAGACGCCTATAGAGATTCGTAGCTTCCTGGGATTGGTAGGATATTACAGGCGTTTCATCGAAAATTTTTCAAGGATTGTTGCACCCCTAACCTCCTTAACTAAGAAGAAAGTAATGTTCGTTTGGGGCCCCAAGCAGCAAGAGTCCTTTGATATCCTAAAGCAAAAGATGAGCAACGCCCCGGTACTGACATTGCCAGATGGAATAGAAGATTTTGTGGTTTACTGCGATGCATCGCACACTGGCATGGGGTGTGTGCTTATGCAGAAAGGCAAAGTTATTGCCTATGCATCACGACAGTTAAAGGTGCATGAAAAGAATTACACCACCCATGACTTAGAGTTGGGTGCCGTTGTATTCGCACTAAAACTGTGGAGGCATTATCTATATGGAATCAAGTGTGTGATCTATTCTGATCACAAGAGCCTCCAGCACTTGTTTAATCAGAAGGATTTAAACATGAGGCAACGCCGTTGGATGGAGACTTTAAATGATTATGATTGTGAAATCAGATATCATCCCGGAAAGGCGAATGTAGTCGCTGATGCCTTGAGTCGAAAGGAAAGGATGAAACCTATCCGAATCAATGCCAAGCGCATGGAGATAAAGAACAGTTTGACTGAAAGGTTGTTAGCTGCACAGAAGGAAGCTGTGTTGGAAGCTAACTATCCTAATGAAAAGCTAGGAGTAACTGAGGAGCAGTTATCTCTTGGCAAAGACGGAATTCTGAGACTGAATGGACGAATATGGGTTCCAATTTATGGAGGACTTCGAGATGTTATCCTCCAGGAAGCCCATAGTTCTAAATATTCCGTTCATCCTGGAGCTGATAAGATGTAGCAGGATCTAAGGGCAAATTATTGGTGGATAGGCTTGAAAAAGTCTGTAGCTGCCTATGTAGCTAAGTGCTTGACTTGTGCGCAAGTCAAAGCAGAACATCAAAAGCCGTCAGGCTTGCTACAACAGCCTGAACTTCCTACGTGGAAGTGGGAAATGGTAACTATGGATTTTATCACCAAGTTACCTAAGACAAGGAAAGGAAATGATACAATATGGGTTATAGTTGACAGACTGACTAAGTCAGCCCATCTCTTACCCATCAAGGAGACTTATAGCTCCGACATGTTAGCCCAGTTATACGTGGATAAGATTGTAGCCTTACATGGCATACCTGTGTCTATTATCTCTGACAGAGATACTAGATACACGTCACATTTTTGGAAGAGTTTCCAACAATCTTTGGGCACGCGTTTGAATTTTAGTACGGCTTACCATCCTCAGACAGACGGTCAGAGTGAGCGTACTATTCAAACTTTGGAAGACATTCTACGTGCATGTGTGATCGATTTGGGTGGTAGTTGGGATAACCACCTACCACTAATTGAGTTCTCCTACAACAATAGCTACCACACCAGCATAAAGGCTGCGTCTTTCGAGGCCTTATACGGTAGAAAGTGTAGAACTCCCGTTTGTTGGGCGGAAGTCGGAGACGTCCAATTATCAGGACCAGAGATAGTCTTTGAAACGACGGACAAGATTGTCTAGATTCGTGACCGTCTCAAAGCTGCCCGAGATAGGCAGAAGAGCTACGCAGATCCAAAGCATAAATCTTTTCACTTCGAAGTAGGTGACAAGGTGTTGCTTAAAGTATCACCCTGGAAGGGAGTGATGCGATTTGGTAAGAAAGGCAAGCTAAGCCCGAGATACATAGGACCTTTCGAGGTTATCGAACGCGTCGGGTCAGTTGCCTATAAGTTAAACTTACCTGAAGAGCTCAGTGGAATTCACAATGTGTTCCACATCTGCAATCTGAAGAAGTGCTTCGCTGATGAATCACTGGTTATACCACATACAGATGTGCATATAGATGAGAGCTTAAAATTCGTGGAAAAACCATTGTCGATTGAAGATCGATAGGTTAAGAAGCTTCGAAGGCAGCATGTACCTATTGTAAAGGTCAAATGGGATGCCCGTAGAGGTCCCGAATATACGTGGGAGGTTGAATCCACAATGAAAGAAAAGTACCCTTATTTATTTCAGTAAATCTCGGGTCGAGATTTATTTTAAGGGGGTGAGGATGTAACACCTCGAAAATTCACGTCCTATAATGTGTTGACACGAGTCATATGTTTGAACATGTGAAAGAATGTTATGAAAGGATTAAAGTTGACAATCATGGAAAGTATGTGAATATACGGGTTCTAAATGTCAACAGTGAATAAATATATTGTACATTAACCCTACATGATGCTCATACCTTCAAACGAATAAATCATGGATCATACGAAGCTAAATATGAAAGAAAGTGAGAGATTACAAACTACAAGGGTTAAATGTGTCAACATGTTTAAGTTATACCTCTGAGTGACCTTTTGACAAACCCGAAGCTTTGTAACGGTTAATTATACTCACTAGAATGCACGATATAAATTTCGTAAAGTTTCGTTATCGTATGAGAAAGTTATGATCAAATTCGTGTGCGAGGGGTTAAAGCGTCAACGTTGAAAGTTAGGACTTTTCGGGTAACAATAAAGTTAACCGGGGGCTTAACAAAATGGGTATATGTCTTAAAGCCCCTATAAATCAATTTGGAGGGCTCAAAGTGCAAGAAATGAAGTTGAAACAAAGTTTTGAACAGCCAAGGACCATAACATAAAAATCTAAAGTTCTGATTTGCTGCAGAAGGGCCTCGCGCCACGCAAAGGTCCCAGGGGGGGGGGGGGCTACGCGTCGCGCTAAGGGTCATCTGATCCGATTTTCTTGGGTTTTTGCCTGCCATAGCCATTATGATCGACCTTTAACCGATTTTCCACATCTTTCTTGACCCCTAAACAACCCCTAAACATCTAGGGACACTTGTTGATGAGTTATGGTCAGTTGTAGACTTGTGTGTCAACATTCTATGGTGGATTAAACACTATAAAAGGCCATGAAGTTGCAACTCATTCTTCACACCTTTCTCTTGCATTCTTGATCATCTCTGGAGCTCAAGACTTCTCTCAAGTGATCTCTGGTCGTTCATAGGACTCTTGTAAGTTTGCTAATCCTTCCTTAGTTAAGTTTTTGCTTAGTAATAGCTTAAAAGTCAAACCGTCGTAATTAACGGTTGACTTTAAGATTAATCACTAATGGTCCAGTGATTAGTCGAATCAAAAGTAGTTATAAGTTGGTAATTATGTGGGTAATAAACCCTTAAAAGGATTCCCCCTGATTCCCACTCTAACTAGGTCAAATGTCGGGTCAAACTTATTATTAAAAAGTCAACAGGATACTTAATTTACAATTTATGCATAATTAGCAATGTAGAACACATACAACCTGTTTGATCATCAATATAACTTGGTAATTAGTCTAAGAACATGTCTAAACATGTTCAACCCGACAATTTACTGTTTAGACCCGGTTCGGAACCGAAAGTCGCAAAGCTTTGACTTTTGCTTTGACTTCAGTTCTGACCTGTTTTGTTATGATTTAGAAATACCTAAGAGCTTCATTTGGACCAGGTTACATGCTAGTATAACCCTCTGTGATTATACACCGTGGTTCATTAGTTAACCAATTAATACGCATGATTCCGTTAATTGCTCATATGTTGACCATTATGCCCTTTTCACCTTAAAATGTGATTTGTGAAAATGTAAAAGTGTAGAAACCTTAGTTACTGATATATAAACTTGTACGCAAAGTTTGACATCAGTTTGAGGTGTAGATTGAGAGTTATGCTCATTAGCGTAATTAAGAAGCTTTATGTTAATAAAACGGCGTAATTAGCGTATAGCCTAGTTAAGCCTACTTTTTGATATCAAAATTATTACACACTGATATAATATATTATTTTGGGATTTTTTAAGATTTTTAATTAATTTTAGGCTGAGCATAACTAATAGTCGTAGGCTTAATCCGGTAATTGTCGGTTTTGCCCTTACGGGCCATAAAATGAGTTTTACATGTCTAATCGACTCCAAACCTTTTGATACTGATCTTAAATGATAAATAAATTATTTTAAGCCTTCTGGAATAATAAAAATATCAGCTTTATGTATCGAACCCGGAAATGGCCTCTAATCGCCTTATTAAGCGTTTTTAACGCATAGTATGTACTAAACCTATTTTAAACATACAAGGGTTGATACCTACTGATATTTTGGGCAAATTATAATATTTTAACAGTAAGCAAAAATTGTTTAACTCAGACTTCAGTTTTGAGCTTTACGGCTTATGTGAAATTACCAAAATGCCCCTACGGTGCATAGTTTGGTTAAGATTGATAAATTTCACATATATAATTTACCCTACTGTTATAACTTAGTAAAATGAGTATTTTTGATGATTATATCAGACCTGTAATGTCACGGCCCCCGACCCACCCTGGATGGAATCGGGAGCTGCGAACAGACCAGTGGTACCTGTAATGTAACGACCCCTGATTGTTCTGAAATTTTTAGGGTTTGCGTAGAATCACTTGGGTGTCTCAATTAGGGTTTCCTCTTGGATAAAATAATAAAATAAATAGGACTTTTAATGAGGGTTGTTACATGTAACTCAGGTTAATACTTAAACTCTTTTATAACATTGTAAATGACCAAACTACCCTTACAAGGCATAGTTTGTGTTTAAATACGTTTCGGGCATAATAAAAGACATCTTACTGATGTCACAACATATTTGAAGCATATTAACTTAGGAAACCTGTATATGGCTCTAATAATTACCCGTTACGCTTATTACGTGTTCGGTTCAGTTTATGTAACTAGTTTACATAAATTAGCCGAAACGGGTCAAACCTTATCGGTTTTACCTCAAAATCCAGAATGTGTATGAAATACCCATATTAAGCAAGTCTCTGAACTTGTCGGGTCTAAATCACATTCTATCCGGTCTTCGCTTAATCGTGCGTACGAACCGTATATTTGAAACTAACCGGTCTAAGCTTAAGCTTAACTAAAGACCCGTTAGGATTCTAATAGGTTATTATAAACCTTCGTTCCAGATTAGGAGTACCAGTAAAAGCTACTTGCGTTTGATTATTGTAATTTATACTTTGCTCAGGTAAATACCTTTAACTTATTTTCCCTATACGGGCTTGGGTTACGGTATATAAAATACCGCTTGGTCCGGCATCAAATCTTCCATCGTTTGGTGGTAAATTGAATAATTTGATCGGCCCGTTTAAATAGTCTTGTTACTTAAAGCCTTTGGGGGTTAATGACCATGTCCCGGATATCCCTGGCATCATTTTACGAAATGGCCACGACTTAAGCGCGGGGTGTAGGCGTACACCCGTCAGTGCACAAAAGAATAATGTGGTGTGTCTATTGATCTTTAACCCGGACACGATCCGAGCTACTAAACGCACAAGGAACATGTAATCCATTCACAAGATTATATATTTAAATAATTCTCCCAAGTTATAAAATGTTTGTGCCATGTGCATCCAAACCAATTTTTAATCATTTTTAAAATGAGTCAGTTGATTGTAATTACCAGTGTAAACTGACGTATTTTCCCAAAAAGATTAAATGCAGGTACTAAGCGTAATTGGATGGGATTTCTCCTTAGCATCAATAGAAGTCTCGCAAGCTTAAGATGCCTAAAGTCTGTTGAACTATTGTTTTCATTTTATTTTCGATCCGTCTGTGGATAAACAATCGACTGTTGTGATACATGATATTACAATATTATATTCGGTTGAATTATATCTTTCATTTGCTTCCGCTGTGCATATTAAATATTGTGTTGTTTGACTATTATGTTGCCAACCACGTCACGATACTCTCCACCGGGCCCACCGGTGACACGTGGAAATCGGGGTGTGACAGGTGTATACCAAATCTCCAACTAAGGAGAAGTTCATATAATTAAAAACGTCTAAAAAGACATGTCCTGGAAACTACAATTAAGGAGAAGGACTGAAGGTGTCAAGTCTATTGGGTGAAGACAAATTAGTCGAAGGACTGCTAGCAATCAAGCAAATAAATCTCTTTTGAATTTACTCGGTCTACTAGTTCTTCTATAATTAAAACTAGTAAATAAGACCATGATAAAAGACTCTGTCATAAATATATATTTCCCACCAATGGTAGTGGTTGAAAAGGTGATAGAAGTGGAAAACTGATTCCCTCACACGCATATAATCTTAAAAATCTTTAAGCGATTCTCGTCCAATTATGGGATGACATTTATCTAAGATCTCCAACTAATTTCCGGATGTGTGGAAAGGAGATAGAAAGTTCATCCATCTATGATGCTACTCATTCCCGAATCTCGCCATAAGGAGAAATGGTATGCTTATAAATGGTGTACTTTATTGAGCCGTACCATATACAGTGTACTTTATTGAGCTGTATTAGATACGCTGTACTATATTGAGGCGTATTCCAATCTCCCAATAAGGGGAAAGACATATATTTAAACGGTGACTGTATCAAGCCGTATCATATACGCTGACTGTATTGAGGCGTATCCCCAAATCTCCCAATGTGGAGAGGGACTTATACTTAAACGTCAATTGCGACGTATTCCCAATTCTTCCAATACGGAAAGGGACTTATATTTTCAATGTCAATTGAGACGCGTCTCCAGATGAGGAGAAGAATTTATATTCAATACGTTGATTGAAATGTATCATTAGAATCTTCAACTAAATTCCCAATTGTGTGGAAAGAAGAAAATCTTCGTCAACTTTGTGACGAAACTTATTCCAAAATTCCAACTAATTCCCAACTGTGTGGGAAGGAGGAAAAATCTTCGTCAGCTTTGTGACGATACTTGTTCCAAATCTCTAACAATCCCAAACTAAGTGGAAGGATAGGAATCATATTACTGCATTGTTAGTTAAAACTATAACAGTTGTGACCTTTAAGGTTCCCTGTCTAAGGTGGCAGGTTATACCTAAGCCACATAGTCTATATGATCAATGCGATCATGACTAATATCATCCAATACGATGATCATATTATTTAACATCCTTAGTGATGATTTGCCTACGGGCTATAACATGTTGTCCATTTGAGACATTGACATTGAGATCTTTTATGATTCCCTATCCAATGTAGTGAGCTATGCTCAAGCTTAAATAGTATATATGATCAATGTGATCATGACTAAAATCATCAATAGGATGATCATATTTAACCTCTTTGGAGATATTTTGCCTACGGGCTATATCATATTGTCCAAATTGTGACAAAGACAGTTGAAATCTTTTATAATTCCCTGCCCAAAGGGGGTGAGCAATGCTCAAAACTCATAGTCTATATGATCAGTGCGATCCTGACTAGTATCATCAGTATGATGATCATAATATTAACATCCCTAGTGATGAAGTGCCTACGGGCTATACTTTACTCTATTATCGATAAGACAATGATAGTGGTGACCTTTATGGTCCCCTGTTCAAAGTAATGGGTTATACCCAAGCCTAAATAGTTTATATGATCAATGCGATCATGGCTAATATCATCAACATGATAATCATACTTAACGTCCCTGGTGATGTTTCGTTTACAGACTATATTATATTGTCCGTTTGAGACAATGACAGTTGTGACCATTATGGTTCCCTGTCCAAAGTGGAAATCTATGCCTAAGTTTTGTAGTCTATATGATCAAGTACGATCATAACTACTATCATCAGTACGATGACCATTAGTTTAACATCCTTTGTGATGTCAATCGAATCGCCTACGGGCCATATAATATCGTCAATTGCGATGACAGTAATGGTCTACGACCCCTTATCCAAAGGTAATGAACTATGTTCAAACCTTAAAGCCTTTTGGTCAAATAAGATCGCGATTTTTTTATATATATATATATATATATATATATATATATCTTAATTGTCATTCGTGATAAGGCTTTAGTGCCATATATATTCAAATGTCCTTCGTCACAAGGCTTTTGTGCCATATCATTCAATGTCCTTCATGACAAGGCCTTTGTGCCATATTCTTCACAATCTTGTGACAGGCCTTTGTGCCATGTCTTTCACGTCTTTCGAGACAAGCTAATGTGCTATATTTAAACGTCCTTTGTGACAAGCCAATGAGTTATATGGTGGTAAGCAGGGCTAGTGAAATTGATATATATATATATATATATATATATATATATATAAATATGTAGATCTGTAAGATCTAATGCAAATAAATTGATTTGATATTTAGTTCTCGAAGTATTACTGATCGCTTTATTATCTTTCAGATAAACTTATGGCGAGCCTGAGTATTGGCAAAGTAAGAAAGAAAAACGGTGGTGACGATTTAGAGCACTGGAACTATAATGACAAAGAGAATCATCTTCGATCCATAGTTGCCAATGAGGTCGGTAAAGCCCTAGTTGGATTTATGGCCACATTTAAAGGGCCAAAGCCATCAGTACAGAAAGAGAACTCCGTTACTATACCCCGTTCTAATACTCATAAGACTGAAGGGTCTCAATTCTCCTCAACTAAAAGTGATCAGAATTTCAAGAATATCAAGAAAGCTGAGTCTCATGACTCTAAGAAGGGGTGTACTTATAAATACTTTGTTTCATGTAAACCCCGTGACTTTACGGGCGAGATTGGAGCAATCGATGCTCTGAAGTGGCTGGATGAAATGGAAACCGTTGTTGATAGAAGCGGTTGTGCCGCCAAGGACATTGTTAAATACGTGTCTCAATCCTTCAAGGAGGATGCTCTGACTTGGTGGAAGACACTAATCCAACCCACTGGCAAGATTGCAATGTACAACCTGAGTTGGTCTGAGTTTGTGGAATTGATCCGCGAAACTAACTGCCCACCTCACGAGGTGGAGAAAGTTGAATCTGATTTTCTAAAGCTAACCATGAAAGGCCTCGAGTGTCGAGCCTATTTATCTGAATATAACTCCTTATCAAGACTCGTGCCGTATTTAATAACCCCTGAGTCAAAGCGCATTACACGGTTTATTGGAGGACTCGCTCCAGAAATCAAGGGGATGGTTAAATCCTCCAAACCTACTACTTATAGATCCGTTGTGGATCTGGCTCTTTCTCTTACTGAAAATGAAATTAGAGCAAGGGCGATTAAGGCCGAGGAGGATCACAAGCGAAAGCGTAATGATACCGCAAGTAAAGATTTTAAAAAGGGTAAGACCAGTTCGAATTATAACCAATCTAAGCCGAATGAGGCAAAACCCAAATGTAAAACCTGCGGGAAACAACACTTCGGAAAATGTTTCCATGAGCAGACCAAGGGTTGTGGCATCTGTAAGAAGATGGATCACAGGTCTCATGAATGCAAAGACTTGAAAAACGCCATCTGCTATAGATGTGGCCAGAAAGGGCATATAAAGACCCGCTGCCCAAAGAGGGCGACTAACGGGAAAAACAAGGCCATTGATGGCCAGAAAGGTATTGCTTGAGCCTTCCAATCTGATGCAGCAGAAGCAGTTCAAGGAAAATCTATACGTATCTGTTGTCATAAATGTTTTATTTATTAGAAAGTTGTTTTAAACTCTGGAGCCAGCTAAACCTTCATCGATTGTAAATTCAATAAAATTTTAATTTTGATATTCAAGACTTAAATATTATTTAAAAATCAAGTGGCCAATCTAGATGGTTTCACAAATAATATATCCTTCTCGAATCAATTTGTTTGTGATAATTTTTATCTATAAATCCTGCGGGATTCGATATGTTCTTAGACAAGGATTTGTTAGTCCAAAAATCAAATCCGCTTTGTCTACAATAAGAAACTTATCAAAGTTAAAAATTCCCATCTGGTGATATATTCACCATTCGTGGAAGAACAAACATTATGAATTGCCCGAAGAAGCTTTTATGCTTCAGGTATCCAAGTGATTGGGTGGAGGATGTGTTATCCACATGACACAAGTAAATTCTGACGAATTAAGTCAAAACCTGAGGACCTTTGTGTGGATGGACATGAGAAGTCCATAGCCACCTAGGAATCTTAATGCTTAAAATGTGCGCAAGTGAGTCGAACATCGTAGATCATTTGTGGTCTGCATACTGAACTGGAAAATCCCACATAGAATTGGGTAATGGTAACAAAGGATCAAACCTCCAAGTTACCCATGATAAATCGTGGCAAAGACGCGATGTGAATTATAGTCGACAAATTTACTAATTCAACGCTTCTTGTCAAGTAAGGAAATTTATAATTCTGACAAGTTAAGCTATAAGAAAGAAAACCTCGAGTCTCCTTATGGAGTACCGTTGTCGATAGTTTCGGATTAAGATACTAAATATATTCTTATCTGTGGAAAATTCTAGCATGATGCTCAGTAGAAAAGCACTTGTCATGTTTCGCCATGACATTTAAACGTGAGCATGAGTTTATTGAAGAATCTTGTCCATTATGGACCATAGAATTTAAAAGTCCCAAGTTTACCTCGTAAATGCAAAGGGGATTCCCATTGTGGCCCATGATACTCTTAAGAGGTTGAAACTTACAATGATATAGAATTAACTGTATTGCTCTGAACAAATCTCGAGGCCGAGATTTCTTTTAAGGGGGTGAGGATGCAACACCTTGTAAAATCGTGTCCAATAATGTATCGACACGTGTCCCTAATCCTAACTATGTCAAACGATGACTAGGAGGGACTATTATTGCCAAACAGTTAAAACTGTGAATACGAAAGGACTGAAAGTGTCAACATGCTTAAACTAAGCCTTTAAGTGACATTATACGATATTCATGTTCTCATATAAAGCCACTAGTTGGATAATCAAAACCGTCTGCGATAAATTCAAAAGTTGTGCATCGAAGGGTTAAAAGCGTCAACATGTTAATTCTTACCTCTGAGTGACCTTTTAACAAACCCAGAGCATCGTGATGTTCGATCATACTCTCGAGAATGCCTAATATGGGATATGTAGAGCTTTGATGTCATTAAAAGATAATACGCATAAGTTTGTGCGTTAAAAGGACCAAAAGTGTCATAGTGTGAAACTACACCTTTGAGAGACCTTTTAATGAACCAAGAGTTTTATGATGCTCGGTCATACTCTTGATTGTTCCTAATATTGTCCAAGGAGGGCTTTTTGTGATAATCATAACAAAACATGCATCATTCGAGCTCAAGGACTATTTACGACAAACTATGAAAGTCTGCCGATTCTCGTAGCGATGTACACTCCGGAACAAGCTCATAAGCTAAACATACCCTAAATACCCATAACATAGCTTAGAAATAAGTTTTGGAGGGTTCGGTGTGTGAAAATATGCTTATTTGATCACAGAGACTAAAAGCGTCAAAACTGTGAAAGTATGCAAATTCGCGCATATTGTGCGTTCTGACCATATCCGTACATCCAAAAAATTTTGTAATCATTAAACTATTAAATTTTAGTGATTGGAATGCAAAAGTACCATTCGTTGCGTAATTTGGATTGTTTTCGCGTTCGTTCGAACGTTCGTCGTAATTAACCGAAAACGCGACCGTACAACCGAATGAACCGACATCCATGATGTTTCCAAGCATATTTCAAGTTAAATATGCCTTAACATCCTTATAGAGCCTAACATTTAGGTTAACGGGTGTTAAAAGTGACAAAACGCGATGAAACAAGTCCAGGGGCCTGAAATGACAAAGTTTGAAAGTTTTTGTGTGTGTATGAGCTGAGCAGGCTGTAGCCTACGCCCCCTGCAGCGTAGCCTACGCCCAGGGTCTGCCAGCTCACATTTTTTTTGGCTTGGAGGCCATTCTAAGCATCATAAAACCACAAAAACGAATCTATGGACTTGTTTCCTGATTTGTACATGTTAGGGGACACTTGTAATCATCTCAAGGACCCTCTAAACACTTGGAATGATCTTAAGAATCATCCAAACACTATAAATAGAGCTCCTTGTTGGTCATATTCCTTGCACCATTCCTATTCTTCCTCTCTATCACTCTAAGTTGGGAGCTCCTGAGTATTTGGAGCAAACCATAGAGTTCTCTTCAGTCTTTAGGACCATTGTAAGTGCTCCTTTCGTGGCTAGTTATTTTATTTAGCTCTTAAAGTCGAAAAGTCAAGCGTTTACGATAAAACGCTTTTACTTTTAGTAAGACCTTAAAAGTCCAAGCCATTGTTCGAAACGAACATGGCTACGTGATCGTAATTAGGTAGGTGTTAATCCCTCAAAAGGGCACCTCCTAAGAATCACGTTTGTTTGGTCAATTGACGAGTCAACGTAATATTTATTTAAAAAGTCAACGAGTCAGTTTTTAAAATAAATTGCGATATGAGTTTAGAAGCATTCTAAATATGTTTTATCACTTAAACAACTAAGTAATAATTATTAGAACATGTGTAAACATGTTCGGCTCATCAATTCCAGTTGTAGGGTCGGTTCGCAACCGAAAGTCGCGTAGTTTGACTTCTACGTTGACTTTTCGTATAAACCGATTTAGACTAGTATGTTACTGATTTTAGGTTCCTTTGTGATCGTAATATAATATAGTATAATGCCATAAGGTTATATTACACGATCGGTTTAGGAATCTGAGTTTATGCGCATGTTCCGTTATTATGCCGTACTTTGACTATAATGCCCTTTTGTTTGAAAATAAGGTTTTAGATATAAATGAGCATGTAAATGAGCATGTAAATGAGTTATGAACTAATAAGTAAACATGTTTAGAATATTTTGGTGTTTATAAACTGGTCATAAACTGAGTTTACGCATATAATCGTAAACTATGCTTTTAAATGGACTAAAATACCCTTTTTAGTCTAAAAATGAGTTTTAAACATAATTTTAGCATAAAACTCATTACCTACTGATATGATATTATAATTAGGATTACTTGGAATGCTAAGTCAGATTGTAAACTGAGTTTAACTTCAGTTTCGTATACAATGCCGATAAATGACGATAATGCCCTTATGGCACATAAAATGCGTTTTAGCGTAATATTCAAACCAAACCTTTTGCTTACTGATTGGTTATGACAAATAAAATTTTTTAACTAATGAAAGCTGGTCATAACATCATATTTCATAAATTTTCGCATAAATCGTCATTTAACGATATTAACACCGTTTAGGCGCGTAGTATGGTTTTAAACCATACTTATGAACCAAGACTTGTTACCTACTGATTTTAGATATCATATTAAATATTTTTACAGTAGGTATAAGTCCTAAACTCAGAATCCCAAATAAGTTCTCAAAACTATGTGTGAAATGACCAAAATGCCCCTACGGCGTATAGTTTGGTCTTAAAGCGTAAACCGCACATATATTTGATATCCTACTGATATGACATCATAATTTAAACATTTTTACAGAATGTTTATGACCATGACATCAGATTACTTGCAAGCTCCTTTTATAAGTTGTAAAATTACCAAAATGCCCTTATGAGGCATAATTTGATTTTAAAACCTTAACGGGCATACGAGTTGATATCCTACTGGTATTATAAATTGTTTAAAGTATATTGGCATATGAACTTGTTCATGACTCATCCGGTTACCCGTTATCGTTTATACACGTACGGTTAGACTTACGTAACTAGTTTACATAAGCTTACCGAAAAGGGGTTTAACATTATTATTTTGATCTCAAAATCTAGAATGTACAATGTTTACCCATATTATACAAGTCCTAGTACTTGTTGTGTTTAAACCACATTCTATTCGGTATACGCTTAATCTAGCGAACCTATTCTTAAGTATCGGGTCATATCAAAAGGTACTACCTTTGGCCCGAATACATTCTAGCAGATAATAAATCTGTTCATTCCAGACTATAGTACCCCCAGATAATCGGACTTGGGTCAATAATACTTAGACTTGCGGCTTTTGCCAAATATAGTCTTATTGATTGGAAGCTAGCAAAAGGTAAATACTCTTGACTTATTTTAGTGTAAACTTGGGATGAAAAATATGCCTCTTGGGACGGTTATTACATAAGTAAGTCCCTATGATTGCGCAAAAGTGTATGAATACGGTTTAATCCGTTTACTTGATAATTATTGTAATTGGGGGTTATAGATACCATGTCCGGACAACCCAATGGGTTAATCAAGTATATAATCTCGTAACAAGAATAATCCCAAGATATATTTAAAAGATCTCCTACGGGTTTTCTAATATGTATAAACTCTTTTCGAAAAACTAATTTTAAAAGAGTCAGTTAATTGTATTTACCAGCTTTGGCTGACGTATTTTCAAAAGATTATACAACAGGTACCGAACCTTATTATAGGCTGGGATTACGGGTCGGCTAGAATGAAGGCTAAGGAATTTGCACTTATGAAGCTTAAGGCCTATGATGTCTAAAGCTCTGTTTATTTGGATCCTGCCTGCGGGCTTGTATCGAACGCTTGTAATTACTTTCATACATTCAAGCTTTATTTTATTAATTTTAATCTAATACTTCCGCTGCATATTATTATATTGTGATAACTGTTATCCAGCTGTCACGATTGTACCCATCCGGGCCCACCGGAAATCGGGGTGTGACATGTGTTTTGATTTTGATTAAATGATTCTTGAAAGATTGTTACATGCATGAATCAAAAGGTTTCATAAGAGAATGTTCTAAAAAGGGTCTTGTGATTTGAAGGGATATGTTAAAAAAGTGAACTTTTGGAAGTTCATATATGTATGTATATATGTCATAGATATATATATATATATATATATATATATATATATATGCATGCATGTAAGTTTTGTCACATGTTCATAAATGTAAGAATGTTTGCATTTATGTAAATATGATTAGATGATAATGGATGGAACATGTTGCGATTTATAAGAACATGAAGTAAATATGTTCTTAGATGCATTTAAGATCATGTATAATGATGATGATATGATATGAGTGCATTAGATGCACATACATGGACATGCATGCTGATATGTAAACATGAAAGGATGATTTGAGTATGATTTGATAAAAATAAATTTTGATCAGATTCTAAACACTAAAAATATGAATATTTTAAGTGTTAAAATGATATAAAACTTTGTCATAAAGTTTACTAGCTTTGCATGTTGTACTTGGTGCTTTATGTGTTGTAAAATACGTGAAATCGCATGTTTTATGTGACTTACACAAAAACTGCACTAATCTGATTATAATCATCATTTTAATTATTAAATAACATGTATTGTGCTAAAATATCAAGTCATTTCGAGTTGGGATGGTTATAGTAATGTTTAACGCAAAACTATGCGGTAAAACGGTCAAAAATCGGCTTTTCGAAGGATTTTTATAAAAAATATTTTAGATCAGTAAGTAAACTGATATTTTTAGTTTAAATATAAGTATTTTAACTAATATTAACTTTACTTGGTGTTTGGTTAGTCATACGTGACTTCTGACGCCCAAAAACGTTACCGAATCACTAAAATACGCGTTTTACAATGTACACTAGCATGGGTTATTTATGGGTGAACCTTATGTGTTAAAATGTGTTATGTGATTTAGATATGTGTATATGATAATATGTTAAGTGTTGACATGATATCGGGAGTTTAAGCTATGCATGTACACTTGTGCGTTTAAAGCGGTAGAATCGGTAAAATCGCGTTAAATACGTAACTTGTTTGTCGAGCATGAAAATTGACACATATAAGTTATTTTATGTTTGCATGCTTTTAAAAATTATAAAATAAATAAGTTAACGAGATTTCACGTATTATGATGTTTAGTTATGTGTACGTTTATGTATATATATTACGACGCTCCCAGATATTGGGGCTTGTGTGATTATCCTGCCTGGGAATCTGTACGCCAATATGATTATGGTCCTTTGAAAAAGTTGACAGCCCCGTGGTGTTGGCCAATCAGACTCCCACGCATCCAAGGGGGATGGTGGAAGATGTGATAGTGAAGGTTGAAGATTGCTACTACCAGTTAACTTTTCGGTAGTTGACTATCTTGGGTGTGTTGAGGACACACAACCGATAGTCATACTGGGTAGACCATTCCTGGCAACCGCTAATGCCATAATAAACTGTGCAACGGGAATGGTGAGCATGAAATTTGGGGACCGGGAACTAATTTTGAATGTTTTTTTCCTAAATTTACTAACCTGCCCGATGAGGATAAGTTCCTAAGAAGGACATGAATCCAAACAAAATACATGTGCTATGGTTTGTAGGTTTGGAAAATCAAAGAAGAAACCGGTCAAGAGGAAGAAGGCGAAGAAGTCGCCCCAAGAAAAGAAGGAATAAGAGGAGTTGAGGAAGTTTGGCCCGTTTGGGAACAGATGGAATGAATAACTGGTGGGTGATTTGGAAGAGTTTGTGGGCGACAAGCACGCCATTCGACCACCATGAGGTGGTAAGTTAGATGTTGTTGTATAATTTTTATAGTTCTTTTCATTTTATCTCCTTAGTTTAGTTTGTCTTTTTGTACATTTTCATTCCGTACTTTGTTTTGTCTAGTAGTTAAATGAACTTTATGGGTGTGTTCCCTATATAACCCTCACGAGACCTCCTCGTCCTCCCGAGCTATCGGAAGGTTTAAAGGGGTTGCGTGCATACGCTAAATGCCGTCGTGATTCCTACGAAAGTGAGTTACGTTTGTTGTTGTAAAATATATTTTCCACAAGAAAATCAAAGTTGAATCGAAATTTGGATTGGTGAAGTTTTCGTAAAAATGGTAGAACTATGTAACTAACAAGTTTTGATGGTTATGAGAAGCTTGCTTCTACACGGAGGTTGATATTTATAGGTACAGCATGTTCGTGAGACAACCATTTTTATTGAAGAAAGAAGAGCACATGAAGAATGAACAAACCAGGTGAATCTGTTTCTTTTACTTTGATTTCTATTTTTATTTAGTAAATAAGTGGAATGTATTTTGTATATTATTGACCGGGTGAAGTTTGGGAGGTTGGTCGTGTCACATCCATTGTGGGTTTTTAAAAACCGCATTGTTACACATTGAGGACAATGTTGACCTCAATGTAGGGATGGGGAGAAAAAGTTTTCGGATTTTGACCCTTTCATTTAAACGCTACACATTGAGGACAATGTTGACCTTAAGTGTGGGGATGGGGGAAAATTTTCAAAAATTTTTCAAAATATCTTTGTTTGAGCAATCTAAAAAAACATAAGTAACTAAGTCAATGAGTGATGACACAACCCATTTGGTCTTTAATCATGGTCAAATTCAAAGTATTCACATGACGGGTATTTAGCGGGTGGTTATTTGGGAATAATTCGCCTTAGAAACTAATACATTATGCATATCACATAACATACCCTTTGTACGTGATATTTTGAGCCGCTTTTACACATCATATATATATATATATATAGGGGAAGGTTCATTGGGGAACACTAAAAAAGTGTGGAACAGCGGGGAACCGACTCAAACGAACTCCGATTGGACTCATTCCAGCGGCGTTGGAACCGGCTCGTCGAACCCTAACTAAGATCTCTTGACCCTAAATCCTATATCCTAACTCCTAAACTCTAAACCCTAAAGCTAAAAAATAAGGCTAAAACATAACCTAAACCGTAAAATCTAAACTATAAACCCTAAAAGCTAAACCCTAAAGGCTAAACCTAAAGCTAAACCCTAATGCTAAACCCTAAAGCTAAACCCTAATGCTAAACCCTAAAGCTAAACCCTAAAAGCCAAACCCTAATATATTTAGGGTTTGGGGGTTATGATTTAGGGGTTAGGGTTAACAGATCCTAGTTAGGGTTCGACGAGCCGGTTCCAACGCCGCTGGAATGAGTCCAATCGGAGTTCGTTTGAGTCGGTTCCCCACTGTTCCCCACTTTTTTAGTGTTCCCCAATGAACCTCACACTATATATATCTTCGTTTGAGTGGGCCATTAGTCGCGCATTGTAGAACTTGCAACTTTTGATGCGTTTGAGACCATAGACCGAATACGAGCACAAGAATGATTAAGGCATTAGATAAACCTTTTCTTTTTACACCATTTATCCTATCCTTACCCAAATCAATCCCTTAGTCGCCAACTTTGAGCCTAAACCTTTCGTTTGACCAACCCATTTAGCCTATGACCGTTAAACCTTTTTATTTTCAACACGTGTAATGAAAGTTCGATTTTAGGATTAGTTTGTTTGTAAAGTTGTGGTTTATATTTGAAAAGAAAAATAAAAGTAAATTGTTGAGAAAAACACAAAAATATGTGTTGATGTTTGTAGTTAGTCGTGTTTAGCGTAGTTGTTTTGTAATAAAAATCGAGTTTTCATTACCTTAGCCACTTTCAAAATATCCTATTCCATACCCTTAGCCTAGTCCCGTTACAACCCGTAAAAGACCTTTTGACTTGTGCTTGGTATTTGTGTTCGGTGGTGGAGAATGATTGAGTTGCAAGCCTATGCGGGTACGTGTTCAAATCGGTTTGAGTGATTACTTCAAAACGTGTTAATGCATCATCTATTAGCCAGTTTTAAACCGAGTGAAGAGAACATTATGAGGGATGTGCATGATATATGACTTTCAAGGTCGGTTTAATCTTGGGTAAACATATTTATGTCATTAACCACTTACCGCTAAATACTTTGAAAATTGTAAGAATCATGAACCGGGTATGACATTAGACCTTAGCTAACGTCTCGAGAATGGGACGTGTGTTTTTTGTTCGACCCACATGAAAGTGAAAAACAGATTTGCTTGAGGGCAAGCAAAAGACAAGTGTGGGGATGCGATACGTGGTCGAAACCGGTGATCTTTTATGTTTAAGTTTTTGTTTTTACATAGCTTTCAGTTTCAAATAGCCTACTTTTGATTGGTGTTGTGTTTTACAGGTCTAACAGGGTTTATAGAGCTATTCGGGAGCTATACGGAGCATCGAGACAGAAAACGGGTCAACTGGGAGCGAGAAACGGACAAAACGGAAAACAAGAGTTGGAGAGGTCGTCGGCGACGCCCTTGTGGGTCGTCGGCGACACTCCTTGGTAATACCGTCGGGTGAAAAGGGTCGTAGACAGTAGACTAATGCGTCAAGAAGAACTGATCATTTGGGATGCCGACGACGCCTTCTCCTAGCGCCCGACAGGATTTTTAGTTGTTTGCCGTTTTTGAACGGTTTATATCTTAATTTTTGGGTTCTTTTTGAGGAGTTACATAATTTTTGAGTTTGAACACCCTTATTGGAGCCAAGAAATTCATCACCTTTAATCCCAATCATCCGATCGATTCTCATTCCATAACCTTAATCATCATCCCTTCCATCATTCCATCAAACCTTTCACCACCACAAACCCTAACCATCATCTTCATCACTTTCAAAGCTCCAAGATGTCAACATTCAAGCTCTCATTAATCGTTGATCAAGTTCCAATCACCATGAGCGACTAATCTTCTCAAGTTTCACCCCGGTGTAGACCTTTTTAAGGATTAGGGTTTGCTATGTGCTATGCAGTTAATAGCGGCGCTATAGCGGTGCTATAACGGGCTATAGCGGTGTAGCGGTGGTCTGGCATCATAGCGGTCCAAATAGCGGTTGGGCATAGCGGTTCCGCTAATAGCGGCGCTATAGCCCGCTATTTGACCGCTATATGTAGTCTTTTATAGCGGTTGTAGCAGTGATATTAGCGGTCAGTAAAAAAAGGCCCAAGTTAATGAAAAGCCCATTTTTTTATAAAACCCATTACAGTAAAAATGGCCCAATGTTTGATAAAACTCATTACGACCAATTAAAACCTAGACGACCAATTTATTATGCTCAGCGACCTTTATAGCGGCTGTTCGATTCTTCAGTCTTCGACATCATCAGAGTTCAGAGCTGTTCGATTCTTCATCTTCAGTCTTCGACAGTCACAAGGTATTAGTGTTCTCTTCGGTCTTCACTTTTACATGTAATACGATTAAGTAATTAAAGAAACAAGGAACTTGAAATTCCACTCTCTACATTAACACAATGTGTGTTTACTATCTGATATGACACCAAGAAGATTTATGTTATTGTGTATTCCATACTTATTTATCATATATTCCCTGAAGTTATTTTTCTCTTTGTTAGTTTTGAAATTTGGGCAAACTAAATTGGCAGAGTAGATGGGTGACATTGGATGGAATCTGTCATGTCAGTTTTTAATTAACATTTTTTAATATGATCAATGCTATCTTCTACATAGAGCTTTCCAGGCCTTGCCAATTTCATCTTTTTTCTCTATGGGGTTGTCTGTTTGATTGTGTTAGTGTCTGTTTTACATTATGTTACATTATTTGCATCAGGTTTTTGATAATGGATTGTTCAGCTCCTTCTTCACATGCATCTGTCAACCCTACAAACACTAATACGGTATCGTCTGATGCCGGCACTCATGCCGGGGGCGCTAGCAAAAAAAAGTTTAAGTGGAGATATGGCGTGGGAATGGGGAGAGCAAAGAGACCCCTTGAAAAAACATCACGTCTGGTGTACACTATGTGATAAGAAGGTATCCGGAGGAATCACACGACTCAAGCAACATCTTACTCATACCGGAGGACAAGTCACCGGTTGTACGAAAGTGACTGTGGATATTCAGAAGCGAGTCTTAGCATCAATGAAAGATAAGATACAAATAGAAAGGAAAAGAAATTTACAAATTCTTAGATCAAACACGGTTGATCTTTCTGATGAAGATGAAGATGAGGATAATGTACAAGATGTTAGTACAAAAAAAAATGTTTCAAAGAAAAAGAAATTTGTAGGTGCTAGTAACGTGCGAGGTGCTATGGATAACATGTTCAAGACTGATTACGGAAAAACAACGCAAAATACATTGGATAGAAATAATCCAATAAAGGAGAAGTTAAAGATGAATGCTTGGGATAAAATTGCAACTTGGGCTTATGCGGTTGGTTTACCCTTTAATGCCGTATGTGACGAAAGTTTCCAAGAAATGATCCACGCCATTGGAGAATATGGAAAAGGTACTTTATTTGATTAAGTCATTAAGCTTCATTGGTTATTTGATTATTACTATATAACTTAGTTTTACGTTTATGTTAGGTATGCCAGCTCCATCTTATCATAATATTCGCGTGACGTTGATGAAAAAACGTTTAGAAGAAACGAAACAATTTGTGGATTCGTTTCGGCCACATTGGGAAGAATATGGATGTAGCATTATGTCCGATTTCGAACGAAAGTCGCACCATGTAAGTAAAAACATTTCAATGTATTCACATGTTCTTATTACATCAGTCCATTTATTTATATAAAATGTAGATATATGGTGGCGTACTTATGGGATCGACACACCTTTGCTCCAAAAATTTGCTATTACTGTCCTTAGTCAAACTTGTAGCGCTTCACCTTGTGAACGCAATTGGAGTACATTCGACAATGTAAGTTTTCCTACTACATATTTTTTAAAATTATATTATAATATTTAACCTCTTTACTTCATTATGTAATTTTTTTATTCTTTATGTTTAGTTACATTCAAAGAAAAGAAATTGTCTTTTGCAACAAAAACTCAATGATCTTGTATTCATCCAATACAACACAAGGTTACAAAGGCGCTTCAACTCACTAAAAACCAACAACTCTTTGGATCCTATTTTGTTAAGAGACGTAGATGAAAATGATGATTGGGTTATACCAACGGAAATTGAGCATCAAGATTTTGTTGATGGTAGTGATGGTCTTCTATGGTCGGTTGCGCGAGAGGCAATGGGAGGAAACGAAGACGTTGGGCCAAGTACTAGGAGCAAAAGAGAGCGTTATAGAGATGATGATGATGATGATGATGATGATGTTAGAGTTAATTCAGTTGAAATGGAAGATCTTGATGAACGATTGGATTCCTTGGTTGATGTAGACTCGGAGGAAGATTTCATTTCTTATGACTAGATCATGTTTCGAACATCGACACTTTATGTTTTTATGTTTTGAAGTGGAGACATTACCACTAATATTTGGAATGATAAAACTATGAATTTTGATATTACTATTAATATTTTTCAAAGACATATTTATATATATATATATAAAAGTATATAAATTATGCATGGTATAAAAATTACCGCTATATCACCGCTATACCACCGCTATAACCTATATATCATATAGCGGACCTTGACCTATCCGCTATTTTACCGCTTTAACTGCTTAGGCTATGTGTTCTTTAGTTGATTTGTGACAAATTGATTTGTATTTTGAATTGATTGATAATTGTCTTACATTTGAACTAGAATTGTGAATTGTCGAATGATTATAAAATATGACTTTGCGAAATAAGTTTGTGTATTTATGCTTTATCTTTCAAGAGGTTTTCCTTGTCAGGGGTAATGAAGTGCATTGCGGTCCGTTATACGCGTTGATAGCAATTGACACCTAAGGTTCGTGATAGAAATCCGTTAATGATATATTCAATTGAATCGTTATAAAAAGGTTTAGCAACCCTAGGCTTTGCAATTGTTGAACCGAGTGTGAACCTTGTTTCTGAATTATTGTGTTACATTATCAAACCAAGTTTCTTACAATCATGCAAGTTTTCAGTAGTTAATTAGTTTAATAAATTGTCAGTGCAATCTGACACCTTTTTAGTCAAACAATTAATTAAAGTAAAACCATTAGCAAGTTTCATAAAGTGAACATTTTGTAAAATGAATCTCGTCCACACAAAAACCACAAATTCTTCATGGTTCGACCCCTTACTACCACTAACGCATTGTTAAGGGTAATTAAGGCATATAAATATTATCTTTGACATGGGCATGACACTCCGATCATATTAGTATTGGACCAATAAACCTAATGTGTAGTGAGCTAACTTATAAACCATTAAAAAGTATTTGATAATGGGCCTATATTGGAATTGGTATGTGTTTACAATTCTTTTTAAATAACATATATATATCGAAGTGTGTTATAATTTTTTATTAAAATCATATTAGTATTGGGCCAATAAACCTAAAATGTAGTGGGCTAAATTATAAACCATTAAAAAGTATTTGATAATGGGCCTAGTTTGGAACTGTTATGTGTTTACAATTTTTTTTAAATAACATATATACATATATCAATTTTTAAAAAAAAATCTCGTGCCCCCGAAATCACGGGCCTTGTGCAGAAGTCCTCCCCGCACACCATCATAGCCTACCATGACTGGAATAGTTGGGAATATAAGGGTAAGTGGGTAATTTAACACAAAAAAGAAATATGTAATTAATTCTAAGGGTTGGGTTAATATGTTATTAAGCCTCTTAATAAGGGGAAATATGAAATATCCTAAAAAAATAAAACATTGGTGGTGGAAGCAATACTTGAACTTGGGAGCTCAATATTATCTTAAGTTGGTTTTTCCCACTCCACCACCAACACATTTTTGAATTTTTAATATATATATATATATATATATATATATATATATAAATTTATAAAAACCTTTTGGGCCCTTTGAAAATTTAGGCCTCGAGCGACAATACGAGTTGGCCGGCCCTTGTACATATAATATTTATATGTTAATGAAAAGGTTAGAAGAATGGTAGGGTCATGAAAAGGTTAGTGGTAGTAATTGCATTGTTTATCAAATACTACAATTTTTGTCATTTTCGTAATTATATTGTTTATAGTTAAAGCATATGGGAACATTTTTCGAGCTCGAACAGGGTACGTGAATTCTCGAGAGACGCCACTGATTCCACTAGATGCTTTCTGGTTCGCAACTTTGATTCTTTTTAGTTTTTGTATAGTTGCAATCAACAAGTTTTATTTACCTCTTAATAGTAAGTTATTAGAAGAGTGTGTTATCAATAAAATAAATTTCCTCTTTTGAGTTTTGATTCTCCAAATTTCTAAATGAGTAGTTTTTGGAAAAGTGGTCTTGCTTGTCGGAAAGTTCGAGGCTGGCAAGGCCAGAGATTTTTGAGAGGGGGTCAGGTGTTTAATGAGTTTTTTTCTTGTTCCATTAGCTCCATAAATTAGTTTAGGGGAATTCTATTCCCATACCTCATTATCTATCCTCACACCCTGGAATTTCAATACGCATCGTATAGGTCTATACAATGCGTATTGAAAAAGTAAAAAAACATTGCAGACTAACAGGTGTAGGTGTTGTCTGGCGGCTGGCACTATACGCATCGTATAGGCCTATACGATGCGTATTAAGGCTCTGAAATTTTTGAAGTTTATTTTTTGTGTGTTGTGTTGGCATTTTGGTGTTTTGGGTTTGTACACCATGTGTTTATTATTGGTTATTTTTGTTTTAATAAGTTTTAAAATCTTTATTATTTTTATATCGTTAATTATTGTATTATAACGTATCGTGTTGTACCGTATCACATCTTTATTATTTTTATATCGTTAATTATCGTATTATAGCGTATCGTGTCGTATCGTATCACATTTTTAACTTAATATCGCATTATAGATTGTACGTAACCAAGCATACCAATCTAAACAGTTAAAATAAGCAATCACAAATACAAATAAACTGAAACTGCAAATTTAATTACATAATAAGTTTGTAGATACAGAGTACATTGTTCAAAATACATAAACCGTCAAAATACAAGATAAGTACAACAATCCTAAACCTATGGATCCTGAGTGGTGCCTGAGGGCCCCTCCCCCCGTAGTGCCTGAGATCCCCGCCCCCTGATCCGGACCGCGCTGCTCAGCACGCCAGAATGCCTGGATTGCCTCCATGAGAAGACGCTCCATACGGCCATGAGCGGCGTCCATCCGATCCTGCATCCGCGCCTCCAACTCATGTAACGTACCTGCCACAGCTGGATCGAGCTCGTCGTCGAATACGTGCTGGGGGTACTGAGGCACCCCATGTGGCTGCGGCTGCTGTGACGGAGCATATAACCGAAATGGAGCGGTGGTGGAGGTGGTGGTGGGTCAGCGTGGTAACCATCGACGTCATCGGAGTCGTCGTTGTCATCGCCCTCTGCGCATCACCATCTACCGGCTGACCCTCACCTTGTACCGACTGTTTGGGGGAGCGGCGGGGACGAACACCTGCCCGTCCTCCCCTATAAATCGCAGCCCGAGCATAGGGAAGTCACGCGTCACGTGCATGCCGATCAGGGTAGCACGGGTCAAAAAGCCCTGCTCCACCACACCCCCCTGCGAGAATAATGGGTCCTGCTGGGGAACAAGGCCCAAGGAGACGGCGATACGTGTGATGTACGCCCCCTGTACAGCAGAGACTTGTCTTGTCTGTGGTACGCCACCGCGAACCACTTGGCTAGGCAGCGATGGAGGACTCTTCCCGCGTGGTGCTATAGATGTGGCAATAAGCTTGTGCTGGTAGCGGTAGAGGGGATTAGTGATATAGGAAGACCTCTGGTCCGACGTCGTGCCAAAGGGTTCCTGGCTGATCACCTACCAGAACCTCATCAGAGTCGTACGTGGGGCCATCCATATGTCGTCGGTGTAGATGGGGGTGTCTAACTCATCCACCCTGTAAAGGCCGCAGTGCTGGGCAAACTGTCTGAGTGACATCAAATGCCACTGGTTTGCTAGACGAAAGCTGACCTCTATCCAAGGGTCGTCCAGGTCGTCATCCTCCTCCAGACGGTCTGCAGGCCTGGGAGCGAAGTCGAAACTGGACAAAAACTAGCACGCCATGACCCAGTAAGACGGCGTGTATGCAATATCGAACAACCTGTCACACAGTGTGGTTATTATGCATGTCGTATACAAAACAATTAAAAAACAGTAACAAATAGTATACCTCGACCATGGAGTATCGTGTCCGATGAACTGTCGGGCTCTCGCTGACTCCTCGACCTCATCTAAAACTCCCCAATCGAGGGAGGCGTGGCCTCCGATCTCCATACGATGAAACTTTTCACATCTGTGATTAGCCTTGCTCCCCTCCTCGAACATCAGATAAGGATTCTCCAACAGGGGATCCTCTCCAGGGTCAGCGCCACGCTCGCGCCCACGTCCAGCGCCACGCCCGCGCCCACAGCCACGTCAACGTCCACGCCCACCAGGCACCGCCATCGCGATCAACGCCGCCGCCGCTCCATGTGCGCGGCCACGTCCACGCCCACCGCCACCTCGACCGCCACCTCCACCGCCACCTCCCCAGCCAGCACCCCGGCCTCTCCCTCTACCAATAGCAACTTCCATATCTGCATAATTAAAAAATTTTAATCAATTTTTTTTTCAAAATATAACAATTTTTAATTAATTTTTAAAAAAATATAACACCGCCACCTCCCCAAACGACCCCGACTATATATTATAATTATTATCTATCTACGACGTATTAGGTTTCGAGGCTTGTTACGGACCTACGCGCGATACGGACATTTCGACTAAAAAAAAACTATATATTTACGACGTCTTTGGTTTCGACGCTCGAAATGGACCTAATCGCGTTACGGACGACCCCAACTATATATTATAATTATTATCTATCTACGATGTATTAGGTTTCGACGCTCGTTACGGACCTACGCGCGATATGGATTACTTCGACTAAAAAATAAAATAAAAACTATATATTTACGACGTCTTAGGTTTCGACGGTCGAAATGGTCCTAATCGCGTTACGGGTGACCTCGACTATATATTATATTATTATCTATCTACGACATACTATGTTTCGAGGCTCGTTACGGACCAACGCGATACGGACGTTTCGACTAAAAAAATAAAGAAAAAACTATATATTTACGACGTCTTAGGTTTCGACGCTCGAAATGGACCTAATCGCGTTACGGACGACCCCGACTATATATTATAATTAATATCTATCTACGACGTATTAGGTTTCGACGCTCGTTACGGACCTACGCGCGATAGGACGACTTCGACTAAAAAAATAAAAAAAAAACTTTATATTTACGACGTCTTAGGTTTCGGCACTCGAAATGGACCTAATCGCGTTACAGACGACCCCGACTATATATTATAATTATTATCTATCTACGATGTATTAGGTTTCAAGGCTCGTTACGGACCTACGCGCGATACGGACGTTTCGACTAAAAAAACTATATATTTACGACGTCTTAGGTTTCGACGCTCGAAATGGACCTAATCGCGTTACGGACGACCCCGACTATATATAATAATTATTATCTATCTACGACGTATTAGGTTTCGAGGCTCGTTACGGACCTACGCGCGATACGGACGTTTCAACTAAAAAAATATAAAATAACTATATATTTACGACGTCTTAGGTTTCGACGCTCGAAATGGACCTAATCGTGTTACGGACGACCCCGACTACATATAATAATTATTATCTATCTACGACGTATTAGGTTTCGACGCTCGTTACGGACCTACGCGCGATACGGACGTTTCGAGGCTCGTTACGGACATACACGCGACACGGACGAATTCGACTAAAAATAAAAACATTCTACTTACTAGTAAAACATTAAAAAACTAAGATATAAAACATTTGTTTATAATTTATAAAACAGAAAAGAAAAAAACAATAATTTTGAATCAATACGATGCGTATAGGCCCATACGCATCGTATCAATTCATGTGTTCTTGACAAAACTCTGAATTTATGAATTGATACGATGCGTATATGCCCATACGCATCGTATCAGCTCATGTGTTCTTGAAAATATTTGAACTTTTGAAACAATACGATGCGTATAGGCCCATACGCATCGTATCGCTTCATAAATTCTTGAAAAACCCCCCAAAAACCCAGGTTTTCAACCCCAAAATCACACAAATTTGATGGCTAAAATGCAAAACTGAAAACGTTTAAATGATGAGGGTTCGGAGATTAATACCGTACTAGTCTTTGATCTTGAAATCTCGACCGTATCTTCACCATATGTATAAGCACCGTATGTGTGTGTATTTGGCTGTATTTTGAATTTTTTTTATGTTTTTGGATCGTATCAACCCCCTGTGTTTTAGGGGGTTATATCATTTACTCACTAAATACGAATCGTATAGATCTATACGATGGGTTTGAAATTAGCATTATACCCACGTTTTTTTAATAAATTCAGGGAATAATACGCATCGTATAGATCTATATGATGCGTATGTTGGGTGTAATACGATACAATATTGGCCTATACGATCGTATATGCCATAATTTAAAATTTTGGTTTTTCGTGTTTTCCTCGGTTAGACGCGATACAAGTCGTTTTTTGACGAACTTTCGCATATTTTGTCGTTTTATGACGTATGACTTCAACATACGTCGTTTCGGTGACGTTCGGTTGCGTGCGAATATCGTATTTTATGATTATATACAGTTTTGTTTGAAATCCACTTGTACTCCATAGTGTCGTGTTATATGTACACGCTCGTGGAAATATCATTAGTCGCGTATTTTTGCGTATTTTGAGATATTTTATCGTATTGTTGTGTATTTTATAGTGTTTTGACATATTTTGGTGTATTCTGACGTATTTAAGCTTATTTTAACCTGTTTTTTAGGTTATTTTAACGTATTTCGGCGTATTTTAGCGTATTTTCAAATATTTTAGCGTACTTTAGAGCAATATAGCGTATTTTAAGTTATTTTAACATATTTTCATGTATCTTAGGGTATTTTAAGGTATTTTAGCATATTTTACCGTATTTTAGCGTATTTTAACCTATTTCGGTGTATTTTAGCGTATTTTCGAATATTTTAGCGTACTTTAGAGCATTATAGCATATTTTAAGGTATTTTAACATATTTTCATGTATCATAGGGTATTTTAAGGTATTTTAGCGTATTTTAACGTATTTCGGTGTATTTTAGCGTATTTTCGAATATTTTAGCGTACTTTAGAGCATTATTGCGTATTTTAAGATATTTTAACATATTTTCATGTATCTTAGGGTATTTTAGGTATTTTAGCGTATTTTAGCCTACTTTAGAATTACACGCGGCTCCATGCACTTGTGCAGCATAGACTTAACCCTCTCCAAGACCTAGACGTACGTTGCCTCCTACTCGTTTGAAAGAAATGCATGCGCAACACAGAAGGTTTGGTTTGTCGATGTCATACCCACAACTTGCAAAAATGGAAGATTGTACATGTTAGTCTTGTAGGTAGCGTCGACCATAAGCACATGCGGGAGTGCCCTCCACATTTCAAAGGACTTCTCGTGACAAAAAAAATACATGTTGAACGACGTTGGTGGAATGTTCCGTCTGTATGTAATAGGTCATCTTTTTTTTCCCGGAGGATTTGTTCCAGCCACTGCATGGGAGACGGTTTTTTCTCGAACTCTGCGGCCCTAATCTTTTGGCGAGCATTGTGTATGTCTTTCGGAACACATTTGTTCTCAGGGTTCTGTTCGGTTACGGCCTTCCAGATTGTATGCGGTTGTATGTCTTGATCTGTCAGCTCTTGCACCAGCCTAAACTCATTAAGAGTAAGCCTCCTGGCATACGCGTAACCCTCCAGATGTTCAGCAGGGCCGTGGTTGTGCGTCTCGTTAAAATTTTTGTTCAGATAATCTATCTGCCAAGCCTGACGACTTCGACCTATCACTATAAAAGGGTACGCGCATTTTTTGCTGCCAGTTTTCCTAACCGTGGCCTTACTCTCATGCTCGCCGCTACGACAACATTGGAGCCACACCCGGTGATCCTTGGACCGTCTGGTAACAATAACGTATCTGTTGGCTAAACCCCTTCGTTTTACCTAACCTTCCAAATCATCGCGGGATAAAAAATCCTAAAAATATAACAAGTAATTTAAAAAAAAATATTAGAATTTTGAATGTACTTTTTTTAAAATGTTATAAAAACATAACATTTTAATTAATTTTATAAAAATATAACACTTTTTAATTAATTTTTTATCCTATTTACAAAATATAACAATTTTGAATGTATTTATTCTTTACAATTTTTTATTATTGTGCAAATTATTATTGTTTTTTATTGCGAGGAACGTGCGAATTGAGCATCGGTTTTGAAATGAACGAGGTAACAAGTATTAAAACACATAGAAATTGAGATAACGTAAAAGAGAGGCTTGATAAAACATTGGATTGTTTCGGGTTTAGAAACTTTGACTATTCCAAAGTGAATCGAAAGTCCTTTCAAATTTGGGAAACGTGCTTTGGCCTATAGGTAAAATACTCTCGTCGAGAAGCGATTAACGGTACTTTACCCTTCCAGTTACTACACGTCCCTAATCGATTGAAAAACTCGAAACTTTGGCGGGATTGAAAATCGAGGAACGGGACTAGTCGACAAGATGCGGGTTTCACCCCTAAGTTGACGATTTCGTACCATAAGTGTGGTTGGTATTCGTCGGGTTAAGAAAGTTAATTCCGACACTTTGACGAGGGTCCACTAGAGTTTGAATTGGAAACTTACCGTCAAGATGTGGATCTCACTCCTAAATTGATGGCGTGATTTCGTGCAAAATTGAATAAGCGGATTGAGAGTCGTTCAACAAATTATGGGTTTCACGCCTATTTTGGTGAAATCATCTCGTTTGTATAATACAAGTGTCTTAAACTCTTCAACGAATATAACAATTTTTAATGTATTTTTTATAATATTTAAAAAAATATAACAGGTTTAATTAATTTTATAAAAATATTTCATATAACATTTATTAATTAATTTTTATCCTATTTGAAAAATATAACAAATTTAATGTATTTTGTATTTACAATTTTATAATAATTTTTTAACTTTTAAAAAATATAACATTTAACAAAAATATATATCGTTCGTACCTGATCAGTTTTGTACGAAACTTCAGGGTAAGCGGGTGGCTCGTCACCCAATGACTCTTGCACGCAAGAAGGCTGACCAACGTCTTCTTGTACTCCCGATGCACCACTAACGAAAACGTTATTGCCATATTCTTCCTGTCCGTACGAGGGAACGTAACCGGGTTCATAATACGGAGACCTATAGCCATGATCATGGCTACACGCGTTCAAATCTGGTAACAACAGTTGGCGGGGCATAGCAGACTAAAAAAAACAACGGGAAAAAGGTAATGGTTAGTTTAACACTGAATAGAAAAAAGTAAATATATATACATACCTCGTTGAGGTCTGGCAACAACGATTCATTATGTTGGAGACAATAGCCGAACACGACCTCGGGCCCGTGATCATCATTTCCACTCCAATCGTAAGAATCAGGGACATTAGACCCCGCCTAATACAAACGGTGTGCAAAGCATTTCATAAAAAAAAACATAATAAGTTAAAAAATGATATACCACTCTGCTATTCGAAATAAACGTGCTCGTGTTTGCCTCAGACGGCCCACCGAAAACATAGTTGTACCAAGACATGTTTGTTAGTGAATGCGAATATATAACGAAGACGATATATATATCGTCTTTTTCGTCGTTTAAATAGGGGAGGAAGAATTCAAATTCAGAATTCAATACGAGTCATATAGCCCTATACGATGCGTATAGGGATTACGTCAATCACTTTACGTCACTCAACAGTGACAGAAAGCTGATCGTACTTTCTTAAAAAAGTAATACGCATCGTATAGGCCTATACAACGCGTATTACCTTTACCCCGGGAGACAGTGTCAGCCTTTGACTGACATAGAATTTATGAACCAACTCAATACGCATCGTATAGGCCTATACGATGCGTATTGAGGGTGTCGATTTAATAAGCCAGGGTGTGCCAATAATACGACACTTAGTTTGTGATACTTTCATGGCTTTATGGCTTTATTTTGTGTTGTATCTTTGCAAAGTTTTTATAGTACTAATTTTGTATGCAAGAGTTAATTTTAATCTAAACAAAATTTCTTCTTTCTTTTTGTGTGATTGTGTTCTGCTATTTAGTTCTGTTAAACAAAATTATTAGTATCAGTTTTATTTAGCTTTTAACTAGTTTTTTTTTTCTTTTGCAAAAGGTGACTCTTTATATGAATTTTTTTACACGAATGATATTGTTTTGGAAGAGCAACAAGTAGAATAATTAAGAAATATTAAAGTGATTAATGGTATTAGAAAGAAAAATATGAAAATAGTTAGTCAATAAATTCATCAAGGGTAAAATAGTAATTTAATAAGAGTAAATTTAATAAAATGGGTAAATATGTAATTGACTTTAAGGGTTGGGTAAATATGTAATAAATGTTCTTAGTAGGGGGATATATGTAAATACCTATTTTTTAATTCATTTCCTCTTAACCATAGTTTTGGGCCCAATCTTTTTGTCGCCCAATGACTTTTTTTTTTTTTTTTTTGAGAATTCTCGGTGACGACTAGCGATACATAATTATATAGATAACTTTGTGTTATTATATACATATGTTATCTATTATACGAGGGGACGAGCATTTGGTTCCAGGTACCAGTACCGAAGCGGTACCCACTTTCCCTGTTTTTCGGTAAAGGTACCGGTATTTACGGGTAAAATACCGGTTCGGTACCGAACAGGTACCATGCTCATCCATATATTATACAAGACTTTGTACATTATACACACTAAAATATTTGTTTTACTGAACCATCATATATTGTGTGTATTGATCTCCAAAATTTTATAAGAAAATATTAATGATAAAAGTACATCATACTTTTTTTTAACCGAAATTTTGGATCACTGACGGACCACTGGAGTATCATCGTGCTACCAGCGGAACCACCCGGTCATATACATCTACACTAGGCATAATGCCTATACACCAATTCTGGAGGAAACCCAACAAATATGGGAAAAAACACCTTGTGGGAATCGAACCAAGGACCTATTTGTCCCAAAGTCTTATCCCACCCCCAAAATGTTACTAGGCTATAAAGTATATCATATTGTTAATAAATTTTGTAATATCATATTTCTATTTCTTAAGGTTCAAAATTTAAGTGAAAAATCTGAATTTTAACAATTAAAATGAACTAGTATTTAGGACCCATGCTATGTGGCGGGACCGTTAAACTAAACAAAAAGTAGACGTTAAAATATATAATTATGCACGCACGTTACAACGTGTTAACTTGAAAAAATTAGACAGAAACATAAAACATAGAAAATAATAACTAAGTCGACTTAGGACCCGCGCATTGCGACAGAGGCGTTGTGACAACCGGTAATTTACGCCTTTAATTACGTAACTAACAAATGTTTAAAGTGATAATAAATAGTGTTTAAGACCGAAATAAACTTAATTAGGCCTTTGGATTGTCTAGAACGTATATCCGACTTTATAGTACGCGTATAACGATCTACGTGAAATCTGCTGAATATTAAACGGTAACGAACTAAAAACCGAACAAAATGCTGACAACGCCAACAAATACGAAATTTTTACGATATTTTAGTT
Organism: Helianthus tuberosus; assembly: GCA_030545235.1. Taxonomy (NCBI): domain Eukaryota; kingdom Viridiplantae; phylum Streptophyta; class Magnoliopsida; order Asterales; family Asteraceae; genus Helianthus; species Helianthus tuberosus. The sequence goes on along the minus strand of CM060432.1, from coordinate 91,448,541 downwards.
TCGTAATTAAATTTTAATATCCGTAGTCGAAATCAGATCGAAAAAGCGGTTTAAAAACGGCAACGACGTGTTTTACACAATTTTAACGCAACCGATGAACGAACGCGCAAACACCGACTACCGACACCATTTTCCGTAATTTTGACCCTAAAATAATGTTGCTCGATGTTTCATGGAGCTCGGGTTCGTAAACGGATCTCGTAGAAGTAGTGGGCCACTAAAAACACGGGAAGCGGGCTTGTGGGCTCTGGGCCCAAGTTCAATAGAGAAAACCTAACTATTTAAAGGGTCAAAACCCTAAATCCTCTCATTTTTTATCAGCCGCTCACCATATCCTCTACCTCTCAATTCTTTTCTCTACAAACCTAAGAACACGCACACATAAAACACTTCATCATCTTCAAAAATTCCTTATCCACAACACAAACACATCTACTCACCTGCTACCCCCTTCTCTCCCTCGTCTCCTATTTGGCAGCCACATCGACCGGCTGCCGGAGCCGGGTCTCTGGCCACACCCACCCCACTCGTACCATTTCATACATACACACGCACATCTGAATCGAGAGAGAGAGAGAGCGAGAGAGAAAGAGACTGTTCGGAGGCCTGCAACGAACCGGTGGAAGTTCTCGGTGACCAGTTTCGGCGATTCCGGCATCATTGGTTCTTCGGCGACTGCCGCTGATGTTGACGATGACTGTTGTTGAAGTGTTGAAGCTGAGAAACGATGAAGATGATGAAAATTTTGGAACTAACCGACGACGACACTGGCCGTCGGAGATACACCGGCGGTGGCGGTATATTTTTGTTCGATCCGATAAGTTTTCGGTAAAACTCTCCATTTGTAACGCCCTGCTTTTTCGTACTTTCCATAATTAGAAAGCGTGCATGCATTTCTATTTTCGGAAGTCTTGTATTCTTGTAATCATCTTTTTGTTGTAATCGTTGTAAAATCCGAGACTTGGACCATAATAATGTTCGTATTTCTTTACATTCATGTTATACACATTTCATACTTGTTCATACGTTCGAATTAATTAAACATGTGATACTTTAATCATAATTCGTGCAAAGTACGTTAAACTTACAAACACGTGACTTATATGCTCAATTTATGCGAATACGATACTTAATCTCGACAAACATACTTGTTTATACTTGTTTTTCTATGTGTTTTATGATTTAATTACATTGCATACCCTTAAGTATGGTCCTTTATACTTAAAACACCTTGAAACATCTTAAAACTTTGAGATAAGAAAGTATAAGGGCTGAATATGTCAAAAATCAAACAAAAATCGATTAGACAAGGGCTCGCGGCCCGCGACCCCACCCTCCTTATCAGTCGCGGCCCGCGACCCCACCCTCTTTCTCGGTCACTCCCCGCAACGAAGTTGAATCCGCAGAATGCCCAAATCAGCTACGGGATTGGGCAGTTTTGGGTGATTTATTTGTGTTTCTTGCATTTAATGGCCACCAACCTCAACCCTAATTCATCCCCTATAAAACCCAAGCCTCCTCCACACTTTTTCACTTTGCAAACTCACTTAAACACTCTCTTAACACTCCAAATTCAGCTGGAATTCAGTAGCAAAGACAGAAGTATACCAAGTTACAAAAGTGAGCCTAGCTTGACTTCTGCTTCACCTTTTTCACTCATTCTTTCTCCTTTGCACTTGGAACAACCTTAGATGTGTTTCCACGGGTTTTCTATGGAAAACCAAGGCTGGAACATCAACCAAATAAGGTGAAAAGTGCAAGGAAACTTTCTGTTTTGATTAAACACTTGTTAAACTTACCTGAACTTGAGATTTCTCAACACATTCCAATGTCCTTACGCCACTAATCAAGACCATGATTATGTGAGCTTAAAAACAAGGTTGTGACATGTAAATCCAGAGGTTTAATCCTCAAAAACTTTCTGTTTTAATAGGGTTTTAACCCACAAGTGATGAACAAGTCTTAGACTTGAAGTTGTGTGATTATATGGTTAGCTTGGGTTATCCTACCTTCAAATCCACACATCACTTGATGTTTTCTTAGTTAGCTAGTGTGTATTTCATTTCCTTAATGTATATTCATGACCATCCTTGTTGTCTTATGACAACTTCTGTCTTGGTGAATACAAAAGAGGTTCTTAAATGGAAGATTTATTTTCCTACCTCATGCATGACTTGTATGATGTTCTTGTATTATTATTGGACTTAAACTTATAATATATGCTAATATATATATATATATATATATATATATATCCTAGTAACCAAACCATTGATGATGACCTAGTGGTCATTTGTCAAAATGTTAAGTTACATCATCTAAGACCTTAATAACTTGTTATGATTCTAATGGGTATTTTAACCCATGAAAACATTCAAACCATTTTGGGTTTCATAGTGTCAAAACAAGTATTATGTACTAGATGATTATTTTCTCATATTTCTACTTTTCATGTACTTTAAACTCCAAATCCTAAAATCCTCCGTTAACATCCAATACTCATACACCTATGTTCATTCGTGTAGAAGGACTTGGTGCTCCATCCTAATCAAACAACAAACCCTCGCGGAATTACCAAATGGAAATCTTGCAAAACCGTGAGTATACTCGATCCCGTTTACTTTTCAACACTTTGGGTGCAACATGTATTTTATACAAAAAACACAACACTTGAAACTTATTTAATCATACTATATCCTTGTTTAAACATGAAACTATATGATGCTTGTTAATCTCGCTTGCTACGTAAACTTTTTGTGTCAATATATGCTCATTAACTTTGCTAGCCTACCTTAAGAATTATAGCGTAATAGGATTAACGCACCGCCCATTAGTCTTGGGGTATTGTTAAGTTAAACATATTAACCTTCCGCTAGTCTCTTGGGAAAGGCAAAATTTGCGTTGTATACTCGGGTTTGAACAATTAGTTACACCGTTTCAGCATATTAGTAACTTGCATATTGTTATTCATGTTGGATATGAGTTCGTTAAACATTTTTATCCTATATTATGCTATGTACCAAAACTTGTATACTCGCCAACTTTTTGTTGATCATATTTTAATACATGTTGCAGGTTAATAGAGGAGATGCTGCTAAGTGAAGAAACGAGATTTAGGTGGACTTAGAAACTCACCTAGAATAAACAATTATTTTGATGTTATGTTTGAAACAATGTTGTTCTTGTTTAAATTTTGTATGACATTTTAGCATATTTATGAAATTTGAATTTAAATTATATTGTCACATAGTGTTATGACGCTTTGAGTTATTTGTTCGTCTCATCCCAATGTTTCCGCCATCAGTTGGGGTGTCACAGATTGGTATCAGAGCCATAACTATGGGAATTAGGAAAAGTAGGAATGCTTTTGCCTAGTCTATAGTTTAGGAACTTTGATTCTTATTTATTGTTTAAAACTAATTGCATTCTACCGTATTTGCTTCTTATCTATTCTCTTTTGGTCTTTTAAACATACATGCCTTTCCTAAGGCTAACACAATACACTTTTGAACACTTGAAGACACTCATAATACAAACGAGTCGAGTTTACCAAAATAGGCGTGAAACCCACAATTTGGTAAACGACTCTCAATCCGCTTAATTCTATTTTGCACGAAATTACGCCATTAAGTTAGGAGTGAAATCCACATCTTAATGGTAAATTTCCAATTCAAACTCTAGTGGACCCTCGTCAAATTAAATTTTTTACTTGACGAGTACCAACCACATTAGGGTACGAAATCGTCAAGTTAGGGGTGAAACCCGCATCTTGTCGATTAAGTCCCATTCCTCGATTTTTAATCTCGCCAAAGTCTCGATTGTTTCAATCAATTAGAGACGTGTAGTAACTGGAAGGGTAAAAATCGTTAATCGCTTCTCGACGAGAGTATTTTACCTATAGGCCAAAGCACGTTTCTCTAATTCGAAAGGACTTTCGATCCACTTTGGAATAGTCGACGTTTCTCTACCCAAAACAATCCAATGTTTTATGAGCCTCTCTTTTATGTTATCTCAATTTATATGTGATTTTATACTTGTTACCTCGTTCATTTCAAAACCGTTACATGATTCGCATGTCTCTCACAATCAAAAACAATAATAATCTCTCGTGAACAAACTAAATTTACAATGCTCTCATAATCTATGTTATACTACGTGAAATTCATGATTATGCTATGTGAAACAAAGTGAACATTTTATATGCTATATGAAACTATATGTTATGTGACGCATTCATGAAAACAATTTCCTTAAACAAACATTATGATCAAGTCTCACCTATTCATTCTTTTAAATCTTAGATGTCTTCAAGCCAACTCTCTAACTCGACCAAGAAGTCTAAGACCAGCACTCAAAAGAAGATGATGGCATTCATGGCCAATCAGATTGCTCGTATCGTCCCCAAGATCGTCAGTGAAATCCAAGCTACCTCTACCACAAACTCCTCTATTGATTCAAAAATCGAGGTGCGCAAGCCTGTTTCGTTCAACTTCAAATATTTCTCGTCTTGCAACCCTAAGCCATTCACTGGCAACGATGGGGTGACTGCTATGCTAGAGTGGTTCGATAGCATTCTCATACTGAATGAGTATATTGGTAGATATAAACATTGTAATCTCTCTCAATACTGTAAAGTTATAAAAGTTGTTTTGATTAAACTGGGATGCACTCGTCAGTATTTCCTGCTGATAAAACCTTTTTAAAACACGTTTCAGGTAACTTAATGTGAAGCTAACAGAAGCCAGCTGGAGGGCAATGAAGGCTTAGAAAAGTGGCTATAAAAGTTACCTAAATAAAAAGGAGATTTGGTTTTCAATAATTAGGGTTTATTCCTATAAATGTATTGTAAATGAGACTTGGGATTTATCCCATTTATTTATTATAAAAGTTTGGTGTTTTAAACTCTGATAAATATTTCCTAACTACGGCCCTGATGTATAAGTTATGCTGCCAAATTAATAAACACCGATACCACCCGCTCTGTGTGCTCTCGCGGTCGCTTGCTCCCAGGGTAGGGGTCAGGGGCTGCGACAGAAGGTGGTATCAGAGCTACAGCCACTGGTTTAAGCCATTTAGGTGGTCTACTAATACCTAAATTTCAAATCAATTGTGTTAGGAAATAATTTATGTGATTCTGTGTAAATATGTGTATTATTATTTTGTGTTATTTGACAATTTGTTAGTTTACAGTATGAGTGAGCAAGGTACATCTGACGCTTATCATCAATTAGCTAGTTCCCCAAAAGATGAAGGAACCTCATCCCAGCCAACTCCCTCAGGATACTCTGCTGATACTGAGGAAGGAATCTTTATCTTTAAGGCACAGTCTGAGGAACTATTCCCTCCTAAAAAGAGAGGATGGTTTAGTAGAGGAGCGCATGAGAGGATGATGTGTAGTAAAATACACATAATTGTCTAGTGTGAAATGTATAATTATTGTATGATTTTTTATTTGTTTTTATTTAATTTTTAATGTTATATTATATTCTTGTGTGTTTTGTCAGGTCCTCCTGGTGCAAATGGAGTGAAAACGAGTAATATGGAAATAATCAGCCAGTTGGGCAAAGTGAGATGCCAGGGACCGAATTAAAAATTGCCGCCATTTTCCTTGAGTGGTCCGAACCCGCTATCTCTATATTAAAAGATCTTGTAATATATTATATAATATAAAAAAAGATAAAGCAAAAGCAAAAGTTCACGTGGGAAAAGTAAAAGAAAAAAAATAAAAAAAAAATAAAATAATAATAATAAATAAAATAAAAAGCATTAGTATGGTGGATTGTAATCATGAAAAGATTTTTAAAATAAAAAATGATGTTTTCTTGAGGAATATAAATAGAGGAGGGAACGGAGGCATTGAGGGCAATATATATTGGTGGTGAAGTCTTGAAAGCAGGAATCAACGGGAGAAGCTCGGGAACAATCGGGGTTGAAGAATTAAGGGTTGTAATTCTCTTATTTCATCCTTGTTTCTTTTGTTTTCAATATTTTGCCATAAATTCTGTTTTTAAGATTAATGTTTTAATTTGCATAATTATGATTGTTGGCTAACCGCCTTAAACTACTTAGGTTGTGATGAACACTTGTTAAAAATGTAATTTTTAAGCCGGTTATTGTATGATTATGGTTTGTTCTTGATAAGTAAATAATTTAAGAAACTAGTTTGGTGTTTATGCATATTTTAACTTGGTTAATATTTTGATCATATATTTCACATAAATTCCGTTGAATGTCTTTCATAAAAAGAATTAATGTTAATTTTCAAGTCTTAGCGGGTTTGGGTAAAATGGTCAATAAACCATAGAAATAATGATCAAGGATTAATCCGGTTTTAATGTTCTACTATTTTTAGCGCCGAAAAGTATAAAAATATTAATAGGTCTAGTTTAGTGTGTTACTAGGATTGTGTTTTGAAAGAAACCCGGTTTTAGTTTAATTATCACTAACTTGTCTATTAAACCAAATCAAGTTCCTTAAATTGCTTTAGACTTAAAACCGAAAGGGAGTTAGTCTTTCCAAGCACTTTTCTAGAACACTAGATAACCGACAGGAAGTCTAGATTAACCGCTAATAAAAATAAACTTTAGAGTTACATAGATGTCTTCCCGAGAAGGATTGGGAAACCTATTTGTTTTCTCTTAGGATTTAATATTTAAAGATCCCGGTTTCATATCACATAATTATCCGGTAAAAAACATGTTAATAACAAGTGGGATTCCAACCTAAGTAGTCCTTTATCACCATAAAATCAAACCTTTGCCTTAATTTGTTTTTAGCTCATCATTATTAAATAGATTTTAATTAATTTGCAAATCTTTATTTTAAAAGCAAAACCTCCCCCTTTCAAACAAAAAATACAAAAATATAAAAATGTTTATTGTTGTGTAAATAAATTAATTAACGTAATTAAATAGTGTCATGTGGGTTCGACATCCGGACTTCCTTTAACTATATATACTGATCGGTACACTTGCCAGTTGTGTGGTTTAGTTTTAAGATCGAGTCTAAGTATAAATTTAAAGCTTAGAGTTTCTAGTTAAAAGTTATTTTTAAAGTTTGTCTTTTGTACATTATTTGTCAAAAATGTGTTTTTGTGTCGGACATGTAGTAACTGGAAGGGTTAAGTACCGGTAGTTGAGAACTCCTGTCTAGGCTGGCATTCGTACAAATCCAAATAAAAGGACCAGTTGCCTACCTGGGGACTATCAATGAGAGTACCGATACCTATTAGGCCAAAGCATGTCTAAAGTTTAATTTTGAGTCATTTTTATTTAACCATTTTTACAAGTTTTTAACATACCGCTAGTCGCACACCATAGGAGGAAAAGAATGAAGAAACTTCAACAACAGAGAGCGATAGCAAGAACCAATAAAGAAATGAATGCCCAAACCCAGGAAGTTAATAGTCCATTATGGGAGGAAGAACATGATAGACAGTTAGCTGATTTCCATATGTTAGCAGATACAACAGCAAACCCAAATATGAACCAAGTAGCTGAACCCGAACTTCTACCCTTATTCTCAGATCAACAAATGGAGTTAGAACCAAACCAGGAGATTCAATTCCCGATACCAGCATTCGACCCCAATGAGATCCCTAGAATTCCCGACCAAACCCCATAGCGCAGTATACCGACTTGAACCCTTTAGACCCATTTTGGAATGAGGACAGGTATATTCAAAGTGTATTAAACAATCCATACCCTTACGGACACCCCATACCTCGATACCCTGACCCAGTACCAGCCCCTACGCCACCTATGAGCGAAGAAATTATGCAGGAACTTCGCCAATGGGGCGATGAGTTAGTGGAAGAGGGAAACAGGATCCGTCAGATAGGAGAGAAACTCGTATGGAAGTATGACGAGCGTGAGATGCAATATTGGATGAATGACACCTAGAATAATATATATATATGTGTGTAATTTGTTTACTTTGAGAAAAAATATATATATAACAACTAGAATAGATAGACTGAAATACCTATCGATGCATAATTACTAGTGTGTTTAAATTTCAGTTGTAAGTTGTAATCGATGCATATATATAGATGTATATATAAAAAGAGTAAAGTCGCAATGTGAGACGCTTTTGGTTAAATCTGTTTGAATCTTTGTTTGTGTTAATCTTATTCTGTGATATTAATACCTGATAAATGTTTACAATTCAGATGTCGAATGAAGTAAATCAGGAAAACCAGAATAACGATAATAACGAGAACCAAGTGAATAAAAGTGCCATCGAACATATCGTAGCACAAGGGATAATAGACACTATGCCATATATTATCAAGACTATTAAAGAAGTAGAAAATAATAATTCCGCAATAGGCAGTAAATGACAAATCACTGAACCAAGTCCCAGCGTGAACGAAAATCATGGACCAATGATCCAAGCTCCAATTCCAAAAAGAAGAAGAACCATCTCATATGGTTGTTCTTATAAAAAAATCTTGGCTTTCAAACCAATAGAATTCTCAGGCAATGAAGGAGCCATTTCAGCCTTGCGTTGGATAGAAAAGACAGAAGCAGTCATAAAAATAAGTAAATGCGCAGATGAAGATAAGATTATGTTTGCTTCTAATCTTTTTAAGAATGCAGCCTTAGAGTGGTGGAATACCATTCTCCAGTCTAGAGGAAGTGACATAGTTTATAATATGGAATGGACCAACTTTAAGGAGATAGTTGAAAGAAAATTATGTCCTCCTAATGAAAAAGAACAAATTGCCAATATGTTCTTAAACCTTAAAATGACTAGAATAGATTGTAAGGGTTATACTACCATATTCTTTGAATATGCTAGGATAGTACCAACCTTGGCCTCAACAGAACCAGTGTTAATCTCCCGCTACATCTGGGGACTAATTAGTGAGATCAGACACGTAGTCAAGGCAGCTAGAGTCCAAACTATAGAATAAATAGTAGAACTAGCTAACACCCTGACTGATGTGTTGGTACGTACGCAAGAGGAAAACTAGAGAAAAAACCTAGCTCAAAGGATTACCCAAAACTTTCGTTACGGTAATTCCTACCGTGGGAAAGGTACAGGTTCTTCCTCTTCACCCACCTGAAAGTATTGCAAAAGGAAGCACTCAGGAAGGTGCTCTATATACTGCAACTTCTGCAAAATGTCTGGACATAAGGAAGAAGACTGCAGGAAGAAAGCTAGCAATAGGCTATGCTTCAATTGTGGAGAAGCTGGTCATATCAAACTGAATTGTCTGAAACTAGCTCTAGCAACAACTAGCAAAGCCAAGACAACTGAAGGACCCAAGAAGAATGCTAGAGCATTCGTTCTGACAGCTGAGGAAGCCAAGATGATTCCGGATGTGATTGCCGGTACATTTTTAGTTAATGATATTTTTGCTAAAGTATTATTTGACCCTGGTGCAAACCAAAGTTTTATCAATACTTCCTTCTGCAAACTTCTCAACCAACCATTAACTAAACTTCAACAAGACTGTCTGGTGGAGACAGCAAATGGAGAATCCATTAAGATAAGTGAAATCTTGCATGGAGCAAAGAATAGAAATTTTAAACCATAATTTTTCTGCTAATCTTTTTCCAATGAATCTTGCCCGATACGATATCGTATTAGGAATGGATTGGTTGGTAGTCAATCCTACCAGTATTTTATGTGATCAAAAGTCTGTGAAAGTAAGTACACCAAATGGTGAAAAGATCACAATTAAAGTAGATAAGCCAACTAGGTCAACAAAATTCATCTCTGTGATGAAAGCTGCAAGTTATGAAAGGAAAGGAGGAATAGTGTATATGATTTCAGTAATCATTAACACTAAAGGAAAATAATTAAAAGATATCCCCATAGTATCTAAATTCTCAGATGTTTTTCCGAAAGATTTACTTGGATTACCGCCAGATAGAGAGGTTGAATTTAGAATTCACCTAATACCAGGAACGACACCGATCGCCAAGGCACCGTACCGACTGGCACCAACAGAGATGCAGGAACTAAAGAAACAATTGGACGAACTACTTGGAAAAGGTTTTATACAACCTAGTTCATCACCATGGGGAGCACCAATGTTATTTGTCAAGAAGAAAAGCGGTTCAATGCGTATGTGCATTGATTATCTGGAATTGAACAAGGTTACGATTAAAAATCGGTACCCACTACCGAGAATCGATGACCTGTTCGATCAACTTCAAGGAGCTCCATTCTTTTCAAAGATCGATTTACGTTCATGATATCATCAACTTAAAGTACAGGAAGAGGACATTCCTAAAACTGCTTTCAGAACAAGGTACGGTCATTATAAATTTATAGTCATGCCATTTGGTTTAACCAATGCCCTAGCCGCATTTATGGACATGATGAACAGGATATGTAAGCCATACCTGGATAAATTCATAATTGTCTTTATAGATGATATTATAATATACTCTAAGAGAAAGAGGATCATGCAAAGTATCTGCATACACTCCTAACATTGTTGAGAAAAGAAAAGTTTTATGCTAAATTCTCAAAACGTGAATTTTGGTTACAAGAAGTGCAATTCCTTGGACATCTGGTTAATCATGAAGGAATTCATATGGATCCCACAAAGATCGAGGCGATTACCAAAAGGAAAGTCCCTGAATCGCCAACGAAAATGAGGAGTTTTCTTGGATTGGCAGGATATTATAGACGTTTTATTCAAGATTTTTCTAGAATAGTCATTCCATTAATCAAACTAACCTGCAAATCAGTTAAGTTTGAATGGGGATCAAAACAAGAGGAAGCCTTTAAAATTTTAAAGCAAATGTTAACCAACGCACCAATACTCGCGTTACCAGAAGGAACTAAGGACTTTATAGTTTATTGTGATGCGTCTAAGTTAGGATACGGATGTGTGCTAATGCAACATCAAAAGGTTATAGCTTATGCCTCTAGACAGCTTAAGAAACATGATGAGAATTACACAACCCATGATCTAGAGTTAGGAGCCATAATTTTTGCCCTTAAGATTTGGAGACACTATCTTTATGGTAGCAAGTTCGTTGTATTTACAGATCATAAGAGTTTAAGATATGTTTTTGGGCAAAAAGAACTAAATATGAGACAGAGATGTTTGATGGAAATTCTTAGTGATTACGATTGTGATATCCGGTATCATGCAGGAAAAGCTAATGTAGTAGCTGATGCTTTAAGTCGAAAGTATCATGAAAAGACAAAACGAGTACGCTCTCTCAGGCTGAATCTGCAAATAGATTTAAATGAGCAAATTAGAGAGGTACAAGAAACAACAATCAAGGACGATGCTAAAGGATTGAAAGGTATGATTAAGGAATTAGATCAAGGATCATATGGAATTTGGAGATTCCATAAGAAAAAAATCTGGATACCTATTCAAGGAAACCTATGAGATCAAATTCTAGAAGAAGCCCATAAATCTAAGTATACGATACATCCTGGTAGTGATAAGATGTATGAAGATTTGAGAAAGAATTTATGGTGAATAGGAACGAAAAAGGATGTAGCCAACTATGTTGCTAAATGTTTAACCTATTCACAGGTTAAAGCTGAACATTAGAAACCTTCAGGGTTATTGCAACAATTAGAGATGCTAATCTGGAAATGAGAATTGATAACAATGGATTTTGTTATCAAATTACCCAAGACATGAAAAGGTAATGATACAATCTGGGTGATTGTAGATAGATTAACCAAATCTGCTCATTTCTTACCTATGAAGGAAACTTTCAGTATGGAACAGTTAGCCAAGTTATATGTAAATGAAATAGTTTCATTACATGGAAGTCCTTTATCTATTGTGTATGTTAGGGATAGCCGTTTTACTTCTCATTTTTGGACAAGTTTCCAAAAAGCATTGGGAACCAGATTGAATCTAAGCACAGCTTATGATCCTCAAACGGACGGACAAAGCGAAAGGACAATTCAGACAATGGAATATATGCTTAGAGCCTGTGTAATTGATTTTGAAGGAAATTGGGCAGCATCAATGCTGCACCATTTGAATCACTTTATGGACGAAAGTGCCGAACTCCACTCTGTTGGGCAGAGATTAGAGAAAAGCAACTATCTGGACCAGAGATAGTACAAGAAACAACAGACAAGATTATTCAAGTCAAGGAAATACTAAAAGCAGCACGAGATCTTCAAAAGAGTTATGCAGATAACAGACGGAAACCATTAGAATTTCAAGTTGGGGATAAGGTATTATTAAAAGTTTCTCCATGGAAATGAGTAGTTAGATTCGTTAAAAAAGGAAAGCTAAGCCCCAGGTATGTTGGACCTTTTAAGATTATCAAAAGAGTAGGACTAGTAGCTTACCAGCTACAACTGCCAGAGGAAATGGCAGGAATACATGATGTGTTTCATGTATGCAACCTTAAGAAATGCTTTGCAAACAAATCATTAGTGATACCTCTTCAGGACATAGAAGTAAATGAGAAAATTAAGTTTGTAGAGAAACCACTACAGATTGAAGATAGAAAGGTCAAGAATCTTAAACACAAGAGATTAGCTCTGGTCAAAGTGAAATGGGATTCTAAGAGAGGATCAGAATACACTTGGGAGCTCGAGTCAGAAATGCAACGAAAATATCCTCACCTGTTCCAATAGATCTCGAGGACGAGATTTAAATCAAGGTGGGAAGGATATAACAACTCTTAAAACACCCTAACGCTCTAATTATATCCCGTATACTCTTAAACAAACCTGAATAACATTTATATTAATAAAAATCAAATAAAATAAAGAAACTAGGTCGCTCGCGGGCCGAGACCTAGTTGGCCGAGCGAGTCGCGGGGCGCGACACCCGGTAACTTGTCGGTCACCTGTGAAGCCACGTGTCCCACTGCGTGTAGAGGCTATAGTGCTGACTAGTCAAAGCTAAACCTTAACCTACGGTCCTCGCGGGCTGCGAAGGGCTGACCCAAGTGGGTCGCGAGGCGCGAGTCGCCCTAAGTCCAGCCTATAAAAGGAGATCTCGACCTCAGTTTCAGTCGTTCATAATTTTCTTTCTCTCTCAACTTCTTAATAGGCAAAATACTCGGGAATAATACCCCTAAAAAGCGAAGCTCTACCTCGTGTAAGTATTATAACCCTCGATCACGTATTTGCTACCCTAACCGATTGATCTAGGGCTCCGTAACGCATGTCAAGGCTCTGCCTGACTCAATTGTTGGAGTTGTCTCGTATTGTATGGCTAATGTGATGTGGGTTACCTTACTAACACGTGTGCATTGTTTATTTTTAATAGATAATAACCAGGATAAGCAACAGGAAGCTATAGTTTTACCTAAGTCAACAATGTGAGTACATTCTCTTTTTCTACCAAACTGTTTTACCAAATCCTCAAATGTTTTCAATTATACTTAACAAAGATTGAGTCTATGTATTCTAAAATTGCTGCCGATATATGGGGTTTTGTATACATTGCTTGTAATCCGTTACTACTGGGCAATGAGTTAGCCAATGAGTAACATGACCACAGTCATGGAACTGTGAACATGACAAATATTGAATGAGTATATTGGTAGATATAAACATTGTAATCGCTCTCAATACTGTAAAGTTATAAAAGCTGTTTTGATTAAACTGGGCTGCACTCGCCAGTATTTCTTGCTGATAAAATCTTTGTAAAACGCGTTTCAGGTAACTTAATGTGAAGCTAATAGAAGCCAGCTGGATGGCACTGAAGGCTTAGAAAAGTGGCTATAAAAGCTACCTAAATAAAAAGGGGATTTGGTTTTCAATAATTAGGGTTTATCCCTATAAATGAATTGCAAATGAGACTTGGTTTTTATCCCATTTATTTATTATAAAAGTTTGGTGTTTTAAACTCTGATAAATATTTCCTAATTACGGTCCTGATGTACAAATTCGGCTGCCAAATTAATAAACACCGATACCACCCGCTTTGTATGCTCTCGCGGCCGCACGCTCCCGGGGTAGGGGTCGGGGACTACGACACAAAACTTGTATTGTAACACCCCAGCCCGGAAGGGCTGACGTGTCACAATAACAGTAGTATCATAAACAAAAGTCATAATTCCATTTATTTATTTGACAAGGATACAACTACATAACAACTAAACTTAAGGTTAATTATACAAGCGGAGACATTCAACTTCATTAACTAACATCTTCAGATTTATTCCTAGGCTTTATTCTTCTCTCTTTTCCCCGCCCAAAGTAACATGCGGACCTGTATATACAAAAAGTTTTACGGAATGAGCCGAATGCTCAATACGGAATAATAGGCTCAAATAACAAGTAACGCTTTATAGAAATGTTATCCGAAGGAAACTTATCGCGAAAATGATACGATGCAAGAACATAATTTCATAATCATATTTTACGAATGTACCCATGAGCAAACTTAAAACGTGACAATACACAGGTAGCTACTCCTGCATAATTATCACACGAGATGGCGAGTTGGCATACCCGCTATCCACCTCCTTAACTTAAATCCTAGGATCGATCCATACGCCTCCTAATAGCCATATGTACCACACTTGTCCTTAAGAGACGCCGTGAACTGATCTCTCCGTCACGGATGGAGCACATGATGTCGATGCCGCAACAACATGCTCGTGGGACACTCCACGAGAAGCGATACTCAGGGTATCAGAGTACAATTGGTCTTATTTACATAACTTATCAAAATATTTTTCATAACAAGACGTAACATATATTGGAACATGCGATAATGAGTACAACTAACATAATACTATCGCATGACATGAAAGCTAAATCCAAAGTTATGATTAGAATAGGAATCAAACGGACTGTCAAATGAATCGATAATCAAAGATGTGATGAGGTTGAAAAGATATACAAACTCAACGGGTTTATAACAATTGAATATAAAACAACAAGGAGTGGGGTAAGGATCCGTACCTTAATAATTCCAAAGTGATGCTACCTTGTGATAATATTTCAGATTTATATGGGCAGAGTTTAGACTACTGATTAGTCTTTTAACCTAATTTAAATAATATGCACACAAACTAGGTTAGTAAGTTAATACAGCATTTACGATAACTCACGAGATTAAAATCCTCATAACGAATGACAAAGTGCGATACTTAAACATCCATCGGATTCACAATTAATGACAAAGCGAAATCACTTAAACATCCATCGGATTCACAACGAATGACAAAGTGTAAACACTTAAACATCCATCGGAATCACAACTAATGACAAAGTGAAATTACTTAAACATCCATCGGAATCACGACTAATGACAAAGCATAACCCAAATTTGAGCAGCACTTAAACATCCATTGGATTGATTTCAATCAATCGGACATTGAATCGTATCAGCAATTGAGTTAATACCCTGTTCTGCAGCACCCCGCTATACTAATTAGTGTTTCGTGTGTGTTTTGAGAGTAATTGGACGATATCTCAGCGCGTATTTTGAGTTTCTTCGTCGTTTTTGTGCCCAGAATCAAGTCCCAATCGCTGCTATGTATAGGTGAAATTTGACTTTGTCGCAGCCCGCGTGACATTTAACCTATCCTTACGCGGCCCGCGTAGAAACTTATTTTATGCATAGGGTTGCCACGTGTGGGACTAGCCTAGCTGAGTCGACAGATTTTAAAATTTCAACTTCGACAGCAAGTTATTAGGATAATCGTCAAGTAGGGAATACCCCCCCTGAGTTTTAGGGGCCCTAATCCTGATTCTGAAAATTCTAGGGTTTGTACGGAATTACTTGGGTGACTTAATTAGGGTTTCCTATTGGATAATTCATAAATAATAATAATAGTTTTGGTTGATATACAGAAGGATAGATCATAAGATAAATGTTTAATTTATTATAAATTATTATTATTCTTTTATTTCTAGAATAATGATTTTAAAGTTATGGTCATTACAACTATTACCCCCTTAAAAGAAATTTCGTCCTCGAAATTTTTCAAATAAGAATATAACCTATCGCATAAGTAACGGAAACAGAACTTTCATAGCAGAGTTACTAACTTATATAGCAAGAATCTCTTAAACACACCTGTGTATCTGAAATTCATAGTTACGTTCATGACTATAATTGTCAATTACCTTACATATGTGCCCTAATGGTCCTCCTATAACGCATCTTAATAAAATATCTTACCGTACGAAAAGTCAATGGAGACTTACAGATACTAGAGTGACTATTGGTACTGATATCTCCTACATAAACCTGCTTAATTATAACTAAGATATATTCACATAAATTAAAACATGAATGATCGTAAACAGAAACAAATGAACATATATCAAAGAGCAAGAGTTACCGTTACTTCGACTAAAATTCTATTACTAGAATAGATTAGGGTATAGAGATCGAATTGATTCTTCAGATTCCCATGTTGCTTCGCGTTCAGAGTGATTTTTCCAGAGGACTTTAACAAACGGAATTACTTTACTACGCAAAACCCTTTCTTGTCGATCTAAGATGGCTTCTGGTTCCTCTTCGTAGGACAAATCTTCGTGAATTGTAAGTAACGGATAACTAATGACATGAAGTGGATGATAATTATATCCTCTTAACGAGGAGACATGAAAAACGTTATGAACGTGAGAGAGTTGAGGCGGTAGAGCTAGTCGATATGATACTTCTCCAACTCTTTCAAGGATTTCAAACGGACCGATGAAACGGGGACTAAGCTTCCCTTTAATTCCAAATCTACGAATGCCATGCCAAGGTGATACCTTTAAAAATACGTGGTCGCCAATTTTAAATTCGAGTGGTCGTCTATCTTGATCTGCATAGCTCTTTTGTCTGCTCTGAGCTTCTTTCAGTTTTTCTCGTGCCATAGTGACTTTTTCATTTGTAATTTGAACTAGTTCTGGCCCTTCAATAATCTTTTCTCCAACTTCATCCCAGCATATCGGTGCTCGACATTTCCGACCGTACAAAAGCTCAAAAGGTGCCATGCCAATACTTGCTTGCCAACTATTGTTGTAAGCGAACTCAACAAGACATAGATATTCATCCCAGTTTCCAGACCATTCAAGTGCACATGCTCGGAGCATGTCTTCCAAGGTCTGAATCGTGCGTTCCGACTGCCCATCTGTTTGTGGATGGAAAGCCGTACTAAACTTCAGTCGTGTACCCCAAGCTGCCTGAAAACCTTTCCAAAATCGTGAGGTGAAACGTGGGTCTCTGTCGGAAACAATGGAAGATGGTGTGCCATGGAGTCGAATAATTTCTTGAAGAAATATTTCGGATAACTTATTAACCGAAAATCCTTGCTGAATTGGTAGAAAATGTGCTGACTTTGACAATCTATCGACAACAACCCATACAACATCATTCTTCTTGAAAGTTTTAGGCAAACCGGTAACAAAATCCATTGTGATCTCATCCCACTTCCATATGGGAATTTCCAATGGCTGCAACAGACCGCTTGCTCGTTTGTGTTCAATTTTCACTTGTTGGCAAGTGAGGCATTTACTTACGTATCGAGCAACGTCTTCCTTCATGCCATTCCACCAGAAGTTCTGTCTTAAGTCTCGATACATCTTGGTAGATCCTGGGTGAATTGAAAATGGTGAGCTGTGAGCTTCGGCTAACAATGACTCACGAAGGGTGGAGTCATCGGGTACACAAAGTCTTTTGCCGCACCAAATCACCCCCTGATGGTCTACACTAAATTCAGATTGCTTACCCACCTCGAGATTTTGCACAGTTGCCCAAAGTTCTCCATCTTGCTTTTGTGCATCTTTAATCCGTGATATGAGGTCGGGTTCAATCTGCATTCTAGCTAGATATCCATCAGTTTTACTAACTTGAAGCCAAATGTTCATTCTTTCGAGATCCCTCCTAATACGAGGCTGAATTTGTAAGCAAGATATAGTCCCGGAATTCTTTCGGCTCAACGCGTCAGCTACAACATTGGATTTGCCTGGATTGTATTGAATATTAACGTCGTAATCTTTTAAAAGTTCTAACCACCTTCTTTGCCTCATATTTAGCTCCTTCTGAGTAAATATGTACTTGAGGCTCTTGTGGTCGGTAAAGATGTCACAACTCTCACCATACAGATAGTGTCGCCAAATCTTAAGTGTAAAGACGACTGCTGCTAGTTCTAAATCATGTGTAGGGTAATTAACTTCATAAGGCTTCAACTGACGGGAGGCATAAGCGATAACCTTCCCATGTTGCATTAGCACACAACCTAATCCTTTCTTTGAGGCATCACTATAGACTTGGTAACCTCCTGATCCAGAAGGGAGAGCGAGTATTGGAGAGGATACAAGTCGTTTCTTCAATTCTTCAAAGCTTTTCTCTTGTTCCTCATTCCATGAGTACTTCACCCCTTTCCTTAGGAGTTTTGTGAGTGGTAAAGCAATTACCGAGAATCTTTCAACAAATCTTCGGTAATAGCCAGCAAGACCCAAGAAACTTCGTATTTCGGTAACAGAAGTGGGTCTTGGCCATTTTTTAATAGCTTTAACCTTTGTTGGGTCTACCATAATTCCCTCTGCTGATATGACATGACCTAGAAATGACACTTGGCTAAGCCAAAAGTCACATTTGGAAAACTTCGCGTACAACTTCTCATGCCGCAAGGTTCCAAGTACTGCACGTAGATGTGCTTCATGCTCTTCATGACTCTTCGAATACACTAGAATGTCATCGATAAAGACAATAACGAATTTGTCTAGGAATTTGTGAAATACGCGATTCATCAAATCCATGAAGACTGCGGGTGCATTAGTTAACCCAAAGGGCATAACCAAAAATTCGTAATGACCATATCGAGTACGAAAGGCGGTCTTGGGAACATCATCATTTTTTATCTTTAGCTGATGGTACCCTGACCTCAGGTCGATTTTTGAAAAGAACTGTGCCCCCTGAAGTTGATCAAAGAGATCATCAATGCGAGGCAGAGGATACTGATTACGAATAGTAATCTTGTTCAGCTCTCGGTAGTCAATACATAAACGCATACTACCGTCTTTCTTTTTCACAAATAAGACCGGAGCACCCCAAGGTGAAACACTGGGTCTTATGAATCCCAGATCTAACAATTCTTGCAATTGTTCCTTCAACTCCTTCAGTTCCATCGGGGCCATACGGTATGGAGCTTTAGAAATAGGTTCGGCACCAGGGATCAAGTCGATAGTGAATTCTACCTGACGGTCAGGTGGTAATCCTGGTAGTTCATCTGGAAATACATCAGGATATTCACGAACAACGGAGTGGTTTTTGATACTCTTAACATGTAACACCCCGAAAATATAAATCTTTATATTAGAAATTCAAGAATTTCATAAACAAGAATTTACTATATAGAAATTTTAACCTAGTTAAAATTTCAAGCCTAGAAATAACTAACACTAGGTTAAAAACACTAGTACTTAAAGTTAGATGATAAATGAGGGACTAAGCTTGCCAAAAATGAAAGTTTAATGCTGAATTATAACAAAAACTCACCAAACACACCATTTAGGTGTGTCTGGTCGATCAAGTGAAGCAGGGGGCGATCCCCACTTCTCCAACACCCTAAAATCTCATTAATCTTGCAAATTGAAGGATTAATCCAAGTAGAAATCGAGAATTGAGCCTAGAATCGTAATCCTCATCACAAGAGGATTGTAAGGTATGTAAAATCTAATGAAATCTCTTAACTTGAATTTCTCATGATTTTGGAAAATCTGAAAATTGATGTTGCATGTGTGTTATTTGGTTTGATTAGAATTGATATGGTGTTTAGGAGTGAAACCTAGCTAATTTCATGTGAAATCATGACCAAATTCAGGAAAATTCCATGAACACCTTGAAGGTGGGTTGTGGGTTTTACATGATGATGATGAACACTAGGGTTTAGAGCGATTATTCTAGTGTAATTCGATTTTAGAAGGTGATTTCAGAAAAGTATGATGCTTAAATGCTATATGATGGCTTTATTGAAGTTAAGTTAACTAATTAGCAAGCTATAAACATGAATATGAATGATGTAGAAATTCTGCCCTCATAGTGTTTGTTGAAATGCCTCAAAGAAGGCTTAAAAATAGAAATTTAAGCTTTAACGCATAATTATGATGTTTCGGTATATTATGCGAAGAGAGGTCTAAAGAGAGTTCTAAACATGTCTTGAATTGAACTCTATAGGACAAGATACCGGAACGTTGAGTGGACAAGCCGGTGGTGATTCGCGGTTGAAGGGCGTACGCTAAGGTATGTAACTTGACCCGTTACATTAAGTAAATTTAGATCATTGTGATATGCATAGTTGAATTTTAGAATATAAGCTACTATGAAATTAAGCGATGATATCGCTATATTGAATATTTGGTCAAAAGTTGGTTAGAACTCGTTGGTAGTCGTCAAAAAGGAAGGAATTCCGTAGACGAGCCAAACGGGTCGGATAATCAAGTAAGGCATGGTTATTGTTTCGGATTATGATAGTTTGATCGTTGATTTTGAATATTATATAACATATTAGAAATGCGAGGTTTTAATGAATTGGTATCATAGAAAACTGAAACCCGAGAGTTGGGTCTTGGTGTAATGAACAAACAAAACAAAATATGACATTCCAGGTACTACCGTAAATTACGGTAGTACCGTAATTTACGGTGGATGTGATATGTTTACGGTGTGGATCAACTGATTTACGGTGGACATTATGTAAACATTGACCACCGTAACTTACGGTGGAACCGTAAGTTACGGTAGGGTCTGAACTTTTGTAAAATTTTGGGAAACTTAAAAATTCTAATTTCATTTAAATCGTAGTTTTGAACAAGTAATATTCTGACCATACTAACATAAATCTTTATGTAAACATTGCAGTCTAGGTACTCAAAGTTTATGGATGACGATCAAGCAACTTATCAAGAACCGAACACGATTTTTGAAGCTTCCGCTATGTTTTAATCTTACTAAATTTTTGTTCTTGGGTTGTAAATAAATTCTCAAACAACTTTTGTATGTTCTAACTTAGTCATTAGTTGACTAAGGTTTATGATACTTCTGAAACGTATGTTAAACTATTATCTTTTGTATAAAATTTTACTTATATTCCAGTAAATTTTGAGGTTGTTACAAGTTAGTAATCAGAGCTCAAGGTTGTGAATAAGTGTTCGGTTCAAGCTTGATCGATCGCCCGGTAAGAACTAACTTATTTTGTTAATAAATTATGTACTACGTAGAAAATGAGAAATGAACAAATATGCATGAAAAGAGTGTGTAAGCTCACTCAAAAACAAGAAATGCATGAAACAAGAATGATTAAATCAAGTTACGAACTTGATTAAATTGAAACAAGAATGATTAAATCAAGTTACGAACTTGATTGAATTGAAACAAGAATGATTAAATCAAGTTACGAACTTGATTGAATTGAAACAAGAATGATTAAATCGAGTTATGAACTTGATTAAATCAAAACAAGTAAAGCATGTGTTATAAATGGAATGTTTAACAATCTATGTAAACATTTCAGAAATAGAGATGGCTGATGGAGGTAACGATAATGCGGTGCCAAGAGTCACCGAACAAATGAGAGAAGTGATTGCCGAAGAGGTTGGAAAGGCGATCGAAAACAGTTTGTCGGGCTTTATTGATAAAATTCAAAACACAGTTTTATCAATAGTAGAAGAGAGAATCAAGAAATTGGAAGATGATTCAAATTCAGCAAAGGAAAAGCATGGTGGACGAAAGCATTGTTCATACAAGGAATTCATGGCCTGTAAACCACCAATATATAATGGGGAGGTTGATCCAATTGTGTGCCAACGATGGCTAAGTGATATCGAAGGAGTATTCGAGAGAACTCATTGTGATGAAAATGACTACGTAGCTTATGGTACGGGTCAATTAAGAGGTCAAGCAAAAGACTGGTGGGATAACAAAAAGAAGGAGATTGGAAGTAAAGCGGCTAAGGCCATGACATGGGAGGAGTTTAAGACGCCGTTTCTTAAACACCATAGTCCCAAAGCGGTCATAAATAGAATCAAGGAAGAGTTCATGCAACTCAGACACAAGGGTGAATCCATAGACAAGATCACGGGGATGTTTATGGACAAGATAAAGTTCTGTGATGATTTGGTGACAAATGAAGAACAAAAGGTCTATTACTACCATAACATGCTAAGTGCGGAGTATAGAGAGTTCATAACCCCTTCAAAATATGAGACCCTTACCGAGATTGTCAATGCTGCTCGGGAAAGGGAGATCGAACTGAAAAAGAGCATAGAACGGGGTGAACGAAGGGCACAAGATGTGAATCCAAGCCCTACTAAGAAAGCACGAACAAAAGAAAGCGCAAAGAAATCTGATACGAAAGGCGGGTCGCCAAGTTGCAGAATCTGCAGGAAGGGTCATAAAGGCGAATGCCGTTACAAGGATAAGCCTTGTCCCATATGCAAGAAAACGGGACATATGGCTATATCGTGCCCGGAGAAAGTGACGGTTTGTTACAATTGTTATCGAACGGGTCACAAGAAATCGGAATGCCCGGAATTGGTTGGAAAGAAGGATGGGCAGGAACCGAAAGGTGAAGCCCCGAAAGCAAAGGCAAGATCTTTTCAACTAACCGCCGCAGAAGCAAAAGTTGAACCTGACGTGGTCTCAGGTATATTCGCTGTAAATTCGATTCCTGCACGCGTGTTATTTGATACGGGTGCGAATAAATCCTTTGTTTCATATGGATTTATTCGACATCCTTCATTTGTTCTAACAAAATTACCTGTGTCCTTAGAAGTAGAGATAGGTAATAACAAAAGCTTTATTGTTTGTGATGTATGTAAAAACTGTAAACTGAGCATTGACGACGAAGAATATTTGATAAACCTAATCCCGATGTCAATGGGAGAATTTCAAGTAGTCGTTGGGATGGATTGGCTATCTCAACACCATGCAAAGATCGTGTGTTTTCGTAAAGAGATAAAACTAACATCTCCGAACGGGAAACACGTCACCATTTATGGCGAAAAAGGAGGCAACCCCATAGTATGCTCAATGTTGAAAGCTCACAAGCTTATGAAGCGAGGATGCAAGGCATTCATGATATACGCTAATGAGCCCGAAAAAGAATCACGAAAGATTGGAGATGTACCGGTAGTAAGAGATTATGAAGATGTGTTTCCGGAGGATTTACCGGGGATACCGGCTGAACGGGAAATAGAGTTTGGGATCGAATTGATTCCGGGCGCGAAACCCGTAGCAAAAGCCCCGTACCGACTTGCACCGTCGGAATTACAAGAGTTGATGTCTCAAATCCAAGACCTGCTTGACAAAGGATTTATAAGGCCGAGTGTGTCTCCTTGGGGCGCACCGGTGTTGTTCGTAAGAAAGAAAGACGGGAGCATGCGCATGTGTATCGATTACCGGGAGTTAAACAAACTCACGGTAAAGAACCGATACCCGCTCCCGAGGATAGATGATTTATTCGACCAACTACAAGGTGCGAACTGGTTTTCCAAAATTGACCTTAGATCGGGGTATCACCAACTAAAGGTCAAAGAAGAAGATGTGCCGAAGACGGCTTTCCGCACGAGATACGGACATTACGAATTCCTCGTGATGTCATTTGGGCTAACAAACGCACCCGCGGCTTTCATGGACCTCATGAACCGGGTTTGCAAACCAATGCTGGATAAGTCGGTCATCGTGTTTATCGATGATATCTTGGTGTATTCGAAAAGTGAAGCCGAACACGCACACCACCTACAAGAAGTGTTAGAGACACTTAGACGAGAGAAGTTGTATGCAAAATTCTCTAAATGTGCCTTTTGGTTACGAGAGGTACAATTTCTTGGCCATGTCATAAGTGCCGACGGAATATTGGTGGATCCGTCAAAGATAGAGGCTGTGTCAAAATGGAATCTTCCGAAGAACCCTTCGGAAATTAGAAGCTTTTTGGGGCTTGCGGGATATTATAGGAGATTCATTCAAGATTTCTCCAAGATTGCGTCACCGCTAACAAAGCTAACACGGAAGAAAGAAAAGTTCATTTGGGGTGCTGATCAAGAGAAAGCGTTTCAAACGCTAAAAGAAAAGTTAACTCAAGCTCCGGTATTGACATTGTCGGACGGAGTCGAAGATATGGTGGTTTATTCGGATGCTTCATTATCGGGGCTCGGTTGCGTGTTGATGCAACGGGGCAAGGTAATAGCCTATGCCTCGAGACAATTGAAAATACACGAGAAGAAATATCCCACACACGATCTCGAGTTGGCAGCGGTAGTATTTGCA
Organism: Helianthus tuberosus; assembly: GCA_030545235.1. Lineage (NCBI taxonomy): Eukaryota > Viridiplantae > Streptophyta > Magnoliopsida > Asterales > Asteraceae > Helianthus > Helianthus tuberosus. Next base: position 91,424,366 of record CM060432.1, on the reverse strand, counting down.
TTAAAAATATGGAGGCATTACTTGTATGGGGTAAAGTGCACCATATTCACCGACCACAAGAGCTTGAAATACTTCTTTGATCAGAAGGAGTTAAATATGCGACAAAGGCGATGGCTGGAAACGGTGAAAGACTACGATTGTGAGATACATTATCACCCCGGAAAGGCAAATGTGGTAGCGGATGCTCTAAGCAGAAAAGCGGACTATGTCCCAATACGAGTGAGGTCGATGCAACTCGTTGTGACCTCGGGTATACTTGAACGTATTCGAGAGGCGCAGTTAGAAGCAGTAAAAGAAGAAAATTGGAAGAAAGAAAGAATAATCGGTCAATTGAAAGATTTGTTGGATGGGAATCACGGGTTGAAGACTCGATCCGGAAGGATATGGGTCCCATATACTTGTGGAGTAAAGGCGCTTCTACTTAATGAAGCTCATAAATCCCGTTATTCGATTCATCCGGGTGCAACCAAGATGTACAATGATTTGAAACAAAATTATTGGTGGCCCGGAATGAAGAGGGACGTGGCGAAATATGTGGAAAAATGCTTGACATGTTTACAAGTCAAGGCGAAGCACCAGAAACCATACGGCAAACTCCAACCGTTAGAAATTCCGGTTTGGAAATGGGAACATATTACAATGGACCTGTTAACCAAGTTGCCTAAGACGAATCGTGGTTTTGATGCCATATGGGTAGTGGTGGATAGATTGACGAAAAGTGCTCACTTCATTCCGATTCGTGAGACTTGTACGTCAGAAAAGATGTCAGAAGTTTATACCAATGAAATCATAGCACGTCATGGGGTGCCGGTGTCCATCGTGTCTGATAGGGATACCCGGTTTACTTCGAATTTCTGGCGAGATTTCCAAGAGCAAATGGGGACCAAATTGTTCATTAGCACTGCGTACCATGCTCAAACGGATGGACAAAGTGAAAGAACGATACAAACATTGGGGGACATGCTACGGGCGTGTATAATCGACTTTGGTGGCAGTTGGGATGTTCACTTACCGTTAGTCGAGTTTTCGTATAACAACAGTTACCAATCTAGTATTAAGATGGCACCATACGAAATGCTTTACGGTAGGAAGTGTCGAACCCCGGTATGTTGGGGTGAAGTGGGTCCACGTGAACTCGCCCACCAAGATATAGTACGAGCCACGAATGAAAAGATCGATAAAGTTCGGGCACACTTGAAAGCGGCTCAAGACAGGCAAAAGGCTTATGCTGATAAAAGGAAAAGGCCAATCGAATTCCAAGTTGGTGACATGGTCATGCTAAAAGTTTCCCCATGGAAGGGCGTTATTAGATTCAGAAAAAGGGGGAAGCTAAGCCCAAGGTTTATTGGGCCATTTAAAATTATCGGGAGAGTTGGCAAGGTAGCTTACCGTCTTGAATTACCGGAGGAGCTAAGTGGAATCCATGGCACGTTCCACGTGTCACAATTAAGAAAGTGCCTAGCAGACGAAACGGCCTATATCCATTACGATGATATCGAAGTGGATAATAGTCTGAATTATGCGGTGAGACCGGTGGAGATTTTAGACCGAAAGGTCAAACATTTACGAAATAAACAAATTGACTAAGTCAAAGTCAAATGGGAGCATAGGAAAGGTTCGGACACTACATGGGAGTCCGAAGAGGAGATGCGACGTCTTCATCCTACTTTATTTGGTACGTAATTAGGTTTCGGGGACGAAACTCTTTTTAAGGGGGGTGGACTTGTAACACCCCGAAAATATAAATCTTTATATTAGAAATTCAAGAATTTCATAAACAAGAATTTACTATCTAGAAATTTTAACCTAGTTAAAATTTCAAGCCTAGAAATAACTAACACTAGGTTAAAAACACTAGTACTTAAAGTTAGATGATAAATGAGGGACTAAGCTTGCCAAAAATGAAAGTTTAATGCTGAATTATAACAAAAACTCACCAAACACACCATTTAGGTGTGTCTGGTCGATCAAGTGAAGCAGGGGGGCGATCCCCACTTCTCCAACACCCTAAAATCTCATTAATCTTGCAAATTGAAGGATTAATCCAAGTAGAAATCGAGAATTGAGCCTAGAATCGTAATCCTCATCACAAGAGGATTGTAAGGTATGTAAAATCTAATGAAATCTCTTAACTTGAATTTCTCATGATTTTGGAAAATCTGAAAATTGATGTTGCATGTGTGTTATTTGGTTTGATTAGAATTGATATGGTGTTTAGGAGTGAAACCTAGCTAATTTCATGTGAAATCATGACCAAATTCAGGAAAATTCCATGAACACCTTGAAGGTGGGTTGTGGGTTTTACATGATGATGATGAACACTAGGGTTTAGAGCGATTATTCTAGTGTAATTCGATTTTAGAAGGTGATTTCAGAAAAGTATGATGCTTAAATGCTATATGATGGCTTTATTGAAGTTAAGTTAACTAATTAGCAAGCTATAAACATGAATATGAATGATGTAGAAATTCTGCCCTCATAGTGTTTGTTGAAATGCCTCAAAGAAGGCTTAAAAATAGAAATTTAAGCTTTAACGCATAATTATGATGTTTCGGTATATTATGCGAAGAGAGGTCTAAAGAGAGTTCTAAACATGTCTTGAATTGAACTCTATAGGACAAGATACCGGAACGTTGAGTGGACAAGCCGGTGGTGATTCGCGGTTGAAGGGCGTACGCTAAGGTATGTAACTTGACCCGTTACATTAAGTAAATTTAGATCATTGTGATATGCATAGTTGAATTTTAGAATATAAGCTACTATGAAATTAAGCGATGATATCGCTATATTGAATATTTGGTCAAAAGTTGGTTAGAACTCGTTGGTAGTCGTCAAAAAGGAAGGAATTCCGTAGACGAGCCAAACGGGTCGGATAATCAAGTAAGGCATGGTTATTGTTTCGGATTATGATAGTTTGATCGTTGATTTTGAATATTATATAACATATTAGAAATGCGAGGTTTTAATGAATTGGTATCATAGAAAACTGAAACCCGAGAGTTGGGTCTTGGTGTAATGAACAAACAAAACAAAATATGACATTCCAGGTACTACCGTAAATTACGGTAGTACCGTAATTTACGGTGGATGTGATATGTTTACGGTGTGGATCAACTGATTTACGGTGGACATTATGTAAACATTGACCACCGTAACTTACGGTGGAACCGTAAGTTACGGTAGGGTCTGAACTTTTGTAAAATTTTGGGAAACTTAAAAATTCTAATTTCATTTCAATCGTAGTTTTGAACAAGTAATATTCTGACCATACTAACATAAATCTTTATGTAAACATTGCAGTCTAGGTACTCAAAGTTTATGGATGACGATCAAGCAACTTATCAAGAACCGAACACGATTTTTGAAGCTTCCGCTATGTTTTAATCTTACTAAATTTTTGTTCTTGGGTTGTAAACAAATTCTCAAACAACTTTTGTATGTTCTAACTTAGTCATTAGTTGACTAAGGTTTATGATACTTCTGAAACGTATGTTAAACTATTATCTTTTGTATAAAATTTTACTTATATTCCAGTAAATTTTGAGGTTGTTACATAACACTAGCAGAAGTATCCTTAATCGATGCTAGGAATCCAGCACAACCGTTTGATAAGAATTTTCGAGCTTTGAGCGCAGAGATAATTTTAAGAGATTTATGAGCTTGAGTTCCCTGATATATAATATCAGGATGATGAAGATCACCGAAAATAACACGACGGAAATGACAATCTATAGTTACACGATGTCGAGACAACCAATCAATCCCTAGAATAACATCAAAGTCACACATATGTATTGGAAATAGGTCTTCCTTACACACAATAGATTCAATACGGATCGGACAATCTTTATATACGTAAGTGATTACGGATGAATTTTCCATGGGAGTGGAAATGGTTAAAGTATGATTTAAAAGAGTTGGTCTTATCGGAAGGTACTTAGTAAACGAATGGGATACTAAAGAATGGGTCGCTCCTGTATCGAATAACACATAGATACTACGTTCACCAAGCTGAAGGGTTCCAGATACAGTACCTGGGGCATTAGCAGCATCAGTAGCAGAAAGTGCGAAAACTCTTCCTCCAACATTGGGTGGTACAACGTTTGGTCGGTTATTCTTCTTAGTGTCTTTCTTTGTACACTCCTTGATCATGTGTCCAGTTTGGACACATCTAAAGCATGCTCCTGTACCTCGGTGACATACGCCCTAATGTCTCTTACCACAAGTATTACATAGAGGATATGTAATTTGATTCGGGTTTACATGTTGATTCAGTGGTTGAGCTCTAATAGGTTCTGCATACAACTGAATCTGGTTTTGAGCAGGCCTCGGGTTTTGCAGTCTAGGTTGCCATGGACGTGCCTGATTTCCAGAGTTTTGATTTCCTTGCACTTTGCGGTCTTGATGCTGTGGCGTAGTGGATGATTGGCCGATTTCTTGCTTAATTTGTCCTTCCCTATTTCTCTTCTTATTATCCCCAGTTCGAGATAAAAATTCTTTTCTCTCGAACTCAAAAGTTTTGATTGCATCAGCAACTTCGGTGATATCCTTAAATTTCATGTACATGATCGACTTCCGAATTCGATCATTGACTGCCCACTTGCATTTTTCTGCCTGGACTTCTGCTGATCCTGCAACGTCTCCTACAATACTAGCCAACCTTGAAAATCGAGTAATGAACTCAGAGGCTGGTTCATCACTTCCCTGTCGAATCACTGCATACTCCCTGATATAAGCTTCTTTATCAGCGGTAGAAAAATACTTGTCGTAAAAGATGGTACGAAAGTCGACCCATGAAAGATTAGCGTCAAAATCATCCCCTCCTTTGACTTGCTTATATCCTTCCCACCAAGTTTGTGCGTCATCTTCAAATTTGTAGGTAGCCAATCTAACTTTGTATTCCTCCGGAACTCCGAAGATCTTTTCAATATGAGCTATCCAGTTCCTTGCTTCGACTGGATTATTAGCGTGACTAAAGGATTTCGGCTTTTGTTTTTGGAATTTAGCGATCCATATGTCTATACTATAGGTAGTATGGTTCGTAGTATTCTCACGAATTTCTTCACCAGAGATTGGATTCGTGTTATTACGTTCTGGATGACGAGTTTGTTGAATAACGGCCTCAGCTGTTTGAGCAACAAGGTTTGGAAGCAACCCGGCAACAGCCTGGTTGATAGCATTAATTATGTTTGGATCAACTGGAGTCTCATTCGAAGAAGTGTTGTTACGTACATGGTTAGTACGAGTACTCTTACGTAGCGGACGACGAGGAGGCATCTATAAGAATATACATAGGAGTTAAACAAAATAAGAGACCAAGTTGAATCCTATAATAGATATCTACCCATTCCTCACAGGTTTTAATTACTATCTTCAAGTTTTCTACAGGAAAGAACCTTTGCTCTGATACCATAGCTGTAACACCCCAACCCGGAAGGGCTGACGTGTCACAATAACAGTAGTATCATAAACAAAAGTCATAATTCCATTTATTTATTTGACAAGGATACAACTACATAACAACTAAACTTAAGGTTAATTATACAAGCGGAGACATTCAACTTCATTAACTAACATCTTCAGATTTATTCCTAGGCTTTATTCTTCTCTCTTTTCCCCGCCCAAAGTAACATGCGGACCTGTATATACAAAAAGTTTTATGGAATGAGCCGAATGCTCAGTACGGAATAAGAGGCTCAAATAACAAGTAACGCTTTATAGAAATGTTATCCGAAGGAAACTTATCGCGAAAATGATATGATGCAAGAACATAATTTCATAATCATATTTTACGGATGTACCCATGAGCAAACTTAAAACGTGACAATACACAGGTAGCTACTCCTGCATAATTATCATAGGAGATGGCGAGTTGGCATACCCGCTATCCACCTCCTTAACTTAAATCCTAGGATCGATCCATACGCCTCCTAATAGCCATATGTACCACACTTGTACTTAAGAGACGCCGTGAACTGATCTCTCCGTCACGGATGGAGCACATGATGTCGATGCCGCAACAACATGCTCGTGGGACACTCCACGAGAAGCGATACTCAGGGTATCAGAGTACAATTGGTCTTATTTACATAACTTATCAAAATATTTTTCATAACAAGACGTAACATATATTGGAACATGTGATAATGAGTACAACTAACATAATACTATCGCATGACATGAAAGCTAAATCCAAAGTTATGATTAGAATAGGAATCAAACGGACTGTCAAATGAATCGATAATCAAAGACGTGATGAGGTTGAAAAGATATACAAACTCAACGGGTTTATAACAATTGAATATAAAACAACAAGGAGTGGGGTAAGGATCCGTACCTTAATAATTCCAAAGTGATGCTACCTTGTGATAATATTTCAGATTTATATGGGCAGAGTTTAGACTACTGATTAGTCTTTTAACCTAATTTAAATAATATGCACACAAACTAGGTTAGTAACTTAATACAGCATTTACGATAACTCACGAGATTAAAATCCTCACAACGAATGACAAAGTGCGATACTTAAACATCCATCGGATTCACAATTAATGACAAAGAGAAATCACTTAAACATCCATCGGATTCACAACGAATGACAAAGTGTAAACACCTAAACATCCATCGGAATCACAACTAATGACAAAGTGAAATTACTTAAACATCCATCGGAATCACGACTAATGACAAAGCATAACCCAAATTTGAGCAGCACTTAAACATCCATTGGATTGATTTCAATCAATCGGACATTGAATTGTATCAGCGATTGAGTTAATACCCTGTTCTGCAGCACCCCGCTATACTAATTAGTGTTTCGTGTGTGTTTTGAGAGTAATTGGACGATATCTCAGCGCGTATTTTGAGTTTCTTCGTCGTTTTTGTGCCCAGAATCAAGTCCCAATCGCTGCTATTTATAGGTGAAATTTGACCTTGTCGCGGCCCGCGTGACATTTAACCTATCCTTACGCGGCCCGCGTAGAAACTTATTTTATGCATAGGGTTGCCACGTGTGGGACTAGCCTAGCTGAGTCGACAGATTTTAAAATTTCAACTTCGACAACAAGTTATTAGGATAATCGTCAAGTAGGGAATACCCCCCCCCCCCTGAGTTTTAGGGGCCCTAATCCTGATTCTGAAAATTCTGAAAATTCTAGGGTTTGTACGGAATTACTTGGGTGACTTAATTAGGGTTTCCTATTGGATAATTCATAAATAATAATAATAGTTTTGGTTGATATACAGAAGGATAGATCATAAGATAAATGTTTAATTTATTATAAATTATTATTATTCTTTTATTTCTAGAATAATGATTTTAAAGTTATGGTCATTACATGTATACTCGCCAACTTTTTGTTGAGCGTATTTTAATATATGTTGCAGGTTGATAGATGAGATGATGCTAAGTGAAGAAACGATATTTAGGTGGACTTAGAAACTCACCTAGAATAAACAATTATTTTGATGTTATGTTTGAAACAATGTTGTTCTTGTTTAAATTTTGTATGACATTTTAGCATATTTATGAAATTTGAATTTAAATTTAAATTATATTGTCACACAGTGTTATAACGCTTTGAGCGATTTGTTCGTCTCATCCCGATGTTTCCACCATCGGTTGGGGTGTGACATAATTTTCTTTTATTTTCCCTCTGAAGATTAAGGTTCGGTTGTTGTTGATGATGCTGTTATACGGCAGATGAAGATGACGATGACCTGATGTTGTAGGTGCCGATTATTTCAAGGCGCAACTTGCTTCTCCAAGATCGATCTTCGATCTGGTTATCACCAACTTCGTGTTCTCGAAGAGGACATTCCCAAACCTCATTTCACACTCGCTATGGGCACTATGAGTTCGTGGTTATGCCTTTTGGTTTGACCAACGCACCAGTTGTGTTCATGGATCTAATGAATCGTGTTTGTAAGCCTTACTTCGATCGTTTTGTAATCGTCTTCATTGATGATATTCTCATTTATTCTAAAACCCAAGCTGATCACGAACGCCATTTACGCCTCATACTCGAACTCTTACGTGGTGAACGCCTATACGCGAAGTTTTCTAAGTGCGAATTCTGGATCAAAGAAGTCCAATTCCTTGGACACGTTGTTAGTGAAAAAGGGATCCTTCCAAAATCGAAGTAGTGAAGAATTGGACCGCGCCAAAAACTCCTTATGAAATCCTCTCCTTCTTAGGACTGGCGGGTTATTACCGCCAATTCATCTCGAACTTTTCGAAAATCGTTGTTCCTCTCACCTTGTTGACTCAAAAAGAGAGACCTTTGGCTTAGGGTCCTGAGCAAGAGGAATCCTTTAAAACTCTCAAGAACTTGCTTTGCAACCCTCCTATTCTTGTTCTTCCCGATGGGAATGATGATTTCGTGGTATATTACGATGCCTCGAACCGTGGTCTTGGTTGTGTTCTCATGCAACGAGACAAGGTCATCGCTTATACCTCTCGTCAGCTCAAAATACATGAGAAAAACCTTAGTCGGGCAGAGCCCTGACATGCGTTATGGCTCAGATCAATCGGAAAGGGTAGCGGTGATCGGGGGTTAAAACACTTAAAAAAGAAACAGGGCTTTAGTATAGTTACTAAAGAAAAGGAAAACACCAACATATGTATATGAATGGAAAGAAATGTGAATGATAGAAAGCAAAGATATCAGACGCAAAGAATGAACAATTATGTGGCCTATTTATATTGTATTTACAAGTTTCTTGGAGAAGAAGTTTGGCCTCCTTTTTACAGCAATTATACACGTGCCCATGTATGATCAACTCATATTATTAGTCATATATTTAATATTATTAATTTACGTCTATCTTATCAATTTTCATACAAATATTAATTTTTTTATTTATTTATTTTATTTTAAAGATTGGACATCTACGTCCATATCAACTTTGATATGTTTTGATTTTTTTTTTAATATTTTTATTAATTTTATATATTATAATTAATTTAACTGCTTTACTTATTTGGCGTGTATAACTTTTAAAATATGACGTTCTAGAAAATAATGAATATATCATTAGAACGAGAATATTTTTTGTCTACATTTGGGTCTAAGTTTCATTAAAAATAGAGTAGGTTCAAAATACAATATATTTTTGTAATTTAATTATTATACGGTTCCTGAGTCCATTCAGGTACTTTATATTTTTAATGGTCAACTTACCCGTAATCTACCTGTCTAATAATATAAGTTTTTATAGACTTTTATTTTATTAGAAAGGTCACTCATATCCAGGCCAATAATATTTCAACCAACTATATAAAATAGTGTTTAAAACTATTTGGGTTGAATAAAAATAAGTAGTTACTAGTTACTAATGGTTAATAAATTTAACCAATCCTATAATTTTTTTATATAAAAAAATAGGGATGTTACAGCGAGATAAGCTCCCATCCTGGTAAAGAGATTGTCGTGGCCAATGCACTTAGTTGTAAGACTCATGTTAGTAGCATTTGTTGTTTTCAAGTCTCTAGTGACCTTCACACTTGCATTCGTGAAGCCCAATACTCGTCAGCCAACGAAGGTAGTCTAATCGTCATACACCTATGTTTCTTCGTGTAGAAGGACTTGGCGCTCCATCCTAATCAAACAACAAATGCCCGCGGAATTACCAAGTGGAAAGCTTGCAAAATCGTGAGTATACTCGATCCGGTTTACTTTTTAACACTTTGGGTACAACATGTATTTTATACAAAAAACACAACACTTGAAACTTATTTAATCATACTCTATCCATGTTTAAATATGAAACTATATGATGCTTGTTAATCCCGTATACTATGTAAACTTTTATGTCAATATATGCTCATTAACTTTGCTAGCCTACCTTAACAATTATAGCGCTATAGGATTAACGCACCGCCCATTAGTCTTGGGGTATTATTAAGTTAAACATGTTAACCTCCCGCTAGTCTCTTGGGAAAGGCAAAAATTGCGTTGTATACTCGGGTTTGAACATGTATTTACACCGTTTCAGCATATTAGTAACTTGCATATTATTATTCATGTTGGATATGAGTTCGTTAAACATTTTTATCCTATATTATGCTATATACCAAAACTTGTATACTCGCCAACGTTTTGTTGATCATATTTTAATACATGTTGCAGGTTGATAGACGAGATGATGCTAAGTGAAGAAACGAGATTTAGGTGGACTTAGAAACTCAACTAGAATAAACAATTATTTTGATGTTATGTTTAAAACAATGTTGTTCTTGTTTAAATTTTGTATGACATTTTAGCATATTTATGAAATCTAAATTTAAATTATATTGTCACATAGTGTTATGACGCTTTGAGCGAATTGTTCGTCTCATCCCGATGTTTCCGCCATCGGTTGGGGTGTGACACCGTTTTCTTTTATTTTCCCTCTGAAGATTAAGGTTCGGTTGTTGTTGATGTTGTTGTTATACGGATGATGAAGATGACGATGACCTGATGTTGTAGTTGCCGATGATGTCGGTGGTGGTTGGGTCCAGAATCTGGTACGGTGGGGATTACCGACGGCGGCTGTAGCCGTCGGAGTCACGAGTAGTGCAGATTCGGGTTATATTTTGGTGGATTCGAGTTGGGTCAACCCCAGTCAACCCGGTCAGATGTAGGTTCGAGTCAACACGGTTAAGCTCGGGTCTCACGGTTTGTGGTTCGGTTCAGTCAACGATATTCAACGGGTCAGCTGGGTTTGTGTCACACCCCAACCAATGGCGGAATCATCAGAATGGGACGAAGAAAGATTGCTCATCACACATAACGCTAATTGTGACAATAATTAAATCAAAACCGTTTTCATTTCATCATTCAAAAGAGTTACAATACATGGAAACACAAGTACAACATGTTTAATACATGAAAACAACATAACAACAAGAACAAAATTGATTCAACATATTAAACCTAAGATGTCTATATGTGTATCTAGGCATCATCACTACTTTGGTTTCATATCATCGTCATCCTTAACCTGTAACATGTTTAAAATAAAGTTCAATGAAAAGCAAAGGCGAGTATACAGGTTTTCGTACATAGCATAAAAATAAGTTTAAACAATTCCACATGGCAGGTAATTGAAACAAGATAAACAATAAAATTGGCATATGTTTAACTAATCAAACCAATGATGAAACGCAATAAGCTCTTAACATAACCCAAAGTTTACAGGTGGTGCGTTAATCCTATAGCGCTATATATGTCAAGGATAGGCTCGTACGAAATTAATGATAAGTCTAACACAAAACGTATAACCCCAAGTTTAAAGTATCAAGTAGTCAAGTAGGCATCCATGTATAAGGAATGTTTGTGCATTTAAGAATAAAGTTTAAGTGTAAGTTTTATAGATTAACATGTTACTCCCCAAAAGGTGTTAAACGAAAAAGGGGTTTCAAGTATACTCACTGTTTTACAAGCTTCCACTTGTTAATCCGCGAGAGAGTTGTTGTTGTGGGAGGTTGGAACACCAAGTCCTTCTACACGAAGAAACGAAGGTGTATGGGTATTGGAGGATAACGGAAGATTAAGGATTCGAAATCAAAAGAATATGGAAAGTAAACATATGAGAAATTAACTATCTAGCTCATAATACTCATCTTCGACACTATGAAACCCATAGGGGTTTGAATGTTTTCATGGGTTAAAGTACCCATTAGAATCTTGACGAGTAATATGCTATTAGATGGTGTAACCTACTATTTTGACAAATAACCATTAGGTTATCATCAAGAGTTGGGTCACCATAGGTATTATATATTCTATATAGTTATAGTATATATTTATAAGTTCTAGTCCATTATTATACAAGAATGTCATAGAAGTCATGCATGAGGTAGGAAGATAAATCTTCCATTTAGGAACCTCTTTAGTTGTCACCATTACACAACTTGTCATAAGACAACAAGGATGGTCATGAACATACATTAGGAAATGGAAATACATACTATCTAACTAAGAAAACATCAAGTGATGTATGGATTTGTAGGTAGGATAGCCCAAGCTATCCAAATAATCACACAACTTCAAGTGTAGGACTTGTTCATCACTTGTAGGTTAAAACCTTATCAAAACAGAATTTTTGTGAAGATTAAACCTCTGGATTTACATGTCACAACCTTGTTTTTAAGCTCACATAATCATGGTCTTGATTAGTGGCATAAGGACATAGAAATGTGTTGAGAACTCTCAATTTAAAGTATGTTAAACAAGTGTTTATACAAATTCAAAAAAGTTTATTGCACTTTGGAGCCTCTTATGGTGATGTTCCAGCCCTAGTTTTCCATGGAAAACCTGTGGAAACATACCTAAGGTTGTTCCAAGTGCTAAGAAAAAAGAATCATTGAAAAAGATGGAAGAATGATGAAGTTATGCTCACTTTTGTGAGTTGTAGCGAATCTGCCTTTGCTACTGATTTCACCTGCGTTTTTAAGTGTTTGAGAGTGAGTTTAGTGAGTTTGCAAAGTGAAAAATGTGTGGAAGAGGCTTGGGTTTTATAGGGGATGAATTAGGGTTAAGGTTGGTGAGTATTTAATGAAAGAAAGACAAACAAAACACAAAAGTTGGCCAATCCCGTAGCTGGTTAAGAGAGTCTGTGGATCTGAAGCCCTTGCGGGGCGCGAAGCAGACGACAGGGCGAGTCGCGACCCGTGAGTGAACATGGCTGGTTGATTTTGTTTGTTAAATGTCACTTTTAGTCCTTGAACTTCCATATTTTGATGTTTTAAGTAGATTTAAGGTGTTTTAAGTGTATTTTATGAAATATATGCATGGTATAAGGTTTGATAAGTATGAATAACATAAAACAATATGACGAAGTATGATTAAGTATATATATGTCGTAAATAAGTATCATATGTATTCAATTGATGTATGATTCACGTATTTCACGTATTTGTAAGTATATTACACATTTCCAAGAATTACGAATAATGTATCAATTGTTTCATGAATTTAAACGTATAAACAAGTATGAATATGTATAACACAAATTTAACGAAGTACAAATTTTACTTATGATCCAAGTCTCGGATTTTACAACGATTACAACGAAAAGACGATTACAAGAATACAAGACTTCCAAAAATAGAAATGCAAACAAGGCTTTCTAATTATGGAAAGTACGAAGAAGCATGGCGTTACAGTTTGGGTCAGCTGGTCAACGGTCAAAGTGGGTCAAGTCGGCAGAATTTCAGGTACGGTTCAATGAGATCGGGTCATATTGGTTTTGGGTTCGGTCAAAGACGGTCAACTATAGTCAACGGTCAGATTCAAGATAGTTCGGGTCAACTCGTTCAAACCCGGTTTACTCAGTTAACTCGGTTGACTTGGTCAACTCAGCGACTCAACTCGGTCAACTCAGTCAACGTCTCAACCCAAAGATTTGGTAAAGGTTTTATGGCATGATTTATTTCGTTGTTTTTATAGTTTATTTTCTCGTGAAAACAAGCTCTTGAATCGAATCGGATAATGAGATAGTTACAAATAAATTTTGCGGATTCTTATATTAAACTTGATCATATAACTCGCTTATACATACAAATATATTGTTGAAATGATTATTGTTTGATTGTTGATTGAATTTTGAAAATATAACGACACTTTAGTTGTCGAGGCCATCCAAAAACAGAGGAAACCCTGCCCGTTTTTTCGAGAAAATCCGTAAAGGAAACATGTTTTTATTATAAAACAAAAACTATCGCTATCAAGCAACCTATCATAAAAACAAATACAAACTTATATTATTTTCGACGACACCTATTCGGATTCGAAGTAAACTTCGAAACTATTATAATGATCACAATTGTTTTAAACAAAACGACGATTCGGAAATCATTTATAACAATAAATGTAGTTATTATATTTATTTAAACATCTAAATTTCGAGAATTCCTTTATAAAAATAAATATAGTTTTTATATTTATTTCAAACGTCAAACAACTCGGATTCTTTTATAAAAATAAATATAGTTTATATATTTATTTCAAACATCAAACAACACATCAAACAACTCGACGATTCTTTTTATAAAAATAAATATAACTATTATATTTATTTTAAACGACCTCAACACAAAAACTCTATTAAATAAATATAACTTTCATATTTATTTCAAACGTCTAAACGACATATAAATATATGTTGACAAACATCTACGAGACGTGATACCTTATACGAGTTTACAATATATTAATTTCATATAATTATTCGTTACATACACGTACGACTTCTCAGGACGACTAACACGATTCTATCGATATATTTATATATATATATATATATATATATATATTAAACCTCTAGAAAACTAAGTCTTTCCAAGACTTATTAATTAATACCGACATTAAACGAAACTTAACAATTATACCTTCTCGTTTCTTTCAAGTTAACAACTTACCGTCGAATCGTTCGGTTAGCGATTCGGTAGAGCTCGGTGACATGTAGTTTAGCCACATCATTTTATTTAGAAACATATAAGATATACCGTGTTAGGGATATTATAGAATGCAGGCTAGCGAATCACGTCTTGGAAACGACATCACGGAGTCGTATTTAGCTAGCTTTGCACAAGAAAATCAAGGTGAGTTCATAACCTCACCTTTTTACGGTTTTATATTTTTATAATTGTTTTCGGAGTTGATAGATATGCACATTTTGCAAAAACATACAGTGTTTTCGATGAACAACAATTTCATATTTCTAAAACATGCTACAAACAGGTTTTAACTCACATAAATGATTTGTGATTTTCAATAAACTCAAATGGTTTACCAAAGGTTTATACTAAAAATACCGGTTTTTCAAACAAACGTATTTTCAAAATGTGCATACAAACGTTTTCTAGTGTTCTAAACTTGGGTGAAAGTACACGAACAAACTGTATGTTAAACTAAGTAATGGTACATAGATCACGTTACGAATAGGGTGAAACTTAAGCACCATTAATCAACGTATACATTTAGACCGGGGAGCGAAAGGTTAGATTTAATGGGTTTCAATCAGCCTCACTCTTGGCCCTACATTTTCTTAAGACTGCTTTTGGGTCTCAGTCATGAGTCGACGAAAAAATGCCTAGGTTTGGATGCTTCCTATGTCGTCACACATGATAATGTCGTATCTAAACATTAGCGATCTCAAATTCCTTACATTTACAACTCACAAATTTACATTTACAGTTTACAAACTCACACTTACATACGATGTTTTATACAAATACAACGCATAGGATCATGCATGCAGGTTGTCATTGTCAGGGTGGACATTGACGGTTACACAAATTTTACAAACACAAAAGTTTACAAATATAGGGTTTTATGAACATAATGCGTTACACATACGAAGTTTCACGAATACAAAGTTTTCTTATAACATGCTAAAGAAAATGATTTTTAATTAGTTTTCTTAACAATATAATAAAAACCGGTTATTCAAAAAGATTTATTTCAAATCTTTTACAAACAAACTATGAACTCACTCAACTTTATGTTGATTTTTCGCATGTTTCTTTCTCAGGTTGTATTTCAAAAATTATGGCACGGATGGAATAGGAGAACCATTGGGGATTCGAGTACTTAGTGGGCGTTCGCTTTCCAATGTATATACCAGTCCAGTCACGCCAGCTCTGATTTATCGGGGTGTGACAGCCGTTAAACCACAAAACAAAATAACGTAAAACTTTGAACCACATACGTTCGTTGCAGGGTGTTAACTCGAAAAATGTAGAACGAAAGGTAAAACGACAAATTTGTAAAAGTTAAAAGTTACATGAGACCAAAGTTAAAATTGGAAAAGTATTGGGGTAAAATAAGAAAAATGATTTTGTGACAAAGTTGTAAAAGACAAAAACCAATGGGGTAAAAAGTGTAAAAAAGTTAATTGTAACTCTTACAAACCAAAAGTTGTATGAAGTATGAATGTATGAAGTATGAACCAATGGCTAGATGGATACGTTTTCTTTTTAAATCTTGTTAGTGATTTGAACTTTATTATTTAAGGTTCTCTGTCTTACCCCGTCTATACAGCCACAACAATGTACGACCGCCGATCAACTTGAATAAAATGATTTTCATTATCTCCGCTTTTCCTCTAATGGTTTACTTATCTATTAATCAACTTGCATTTTTCGTTTGAACTAGTGATAAGACCCGCGCACTTTGCGGCGCCACCTCGCACATATCTAGCGGATTAGTCCAAATGTTATGTTATGTGTTAACCATATGGAAATGTACGTTTTAACGAATCCGATTGAACTCAATGTATCATATAGTTGAATTGTGATTGGATCAAAACGTAACGTAAATCGAATTTATATCGTACAATCATAACGTATTATACGCAATCCGACTAACTCGAATTTATATCGTCATGACAAAAACTCTCGAGGTGGTCAAAGTGGTATTTACAAAATTCATAAAAAGTTAAGTGGTTAAAAATTGCATTTTCTAAACTTAAGGGCTAAGAAAGAGTAAAGATAAAATTTGATAAAGTTTTGGGGTAAGAAGGAAACTATAACAAAGTTGGGGCTGAAAAGAAAACTACCACAAAGTTGGGGTGTTAAAAGCAAACTATTTGTAAAATGGAGTAGTAGTTTAGGGACTAAATTTTCAATTTTATGAAACTTTGAAGGTACCAAAGTTAAGGGGCTAAAATTGCAACATCCGTGAAAGTATGGAGGAGGAAGGCAAAGCCGATGTCGTCAAGACAAAAACTCTCAAGGGGGTCAAAGTGGCATTTACAAAGTTTATAAAAAGTTAAGTGGTTAAAAATTGCATTTTCAAAACATAAGGGCTAAGAAAAGGGTAAAGATAAAATTTGATAAAGTTTTGGGATAAAAAGGAAACTATAACAAAGTTGGGGTTGAAAAGGAAACTACCACAAAGTTGGGGTGTCAAAAGCAAACTATTTGTAAAATGGAGTAGTAGTTTAGGGACTAAATTTGCCATTTTATGAAACTTTGAATATATCAAAGTCAAAGAGCTAAAATTGCAAATCCGTGAAATTATGGGGGGAGGAAGGCAAAGCCGGTGTCGTCAAGACAAAAACTCTCGAGGGGGTCAAAGTGGCATTTACAAAGTCCATAGAAATTTAAGTGGTTAAAAATTGCATTTTCTAAACTTAAGGGCTAAGAAAGGGTAAAGATAACTTTTGATAAAGTTTTGGGGTAAAAAGAAAACTATAACAAATTTGGGGCTGAAAAGAAAATTACCACAAAGTTGGGGTGGCAAAAACCAAACTATTTATATAATGGAATAGTAGTTTAGGGACTAAATTTGCTATTTTATGAAACTTTGAAAATACCAAAGTTAAGAGGCTAAAATTGCAGTATCCGTGAAAGTAGGGGGAGGAAGGCAAAGCCAATGAGGTTTCCACGGACTTTGTCTTTTTAGATATACTAGTAAATAGACGCGCGCGCGTTGCGGCGCCGGTAAATTACAAATATCGAATGGATTTGCATAAGTGCTATGTAACGCGACCGATGCGCAACGATCAAAAGGGGCTTATTATAGCTTTTAACAAATAGAAAACACACGAAACCCAGAGTAACTCAAACTTATACCATCGAATGAAAATATATTATATTTAACGACACTCGGTATGGTATGTAAAGGCGTATTATACTTGCCAACTCATTTCCCAAGATAAGTTTTCGTCTAAAAAGAGGTCAACTTGAATTTATACTGATACATACATAAAAATACGCACGCAAATTTATATCGACACGTACATACAAATCCTTACCTAAATTTTTTTCAAGTAAAAGAACGAAAAAGGGTAAAGTAGAAACTTTTAAAATTCAAGGAGATTACCGACAAATTAGTTCTTCAAAAAAGAAATTAGCGAACGAAAATCATTAAAGAAAATAACATGTTAAAACGCATATTATATATGGTACATGAGTAAAGCTAGAATATTAGAAACATGCGGGATTAAACAATGCCGTTTGTAAAGCCAAGGAACTGAAATTGCAATGTGGTGAAAATTTGGAAAAAAAAAACGTAAAACTTAGAGAAAAAGAGTTAGAAATGTAAACTTTAAAAGTATAGGGGGTGCCAGTGTTAAATAATTTTAAAATAATAAAAGACTATTTGGAGGAAATAAAAAAATGTTAATAATATTTAATAGGTAGCAATACCCTCGTATATAAAGTCATTATTAAATCATGTTTTATCCAGATTAGTAATCAGAAATATACAACTTCTAAAAAACATGATCCTCAATAAAAAAAAAAATCATTAACTTTTAGTAATTGTTGTTGTAGTAGTCATGGAGCATAGTTGAATACTCAAGATGGTATTTCATATATATTACAAGAGCAATCGTTGAAATACCGATAAAAGATGCGGTTAAATCAAATTTGGAATATAACTTTTTTTTTTTGTAATAAAATATTCTTTTTATTCCAATCACCAGGGCAAATTACATAAGAATAGCAGGCAGATGAGCAACAAACTGCGTCGACATCCCTTTCTGAATAGAAAACCCTAATCTACTAAAAACTAAGTCTCGCCCCTGAGGGGTCGAAAAGTTGTTGTGGACAACACGCTGAACTCTAGCCAAGAACCAAACCGCCTTTGACGCCAAAAAGCCGAACGTGTCAAACGAAACACTAGGGGGAAATCTTTGTATTATATATTTTATTTTCATTCAGCTTTATATACAATATTATGCTAATATATTTTCTATAAATAACGAGAGAAATCTTTGTTACATATTTTATTACTTTTGTTTTATTTTTTTAATAAAATATGAAATCGATTTCTGTCCTATTCCATATTTGGCTACCAAGAATTCAAGAAATCGACCTCTTTGACTCATTATAGTCTTTTGACGTTTTAGCATTCTAACCCACCATCCCTTAGGCCGGAGGGTGTGGGGGGCGCCACCCTCGCCAGGTCACCATCTATGGCGCCCTGGGCGCTATACACCCACACCCACCTAATTAACTTGGGGCGCTATAGTTGTTTCGCGAACATGGTAACGAGAGGACAACACACAGATCGAGGCACATTTAATTTTTTTGCCCGTTGAACGGACAGGTTTAAAAAAAAAAAAAAAAAATTGTTTTTCAAATTCAAAGTTTATAAATACCCGTTCCATTTCTCCATTTTTCCATCTCATTTCATCCACTTTCTCTCAAATTTTTATACAATACTCTAATTAGGGCGAAATATATGTAGTTTTTTTTTTCTAGTACCTTCTTATTTTTTTTAATGACTTTGTGATGTTTTTTATTTTTTTTTAGGATGAAATTATGTTTTTTTTTTAATTTTCTAGTTATATAAAATGGCCATTTAGTTTAAAAAAGTAAAATGTAAAAATAAAAAATAATTAGGTAATGATGACGGGACTCCATCCCACACCCTGCAAATTAAAGGGGGGTTATAAAGCCCCCTGGCTGACGTGGCGTCTAGGTGGCGCTGAGGTGTCCTTTATAACCCCCAAGGGGCTCCATCCCACACCCTCTAGCCTTACAAGGATATTAAATTCTAAAATATTATTTTGAGAGGTATTGCTTAAACTATAGAAAAGCGGCTATATTCAATTTGTGATGATGAGATTTTAGCAAAAATCTATACTATATAATAAAAGAAACCAATGAGGGGACACATGTCATTCATTGAAGCCATCTAATTTTTAGTTTTATCGTCTCTCTCCTAATTAATTATAGATAATTAATATTAATTAAAAGATAATTATAAAATTAAATTTAATATAAATTTAAACAATTCATATAGATGATAATATAATATTTTAAAATATTTATTAAATTTCAAAATTATTTATCCTGAAATTAAAACGTATACCAAACTTGAATAAGTCATGTTTCTTGAATACCGTAATAAGCTAGAAATAATTTTAATCAACAAATAGTACGGCAGCTCGCCCTGATGGTGATCTAAGTACCAGGGAGGTTAAGATGCAAAAGAAAGGTACATGTAATTTAAATATAAATTAATATATTCTAAATGATTTATTTATTTTATTAAACTAAAATAGTTAATGATAGAATCTATTTAAAAATGTTTATAAAGGGTAAACAAAACATTAATCAATGTTTATTGGTTTTATACTTTTATTTTCGTATTCAACTCTCAACGCAAATACGATATTCATTATGCTTACGTGTCATTTATAAAAACCATCACCGCAATCACCCCATCAATCATATATTGAGTATATTCGTTAGTTTTTTTTAAAGATATAATTTTTTTATTAGATTCATTCAACCCGTGTAATAAACATGGTTTTTTAAAGATATAATATTTTTATTATTTACTATACAAAATTGCATTTATGCAACTCGTGTAATACACCAGGTTTTTAAAAATATTACTTTTTATTATGTGGAATATAAAATTAGATTTATTCAATCCGTATAACACATAGGGTTTATAAAAATATAACAAGATATAACTTTTTATTAATTGATATATAAAATCACATGTGCTCAAGCCATACAATACATGAGGTTCTTAAAAATGTAATCTTTTTTCATTATTTAATATATAAAATTAAATTTACTCAATCTATACAATACACGAGGTTCTTAAAGATATAATTTTTTTTATTATTTAATATATAAAATTACATTTATTCA
Source organism: Helianthus tuberosus (assembly GCA_030545235.1). Taxonomy (NCBI): domain Eukaryota; kingdom Viridiplantae; phylum Streptophyta; class Magnoliopsida; order Asterales; family Asteraceae; genus Helianthus; species Helianthus tuberosus. The sequence goes on along the minus strand of CM060432.1, from coordinate 91,403,761 downwards.
ACCCATGTAATAAACGAGGTTTTTAAAGATATATTGTTTTATTATTTGGTATATAAAATTACATTTATTCAACCTGTGTAATAAACGGGGTTTTCAAAGATATATTTTTTATTATTTGGTATATAAAATTACATTTATTCAACCCGTGTATTACACGGGGTTCTAACCTACTAAACCAATAAACAAATAATAATCATTTATTCACCAATATACCGAACTCCACCAATCATCCTTACAAGGATATTAAATTCTAAAATATTATTTTGAGAGGTATTGCTTAAACTATAGAAAAGTGGCTATATTCAATTTGTGATGATGAGATTTTAGCAAAAATAAACCAATAAACAAATAATAATCATTTATTCACCAATATACCGAACTCCACCAATCACCCTTACAAGGATATTAAATTCTAAAATATTATTTTGATAGATATTGCTTAAACTATAAAAAAGTGGCTATATTCAATTTATGATGATGAGATTTTAGCAATGATAAACAAACAAATAAATAAATAATCGAGTTAAATGCTTGGTTGGTCCCTGTGGTTTTCAAAAATTGCAGACTTGGTCCCAGTGGTTTACTAATTACACGCGTGGTCCCTGTGGTTTTCAAAAATGCACTCGGTTGGTCCCCAGCCCTAACATCAGTTAAATTTCTCAGTTAAGTCCATGTTAAATGACCAAAATACCCTTGCCTATTAATAAATTCAAGTGGGTCCTATTTTCTAACTCTACCCCACCCCCACCCCCACCCCCACCTTCTTCATCCATGTTTCCAATCCAGCAGCATCATCGTCACCTTCAACCCAGCCAAGCATTTAACTCATTTTATTAAAAAAGATACCCATCTGTTTGGCAGAACAACTTACAACAACCAAAAGAGTTTATGTTTTTCATCATCATCATATAAATAAATGTGCAAACTGAACACGAAATTCAACATTATCAGCGCATCAAAAGGCTGCATTGATTCCAACAAAGACCAACTTTTATCTCCCGTTAAATCTGATCTAAAAAACATGATTCCAACAAAGACCAACTTTTATCTCCCGTTAAATCTGATCTAAAAAACAAAACAAAACAAAAACTTCCAATTAAACAACTTCCGGCGGAGGAAAATTAAGATCAAGATCAAGCGTTAACGGTTTCTCCCGTTTCATCAACCGCTCAGAAGCATATCCAAAACTACCAGCCGCCGACGAATCAGAATCGCTTCCGCCACCGACTGTCAGACACGCGTTAACGGTTTCTCCCGTTTCTTCAACCAATCTGACGGGGAAAACTTGGGGATCTAAAGGAGCTGTGATGGAATAGAACAAGGGAGACAACAAAATAAAACTTACCGGAGTGGAACACCACCGCCGCCGCCGTGAAACATCATCATCATCATTCTCTTCTTCCCGGAGATCGGCTCCGCGGCCAGTCCCGTCGCCTCTAGCTCTCTCCGTCTGCTCTCTCTCTCCGTCTCATCGTCGTAGGCCACCACCGATTGGTGGTGGCCGGCTGTCTATTCCAAGATAACAGGGGCTGGGGGTGATGTAAGGCTTCAGGGGTGTGTATGTGTGAGAGAAAGAGGAGGACGGTGGTTATGGGGGTTCGCCGGAGGAACCTGTTGCCGGAGGAACCTGTTGCCGGAGGAACGTGTTCGCCGGAGGAACCTGTTGCCGGAGGAACGTGTTTGGGGTTCAAGGTCTGATGAATGAGACAGGGTTCACTACCCTTTTATAGTTAGGCAAGGGTATTTTGGTCATTTAACATGGACTTAACTGAGAAATTTAACTGATGTTAGGGCTAGGGACCAACCGAGTGCATTTTTGAAAACCACAGGGACCACGCGTGTAATTAGTAAACCACTGGGACCAAGTCTGCAATTTTTGAAAACCACAGGGACCAACCAAGCATTTAACTCTAAATAATCATTTCTTCACTAATATACGGACTTCCCGAAGCCCCCACTTGAAGATACAACACTACCAAGTATTCTCCTTTTTCGAATAAATCAACCTACCGACTAAACATGTTCTATGACTTTTTAACAATGTAAACTCATTTGAAATTAGAAGGATATACCAAATTCTAAAATATTATTTTTAACACATCATCATCATACTTAATAAATCCTACTAATAACAAAGCTAAAGTAGAGTTTGAGAAGGATAAATGTATACAACATTACTTCTATCCCGTATAACAGAGACACTGCTTCGCTTCTAGAGAGACTCCAGATCCATAGTAGTTTCGTATCAGACATTGGACCTAAGGCACGTAACACTCAAACAATCATGACAAAGACCGATTGATGTATGTACCCCCATGTCTTTTAGCTATCAACACCACGACATGATTCATGAATAACCATACGCCGCTTTTAACGTTATTTTCACGAAATTAGTAAAATAACGTTGAATATATATATATATATATATATATATAATTCAATACATATAACTCAAATAACGAAATTCGTAACATTTTTAATAAGTTGTGGACATACAATAAGCTATTTATCATGGTTTAACAAAAATACCTAAACTTATGTTGTGAGTTATAAAACTTATACTAAATTCTTGAAATAAGTAAAAGCTCAAAGCTACATGGTAGTGACAAACAAAAGTAAACATGAACGGGCTTTGGGCTTCCGACTTTCAAATCGTTGAAGTTTGCTTTCAAAGATTATCTTACATAATTTTCTAGAGACAAGATATGGACACACCAAAAAATTGGATCAGTTGTTGATTGTTCATTTCTTTGATCTCTATTGTGTGGTTTGAATGTCGTATTTAGTAGATTGTCTAGAGTCTAGACCCATTTTCTTAATTATTTTTGGTATACTTGGGTATAGTGGTTGTATAGATAAACGAAGTGTACCACGTTAAGTACTTCAGGTAGGGCTGTAAACGAACCGAACGTTCAACGAACAGTTCGTGAACCGTTCGGCGAGAAGTTCGTTTATGTTCGTTCGTTTAATAAACGAACGAACATGAACAAGAAATTTCGTTCGATTAGTTAAATGAACGAACATGAACAGAGGTCTCGTTCGTTCGATTGTGTTCGTGAACGTTCGGTAAGGTGTTCGTGAACGTGTTCGTGAAGATTCGTTGATTTGCATTCGTTTATGTTCGTATGTTTGTGTTTTAATTGAAGATATTTGTACTTTCTTATATTTTATTTATACTTTTTATATTATTAAACTTTTATTTATTTTATTACCCTAACAATGAAACTAGGGAACCCCCTTTCACCTTGTTTATGCATTATTTCCCTTTCATTTCTCATTATTTACATCGGCGAATACGATCGACCTTCGTTCCACAATAAGGGATTCAAGTTCGAGTGCTACTCTCAGGGCCATCTATTTTTATCCTTCGTCGCGTTCGCCAAATTTATTTGTGTTCGTTTGTGTTCGTGAACCGTTCGCGAACACGCTCATTTCCTTACTGAACGAACACGAACATAAAATCTTGTTCAGTAAGTGTTCATGAACCGTTCGTGAACACATTTATTTCCTTAACGAACGAACATGAACAAGGGCTTGTTCATGTTCGTTTACAGCCCTAACTTCTGGTAGTTATGATAATCTTATTGTGGTAAGAGTTAGTTATGATCGAGTGGCGGTTACAAAGGACTGCGTAGCAGAAGTCTGGTGTCGTGAGGTATATTCTGCTAAGCTTGAGTTTATTTTAGAATTGTGTATTAGTTATTTTGGGTAAGATCGAGGATATAGGTTATTTGGCCAAGTGTAACTATGATTGACTATACATGACTAGGACAACCATTGTATTAAGAGGGTGTTTGCGGTTGAGTTTTGAAAATAGATTATGCGTTTTGAATAATCAGAATCAGATAATTAGCTGTAACAAAACGTGCTGCAGAAAGATAGTGTTTGGATTTGATTATTTTGTTTGATATCACAATAATCAGATAATCAACTATTTGAGTGTTTGACAAATATATATATTTCAAAACACAATAATCAAAAAATCAAGTTGAAAAAGCAATCCTAAACACACGCTAAGCAGTTATGGAATTCGAAAATTGATTATCGTAAGAGTTGGTAAATATAGAGATTTAACCAAGAGGCCCAAGGGAAGCTTAAGTGCATCTAGTAATGTGAGTAAATTATACACGCTTTCAAAACTAGATATGTACTACTAAAGATGATCTTTAAATCGATTTGCAAGAGCATAAAGTGGTGGATCCAAGAATTTTTATCTAAGATGATCAGGTGTGGGTTTGGGAAAGGAAGCGGGGTGTAGACGTGGAAGGGGACCCGACCAGGAACACCCCTACCCCCCGATCCCACCTTCGGTGCAAGCAGGGAAATATTCCCCTCCTCCCCGAGCCATTTTTTTACCGTTACCTTATTGACCGTTGAAAACACCCATTTTCATATTTAAAAATCACAATCCATTTTCAATATCCTTAAAACCAATCTCAAATCCATTTTCAACATAAAAAAATCATGGATCCGAGTCGACCGAACCCGCCCCTATGCTTTCCCAACACACCCGTTACTCCCTTGACCCAACCCCCATTCGTATACAACACGACATCGATGGGGCTGTTTACGTTTGGCGGTTTTAGTCAATCTCAAACCCTTGGAAAATGCAATACCAACACCACCATGCTATGCAAATGTAATCACAAGGACTCCAAATGCCATCGTTCCGACTGTTGACTCAAACCGCACCCGAGCACGATTTTGTTTCTTTAGCCACAGATGACAATGTCATTCCCGAAATGCAACCACAAACCACGAAGACTATGAAGGGGAAAACGAGCTCTAAGAGATCAAGGAAAAGGAAGCGGGAAGGTGGATAACACGAATCCTTGGGATTATAATTGTAAACAGTATGACAACCTTCCAGGTTTGTGTTTAATTCCGCTGCATTCATCTTATTTCCCTTTATAATTCATATAACTCACCATCACTTCACTGTTCCATAGAAAGACACACACAAATTCAAACTCAGATCCTAACAATAGTTGCGGTCGGGATTTTCAGTAGATAATAACATATAGTTCTGTAAAAGGGCCCGCATCAATTAAAGTTATATAGCTGTGTAAATGGTGTCGGTTATATTCGTATTGACAACCATGTAGAATCGCAATGGTATGTGTAAATTGTGGTTGGTGAATATATAATGTTAAATTTGGAGCAATCTATAATCGTATAGTCAAGTAAAATGTGATATTGGCATGACGATCAAGATATGATTATAAAGTTTTGACGTGTTACCATTTTTTTATCTCCCCAACATTTGCTACTATGGTGCTGTTTGTTTTTGAAGAGGTAAAAGGTCTGCACTTTGCGGACCACATCTGCAGGCATCTACAGGAGAAGATGTGGACCAAAGATCTGCAGTCTGCAAGAAGAAGAATGTTTGTTTAATTCTACAAAAACCTCTTCTCTTCTCGTTTATCACACAAACACAGACCACTCTTCTCTCTCTGCCTTCATCTACCACCACCACAACCATCCGCCACTACCTCATCTACCACCGTCCACCTGCCACCACCACAACCAACAACCACCGTCAAGCACCACCGCCCCCTGTCTCCTGCAGCGAAACCAAGCACCACCGCCATCAAAACCCACCACCGCCGTCGTCTAGAAGCCACCGCCATCAAACAACCACAGCCAAGCACCACCGCCGTCGTCTAGAATCCAAGCCACCACAATCAAAACCCACCACCGCCGTCGTCTAGCACCACCGCCATCAAAACCCCCCTCTCTCTCTCTACGGTCTCTCTCTCTCACCGATCTCTCTCTTCTTTCTTTCTCTCTCTCTCTCTACGGTCTCTCTCTCTACAGTCTTTCCCTCTCTCTCTCCATCGATGATGATGGTGGTGGACGGTGTAGCTCCGATGATGATGGTGGTGGTGATGTATCAGGTGGCGGTGGTGGTGATTTGGTGGATCTGGGTGGTGGAGGTTGAAGGGAAGAGGAGAGAAGAGGTTTGTAGAGGTTAGAAGACATGGGTTGATGTCTGCATCAAGAAGAGGTCTCGCAGACCTTTTTTAATGAAAGGTCTGCGAGAAAACAAACAAGATGCAGGACCAAAAGGTCTGCGCGCGTCTGCGCGATGCATACATAAGTGCTCAGAAGAGATTTTGCCCAAAAAACAAACACCACCTATATGTTTTAAGCATGTAAATCAAATAATCACTAAAAGACGTTTGAGGACCTCTATACGGTACTTAGGCCACATGGAGTGGCTCGGCAAAACAACTTCGATAACACGCGGGGATGCGATATGTTCCATTCCCTGTGGATCGATGGCGGAAGGATGGTTGCCACTCTACAGTCGATGCAAAAGGTGGGGGAAAGAGAGAATGGGCCATTTCAAACATTATCCAGTCATATATTTTTTCAAGTATAATTTACAAAATGGTTGTGGAATGAGATGCATATCATTTCTTATGATTTGGACAAGGTGTGATAATTAAAAGAAAAGTAATACAAAAAAGCTAACAGGGTGTGAAGGAGAAAGAAAAGTTGTGATAACATACATGTAGTCTAAGACCATTCCGTGTTGGAGGCTTAAAAAGGGGAGCGTTATCTGACATGTGGTAGTCACGTTAGTACGCGTTAGAAAAATGGTGTGGTGCAAAAAATGGGGAGTGAGAAGTGGCGTGAAAGAGTGGCTTTATTGGACACGTGGCACACATATTTTATTATTATTCTATATTTAATAATTATATAAAATCTATTGAATTTAAATAAAAACATTAATATTAATTGCATAAAAAACATAAATTCTAAATTTACATAAATTTAAATTACATTAACTTAAAAATTAAAAAATAAACTTAAAATAGAATTACATAAACGTAAATAAATTTACATAAACTTTAATCATTGTCTTCGTCAAGGTCATTTTGGGGAACGCTCCAAATATGTACAATCAAATCCGATCAAAGTTTGTGATGTGTTGTATTATGTTTAATTTCATATAAGTTCGCTTCTTTCTCTTGATCACTTAATTATATGGTGATTGGTTGACTTGTCTCCTTATAATATTCGCAAATTGCGCGTCTCTCATCCTTCAAAGTCATGTTATGTAAAATATGGCACGTGTACATCACATTTCGAATTCTAGGTTTTTCCATTATTCTATACGGCGTCTTCAAAATGTGCCATCGTTTCTGCAAAACACAAAAGCTCGCTCGATATCTTTTCGTGCCGCCATTTGAGCACCATTAAACTTATGTCTCTTTTTGTCTAACGTTGTTCCCAGTGTAAATGATTTTACAAACACGGCATAATCCAGGCAAATACCATCCATTAGATAATAACCGTATTTATACCCCGCATCATTACCATAAAAAGAACCTTTCGGTCCAACACTGTTTATATAGTCGTCGAAAATGGGAGATTGGTTAAGAATAATTAAATCATTATTTGTAGCAACCATTTCAAGCATCATAGCCGGTTTTTTATGTTATCCATTGGTGTGTTGACCGCGCCACGCAGTTGGACAATTTTCCCATTCTCACTTCATACACTCTAAACTACCGATCATCCCAGAGAAAATATATCGCTCTCCATGAGCCACCAAAAGTTGGTGTATGTCACTAAATGTTGGTTTTCTCAAATATTTTTTTTTAAAATATAGTTCAACGACATACCCACAAAAATAATAGAGGCTTTCCTTCGCCACTCGTTCTGACATTTTTATATATTCATCCATAATGTCAGAACTCGTCTCGTAAGCCAATTGTGTAAGGGCGGCTATGACATTTTGCAAGGTGTTGTATCCTAGACAACCACAAACATCCTTTCTTTGTCGAAAAAAAAAATCATTTTTAAATGATAAATCGTTTGATATTCTAAGAAATAATTCATGGTTCATATACGAAATCGAAGCCTAAAAGTACTTTCATCATAAGTCGGGTTGGGTGAAAAACAATCACTTACCAATAAATCATGTACGGTGATTCGATCGCGTACTATGTATTTCCTTCTCTTGGGTTCTGAGGAGCACCATTCGTCTTCCATTATAGTTTCAACCACTTTTTGAACCGCTTTAATTATGAGTGCCGGTCCCTCGTCATGTGACGTGAATAAAAGATAGTTCTCAAGCTCAGACGACGACGAAGAAGATGAACAAGACGAACTTGAGTTTTCCATTTTTTTAAAAATTATGCTAAAAATAGGAGTGAATATGTAATTGGAAAGAGAGAAATAGATTGATTTGGGGTGTGTGTGTGTGTGTGTTTTTAATGTGGTGAAAGTTATGATTATATATAAGGTTTTTTTTTAATTTTTTTTATTCAAACTAGCCGTTCAACGACTAGTTTAAACCCACCAACAATAACGTCCCACATCTTTTGTCCTCCATACCGGTGGAAATTCTATCGCCTCACGCACAACGCTGTTGACAACGCCATAGACAGGATGGTTTGGTGGGCGTGGACTGGCTTCCACGCCAGATCACCCACACTGTGCGGTGGTCTAAGCACTCACTCCACCCTTAGACTTTTTAAAGATGATTATTATTTAAATTTAAGCATTTGTTGTATTTTAAAGCAATTGTAATTAAATACGACCAAGGTCAAAATAAAAGGTTCATATTTTCACACCTATGTTATCAATTAGTCATGTAACCCATGCTGGGTATGGTGTGACACCACCAACACGACATATATTACTAAATCTTTCTATTCAACTACAATGCGTTTACGACTTTGCTTCTACACGCGGATATAAGCATGGACGATCACGTTCACCAGTCCATTCCATCACCCACACAAACAATGATTCAACTTCTAACACCAATTCTCCTCTTAATCGTTTTATACATTTTCTGGAACGTTTACAAGAACAACAAAACTAAAAGAAGCAAAATCAATCTTCCACCAGGAAGCTTCGGGTGGCCGTTTCTCGGAGAATCTCTAGCGCTGCTACGAGCATGCTGGGACGGAGTTCCGGAGAGATTCGTTCAAGAACGGATTGAGAAACATGGCAGCCCTCTAGTGTTTAAGACGTCGTTACTTGGCGAACGTATGGCTGTTATGTGTGGTCTTGCTGGTAACAAGTTCCTGTTTGGGAACGAGAACAGGCTGGTGGGGGTGTGGTGGCCGTCGCAGGTGAGGAAGCTTTTCGGGAGGTGCCTGATTACGAGTCGTGGTGATGAAGCTAAGTGGATGAGGAAGATGTTGTTATCGTATCTTGGTCCTGATGCTTTTGTGACTCACTATGCTGCGACTATGGAAGCGGTCACACGACGCCATATCGAAATTCATTGGCGAGGTGATACTTTTTTTTTATGATAAATAACGCATATAATTATTACTATATGATAATTTTAAAACTGAATGAAGAGTACTTTTATATTACTATATGATAATAACCTATTACTATATGATAATAATTATGAGCAAATGGTATCGAGTGTCGGTACCGGTATCAAATTAACCAGTTTGACACCGATATTCACCGGTTTTTACTCTCAATTACAGGTGTCGTACCAGTACCAACCGTTATCAAACCGTACCGTACCAGGTATATTTGATACAGGTACACACTTTTGGGCCTATATATTAAAAACATAATTAAATCAATAGTAACATCACTAAGTGATGAGCAAATGGTATCGGGTACCGGTATCAAATTTAGCAAACCGGTTGTATTTTCGGTACCGGTTCGGCACCGGTATTCACCAGTTTTTACCCTCAAATACCGGTGGTGTACCAGTATCGATTGGTACCGAACCGTACCGTACCAGGTATATTCAGTACCGGTACCCACTTTTGGGGATTTCAGTAACGGTATTTTCGGTACCGGTTGGTACCGAGCTCATCAAATCCTGCAGCAACGTAACAATGCAAGTAATTGCACCGTTTAGATTACTTTTTATACACACAGTAAGTAAATTGTATTTCATTTGAATGAGGTTTTATATATACACAACTTATTTCGCTTCCTTTTTTGTCTTTTTCTGTAATAAATGAATTATAACATGTAAAATTAACTTGGATATTTAGATTATTGATGAGCAAATCGTATCAAATCCTGTAATCAAACCGGTATCGTATCGGTACCAAATTTACTATACCAAATCATTTTCGGCACCAATGTATTTATTTATTTTTACCTTCAAATATCATACCGTATTGTACTGAGCATTTTCGGTGCAGGTACCTAATTTCGATGATTTTCCGGATCGGTACTTTCGGTGCCGTTACCGGTACCGAGCTCATCCATATTTTAACGTGTTAGCACCGAAATAACTGAACTGAAAACAACCGAATTTCCAACGTGTAGGACGTGTGGGGTCCTATTATTATATATTAGGTTATTTAAAATCTTTTTTTAGAACGGAGTGACTATCCTTACCATGTCATTTTTATTTATTTTTTGATATTCGGTAGCTGCTTGCCGTTGCTGACACGCGTTTTGCAGTCATTGGGTCCCGCCGCAACGCGCGGACATAAAATCAACTAGTAGAATATAGTTTTCAAGATCAATAGGATCTTGTAGAATATCTCCCAATCCACGTTCTCGTCCACTTTTCGTGGATATAATATATTTGAGATTTCATTTAAAAATAAACTAGTGATGTCAATCCTATATACATTCAGATTCAGAATGAGAGGAAATCTTTCCCGTTAAATACTTCCCGTTTCTTATAGGCTGAGATGGGCGGCAGTCAATAGGAATAGTGCTAGGCTGTTGTAGGTGACTTCCCCCATCGGTCTGGCTATTTACGATTTTACCCTAGTTTAAAATTACAAATTTACCCCCTATTCAAAGTTACGATTTTCCTGCTGTTTAAAAATTACAGAATTGCCATCAGTTTAGCTTTTGGCAAATAACAATTTTATCTCAGCCCAAAAATACAATTTTGCCCTTAATTAAAAATTACAGTATTGCCACCGTTTTAATATTTTTTAAAGGTGTGTGGGGGATAGTGCCAGGCTACTGCATGACACTCCCACGTTGGCCCGGGTATGTTACGATTTTACCTGCAATTCAAAGTTACAAATTTGCCTCTGTTCACCTGGTTCAAAATTACAATATTGTTATCACCTAGCTTTTGGCAAATTACGATTTTACCCCTAGTCAAAAAATACAGTTTTGCCCTCGGTTCAAAATTACAGTAATGTCATCGTTTTAGTTTATGTAGCAAAACTATAGACTTGTTTTGTTTTAATTGGTTAACTGGATTTAATTTTTTTCGTGTCAAGGAGCTTACTAACACTCGCTCATTAGTCCTGACAAATTACAATTTTGTCTCGAGCTCAAAATTACGGTCTTGTCTCGTTTTTGTTTTTTTTTCCTAGCAAAACTATGGTAATGTTTTTTTAATTCGTTGCGAAATATTCGGCTTACCGCTCGCAAAGTAGGCGGGGCATCAACTAGTATATAAAAAGAGTAAATTACGATTTTGGCCCCTGTGGTTAAATCACTTTTACCCTTTTAGCCCAAAAAGTAATCTATTAACATCTGAACCCCCAACGTCTTTTTTTCTAACCCTTTTAGCCCCAGCGTCTTTTTTTTCTAACTCTTTTGGCCCTTAAAAGTAAATGGATGGGGTTAGTGTTAGGGGCAAAAAGGGTTAGAAAAAAAGACGTTGGGGGCTCCGATGTTAAAAGATTCTTTTTGGGCTAAAAGGGTAAAAGTAATATAACCATAAGGGCCAAAATCGTAATTTACTCGTATAAAAATATTCGCTGGCTTATAAATTTCTGTTAGTAGATTTCTAATTCTACCCACACGTACAGACTTTTCTGTTGTGCATATTTGAAATTAAAGGACACAGGTGATTTCCTTAGCATAACCAAGGAGGAGATAGTAACACATAGAAAACTCATATAAGAAGGTTTTGTGCATATTTTAAAATAATATCAGTTTCTGGCCATTTGCTTCATTTCGAATTTACACATTAAAATCACACAATTTTTTTTCTCATGAGTAAAGAGAAATGTTGTTTTTAAATGCTTGCATATATGAAGGCAAGGAAGAGGTGAAAGTATTCCAAACCGTTAAGGTGTACGCATTCGAGCTTGCTTGTCGTTTATTTATGAGCCTGGAGGAGCCAAACCACATTGCAAAACTCGGTTCCTTGTTCAACATTTTCTTAAAAGGCATCCTCGAACTACCCATAAACATTCCAGGAACGCGGTTTTATAGCGCAAATAAAGCAGCAGCCGCCATTAGGACAGAACTCATGATGATTATCAAAGCAAGAAGAGTGGAACTTGAAGAAGGAAAGGCGTCATCTTCACAAGACCTCTTATCACATTTGCTTACATCTTCAGAAGAAAATGGCAGGTATTTAACGGAGAAAGATATTGCAAACAATATCTTGTTACTACTCTTTGCTGGTCATGACACCTCCACTGTTGCTATCACTTTGCTCATCAAGAGTCTTGGCGAACACCCTGATGTTTATGACAAGGTCTTGCAAGGTTAGTTATGTGCACTAATCGCTGCCACTTCAAAGGATATATGAATTTGAATTGATTTTTAACACTTATGACACATGTTTGTCAGAGCAATTAGAGATTTCTAAAGCAAAAGAAGCAGGGGAATTGCTGAAATGGGAGGACATACAGAAGATGAAATACTCTTGGAATGTTGTATCTGAAGTCATGAGACTAAATCCACCCGCCACTGGAGCCTTTAGAGAGGCCTTGGTGGATATCGAGTACGCAGGTTATACCATCCCTAAAGGATGGAAGGTAATGATTTTTATACATATATTTAAGTAAATAATACATGAGTTGAATAAGATTAACATTGTCATGCATTCATGTTGCCTCTTCAGATCTATTGGAGTTCTGCATCAACACATAAGGACAAGGCTAACTTTGAAGATGTGACACGGTTTGATCCATCAAGGTTTGAAGGCGTGGGACCAACTCCATTCACATATGTGCCATTTGGAGGAGGTCCTAGGATGTGTTTAGGGAAAGAATTTTCGCGAATGGAAATACTTGCGTTCCTTCATAACATTGTCACCAATTTCAAATGGGACCTGATGATACCTGATGAGAAAATCGAATATGATCCCATGGCTACCCCTGTAAAAGGGCTTCCAATTCGTCTCAATCCACATCATTATGATTAATTATAACATGAATTGATTTGTGACGGAAAAATTGTGTAATTTTACAACTAATAAAACTTGGAATCAGCACAAGGAGATGATAAGTAATTGAATTTGTTATCCTACCATGTTACATAGAAATATGAGTGGCAATAACGGGTGAGTTTGGTCAAGATGTGTGTAGTGGAAACAGTTCCTTTGAAAACTGCAATTTGTCTCCCTGTGGTTTGACGACATTTGCGCTTTGCCTCCATATCTTCCATATGTTTGTACTTTGCCTCACCGTGGTTACATTTGTCACTGGATGAGCCCCTCCGTCAGTAGACTTGACTGGTTGTTTGACCATCCAAAAAATGAGTAAATGACTTTTATACCCTTTTTTCTATTACAATATGTGCCCCTGTAGTTTCATTATATTATAATCACCCACCACCCACCACCATCATCGTCAGAGTCGGCCCTGAGAATTCATGTACCATGTTCGAGCTCGAAAAAACGTATCCTTAGGCTTTAACGAAATTGAGTATTGGGCTCACTAAAGGTCTAAATCTAATGCCAATGGGCTAATAACTAATCTAAGCCATAAAAATAGTTATGTAAGCGCGCCTATGTTGGTGTTTGTATGGGTATACCCTATTAATTTATTTATTTTTACATATACATATTGGAGTTTTTAAAAAAATAATTGATTGAGTGTTGATATCACTAAGAAAAAGATTATTAGAAATGAGAGATAAGCTAGAGGACGATACAGCTTTTATGTAAATTAAATATTTTTTCTAAAATAGTAAAATGTAAATGAACAAAAAAAAAAAACAAGTTAAAAAATGGCTTAATTTTTTTTTTACAGGAAAGATATTTATTATTATCAATCATATCCATCCAAAATTGAAAACAATTAAAGTTTACATTATTTAAAACGAGTAAGAAATTTAATTTACATAAAACTACATAGCTAGTATATTTTATTTAAAAAATCTATTTAAAAAAAATACTGGTGTAACAAGTAGATTTTATGTTAAATAAGAAATTTAATAAAAGTATGAAAATAAAAAAAAATATATTTTATGTTAATTAAGAGATATAATAAAAAAGATGAAAAAAAAAATAGATTTTATAAAATTGACTTAAACTTAAATAAAATTAGGTGTTAGTACCCAAATCTGTTACATTGATAAACTTAAAAAAATGCAAAGGTATTTTAGTCATTAATTAACTAATTTTGGTGTTAGTACCCAAAAGTGTTACAAAATTGAAACCATAAAACCTAAAACTGTTAAAAAAAAGTTAGTACCCAAAGGCGAAATTAGGTATAAACCACAGGACCCATTTGTGTAATTAACTCTTAAAAAAATAACAAAATAACATGTGGGTCTTTTTCTTTCTCATCTCCCACCCACGCCCAAATCGCCCAAATCACCACCATCCTACAACCTCCATTCCACCGCTTCTGCTCCAACCATCGTCGCCAGCTGATGTGTGTAAAATGCAACATATAAATTACATCAAATAAGGCATAAAACTAACCCTTTTTAAGTACTAATATTGGAAAAAGAGTGTTTTTGTCTTCCTTTTGTATTTTCAGGATTAAATGAGCTCAAAAACGCAAAAGAAGCAAAAAGACAGCTAAATCCAACATAAATACAAGAAAAGGAACATTAGTGGACTGCCCGACCCCTCAACGGCACCTTCCAAAGCAAAAAGGAGAAGACAGAAGGCTGAACACGCCCCGTGCTCAGCCAGCACGGGTCGTGCCCAAGAAGCAGCAGAAAAGACAAATCCATAGAAGCTTCTATTGCCCACCACGGGCCGTGCTCAGTGGACACGGGGCCGTGTCGAAAGTACAGCAGGCGCATTTATTGTAATTGCGAATTACAATTAATGAGGAGAGAGAGTGTCAGACAGGCACGGGGCCGTGCCCAGCGGACACGGGCCGTGCCCAGCTCTCTGTTCAGCCTATAAATAGGAGTGCTTGGATTCATTTCACTTCATTCCTTGACACTCCACCTCTCTCACACTTCATCCACCACCCACCACCATCACAACACCATCATCCGCCACCATCATCCATTGTCCATCATAGAGTGTGTGTGAGTCGTCTCGGGATCCAAGATTGATCGTAAGAGTTCTTGACAATCAAGGCCATGTTTGCCTAAGTCTCTTACATCACTTGGTGAAGACAAAGTGTCTAGTATAATACTTTTTATTTCTAATCTTTTGCACTTTTTATTTGGTTTTGTATTAATGACTTTAATAACTAGTTACTTATGTTGAAGGTGATCTTTCCTTATCGTTTGTCCGTGGTGTCTTGGCATTATTTTACTGTCTATATAAAATAAAGGATTTTCACCATTCATATCTCCACGGTCTATATGGAGGTATGTTGGCTACCTGGTAGGGGGTTAAGGGAACGGTTTGGTAAAGGTCTTGCCATTGTTCAGCGTTTAGAGGTCCTGCAATGGACCTGGGTCAAATTTAGTAGGACCTCCTTCAATACTTCACGGTATTGGATGGCGGGGGTCCAAACTCTTTGACCCCCTCATAAGTTAACTACTATTAATACTATAACCCGGCTATTTAGGACTGTATCCCTGCTGACTCAGACTACTTAGCCGAGGGTAACGTCACTGCCAAAAGCGGGGCCTACCACAATACTGCATTAATAACTTAATTCATTATCTTCCAATAATCCACCCTTTTAGGATTGTATCCCTGCTGACTCAAACTACTGGGGTGAGGGTAACGTCGCCTTCAAAAGAGGGGCCTACTACAATAACTAAGATAATCTCTTAATTATGTGCAAAAGTGCGGAAATAATCAAAGGTTATACTAGATACGAGTCGGAACCAAGTGATTCATCTTGTCTATCTGTTTTTCTTTTATTTTTATTTTCAGCATTTTAGTTAGTTTTATTTTTCTTAGTTTAAAACATTTTTCTAAACTTTTTATTTTGGTTAGACGTTGAGGATAAACCGGTATTAAAAGCTCTTGTGTCCTTGGACGACCTCGGTATCTTACCAACGCTATACTACACTCAACGATGGGTGCACTTGCCCATATGTGTGTTTAGTGTTAGTAAAATATCGTGTTTTATAAATTTAAAACTTGGCTAAAATAAGTGTTAAAAAGGGCTTAAAATATACACCTAATATATACGACACTTCACACGCATCAAGTTTTTGGCGCCGCTGCCGGGGACACAAGGATTTTAAGAAAGTTAGGAATCAACGGCCTAATCATTTTTTATTTTTTCTTTTTAATTTTTTAGGATTTTCTTAGTTTTTCAGCTTCTGCAGAGCTCAGCACGGGCCGTGCCCGGTCAGACACGGGCCGTGCCCAGCAATCATCACTGGCAGTTTTTATTTTCTGAGTTACAGAGAGCTGAACACGGGGCCGTGTCGGTGCAACACGGGGTCGTGTCCAACTCCCAGTAACTGGGAATCCAGAAAACAATTACTGCTTCTCTGACCACGGGCCGTGTTCACTGAGCATGGGGCCGTGGCGAACTTTCTGACCAACATTCTTTTCTGTTTTTATTGCAGGACTTGGAACCCAGGTGCCACATTTGACCCTCCTACGTAGTGCATGAGCTCCAGTTCTAGTAGAGACATAAAAGAACCCTTAGAAGAACCCGAACGCTTTCTCAGAAAAAGACTTAAAGCTAAAAATCAAGAGAAAGCTTCGGGGGACCAAATTCCAATGGCGGACCAACGTACCCTCATGGATTACCTACGGCCTACCGTAGGCAATCTCGGCGCCGCTATCAATGCACCAAATGTCGAGGCCAACAACTTCGAACTTCGGCCGCATCTGATACAAATGCTCCAAAACTCCGCAACCTTCCACGGGCTTGCGGACGAGGATCCCCATCTACATATTACTAACTTCTTAGAAATATGTGATACTTTTCGGATCAATGGAGCATCAAATGACGCCATCCGCCTTCGAATGTTTCCATTTTCACTAAAAGACCGAGCTAAGGCTTGGCTTAACACCCTCCCAGTTGGATCGGTAAACACTTGGGATGAACTTGCCCAAAAGTTTCTATATAAGTATTTCCCTCCTGCTAAAACGGCTAAATTAATGACTGAAATTAATACATACTCACAAGAGGATGGGGAATCCTTATATGAAACTTGGGAAAGGTTCAAGGAGCTTCTAAGAAAGTGTCCTCATCACGGTCTAGCGGTGTGGCAACAAGTATCCACTTTCTACAATGGGTTGTTGCCACACACAAGACAAACACTTGATTCAAGCTCCGGGGGACTCTTAGGTAATCGTCGCCCAAACGAAATATATAACCAAATTGAGGAAATTGCTCAAACCAATTTTCAATGGCACACTCCCCGAGGTAATAAATCTATTGCCCCGGGCGCCCATAAGGTTGATGAAAGCACTTCTTTACAAGCCCAAATCGAGGCCCTCTCTTCAAAAATCAAAAGGCTAGAAATGACAAAAACGGCCTCGGTTATGGCTTGTGAAGGGTGTGGTGGGTCACATGAAAATTGGAGTTGTATGAAAGAATTAGATGAACAAACTGAAACGGTAAACTACATGGATAACAGACCTAGGCCGTCGGGTCCTCCAACGGGTACCTACAACCAAGGATGGCGTAACCACCCAAATCTTGGTTGGAGAGATCCCGGCAATAGTAGTAACCAACAAAACCAGCGAACTAATTTTCAACAACCGCAAAACTTTTCCCAACAACAAGGTGGAAGAGAAAGGCTCGAAGATACTGTATCTCGCCTCATCTCTGACACTGAAAAGAAAAACTCGGATCGATTTCAACAATTGGAATCGAATTTTAGAAATCAACAAGCTAGCATTCAAAACGTTGAAAAACAATTAAATCAACTAGCTCAAAATTTCTCTGAGAGACCACAAGGCGCGTTACCTAGTAATACCGAAACCAACCCGAAGGCACAAGTACATCTCATCACATTAAGAAATCGAACCGTGGGTCCCGAGGATGCTCCATTGCCACCAAATGAAAGAAGCCATTCTAGCCAGCCTGTGACTCCTGCTGCGCCAAAAAAAGCTTCTCTACCAACTCAAGAGCCCACCAAGACTCCTCCAATTCCGTACCCCGGTAGGTTAAATCGTCAAAAGACCGACGAGCAATTCGCTAAATTTGAAAATTTACTAAAACAATTGCATGTTAATATTCCTTTTATCGAGGTCCTAACCCAAATGCCTAAATACACAAAATTTATGAGGGACTTCCTCACAAACAAAAGGAAAATTGAATCATTGCAATTAGTTAACTTAGGCGAAGAGTGCTCAGCTCTAGTACTCAACAAACTTCCACAAAAGAAAATCGACCCCGGGAGCTTCACAATCCCTTGTTCGATTGGGAAGTCCCCCGTCCGAAATGCTTTAGCCGATCTTGGGGCTAGCATCAACCTCATGCCCACCTCAATGTTCAAGCGACTCGGCCTAGGAACAACAAGCCCTACAAAGATGAGCATACAACTCGCCGATAGGTCCGTCAAATTCCCACATGGTGTCGCCGAAAATCTGCTAGTCAAGGTCGACAAATTCGTTTTTCCAACCGACTTTGTCATCCTAGACATGGAAGAAGACACCGAGGTCCCGCTCATCCTCGGGAGGCCATTTCTAGCCACCGCTCAAGCATTGGTGGATATGAATGACGGAACTCTAACATTGAAGTTTGGGGATGAGGAAGTGAAATTTGAATGTGGAAAGCGAGTAGAGGAAGAAGATCCGGTCAACTACATGAAGGTCATAGACTCAAGCTTGGATGACGCTCTCCGACGGTGTAACATGGGATGCAACACATCCCACTTGGGTAAAATATGACCAGGCTTTGGGTCTAGCCAAGGACCCTTATAAACGTGGCGCACCATGGAGGCATTCCACGGAACTATCCTTAGTTTAATTTAGATTAGTTTTTATGTTTTCTAGTTAGTTTCAATTTTCAGGAATAAAACACACTCATGGTGGTAAAGGATGAAAAGGGGAACGAGAAAAATGAACCCAACACAAAGAACAAGGCAACCCGACATTTCTCACCATTCCAGAAGGTTCAACACGGGCCGTGTCCAACCAACACGGCCCCGTGCTGAACCACCTGCAGTAAAACGCCCAGTTCAGGTAACTGGACACGGGCCGTGTTCACCCAACATGCCCCCGTGTCCAGGCTTCTGTTTCTCTTATTTCAATTTTATTACTGGCACTTGAACACGGGGCCGTGCCCGGATAACACGGGGCCGTGTTCAGTGCCCAGTAACACAGATTTTTGCTTTTAAGCACTATTTTACACATCTAATCGACCTAAAAATTTATTTTTGGGACACATTGAGGACAATGTGTAATTTAAGTGTGGGGGGGATGCTAAAACCTTGAATTTTGCAAGTTCTAAATACAAGCCTTACACAAAACTCTATTGGAACCGCTAATCACCCCAAATTTTTTCAAAAATTTCATTTTTTTTTACTTGTCTAGGTTTAACTCGAGAAATTCAAGTTCTCAAAAAGGTTATATTTTTACAAATTTACAACCGATAGCGTAGTGATAAAAAGAACCAACATAAGAAAATTATGAAAAGGCATAGCAAACTTATTTAAAATTTGATTATATATACTTGATCACATAAAAACCCATTCCCACAAAAGTGAGTTTTGAGCCTTTATTGAGCACACAATTTCATATCATTTGACTAAATGCTCATTTTTCGTTTCTTGTGTGAATAGCCGCTTGGTTCTTACAACTCTAGAACTTGCCATGACAATGCATTCCCGGTCCTTATCAACTTAAACCCGAGTAAGTAAATGATGGAGGCATTAGGACTAACCCTTTTTATTTCTACACCATTATTTTTCTTTTTCTTTTACCACCTACCCAAAAATCCCCCTAGTTAGCCCCTTTGAGCCTAAACCTTTTCATTTCATCACCCAAACAAAAAACCCTTTTTACCCACCAAAACCTTTTTCTTTTTAACCCTTTTTTTTAGTAACAAGTTCGGTTCTTCGTAAAAAAAAAAAAAAAAAAAAAAAAATGATGATGATGATGAAGCAAAAAGAAAATAAACAAACAAGTTAATCAAAAATAACTTAGTTTGAATAAAAGCTTCATCAAAATAAAAAGTTGCAAAAATACGAAAACCGACACTTGTTACGCTTTTAGCCCTTTTCTACTAACCACTAACCCAACCACCTACCTTTAACCCTAGCCTAACCCTTAACCCACAAAGTCCTCTTGATATCTACAAAGGTATAAAAGTTAAAAAGGAGGAGGATTGATTTCTTGGCAAGCCTATGGTAGGAATAAGTTCCATGCCGCTCTCGAGTGATTCACTAAAAATACACCTTCGGCCGAGTGTGAGTGATTTCCCCGTGAGGTATGTGAACTTGCATATAAATAGAATTTTAAAAAAGGCATGTTATGCCCAAATAAGTAATTCCTTTTATGAAAAGTTCTAAATAAATCATTACGAATAGGAGTGTAAATAAATAAAAATAAAACCCCAAAAAGATCTTGGAAATCCCGACACTCTACGACAAGCCCAAAACCTTCTCTTCTACCTATTCCATTTGGGAGTGTAAGCCACATATTAAAGAGTTTTGCTTGAGGACAAGCAAAAGTTCAAGTGTGGGGGTATTTGATGTGTGTAAAATGCAACATATAAATTACATCAAATAAGGCATAAAACTAACCCTTTTTAAGTACTAATATTGGAAAAAGAGTGTTTTTGTCTTCCTTTTGTATTTTCAGGATTAAATGAGCTCAAAAACGCAAAAGAAGCAAAAAGACAGCTAAATCCAACATAAATACAAGAAAAGGAACATTAGTGGACTGCCCGACCCCTCAACGGCACCTTCCAAAGCAAAAAGGAGAAGACAGAAGGCTGAACACGCCCCGTGCTCAGCCAGCACGGGTCGTGCCCAAGAAGCAGCAGAAAAGACAAATCCATAGAAGCTTCTATTGCCCACCACGGGCCGTGCTCAGTGGACACGGGGCCGTGTCGAAAGTACAGCAGGCGCATTTATTGTAATTGCGAATTACAATTAATGAGGAGAGAGAGTGTCAGACAGGCACGGGGCCGTGCCCAGCGGACATGGGCCGTGCCCAGCTCTCTGTTCAGCCTATAAATAGGAGTGCTTGGATTCATTTCAACTCATTCCTTAACACTCCACCTCTCTCACACTTCATCCACCACCCACCACCATCACAACACCATCATCCGCCACCATCATCCATTGTCCATCATAGAGTGTGTGTGAGTCGTCTCGGGATCCAAGATTGATCGTAAGAGTTCTTGACAATCAAGGCCATGTTTGCCTAAGTCTCTTACATCACTTGGTGAAGACAAAGTGTCTAGTATAATACTTTTTATTTCTAATCTTTTGCACTTTTTATTTGGTTTTGTATTAATGACTTTAATAACTAGTTACTTATGTTGAAGGTGATCTTTCCTTATCGTTTGTCCGTGGTGTCTTGGCATTATTTTACTGTCTATATAAAATAAAGGATTTTCACCATTCATATCTCCACGGTCTATATGGAGGTATGTTGGCTACCTGGTAGGGGGTTAAGGGAACGGTTTGGTAAAGGTCTTGCCATTGTTCAGCGTTTAGAGGTCCTGCAATGGACCTGGGTCAAATTTAGTAGGACCTCCTTCAATACTTCACGGTATTGGATGGCGGGGGTCCAAACTCTTTGACCCCCTCATAAGTTAACTACTATTAATACTATAACCCGGCTATTTAGGACTGTATCCCTGCTGACTCAGACTACTTAGCCGAGGGTAACGTCACCGCCAAAAGCGGGGCCTACCACAATACTGCATTAATAACTTAATTCATTATCTTCCAATAATCCACCCTTTTAGGATTGTATCCCTGCTGACTCAAACTACTGGGGTGAGGGTAACGTCGCCTTCAAAAGAGGGGCCTACTACAATAACTAAGATAATCTCTTAATTATGTGCAAAAGTGCGGAAATAATCAAAGGTTATACTAGATACGAGTCGGAACCAAGTGATTCATCTTGTCTATCTGTTTTTCTTTTATTTTTATTTTCAGCATTTTAGTTAGTTTTATTTTTCTTAGTTTAAAACATTTTTCTAAACTTTTTATTTTGGTTAGACGTTGAGGATAAACCGGTATTAAAAGCTCTTGTGTCCTTGGACGACCTCGGTATCTTACCAACGCTATACTACACTCAACGATGGGTGCACTTGCCCATATGTGTGTTTAGTGTTAGTAAAATATCGTGTTTTATAAATTTAAAACTTGGCTAAAATAAGTGTTAAAAAGGGCTTAAAATATACACCTAATATATACGACACTTCACACGCATCACCAGCCCTAAAGAAACCCTAAACAAGGTCAGTTTATTTTAGTTTGATTTTAAGTTCTTGATCTTGCCCTAATCAACACCTTGACGAAAAGGGCAAATTCTCCTGTTCATTTACAAATTGATCACTTTTGCAGGTATAATAACCTCAATCTAATTTCTGTTTTCGATTAATCGATCTATTTTATCATCTAATTCGATTGAATCCAAACGAACTTCGTTTAGAATTCGTTAGAATCTTCACCTTTTAGCTTCAAATGTTCAAATCTTCTAATATGTTCGCTAGTATATCCAGATTCATCATTATATTATATAAATATATAATTGTTTGCAGTTTAGCTCAGATTTGATTCGCCAAACATTTTCATTTTGTCAGATGATTTGTTTGTGTAGAAATGAGTATATTTAGAGAATTGATTTAGGGTTTGGTTTTGAGATTTTATTTTAACACTTGCTTATTGCTCTTTGCTTTGATCATTAATGATTTGTACGGTACTGGTTCGGTACCAAATACTAAATGAAGTTTATTGTGACGTACAATCCTCAAAAAGCACTGAACCTTTTTTTAATTTTTTTGATTTTTTTTTTGATTTTTTTAATTTTTAAAATTGTTTTGTTTTTTAATTTTTTTGATTTTTTTATTTATTTATATTTTCAGCCTATCATGCCAAAATCCATATTAACAAAAAAACTCATCTTGACCTAAACCCATCCTGACCCATTTCTTAATAAACTCATCATAACCCAAACCCATCCTAACCCATTACCCAACCCTGCCCAACCCACCCATTTTGCCACCCCTAGTTTTTAGTGTTGTTTCCAGAGTCGTAAAGTCCTTCAATAAGACTTTTGCACCCATGGTCTAGTGACGAGTAATTGAGGTGGTGATGATGATATTGGTGGTGGGCGGTGGGTGAAGTAAAGAGTAAAGTTGGGGAGGCATAGTGTTAGGCTATAGGGAGGTCTTTATGAGTGGTGGAGAAGATGGGGATGCGAAATTACAATAATACCCCTTGCACAAACTGCCCACTAACGGTTCATTACAGGTAGGGAGGTATAGTGTGATGACTTGAAACCATGGGGAGGCAAAGTGCAAAAAATGGAAGATAGGGAGACAAAGTGAAAGCGCTACCAAACAACAGAGAAGCAAATTGCAGTTTACTCATATTTATATTTATGGAGGCTAATAGTAATGGTGGGTAATGATAGAGACCCGCTGAGGCTTATCATAACCCTGTTAAAATACTACTAAAATTAATTAAGACAAGTATGACCTATTATAATTACTTATTACAAATCTAGTCACTTGTGGTCTGTCATGGATGATCACGTATGTAATTCATAAAATAGTTAATTACCAAAATGGTCAATAATGTGGTTTGGCAAAGTCACACATTTGGATGCTAGATTTTAAAAGTTGCATGTTGGACTTTTGTAGTTTCGATTTTGTAACAAGTTTGGGGTCTAATGCTAACTTCCGTTAAAATTTCTATAAAATTTGTGTAAAATGACTAAATACTCTTCTATAACCAAACTGACCGTTTATGTAATAACTCTACTTCTATTACAGGACGATTTTTGTAAACATTTCAAAATAATATAAATTCACAGATGCCATACAGACCCAATCCACTAATTCGTTCCGCATGGTCATCTTTATCGTTATACTCCTAAAAAATATGTGACACCACCATAAAAATTTGAAAAAACAAAACCAATACTTCCACTAGAATTAAACCCATAAATTCATCTTTATTATCTCTCATCAATTCTTCTTTAACTGGGTTACCTCATCTCCTTGATGTTATCTTTGTAAGTCCTATATGTAACCATAATCCATCCATGCCTCTTTGTTTCATACTCTTAGAATGGGAAATTGACGGATGAATAGATTTGTGACTGTTAAACGAGGCAAATGGAATGCTTGGTAAGTATCATATTGATGGTATTCCAAAATAGCCAATTGTAGCGGTTCAACAAGTCTTTTCAATCTCGTGTAATGGCTTAATTTTTTTTTTCAAGTCAACCAACCCATGATTGCCACGTGACCAACAACCATCGTTCGGTTGAAAGTTCTTAGCCGAGTACTTTCAACACGGCTCAAGCCTTTTCAGATTAGTCTTTGGCTTGGCTTGAGAACTTTTCTTGGCTTAAGATCTTTCAGTATAGCGACTTGACTTGGCTTAAGATCTCTCCTTGGCTAAGATCTTTGATTTTTATATATATTTATAAAAATAAATAAGTTGTCTATTTGTTTTAGTAAAAAATATACTCAAAAATATGCTCCAGCCAATCCAACCTTAGACTGCGGGGTATGGTGGGGCTTGGGTTGGGCGTGGGTTGGGGCGGGTGCTGACACGTGGAATGGGAGCCCCCCCCCACTGCCTGGTACGTGTCCGCGGGGTATGGTGGGGGCGTGGGTTGGGTGCACCGCGTGGCAGGGTAGTTTATAAAAAAATATACAAAATTTAAAAAAATCACACAAACATTTATAAAAAAAAAACATACAACTTCATTAATATTTATAAAATTACATAAACCTAAAAATTACAAAATAAGAAACCTAAAGCGTTAAATAAATTTCAAAAAGGTCGATCTTGTCGAACGCCTTTTTTTCCTTGCCGCGAAACTCTATGTTCGCCACCGCCACCTGGTCCTCGTGGCTTAACTCGCCCCCGGGAACGGCTTCGTAGTAAGCCTTGAAACGCTCGAGCTTGGGACGTAGCTCGCGCCATTTATGTTGGCACGCGTTCATGTTGTGGCGGTCGTTACCGACGTTTAGTCGGTAGGCCGCGAAAGCTTCCGGCCAATATTTGGTTTGGCCCGGTGGCCGCCCCTTCGTAGCGTCAACGACGCTTGTGACTAGGGCAAGTTCTTCGTCGTGGGTCCAGGATGCCATAGCGGGTTCGTGGGATGTTGGGTTTGTGGTGACCGGCTGGGGCAGCGGGTGGGGTTTGTCGAATTTTTGGGACCACGGTGGGGGTTGGGATGGACCACCCGGTTGGGGTTTGGGGGTATTTATAGGGGATGTTGGGGTTTGGGTGACCGGTTGGGGTGACCGCTTGGCCAAGCCAACGGTTTGAATTTAAAAATTCAAAACTTTTGGGATGGCCCGCTATGACGTGGCGGGTGAGCCAATGATATTCAGCCAACTAGGATGGCCAAACCGCCCCACGCCCGGCTTGAAACCCATGCCCCAAGGGCCACGCCGAAACCCATGCCCACCCGGGGTGGTGGCTTGGGCCTTTTCCCCCTACCCACGCCCAAACTCCCGCCCTATACCCCGCAGTCTTATCCATGCATATGTTAACTAAACAAATCCAACGCAAGATATATTTTTGACTAAAGAACTCCAATTGAGTCTGTTAGTTTGACTAGGAGAGTCCCTACAACACGTAACACGTTTAAAATCTTTTAGAAATGCTTATGATTTAACAGAGCACCTAGTGTGATGTATATACATTCTTGTTAGTAAAGCAAGAAAACAAATGATCACTAGAGTTACAAATTTGAAAAAGGAAAATATGTGTAAGAAGAAAAATTCTATTTGTGAGGAATTGTGTTTCTTTTTTTTTTTTGGAAACAGTCTAGAAAACATTACCAAACAATTGATATGTAACACCCTAACACGTTTTAACCGAAATCGTCGCAGCGGAAATATGAGTCATAAAATTTCTTTTCTTGACAATCATACAACTTATTAATAAACCATTCAAATCGACTTGATTTAAATCTTTTACATTATTCATACCTAATCAAGAAAATTACATTACAAATGGTTTCCAACATGTGATCACATCCCCGTACAATCCTTGATCTTAACTCGACCCTCGATCACTAGTCCGTCATGAATATCCGACTAACCTGCGGTCACCCGACACGTTAATAATTAGTGACATCATATTCATTAGTATAAAGATATAAAAATATACATAACCACTTAGCAATCTATCATTTTATACAACTCCGATATAATATTCTTTTGAGTTCATTCTTTACACCGAGCATCCAATCTTTGTAAGCCCAATACTTACGTATCTGCATTCCTCTTCCATTCTCAAGGCACACCATTAGTAACGTCACTATTCAAACATGTTAAAGCTATATATAAGCATATATAAAAGATCCTTTCTTTAATGCACAACAAATCCTACTTCATGGATAAGTACTTACACACGTATGTTCATACACATTTCATACGTACATACATACATACGTACATACATACATACATACATACATGCATGCATACATACATACATACTTTATTCCTTTGTGTACATTCAATCCCATTTAATACATATGTACATACTTTCATATATGTATACTTATACATCTATTTACATACACCCAAAAGCATACATGCAAACATAAACACGTCTATACGTACATGCTTACATATAGTTATACAATGCATATAACGTAGTTAGATAGCCTTCACACAAGTTTGGAGTTGAAGAATGTGAAAACTATGAAAGAACCAGGGATTGGCGCAAGAAGAAATCCAGCTTGCGCAACTTTGTGCCAGGGGGCGCAACCTTGCGCCTGGTTCAGACCTACAACTTTCAGCTTAACGAATTTTTACCATTTTGGTCATAACTTTCTCATTTCTTGTCCGTTTTACGATCCGTTTCTTCCCATATGATCTTAATTTGGTCCTCTATCATATGGACTCAAAATCTAACATCCGAACTAAGGAAGTTCTTAAATTATATGCTTTCAGCTTAATATTCATTTACGAATTATTCGACCCGTTCATATTTTTATCAAACAACTCATATGTTTATACCCAAAACTTACATGAATGTTATAACTATAACAATTTTACATTATCCGGAGCTTCGTACAATGAGTTTATGAACCCGATTCCCGGGATATACGTAAAATTTATTCATTTCAAAAAAATTTACGTAATTGAACTTTATTAGCACAATTTCCTTACACGAAATTGTTCCCATTGGTCATGTCTCAAACCAAGTCCTTTGCCCACTAACCCGCGTCCCCGTCTCTCGGTTAGCGCACTTATGAGAAAATTCTACCCGTTACTGATGTGTGCAAAATGCAACATATAAATTACATCAATTGTGGCATAAAACTAACCCTTTTTAGTACTAATGTTGGAAAAAGTGTGCTTTTGTTTTCCTTTTGTATTTTCAGGATTAAATGAGCTCAAATTAACAAAAGAAGCAAAAAGACATCAAAATCTAACATAAATACAAGAAAAGGAACAAGACGTGACATGCCCGACCCCACGACAGCATCTTCCCAAGCAAAACAAGAGGTCAGAAGACTGAACACGCCCCGTGCTCAGCCAGCACGGGGGCGTGCCCAAGTGTCAGCAGAAAAGACAGTGGTAGAAGCTTCTATTGCCCACCACGGGGTCGTGCTCATCGGACACGGGCCGTGGTCAACTATAAGATTCGCACAATCCAAGCAAATCTTCATAGTACAAAGATTCTTCTGCACACGGGGTCGTGCTCAGCGGACACGGGGGCGTGGTCAACTAATAAGACAAGCTGCATTAAATGAAGAAAGAGAAGGATGTGGACACGGGGCCGTGCCCACTAGACACGGGGCCGTGCCCGAGCTTCTGTTCAGCCTATAAATAGGAGTGCTTGGCTCAAGCTCAAACCATCCCTTGGCACACCACCTCTCTCACACTTCATCCACCACCCACCACCACCATAACACCCAGTGGCGAAGCTTGAAAATTTCCACCGGGGGGTCGGAAGTCACCGAACCTAAAAATTCTATATAAGTAAAAAAAGTTTTTTATCAAACCGGGGGTCGAAAACATATATACCTAAAAAATTCTACACGAAACGTACGTACATAACATTACTGAGCGAAAAGTTCGGGGGGTCGGGCGCCCCTCCCGGCCCCTTGAAAGCTACGCCAATGATAACACCATCATCCACCACCATCATCCATTGTCCATCATAGAGTGTGTGAGTCATCTCGGGATCCAAGATTGATCGTAAGAGTTCTTGACAATCAAGGCCATGTTTGCGTAAGTCTCTTACATCACTTGGTGAAGACAGGTGTCTAGTTGTCACACCCCGATTTCCACGTGTCACCGGTGGGCCCGGTGGGGGAGTATCGTGACGTGGTTGGCAACGTAATAGTCAAACAACACAATATAATAATGCACAGCGGAAGCAATTTAAAATAAGATACAACCGAATTTATTTATTGTAAACAAAGTCACAATTATCCGGTGTTTATCCACAGTAGGATCGAAACAAAATAACATTTAATGGTTCAACAGACTTCGGCATCTAAAGCTTGCGAGACTTCTAATGATGCTTAGGAGAATCCCAGCCTATTTCGCCTAGTACCTGCATTTAATCTTTTTGGGAAAATACGTCAGTTTACACTGGTAAATACATTCAACTGACTCATTTTATAAAATGATTGAAAATTGGTTTGGATGCACATGGCATAAACATTTTTATTAACTTGGGAGAATTATTTAATATTATAATCTTGTGAACGATTTACATGTTACTTATGCGTTCAGTAGCCCGGACGTATCCGGGTTAAAGATCAATAGACACACCACTTTAAGTGAGTTATACACGGGAGTACGCCTACACCCCGTGCTCAGGTCGTGGCTATCTCGTAAGATAATGCCGAGGATATCCGGGACATGGTCATTAACCCCCCAAAGGCTGTAAAGTAAACACATCTGTTTAAAACGAGCCGATCAAATTATTCAATTAACCACTAAGCGTGGAAGATTTGATGCTCGATCAAGCGGTACGCTATGTACCGTAACCCAAGCCCGTATAGGGAAAATAAGTTAAAAGTATTTACCTTTGCAAGTATAAATCCTTAATTGAATAAACTGCAGATAGCTTTACTGGTTCTCCTAATCTAGAACGAAGGTTTAATATAACCTATTAGAATACTAACGGGTCTTTAATTAAGCTTAAGCTTAGACCGGTTAGTTTTAACGATACGGTTCTTACGCACGATTAAGCGAAGACCGGATAGAATGTGATTTAGACCCGACAAGTTTGAGGACTTGTTTAATATGGGTTTACTATTCACATTCTGGATTTTGAGATAAAAATGATATCGTTTGACCCGTTTCGGCTAGTTTATGCAAACTAGTTACATAAACCGAACCGAACGCGTATAATGCATAACGGGTAACCGAAAGGGTCGCGAACAGGTTTCCTAAGTTAATACGCTTTAAATATGTTGTGATATCATTATGATATCTTCCATAATGCCCAAAACGAGTTTAATCCCTAAATATGCCCCGTAGGGGTATTTCGGTTATTTTAAGGGTTATAAAAGAGATTTATAATACTTCTGAGATACGGGTCTGATTTAATCAGCAAAATTATTAATTTTAACAGAACACAACAGTTGGTGAAAAAGTCTCATTTCCCAAAATGGTTTTAAACCCAAATTATGCGTTTAATACGCGTATGAAGCCGTTTTAAGCGACGTACGGTTTAAAATACCATTCTGAGTTTTCTGATCAGCAAAACAGGCTCAAAAAACTCTATTTATTATTTTAAATCAGTGGCAATTGGATTGGTATCAAACGGATTCGTAAAACTCGTTTTATGGCCTAAAAGGGCATATTCGGTATTAACCGAATCAATGCGATAAGCCTAGCTTAAGATCAGTTTAAAAATAATTAAAAATCTTCAAAAATCCCAAAATATTATTTAACATCAGTGGGTAAAAGTTTTGGTACCGAAAATCGGGTTTAGATAGGCTATGCGCTAATCGCGCCGTTTAATTAATAAAAAGCTTATTATTTACGCTAATGCGCATATCTCCTAATCTAGACCTCCGATTGACGTGAAAATTTACGTACATGTT
Organism: Helianthus tuberosus; assembly: GCA_030545235.1. Taxonomy (NCBI): domain Eukaryota; kingdom Viridiplantae; phylum Streptophyta; class Magnoliopsida; order Asterales; family Asteraceae; genus Helianthus; species Helianthus tuberosus. The sequence continues at coordinate 91,373,538 of CM060432.1, read as the reverse complement.
TAATAATCAGTAACTAAGATTATTGTACTTCCACATTTTCAAAATTCTCGTTGTATGGTCATAAGGGCATTACGGTCCAATTTAAGCGATTAACGGAAACGTGTGCATGCATCGGATAATCAACGAAACAAGTACAGAGACTTATACTAACATGCAACCCTACTCTATTGAAGCACTAAGGCATCTTTGAATCAAACTAGAACGGGTCAGAACCGAAGTCAAAGCAAAAGTCAAGGTTTTGCGCCTTTCGGTTCCGAACCGGGTTTTAACAGAAATTTGTCGAGTCGGGCAAGCGTAGACAAGTTTTTATACTTATTACCAAGTTACATTAATGTTAAAACAGGTTACACGCCTCGCGGATTGCTAATCGTGCTTTAAATCGCATTTTGCAATTCTGTTGACTTTTTCGGTCAACGTTTGACCCGACAAACGACCTAGTTAGGTCTGGATTCGGTACGTGCCCTTATAAGGGCTTAATACCCATATAATTACCTATCTAACGGTACTTTTAATTTGACATACGACTGAACTATCGATAACTAATCCCGAAGTCAACCGTAAGTTACGATATATTGACTTTTAAGCTAGTTACTAAGCTAGAATTAATTTAGAAGGGTTAAGCAACTTACTAGATGATTAATGGATGATTAGGATGCCTTGTAATCAGCTTGAAAGCTCCAAAATGATCAGATTGCTTTGAACTTTGGTGTGAGGAATTGTTGTGACAATGAAGGGTCTTATATAGTGGTTCCACACTCCATAAATCTTTGACAACAAAGTCTAGGGCCATCCACAATCGATTAACATCTGTCACTAGTGTTTAGGGATGTCTAGGGGCCATGCACATGCAAGAGAAACCGGTTTAATGGGTCAAAAACGCGCACAACAGCCAACAGCAGGTTATTCTGGTCGCTGGGCACCCCTCGCGTAGCGCGAGGGTTCGTCGCGCTACGCGACGCCTTCTTCAGATCAATTTGTTGTTGTTTGTTGGTGGTTCGAAAGGGCATCAACTTGCACGACTTTGGGACTTTGTTTTGGCAACAAGGGACCTCTATTATGGGTCTAGTACAGTTCCTTACCCTACCAATATCCTTTGTTTCAAATGATTGTATTTACAAGACCCGTAAACAACGGTTTACCATTCATTTTCTTCTTGGGATCAATCATGCTTTTCAACATCCATTATTGTGAACCCAACTTCTGAATTGAGAGTGTAATAGATGTGTTAAATATTATATCGGATCTTGGGATTTATAATTGAGGTCGTTCAGAGGTAACGATTTAACATGACGCCACTTTAAATCCTACCGAAACATCTTTATTAAATCCGGGTTTCCAACGCGTTTTTGTCTTACATGACACGTGTCGTTTTAATATTAAACCCGAAATTTGCGAGGTGTTACATCCTCACCCCCTTAAAATAAATCTCGACCCGAGATTTACTAAAACAAATAAGGGTATTTTTCTTTCATGGTGGATTCCAACTCCCACGTATACTCGGGACCCCTTCGGGCATCCCATTTGACCTTTACAAAAGGTATATGCTTTCTTCGAAGCTTCCTTACCTGTCGATCTTCAATCGACAAAGGTTTTTCTACAAACGTTAAGCTCTTATCTATTTGCACATCTGTATGTGGCATGACATGTGAATCATCAGCGGAACATTTCTTTAGATTGCAAATGTGGAACACATTGTGAGTTCCACTGAGCTCTTCTGGTAAGTTCAACTTGTAGGCAACTGACCCGACTCGTTCGATAACTTCGAAAGGTCCTATGTATCTCGGGCTTAGTTTGCCTTTCTTACCAAATCGCATCACCCCTTTCCATGGTGACACTTTAAGTAGGACTTTGTCACCTACTTCGAAGTGAAAATCCTTACGACTTGGATCCGCGTAACTCTTCTGCCTATTCCGGGCAGCTTGGAGATTGTTACGAATCTGGACAATCTTGTCCGTCGTTTCGAACACGATCTCTGGTCCTGATAACTGGACTTCTCCAACTTCCGCCCAACAAACTGGCGATCTACACTTTCTACCGTATAATGCCTCAAAAGGCGCAGCCTTTATGCTGGTATGGTAGCTATTGTTGTAGGATAATTCGATCAATGGTAGGTTCTTATCCCAGCTACCTCCCAAATCGATCGCACATGCACGTAGCATGTCTTCCAACGTTTGAATAGTACGCTCACTCTGACCGTCTGTCTGAGGATGGTAAGCCGTACTAAAGTTCAAACGTGTGCCCAAAGATTGCTGGAAACTCTTCCAAAAGTGTGACGTGTACCTAGTATCCCGGTCAGAGATAATAGCTACAGGTATGCCGTGTAGGGCTACAATCTTGTCAACGTATAACTGGGCTAACATATCGGAGCTATAAGTCTCCTTGATGGGTAAGAAATGAGCTGACTTAGTCAGTCGGTCAACTATAACCCATATCGTATCATTGCCTTTTCTTGTCTTGGGTAACTTGGTAATAAAATCCATAGTTACCATTTCCCACTTCCACGTAGGAAGTTCAGGCTGTTGTAGCAAACCTGACGGTTTCTGATGCTCGGCTTTGACTTGCGCACATGTCAAGCATTTTGCTACATGGGCGGCCACAGACTTTTTCAAGCCTATCCACCAATAATTTGCCTTTAAATCCTGGTACATCTTATCAGCTCCAGGATGAACGGAGTATTTGGAACTGTGGGCTTCTTGGAGGATGACATCACGAAGTCCTCCAAAAATCGGAACCCATATTCGTCCGTTTAACCGTAAAATTCCGTCCTTGCTAAGAGTTAACTGCTCCTCAGTTACTCCTAACTTTTCATTAGGATAGTTAGCTTCCAACACAGCTTCCTTCTGTGCAGCTAACACCCTTTCTATCAAACTGTTCTTTACCTCCATACGCTTGGCGTTAATTCGAATGGGTTTAACCCTTTCCTTTCTGCTCAAGGCATCAGCGACTACATTCGCTTTGCCGGGATGGTATTTGATTTCACAATCATAATCATTTAAAGTTTCCATCCAACGGCGTTGCCTCATGTTTAGTTCTTTCTTGTTAAACAGATGCTGGAGGCTCTTGTGATCAGAAAAGATCACAAACTTGATTCCATAAAGATAATGCCTCCACAGTTTTAGTGCGAACACAACGGCACCCAATTCCAAGTCATGGGTGGTGTAATTCTTTTCGTGCACCTTTAACTGTCGCGATGCATAGGCAATCACCTTGCCTTTCTGCATAAGCACACACCCCATGCCAGTGTGTGATGCATCACAATAAACTACAAATTCTTCAGCGCCTTCAGGTAAGGTAAGCACAGGAGCGTTGCTCAACTTTTGTTTCAAAACATCGAAGGACTCTTGCTGCTTAGGGCCCCATACGAATTTTACTTTCTTCTTGGTCAAGGAAGTTAGGGGTGCAGCAATCCTTGAAAAATTTTCAATGAAGCGCCTGTAATATCCTGCCAATCCTAGGAAACTACGAATCTCCGTAGGTGTCTTTGGCTCTTGCCAATTCATAACAGCTTCGACTTTAGCGGGATCCACCTGGATACCATGCTCACTGACCACGTGTCCAAGGAATTGGACTTCTCGTAGCCAAAATTCACACTTAGAGAATTTGGCATAGAGCTTCTCCTGATGTAGGAGTTTGAGAATACAACGTAGGTGTTTCTCATGGTCAGCTTGATTCTTAGAATAAATAAGGATGTCATCGATGAAGACAATAACAAATTTATCTAAGTAAGGCTTGCAGACGCGATTCATGAGATCCATGAACGCGGCTGGTGCATTAGTGAGCCCAAAAGGCATCACTAGGAACTCGTAATGACCGTAGCGAGTCCTGAATGCAGTCTTGTGAACGTCTTCATCCATAACCTTCAACTGATGGTATCCTGACCTCAGATCAATCTTTGAGAAGTAACTTGCCCCTTGAAGCTGATCGAACAAATCGTCGATCCTGGGCAATGGATATCTATTCTTGATCGTGACTTTATTAAGCTCGCGATAGTCGATGCACAGACGCATCGACCCATCCTTCTTTTTGACAAACAGGATTGGCGCTCCCCAAGGAGATGAACTAGGTCGAATGAAACCCTTAGCTAGCAATTCATCTAGCTGCGTCCGCAACTCCTTCATTTCGGTGGGTGCCAATCTGTATGGTGCTCTAGCAACTGGTGCCGCTCCGGGGATGATGTCGATCCTGAATTCAACTTGTCTATCTGGTGGCAAACCAGGTAGATCTTCAGGAAACACTTCTGGGTATTCAGAGATGACAGGGATGTCTTCTAACTTCGGTTTGGGCTCATCGATAATTACCTGTGCCATGTAGATGACACAACCCTTTTTCAAACACCTGGAAGCCTTGAGCATAGTCACCTGCTCAGGCAGCCCATACTGGGTATCTCCCCGAATGGTAAGTGATTCACCAGACGGAGTCTTTATTACCACCTGTTTCTGGTTACAGACGATTTGGGCCTGGTTATGAGATAACCAGTCCATACCCAGAACTATGTCAAAACCGGCTAATTTAAACGGAAGTAGAGACAGAGAAAAAGAATGGTTCTTAATGGATATAACACATCCATCTAACACAGTAGAGACGGCTTCTACGGTACCATCTGCTAACTCTACCTCATAGTTCACTTTTAGGGTTTTGACAGGTAAATTCAATAATTTACAAAACTTATGATCTACAAAAGACTTATCTGCGCCTGAATCAAAAAGTACTCTTGCAAAGACATCATTTACAAGGAAAGTACCTGTTATGACGTTATCATCCTGCACAGCTTCTTTCGCATCCATCCTGAAGACTCTGGCGTTAGTCTTCTTAGCCTCCTCAGGCTTCTTGTTGTACTTAGGGCAGTTAGTCTTTATGTGGCCCTTTTCATTGCAACGGTAGCACGTTGCATCTTTCATCTTCTTGCAATCCAAGGTTTTGTGTTCCTTGGACTTGCACAAACCACAAGCAAAAGACCTTGACTCGTTATTCGAGTTTGATTCGAGTCTGCACTTTCCAAAGTGCTGTTTCTTGCAAGTTTTGCATGTGGGCTTCTCTCCAGAACGGTGCCCATCTTTCTTTGATTCCGATCCCTTTTTGTGATCACCGCTCCCACGGTGCTTCTTGTTCGATCTTCGCGAACCATCATCATCATGCTTCCTCTTCTCGGCATTCTTATTCCTCAGCGATCTCTGCCGAACCGCATCCAGTGTGAGGGATAAGGAAAGGTCAGTTACAGACCTGAAGGTAACTGGCCGAGAAGCTTTTACACTGGCCTTGATCTCTGGTTCTAACCCACCAATAAAACGAGCGATCCTTTTAGGCTCCGGGGTTACTAGATAAGGTACCAACCTGGACAGCGTATTGAAGCTTGTCAGGTAAGCTTGGCAGTCGAGGTTCTTCATCACCAATGACAGAAAGTCATATTCTATCTTTTCCACCTCATGTTGAGGGCAGTAATTATCTTTGATCAGGGCAATGAATTGATCCCACGTCATGCTATACAACGGGATCTTTCCGGAGGCCTCCATCAGAGATCTCCACCAAGCTAACGCCTCACCCTTGAAGGACTGTGAGACAAATTTAACCACATCACCTTCAGCGCATCCGCTGATGTCCACAACCGTGTCCATTTCATCCAGCCACGTCATGCAGTCTACGGCTCCTTTCTCCCCCGTAAAATCCCTGGGTTTACAAGAAACAAAGTACTTATATGTGCAACCCTTGTTACGGTGTCCCTGATGCAGTACCAACTGCTGAGATGGATTACTTTGGTGGTTGGTGGACTGGCGATCATCACCGTTTTTCTTTGGCACATCCTTTTTGGGAGGAGGCTTGTTATGAGCCTCTGAATGTGTCCTTGGCTTTGAATGGGATACAGAGTGAGTCCTACTTCGGGTACTACTGTATTCTTCATACTGTCTATCCAAAGCTTGAGTAATAGCGCCGTCTATGATTGCTTTTAACTCGGCACCCGTTAATGTAATCTGGGCGTTCTCATTCGGCTCCACAGGATGACTATTGACTTCATTAGAGTTAGCCATTTGTATTGAACTGTTGCAGAAAACAAGGACAATAATTTATTTGGGAGTTTATTATGGAATTACCCCTTAGGGTAACTCGTTAACCATGGTAAACAGAGACCATATTTGGTTAACTTATTAATCGTATTTATTTAGGATTTTAATTAAAATTTATCCTAAACATAAACAATGACAATATATATTAGCACATAAGGCTTGGTCACATGGACAATTTAAATTATAAGCTATGACTTCAGAGAATCAAGACTTTTAAGGTTTGAACCTAGTTCATTACCTTTATTAGACAAGGAGCCATAGCCACCACTGTCTTTTGGCTCATATGGAAATGAGCAGGGCCCGTAGGCATTATATTACCGCGTATGGTAAAATATGATCATCTTAATTGATGATGTACCCAGGATTTAGAGATCATTAAACTGGGTTAGGAATCTTCTAAAGAATTCCTTTATAAAAATGACGTACGTGATTTTAACGAATCACTTCTGCCAGGAGTGTTAATCATGTTTTAAGATGTTAACAGGGATTTGAATCTTTTAAACAGGTCTTACCATTTTGGCCCGGTCTTATATTTGACACGAGGCTAGGTTTCACACTTAAAGATTCTTAATTAAATAATTACTAGGCAGATTTAAAAGGAATGATTTTAATTTATTTATTTCATCTATAATTTATATATATGCACATAATGGCAAACATGAAATTTATAAAACAAACATTCCATTTAATTATACATAGGTTACATGTTGCCCTAAACGGGTCTTTTCAAACAAACCATTTCCCACGTAGGGGCTAAACAAGTACTTACCCACGCAGGGGTTAATTTAAAACACAAGTCCTCGCAGGGATTAGGTACAGAGATAAATAGATGTCCTCGCAGGGACTAGGTACAAAGATAAATGTCCACGTAGGGACTACATACACACATAAATGTCCTCGCAGGGACTTAATTTTAAAGTAGACATACACACATAAAGGATTTACTGATCCTTCTTGCTCTTTCCCTTGATTAAGTTCGTCAAGGTCTTGAACATCCCCTGGTTACGCCTTCGGTCTTCCCGTGCCTCATGCCGCACCTCCCTAATACTTTGTAGGATCTCCTGATGCAGTGGTGGCGACATCTGCAGAGACGGCGGGGGTTGTTGGTAAAACGGGGGTTGTGTAGGTATCTGGTACCCCTGGACTGGGTACCCTACTCCCCAAGGACCTCCATACGGTCCATCAGGGTTAAGAGCGTTGTAATTAGCAGCTACCAGGTATGGGTCGGCTTCAGCGTAACCGGGGTTAGTGTGAGTCGGTGGCTCAAACGGGTTATACATCGAAGGACCCGTGTACGCTGGTATTTGATTATCGAAACCCATTGGTGGCGGTTGCTGCGCGAATGGGTTTGATGGTCCACCCATTTGTGGATCCTCTTGAAGCGGCTGATAATTTCTGCCACTTGATTGTAGGGGAGAGCTGAAATGAAACTCTTCTCTTCGTGTGGTCATCCGGGCTCCGGTTCTCATATGTCTTTGCGGTTGCGGAGGCGCCGGTTGAACTGGTGGCGGTGGAGGCGGTGGCGTAACTGCCACAAATTGGTGATTCCCAGAGGAATCTTGATGATGCTGCTGCTGCTGCTCATGCGGCGAAGAATAGTGAGGAGGTGTATAATACCATTCGTGCCGAGTAAAGATAGCCTGGAAGCTATCTGGACCATTATAGGGTGGCCCGTGATAAATGGAACTATCCGAGACCTCGATTGGGTGGTTGGGAGTTCCTGATGCGGGTTCTACGGGGTCGTCTTCCTCGTCCATATCATTTCCTCCAGAAAAATGGTCCTCCGGTCCCAATGGGTTAAAACCCACTGGTTCTTGTATATAATTCGCCGGGTTAAACTGGCCTTGAAAGAATGGAGTGGGGTCTCCAAAAGGGCGGTGCGACATTGATCGCTGTAACGGTATGTGCGAATGGTGTGAGTCTCCAGGCTCATTTTCTAATTGTGGCCCGTAGGAGTCTTGAGCGGGAGTCGTCGAGCTGTTCGAAATCGACCGTCTTGCCGGTTGAAAGAGACCTCTCTGGTTCCGTCGAGTACCATCACTCTCGGCGGGGATAGGACCTCGTGTATTCGAAGGTCCTGCTTCGTGATCGTTGGGGGCGGCTACCGGCCCCTTTCCGCGTCCTCGCGTACGCAAGAATCTTGGAGGCATCTTTGTTATTCCTGTCAATAAAACATAAGATAACAATAACAAAAATATAAAGCTTAAAGGACAAAACAAAAACCGAATAAGGTGGAATTTGTCCTATGTTATAAGTCTAGACTCGAAAAGTTTAGAATGTGCAATTGTGTACTGAGATTAAACACAAAAGGCTAGTGTTTAATTCACTCAGAGTTGGCTCTGATACCAACCTGTCACACCCCGATTTCCACGTGTCACCGGTGGGCCCGGTGGGGGAGTATCGTGACGTGGTTGGCAACGTAATAGTCAAACAACACAATATAATAATGCACAGCGGAAGCAATTTAAAATAAGATACAACCGAATTTATTTATTGTAAACAAAGTCACAATTATCCGGTGTTTATCCACAGTAGGATCGAAACAAAATAACATTTAATGGTTCAACAGACTTCGGCATCTAAAGCTTGCGAGACTTCTAATGATGCTTAGGAGAATCCCAGCCTATTTCGCCTAGTACCTGCATTTAATCTTTTTGGGAAAATACGTCAGTTTACACTGGTAAATACATTCAACTGACTCATTTTATAAAATGATTGAAAATTGGTTTGGATGCACATGGCATAAACATTTTTATTAACTTGGGAGAATTATTTAATATTATAATCTTGTGAACGATTTACATGTTACTTATGCGTTCAGTAGCCCGGACGTATCCGGGTTAAAGATCAATAGACACACCACTTTAAGTGAGTTATACACGGGAGTACGCCTACACCCCGTGCTCAGGTCGTAGCTATCTCGTAAGATAATGCCGAGGATATCCGGGACATGGTCATTAACCCCCCAAAGGCTGTAAAGTAAACACATCTGTTTAAAACGAGCCGATCAAATTAATCAATTAACCACTAAGCGTGGAAGATTTGATGCTCGATCAAGCGGTACGCTATGTACCGTAACCCAAGCCCGTATAGGGAAAATAAGTTAAAAGTATTTACCTTTGCAAGTATAAATCCTTAATTGAATAAACTGCAGATAGCTTTTACTGGTTCTCCTAATCTGGAACGAAGGTTTAATATAACCTATTAGAATACTAACGGGTCTTTAATTAAGCTTAAGCTTAGACCGGTTAGTTTTAACGATACGGTTCTTACGCACGATTAAGCGAAGACCGGATAGAATGTGATTTAGACCCGACAAGTTTGAGGACTTGTTTAATATGGGTTTACTATTCACATTCTGGATTTTGAGATAAAAATGATATCGTTTGACCCGTTTCGGCTAGTTTATGCAAACTAGTTACATAAACCGAACCGAACGCGTATAATGCATAACGGGTAACCGAAAGGGTCGCGAACAGGTTTCCTAAGTTAATACGCTTTAAATATGTTGTGATATCATTATGATATCTTCCATAATGCCCAAAACGAGTTTAATCCCTAAATATGCCCCGTAGGGGTATTTCGGTTATTTTAAGGGTTATAAAAGAGATTTATAATACTTCTGAGATACGGGTCTGATTTAATCAGCAAAATTATTAATTTTAACAGAACACAACAGTTGGTGAAAAAGTCTCATTTCCCAAAATGGTTTTAAACCCAAATTATGCGTTTAATACGCGTATGAAGCCGTTTTAAGCGACGTACGGTTTAAAATACCATTCTGAGTTTTCTGATCAGCAAAACAGGCTCAAAAAACTCTATTTATTATTTTAAATCAGTGGCAATTGGATTGGTATCAAACGGATTCGTAAAACTCGTTTTATGGCCTAAAAGGGCATATTCGGTATTAACCGAATCAATGCGATAAGCCTAGCTTAAGATCAGTTTAAAAATAATTAAAAATCTTCAAAAATCCCAAAATATTATTTAACATCAGTGGGTAAAAGTTTTGGTACCGAAAATCGGGTTTAGATAGGCTATGCGCTAATCGCGCCGTTTAATTAATAAAAAGCTTATTATTTACGCTAATGCGCATATCTCCTAATCTAGACCTCCGATTGACGTGAAAATTTACGTACATGTTTAATAATCAGTAACTAAGATTATTGTACTTCCACATTTTCAAAATTCTCGTTGTATGGTCATAAGGGCATTACGGTCCAATTTAAGCGATTAACGGAAACGTGTGCATGCATCGGATAATCAACGAAACAAGTACAGAGACTTATACTAACATGCAACCCTACTCTATTGAAGCACTAAGGCATCTTTGAATCAAACTAGAACGGGTCAGAACCGAAGTCAAAGCAAAAGTCAAGGTTTTGCGCCTTTCGGTTCCGAACCGGGTTTTAACAGAAATTTGTCGAGTCGGGCAAGCGTAGACAAGTTTTTATACTTATTACCAAGTTACATTAATGTTAAAACAGGTTACACGCCTCGCGGATTGCTAATCGTGCTTTAAATCGCATTTTGCAATTCTGTTGACTTTTTCGGTCAACGTTTGACCCGACAAACGACCTAGTTAGGTCTGGATTCGGTACGTGCCCTTATAAGGGCTTAATACCCATATAATTACCTATCTAACGGTACTTTTAATTTGACATACGACTGAACTATCGATAACTAATCCCGAAGTCAACCGTAAGTTACGATATATTGACTTTTAAGCTAGTTACTAAGCTAGAATTAATTTAGAAGGGTTAAGCAACTTACTAGATGATTAATGGATGATTAGGATGCCTTGTAATCAGCTTGAAAGCTCCAAAATGATCAGATTGCTTTGAACTTTGGTGTGAGGAATTGTTGTGACAATGAAGGGTCTTATATAGTGGTTCCACACTCCATAAATCTTTGACAACAAAGTCTAGGGCCATCCACAATCGATTAACATCTGTCACTAGTGTTTAGGGATGTCTAGGGGCCATGCACATGCAAGAGAAACCGGTTTAATGGGTCAAAAACGCGCACAACAGCCAACAGCAGGTTATTCTGGTCGCTGGGCACCCCTCGCGTAGCGCGAGGGTCCGTCGCGCTACGCGACGCCTTCTTCAGATCAATTTGTTGTTGTTTGTTGGTGGTTCGAAAGGGCATCAACTTGCACGACTTTGGGACTTTGTTTTGGCAACAAGGGACCTCTATTATGGGTCTAGTACAGTTCCTTACCCTACCAATATCCTTTGTTTCAAATGATTGTATTTACAAGACCCGTAAACAACGGTTTACCATTCATTTTCTTCTTGGGATCAATCATGCTTTTCAACATCCATTATTGTGAACCCAACTTCTGAATTGAGAGTGTAATAGATGTGTTAAATATTATATCGGATCTTGGGATTTATAATTGAGGTCGTTCAGAGGTAACGATTTAACATGACGCCACTTTAAATCCTACCGAAACATCTTTATTAAATCCGGGTTTCCAACGCGTTTTTGTCTTACATGACACGTGTCGTTTTAATATTAAACCCGAAATTTGCGAGGTGTTACACTAGTGTAATACTTTTTATTTCTAATCTTTTCGCACTTTTTACTTGGTTTTGTATTAATGACTTTAATAACTAGTTTCTTATGTTGAAGGTGATTCTTCCTTATCGTTTGTCCGTGGTGTCTTGGCATTATTTTACTGTCTATATAAAATAAAAGATTTTCACCATCCATATCTCCACGGTCTATATGGAGGTATGTTGGCTACCTGGTCGGGGGTTAAGGGAACGGTTTGGTAAGAGTCTTGCCATTGTTCAGCGTTTAGAGGTCCTGCAATGGACCTGAGTCAAATTTAGTAGGACCTCCTTCAATACTTAATGGTATTGGATGGCGGGGGGTCCAAACTCTTTGATCCCCTCATAAGTTAACTACTATTAATACTATAACCCGGCTATTTAGGACTGTATCCCTGCTGACTCAGACTACTTAGTCGAGGGTAACGTCACCTCCAAAAGAGGGGCCTACCATAATTTGCATTAATAACTTAATTAATTATCTTTCAATAATCCGACCCTTTAGGATTGTATCCTTGCTGACTCAAACTACTGGGTTGAGGGTAACGTCACATTCAAAAGAGGGGCCTACTACAATAACTAAGATAATCTCTTAAATAAGTGCAAAAGTGCGGAAATAATCAAAGGTTACACTATACACGAGTCGGAACCAAGTGATTCATTTTGTCTATCTGTTTTTTTCTTTTTATTTTTATTTTCAGCATTTTAGTTAGTTTTTATTTTTCTTAGCTTAAAACATTTTTCTAAACTTTTTGATTTGATTAGACGTTGAGGATAAACCAGTACTAAAAGCTCTTGTGTCCTTGGACGACCTCGGTATTTTACCAACACTATACTAAACTCACGATGGGTGCACTTGCCCATATGTGTGTTTAGTGTTAGTAAATATCGTGTTTTATAAATTTAAAACTTGACTAAAAAGTGTTAAAGGGGCTTAAAATATACACCTAATATATAACACTTCACACGCATCAAGTTTTTGGCGCCGTTGCCGGGGACACAAGGATTTTAAGAAAGTTAGGAATCAACGGCCTAATCTTTTTTCTTATTTTTCATTTTTTTTAGGATTTTTCTTAATTTTTCAGCTTCTGCAGAACTCAGCACGGGCCGTGCCCGCTGAACACGCCCCGTGCCCAATCATTGGAACTGGCAATCCTGTTTTAAGTCAGACAGTAGCTGAACACGGGGCCGTGCCCACTCAACACGCCCCCGTGCCCAAGTTTCAGTTACTGAAAACAGAACCGTAAGATCCCGACGGTTGGTAATTTCTGACACAAACATGAGTGATACTGATACTTTTTACTTTCGGCACTCTTATGGTACTATGTGGTGTCAATTATGTGGTGGTAACCATAAGGAATTAGAATGTTATTTTCTAAATTATAAACCCCACTATATAGACCCATCGTTTCCTAGTATCCTTAAGAGGGGCGAAAGTAAAAATAATCCCTATCTCTCCCTCGAATGCTCCCAACCGGATTTTCTAGGAGAAATGCTTCTCGATGAATTATTTCAACTAGAAGATCTAATTATTGATTGGTTAAAAGAACTTAGGAAAGATTTCAATGATCTTTTCCAAGACAATAGCCAAGAAGAAGGGTTGGAACCGCATTCAAACAACTTCGTTGTTTCCGACGATACTTCTAACTCTAGCGAGGACTTGAGTGATAGTCGTCCCTGTGTCAATTGTGCCGTGAAGGACTCCCCATCAACTTCGTTTGATGCATACATAGACCTGAGCGATTCGACATACACCTTCTTTAACGAGAGCCCGGAAAAGGGTTGGACTTGTCCACCTACATATAGCATAGGAATCACCCTCACCGAAAACCTCTTGCGTTCTCGTCTTAATCTAGAACAATTAAGGTATCTTAGGCACTTTGGGGTTGTTCCATCCAGTAAGGAACCGCCCGATCCGGAAAAGTTCCTTGAAAATAGACGAATTCCTTAAGACAGCTTCTAGACACGGGGCCGTGTCCAGGTCAGCACGCCCCGTGTCCACCCAAAGATTCCCTTCTGATTTTGTCAGAATACGGACAAAAATGTGTCAGGATTCCATCTGCACACGGGGCCATGTCCAGCCGACACGGGGCCGTGCGCAACGAACTGTCGTTTTCTATAAATGCAGCCAATAATCCTGCACATTTGAACCATTCCAGGGACAGAGATTTGGGGAATATTCTCACATACCATCGTTGGTATTTTCTAAAAGAAGTTTCTCAACTATCTTCTTGTCCTTTCCTCTTTTATCCACTATCATCTTCTTCAATTTTTCTCATACTTCCATTAAAGCTTGAACCTTCCATAATTTCAAGCCTTATTGAGGTGTTTGTTAGATTTTTGTTCATGGAATCTTGTTAAAAATAAATGTTTTAAGTTGTTTATGTTCAAAAATGCTTTAAAAATCATGAAAACAATTTGAAACTCCAAGATTCCTTGTTCCTAAATCCTGCAGACATCTGAACACGGGGCCGTGTCCGAAGTCCTGTTCCCATAAAATTGAACTCTTTTCGGTATGTTTTCTCAGAATGGCAAGCAGAACTAGCGGAAACTCTTCATCACATTCCAGGAACAACCGGCAGGGGAGAAGATCATCAACGGTTGAAGATTCTCTTGTAAACTATGTTACGCCTTAAGAGAAGCCCTTGATGAAGTGACAAGTGTGGAAGAGGCATTGGTTGACCGTATTAATCATTTGACGGTGGGACTAGAAGGATGTCTCCGGGAAGTCAACCTTTTGCACCAAAGGTTGAACCTTCTCGCCTCTCCTCCTTTGGTGCCAATTATCACCCAAAGGGCATGGAATGTGGTACCGGAAGTCATCATTCTAGCTGAATGGTACACCTTACATCAGGAGCCCCCTCGAGATATACTACAAGGGGTTCCGATTGGTGTCGCTCCTCCTCCACAAGATGTTGAGGAACATGAAGCCGCCTCCCTTCTCCCGAGGGAGATAGAAGAATGGCTCTAGCAACATCTAGGGGACACCGTTCGGCTTGGAGTTCTACAAGGCTTTTAGACCGGAAATCTATTTCCAGAATTTTGGTTCTTATTGTAGAAGTAGAGCTCCTTCGGAAGATTTTACGGATCACATGACCTATTTAACATTAGGACTTTTAACTTTTATTTTCTGCTTTATTTTTCAATTTTTAGGACTAATATGTAATCCTCTCTATGACTAATCAATGATGGTTTTAGTTAATTTGGTATTTGGGTGGTGTTGAAATGAATAAAACACACTTGAGATGGCAAAGGATACAAGAGAAACTTGAACCAGCACCCCATGCAGGAAAACAAGAACATCCGACAAAATTCATCGTTTACAGTAAGCTCGGCACGGGCCGTGTCCGCCCAACACGGCCCCGTGCTGCACAGTCTGCAGAAAAAGACCCAGTTCAGGTAACTGGACACGGGCCGTGTTCACCCAACACGCCCCCGTGTCCAGGCTTCTGTTTCTCTTGATTTAATTTTGTTACTGGCACTTGAACACGGGGCCGTGTCCAGTGTCCAGTAACATAAATTATTACTTAAATCGCACCTTTTACACATTCAATCAACCTAAAAATTTATTTTTGGGACACATTGAGGACAATGTGTAATTTAAGTGTGGGGGGATGCTAAAACCTTGAATCTTGCAAGTCCTAAATACAAGCCTTACACAAAACTCTATTGGAACCGCTAATCACCCCAATTTTTTTTCAAAAATTTTCTTTTTTTTTTACTTGTCTAAGTTTAACTCGGGAATTTCAAGTTCTAAAAAGGTTATATTTTTACGAATTTACAACCGATAGCGTCGTGATAAAAAGAACCAACATAAGAAAATTATGAAAAGGCATGGCAAACTTAGTTAAAATTTGATTATATATACTTCAATACATAAAAACCCATTCCCACAAAAGTGAGTTTTGAGCCTTTATTGAGCATACAATTACATATCACTAAATTAAATGCTCATTTTTCGTTTCTTGTGTGAATAGCCGCTTGGTTCTTACGATTCTAGAACTTGCCATGACGATACATTCCCGGTCCTTACCAACTTAAACCCGAGTAAGTAAATGATGGAGGCATTAGGACTAACCCCTTTTTATTTCTACACCATTATTTTTTTACCACCTACCCAAAATCCCCCTAGTTAGCCCCTTTGAGCCTAAACCTTTTCGTTTCATAACCCAAACCAAACACCCTTTTACCCACCAAAACCTTTTTCATATTTAACCCTTTGTTTTAGTAACTAGCTCGGTTTTTCGTATGACTTTTCAAAAAAAAAAAAAAAATTTGTTGATGATGAAGCAAAAGAAAATAAACAAACAAGTTCATCAAAAATAACTTTGTTTGAATAATAGCTTCATCAAAATAAAAGTTACAAAAATAAAAAAAAAGTCTTACGAAAACCGACGCTTGTTACGCTTTTCGCCCTTTTTCTACTAACCACTAACCCAACCACCTACCTTTAACCCAAGCCTAACCCTTCACCCACAAAGTCCTCTTGATATTTACAAATGTATATAAGTTAAAAAGGAGGAGGATTGATTGCTTGGCAAGCTAATGGTAGGAGTAAGTTCCATGTCGTTCTCGAGTGATCCACAAAAATACATTTTCGGCCGAGTGTTGAGTGATCCCCGTGAGGTATGTGAACTTGTATATAAATAAGATTTTAAAGAGGCATGTTATGCCCTAATAAGTAATTTATCTTATGAAAAGTTTTAAATAAATCATGACGAATAGGATTGTAAATCAATAAAAATAAAACTAAATAAAGAATCTTGGAAAATCCCGACACTCTATGATAAGCCCAAAAACCTTCTTCTCTACCCATTCCATTTGGGAGTGTAATAGCCACATATTAAAGAGTTTTGCTTGAGGACAAGAAAAGATTCAAGTGTGGGGTTATTTGATGTGTGCAAAATGGGGTTATTTGATGTGTGCAAAATGCAACATATAAATTACATCAATTGTGGCATAAAACTAACCCTTTTTAGTACTAATGTTGGAAAAAGTGTGCTTTTGTCTTCCTTTTGTATTTTCAGGATCAAATGAGCTCAAATTAACAAAAGAAGCAAAAATACATCAAAATTTAACATAAATACAAGAAAAGGAACATGACGTGACATGCCCGACCCCACGACAGCATCTTCCCAAGCAAAACAAGAGGTCAGAAGACTAAACACACCCCGTGCTCAGCCAGCACGGGGGCGTTCCCAAGTGTCAGCAGAAAAGACAAAGTGGTAGAAGCTTCTATTGCCCACCACGGGGCCATGCTCATCGGACACGGGCCGTGGTTAACTATAAGATTCGCACAATCCAGGCAAATCTTCATAGTACAAAGATTCTTCTACACACGGGGTCGTGCTCAGCGGACACGGGGGCGTGGTCAACTAATAAGACAAGCTGCATTAAATGAAGAAAAAGAATGATGTGGACACGGGGCCGTGCCCACTGGACACGGGGCCGTGCCCGAGCTTCTGTTCAGCCTATAAATAGGAGTGCTTGGCTCAAGCTCAAACCATCCCTTGGCACACCACCTCTCTCACACTTCATCCACCCCCCACCACCACCATAACACCATCATCCATTGTCCATCATAGAGTGTGTGAGTCATCTCGGGATCCAAGATTGATCGTAAGAGTTCTTGACAATCAAGGCCATGTTTGCCTAAGTCTCTTACATCACTTGGTGAAGACAAGTGTCTAGTTTAATACTTTTTATTTCTAATCTTTTCGCACTTTTTACTTGGTTTTGTATTAATGACTTTAATAACTAGTTTCTTATGTTGAAGGTGATTCTTCCTTATCGTTTGTCCGTGGTGTCTTGGCATTATTTTACTGTCTATATAAAATAAAAGATTTTCACCATTCATATCTCCACGGTCTATATGGAGGTATGTTGGCTACCTGGTCGGGGGTTAAGGGAACAGTTTGGTAAGAGTCTTGCCATTGTTCAGCGTTTAGAGGTCCTGCAATGGACCTGGGTCAAATTTAGTAGGACCTCCTTCAATACTTAACGGTATTGGATGGCGGGGGTCCAAACTCTTTGATCCCCTCATAAGTTAACTACAATTAATACTATAACCCGGCTATTTAGGACTGTATCCCTGCTGACTCAGACTACTTAGTCGAGGGTAACGTCACCTCCAAAAGAGGGGCCTACCATAATTTGCATTAATAACTTAATTAATTATCTTTCAATAATCCGACCCTTTAGGATTGTATCCTTGCTGACTCAAACTACTGGGTTGAGGGTAACGTCACCTTCAAAAGAGGGGCCTACTACAATAACTAAGATAATCTCTTAAATAAGTGCAAAAGTGCGGAAATAATCAAAGGTTACACTATACACGAGTCAGAACCAGGTGATTCATCTTGTCTATCTGTTTTTTCTTTTTATTTTTATTTTCAGCATTTTAGTTAGTTTTTATTTTTCTTAGCTTAAAACATTTTTCTAAACTTTTTGATTTGATTAGACGTTGAGGATAAACAGGTACTAAAAGCTCTTGTGTCCTTGGACGACCTCGGTATCTTACCAACACTATACTACGCTCATGATGGGTGCACTTGCCCATGTGTGTGTTTAGTGTTAGTAAATATCGTGTTTTATAAATTTAAAACTTGACTAAAAAGTGTTAAAGGGGCTTAAAATATACACCTAATATATATAACACTTCACAGGCATCAGTTACCCAGATTATAATACCGTCGTCTATACTTATGCAACCATTCCGTAATGAAATAAATTCTTATTTTGACCCGTTGGTCTACATAGCGAAAACCTTCACTTCTAAATAACCAAATCCTAATAGGCTTCGATTATCATACTTATGTGACTAGCACATAACTTTGCTTAAATAATATAAGAAGTGATTCGGAAACCACTTACTTAATACTACTCATTTGATATCATCTTTAATAACGCATTTCAACATAACCTTTAACAATTATCATACAATTAATTCCATTACTACTAAAGAGGGAGTCCGGGAGTTTATTTACCTCGTGCATCCAAATTCGTACATAGCTTCCGTGTTTACCTTCGACCCGTGGTGCTCCCATGCTTGTGTCCATGTTGACATGACTCCTATCCGTACATGTCATCACATTCATAACACAGTTAGCTTACATACATTTATTCATTACTATCGTACATGACACATAAATTAGCTAGTTCATATCGCATAAGTTCTTGCCTACAGATTTTTACCTTCTAACTTCAATCCTATACAAATAATCCATTCTCATTTTAGATTACGTCATTCATTCACATGACAATTACATTCACGCATCATTCACATTCCATAACATATCTCACAAGATAACAACTTCATACTTGTGACAACCCGAACATTCGAGGTCTGTGTTGTTTAATCTTATGATCCAAAACTTCCATTATTCATTCCTCTCCTTGTGCTGAACGTTTTGTGCTAGTGTAAAACTTGATAATATTAGATTAGCACACATGGTTGCGTGTGGTCCGAATACTACAACTAGGCATTTTGCATCGTATTTGGGCCAATATGATTGGGCTACAATTATGTTTAATAAGCACACACACATGGTTTGGGCCGGGTACTAGTTGTACAGGATTTGGGCCGTTATACACACACATCCAAAAATTTAAGTTGTTACGTTTGGGCTTGGAGGAGCCCAAGTGAGTCTTGTATTAGGGGGGCCGGCCTTTGGACTTAGCTTATATTCAGCCATGATTTACGTATTATGATAACATAATCATATCCCCAAACCCTAGATTCCTCTAATTATACACGGCAGTGGTAGACCCCCCTATTCGAGTTTGCATCTTGATCAATCAGGTTTCCGGTTAGTAGTTCTCACTTATTGATTTTCATATTTGTGTGATAACATTTATGTGTGATAGTGAATGGATGTGATTGGTGTCAGCCTATCTCAATTGTGCGGTCCAATTAGAATTGCATGTGTCAATAAATAAAATGGCAGCCACTAACTTCATTCGGCCCAATGATATTTCAATGATATTTGTGTGCATATAACAATTGTCGGCCACTTATGTTTTGTTTGATTCTCAATTGTCAAAACCCATGTGATTTCAAGCAAGTACTGTGAATGAGTGATAGGTGCAAATCATTACTACAGGTGGTATGATAATGTGAATACATAGGGTTGCAAAGATGAAACTATAACTGATTTGGATCTGTATTTGATGTTCGACGAAACATGATGTTCGACAAAACATATGGTTTCGTCACATATCAACTAGAAGAAACATATAGAGTTTCGTCAAGCCTGTGTCGATGAAAGTGGAAGGTTTCGTCGCCTTTCTTTTTCTACGAAACATGTGTTTCGCCATAGGAGGATAGTGGGAAGTGCAGGAGATTACCCGATTGTTTAGGATTTAGAGTGTTGATGGTGATGATAATTGTTAAATGAAATGGTTAGCATGTTATTAGTTAAATTGCATATTACTAGTTAAGTGCACAAGAAGTTGTTTATGATCAGATTTACTTGATTATATGATTGCTTGATGATGATAACGATGATCAGAATTAGTTGATATCATGCTATGTCGATAGGCAGTAATCCGCTTAGGAATTGTTATGATAATGTGATTCCAATAAATGATGGGTTATAGTGAGTTATATTAATACTAAGTGGATCCTTAACATGATTGGTTTACCTACTTGTGTGTTGAAAGGTTCAGTATTGGATATCCTGCTCGCATGGAATCATGAATCAGACCTATCTATTAACAGAATACGTGTTAAGTGATTACTTGCTAATGTTGGGGGTTGATGGATGAACTAGTATGATCGGAACTATGTACGTGTACTACATGTATTTTGGCTGTGTGATATATGCGCAATGAATAAATAATTTGATTATACATGGAATATGCGGACTATGTGCACCAAAGACTGATTATTTTCGGTAACTATTCTAGGACGTGTTTTAATAGTTGATAAGCGAGTGCTTAATCTTACCGAGCAAACCAAGGTGAGTTCAGACCCTTAAGGCATGGGATTCCTGGTGGGTTGGGAATGGGATTAAGAAGCTAAGATGAAACTTGTATATTCACCACTAATAGACTACATTTAATCCTGCTTATTCTCGGATTGGGAAGAATACGTACCTCTGTCCTCGGATTGGGAAGGACGCCTACACTAAACCTGCGTATTCTCGGATTGGTAAGAATACGTACCTCCGTCCTCGGGTTGGGAAGGACGCCTACATTTGACCTGCGTTTTCTCGGTTGGGTAGAATACGTACCTCCGTCCTCAGACTGGGAAGGACTCCAATATATATAACTAGTCTAGTGGTTTACAACATGGGGTAGCCCCCACTGATTATGGTTTGGAAAACAAGGAAAGCTGATTAACATATAGTTGCAAACAAACTCATGTTATGCCCTAATAAGTAATTTATCTTATGAAAAGTTTTAAATAAATCATGACGAATAGGATTGTAAATAAATAAAAATAAAACTAAATAAAGAATCTTGGAAATCCCGACACTCTATGACAAGCCCAAAAACCTTCTTTTCTACCCATTCCATTTGGGAGTGTAAATAGCCACATATTAAAGAGTTTTGCTTGAGGACAAGCAAAGATTCAAGTGTGGGGGTATTTGATGTGTTCAAAATGTAACATATAAATTTCATCAAATGAGGCATAAAACTAACCCTTTTTTAGTTCTAATGTTGGAAAAAGTGTGCTTTTGTCTTCCTTTTGTATTTTCAGGATTAAATGAGCCCAAATTAACAAAAGAAGCAAAAAGACATCAAAATCTAACATAAATACAAGAAAAGGAACAAAACATGACATGCCCGACCCCACAACAACATCTTCCCAAGCAAAACAAGAGATCAGAAGACTGAACACGCCCCGTGCTCAGCCAGCACGGGGGCGTGCCCAAGTGTCAGCAGAAAAGACAAAGTGGTAGAAGCTTCTATTGCCTACCACGGGGCCGTGCTCAGCGGACACGGGGCCGTGGTCAACTATAAGATTCGCACAATCCAGCAAATCTGCATAGTACAAAGATTCTTCTGCACCACGGGGTCGTGCTCAGCGGACACGGGGGCGTGGTCAACTAATGTAACACCTGTGCCTCCACGGCCATCAAACAAATGCCAAACCAATGAAATATTGTATTTCATACTTGGGATTTGTAAAAAATATGTGTATCGTTTACACATATCAACTCTTGTTCGATTTCAAACTCTAAATCGCTTTCTGGAAGGTTATACGCGCACCAATGCGTAAATATAACCAGTTTAATGCAACAAACACTCCGGAATAGTGAAATAGGTTTAACATACCTTAAATAACCTTTACATAACTTAGATATAAGTTTTGGAAGGTTTGATGTGGTGAAATCAAAGTTATATCGCTTACAGGGACTAAAGTTGACAAACTGCGAAAGTATGCCAATTTGAACTGTAACAGACATTCCGGAACATGACCATAAGTTAAACATACCATAAATATCCTTTACATAGCTTAGAAATAGGCTTTGAGGGGTGCGGTGTGCTAAAATAAACTTTTGGGTCATTCAGGGACTAAAAGTGTCAAAAAGTGCACAAGTTTGCATTTTCGCGCATAACTTACGTTCTGAATACATCCGGACATCCAAAAATTTATGTAAGCATGACTATATTATATTTTAGTGTTCGCCATAAGAAAAATCCATTCGTCTCGTCATTTGGATCGTTTTTCGCGCTTATGCGCATTCCGTCGTAATTAAGCGAACATCGCGTTCGTACGGCCAAACGAACCAACCTCCGGCATATTTTTGAGCATGTTTTGAGTTCCCTATACTTTAACTTCATTTTAGAGCCTTGAAATGAGGTTAACGGGGTTCAAACGCATCGAAAATCGCTTAAACACGTGCAGGGACCATTTCTGCCAATTTTGAAAGTTTGCTGAAACATGGGGGCCGTGGCGTAGCGCGAGCCCTAAGGGCATATGCAGTCGCGCTACGCGACTGCCTATTCTGGGCAGAAACATGCAGAAAACTCATTTTTCGCATTTTCGGGACCGGATTCGATGTATCGACAGCTGTTTACAGCTGTTATCCACTCCCTTATCCCTTGCCAAGTGTTGATTCCCTATGGTTAGTGGCAATTTAGTCACCATAACCTTCCGACACTTGTACGGACATGATTAAGGCACGATTTTCGACAAACGATCTTAACGGTTCGGGTATTCCTATAAATACCCCATCACCCCAACCTCATTTCTTACAAGAATTCTGATTTTGAGAGCTCTAAGTTGAAACCATTGTTTCATACCTGAGTTCTTGGATCGGGATTAGCATTCGGGGACCCTTCGTAAGTATTCTTTCGTTCTTTTCCTTATTTTATTGCTTTTCGAGTCCGAAAGTCAAACTTTGTTTGACTTTCAGCGTTGACCAGTAATGGTCAATGCGAAGTTCGGTTGAACTTCGCAACGTGAGTGTAATCACGTTGGTCATAGTCCCTTGGGACTATGCCCACTGATTACCACGTTGTCTAGAGTCGTAGGGTAGGCGATCTAATAAATCGCCTATACCTTCGAACTCGACCCTTTTGGTCGATCATTAGGATCGGACCAAACACATTAGGTGACCATAGTAGGTAGGGAATAACCTTCCGAGGTTATACCCTATGGTCACATCGTTTGAGTAGTTGTATGATAGGTAGTTTATATGCCTTAGGTAAATTACCAGAATACCCTTTTCATGTATAATTGGTAATTAAGCATATGTAACCTAAACGTTTGTCACATAACTGATTATGTAGCATGTTTAGGCATATAACACTTGTCATAGGACTAGTTAGACGGTCTGAACGCGTTTCACGCGCACGACGCGTTAAAGTAGCATAAGTTACCTTAATGGGTCGCGATGGGTCGAAAGCACTTAGGTTATTCTCATTGTAGTATGTAGGCCTTGTTAAACCATATCATATGAGTTCCAATACTCATTTGGTTTGCCAAGCCTCATCCTATCCGATCTCCCGATTTAAGTCTGGTTTATTTATATAGTTTAGATTTGCCGACTGATTCCGTGCTCCCTCTAGCTTTGTTGGTTGTTGTTCAAGACCTCCAAGCATTCTCAGGCGAGTACATTATTCCCCTCTTTTACTGTTTTCAACTGTTTTGGGGTGACTCATATGTGCTAAATGTTTTATCAATGGTTTCAAGAACAATTACAATAGTTTCAAGAACGATTACAATAATTTCAATTACAATTACAATAGTTTCAAGAACAATTACAATGTGGTTTCAAGAACAATAACAATTATTTCAAGAACGCTAACAATGATTTCAAGAACGAATACAATAATTTCAAAAACTAATAACAATTTCAAAAAGTGAACAAACTTGTTGGTTGTGGTTTACATAACCGATGACATTCATTAGCAAAGATCAAGCCGACCAGTATTAGGTTATGGTACCATAGGATCTGACAAATCCCGTTATTTACTGCACCCATTGTTATGTGTGGGGGTTGTGGGTAGCGACTGAATCTGTAATTATTAACTTATCCTTTGGTAAGGGTTTGTTAAGAACGAGAGCGAGAGCGAGATGGAGCGAGTTGGAACGAGGAACGCGTCAAGAAGGTTTGAATGTTATTAGAGAATCGACCATTAAGTAGTTTCACAATTAAAACAAGAACGCTTTGAATGATTACAATAACAAGAACGAATAGAACGATTTTACAAAATGGGTTAACGATTGGGTAAACATTTGGACATGATTTACATTTGATCATGCATTTCCACGAAACATAGTATTGATTTAAACAAAGTTTTACTTCAATACTTTGTTTTGTGCGTTTCACCTATGGTTTAGTTGATGCATTTCACTAGCCATACATATCATTTTGGTTATACATATTACATGATTTACATTTGGGCATGAACATTACTTTGGTGGTTTGGTTTGATTAAGTGATTAAGTAACAATGCGTGTGTAATATGATACAAGCATGGTGGATACGCCGCTGGTACTTCCTATATATAAGTGTTTGTATGGTATTACATATCATAGCGTTATTTGAATCATTTCAGTTTGAGACATAGAACATTTTATACAAATAACATACTTTTCACAAGACATTGATTTATAAACAACTTATCTTATACAAACTCATTTTACATGGTTATTCATTTAATCATGCATTTTTCTCTTATTATACATATCACGTGAACTTATTATTTCTCAAATGATTTACAAAGACAAAGCAAATTACAAGGTTCATGACTAAACATTTTCTTAAAACAGAAGTCATGAATCTTATTTTCACAAAACCTATGTACTCGCCAGCATTTCTTTGCTGACCTCGTTTTCACATATGTTTCAGGTATTGTTGAATGATATCGTTTGATAAGATGCATGCTCACATAGGACTGGACGAGGCCTTAGTGACTAAATAACAATGATAGACTATGTTTAATTTGTGTATTTAGATTTCCAGACGATGTAATTATTCAATGTTTAATAAAACAAAACACTTTTTGGTATCCATGGTTATGAAACATTAATTCTGTTGCAACACGCCTCGATGTTTCCGCCGCGATTTGTTGTTTTACGCGGTCGGGGTGTGACAGAAAAGATGGTATCAGAGCCAATGGTTATAGGGAATTAGGTTATTAGTAATGCTTTGACCTAGTCTATAACATTCTTAGGACCCTAACGCGAGTTTACTTGCGTTTAGTCATAAAACAATACCGTCACCTATCCTTAGGTGACGACCGCAACAAGAACATAAATTTCAAAACCGCTTTGAAAACTAATCATCTGTTCTAGGATGATTGATTACAAGGTTTTGAACTCTCTATTATATGGTTTTGAACCTCTTTGAGTTTTCAAAACTTCGTCAAGGTTTTGGGTTTTAAATAATGTGAACACGTGCAAACTGGAAGGGTGAATGCCTGTATTCTGGGTTTTCTGTCTAGGCAAACACTTCGTATACATCTCATCAGACGCGAGACCAGTTGTGCTTACCTGGGAATTCTTGGGATGAGTGTTCACTTATAGGCGAGCATGTCTTCGCGATACATTATTTTCGACCCATTTACTTTGATCAGTCACCGTCTCATTTGTTTGCCTTAGGTAACAAACAAATGATCACAATCTTCATGCGTTATCATTCTGTTTTGATTGTCCAATAATCTTTCACCTGTTTCTCCCTATGCCTTTCTTTTTCTTCAAGAATGTCTCTTCATCACGATGACGCCCAGATATCCAAGCAGACTGCCAAATTCACTCAGCGAATAGGCGAAGTAGTCCTGAAGACTGTTGAATTAGCTACTGCCATGTACCGTCTCCAGGATGAAGCCACTCAAGAGTCACCAAGACAGGCAGGACCTAGTCAGGTGATAGCACCACCAGACAAGAAACCAATCGAGGAATCAAAGACCATGGATGAACGATTCCCTAAGAAGTCAAAGAAGCGAAAGGCTTCTCAGAACTTCGCCATGGTCGATCACAATGGTAAAGCAGTCCCCAACCAACCAGCTCAACCCCCTGCTAGGTGTGTATGGTTTTTCCTATGATACCTACATCAAGGAACTATGTACCTTACAAACTACTCTTGTGATTTCTCTCTTTCAAATGATTGCTCATGATTCCCTCAAAAATTTTAAGTACTCGTTTCACTCTAAGAAACAAAGTACAGAAAAATTAAGTGACATTATGAGTAATCGTGCTTTTCGCACATCTGTGCCTTTAAATCCTTGGTTAGATAACTAAGGGTATTTTTAAATCTCATACCCATTACGTTTTGATTTTTCAACATACACAGTACCAGTATTTCAAAACAATCTTCATGATCTCAAAACATTTCATATAGTTTGAAAACAATTTTTTCTAGATGCATTGTCTATGTTATTTCAAAAACATTGGCCATGTTATCAAAACCAACCTTTCTAATTTCAAAATATTTCATATAGTCTGAAGACAATATTAACACAATACATTTTCTGATCAAGTGCATGATTTCGAAAAGCATCATTCATGTCTTTCAAAAACCTTATACATAATTTCAAAATTCATCTCGCATGATTTTAAAACATTTTTGTAAATATATCTACCTAATACACCTACTTTATGATTTCAAAAAAAAAAGTATTATATATAAGGTTTCAAAAACGTTAAACACATTTTTCTTAAAAGAACCCCATGCATAGTTTTCAAAAATATTTTCCTCATACATTGACTTAACCTTCAAAATTCTGCTTCATATGTCGCCTTGACATATCCAGCATCTCAACTTCATAAGCATTTTACATCATGTTTTGACCTAAGCACATCCAGTGCAAGGTTTCAAAACATCTTCAACTTCTAAAATTCATATGGGATCTTTTTATCTTCACAATTAGATCCTTGTGGATGATTATCATTCAAATCAGAGTCCTTAATTGGATTCCTTATGTACCTTAATTCGAACACTTCGGTTCCTAGTAATCGAAATCGAATTTTCTTTTTGAATCTTTCTATCTTTATAGTTGGATTCTTGATAACGTTTAAAGTACCAAATGAAATCCACGGAATGGATTCCAAGTGTGCTTTAAATGCATGTACGCAATTTACAAGACAAATTAACGAACAATTTTGTGGTTATGTGATATGTGTTTATGTGTTCTCCTCTATGATTTTTTTTGTGTGATCCGATTTTCAAATCCTCATAGAATCTTTCATATCTTCATATGAGGGATTCATAGTAGGATTTTCAAAAAGGTACTACCTTAAATCCTTATGGGCTTCTACGTAGGAGTTAAGACCCTTGGGTTATATAGTACCATTCCATGATTCATAAGAGACCCTTTTAGTGGTCTAGTCAAAAAGATTGATTCACAATTTGGTTAAAGAACGACATCTAGTGATGTAGCTGAACAGACTCCTTGATAGTCTATTTAGATCATTTATTGATTTAATTTAAAGGACTCTATGGCGGTCTAGTCACACTCATCACCGGTTTGTTCATTTGGTTTTCCCCTACACACTATAAAATAGACTGTGTGAACTATGCAAGGAATTGTCTAATTATGGACGCGTACATAATTATGAAATTTAGTGCACAGAAACCCAGTAAGATTTATTATGTGTAAGAGCCGATAGTGACAACAATAACGAAATGAGAACGATGTAATAGAGGTACGGTGGACGCACCAATGACGCTTCATATACTTGTATATAAGTATCCCTCTTACATTGCAAACATGATGTTATTAAAGGTTACTAGAAGTTCAGAACCCTAACCAATGTTGTTTGATCTTTTCAACTTCATATTTCCAAGCTCTCACAAGTTTCCTCTAAAATAAATTTCGGGACGAAATTCCCTAAAGTAGGGGAGACTGTAACACCTGTGCCTCCACGGCCATCAAACAAATGCCAAACCAATGAAATATTGTATTTCATACTTGGGATTTGTAAAAAATATGTGTATCGTTTACACATATCAACTCTTGTTCGATTTCAAACTCTAAATCGCTTTCTGGAAGGTTATACGCGCACCAATGCGTAAATATAACCAGTTTAATGCAACAAACACTCCGGAATAGTGAAATAGGTTTAACATAACTTAAATAACCTTTACATAACTTAGATATAAGTTTTGGAAGGTTTGATGTGGTGAAATCAAAGTTATATCGCTTACAGGGACTAAAGTTGACAAACTGCGAAAGTATGCCAATTTGAACTGTAACAGACATTCCGGAACATGACCATAAGTTAAACATACCATAAATATCCTTTACATAGCTTAGAAATAGGCTTTGAGGGGTGCGGTGTGCTAAAATAAACTTTTGGGTCATTCAGGGACTAAAAGTGTCAAAAAGTGCACAAGTTTGCATTTTCGCGCATAACTTGCGTTCTGAATACATCCGGACATCCAAAAATTTATGTAAGCATGACTATATTATATTTTAGTGTTCGCCATAAGAAAAATCCATTCGTCTCGTCATTTGGATCGTTTTTCGCGCTTATGCGCATTCCGTCGTAATTAAGCGAACATCGCGTTCGTACGGCCAAACGAACCAACCTCCGGCATATTTTTGAGCATGTTTTGAGTTCCCTATACTTTAACTTCATTTTAGAGCCTTGAAATGAGGTTAACGGGGTTCAAACGCATCGAAAATCGCTTAAACACGTGCAGGGACCATTTCTGCCAATTTTGAAAGTTTGCTGAAACATGGGGGCCGTGGCGTAGCGCGAGCCCTAAGGGCATATGCAGTCGCGCTACGCGACTGCCTATTCTGGGCAGAAACATGCAGAAAACTCATTTTTCGCATTTTCGGGACCGGATTCGATGTATCGACAGCTGTTTACAGCTGTTATCCACTCCCTTATCCCTTGCCAAGTGTTGATTCCCTATGGTTAGTGGCAATTTAGTCACCATAACCTTCCGACACTTGTACGGACATGATTAAGGCACGATTTTCGACAAACGATCTTAACGGTTCGGGTATTCCTATAAATACCCCATCACCCCAACCTCATTTCTTACAAGAATTCTGATTTTGAGAGCTCTAAGTTGAAACCATTGTTTCATACCTGAGTTCTTGGATCGGGATTAGCATTCGGGGACCCTTCGTAAGTATTCTTTCGTTCTTTTCCTTATTTTATTGCTTTTCGAGTCCGAAAGTCAAACTTTGTTTGACTTTCAGCGTTGACCAGTAATGGTCAATGCGAAGTTCGGTTGAACTTCGCAACGTGAGTGTAATCACGTTGGTCATAGTCCCTTGGGACTATGCCTACTGATTACCACGTTGTCTAGAGTCGTAGGGTAGGCGATCTAATAAATCGCCTATACCTTCGAACTCGACCCTTTTGGTCGATCATTAGGATCGGACCAAACACATTAGGTGACCATAGTAGGTAGGGAATAACCTTCCGAGGTTATACCCTATGGTCACATCGTTTGAGTAGTTGTATGATAGGTAGTTTATATGCCTTAGGTAAATTACCAGAATACCATTTTCATGTATAATTGGTAATTAAGCATATGTAACCTAAACGTTTGTCACATAACTGATTATGTAGCATGTTTAGGCATATAACACTTGTCATAGGACTAGTTAGACGGTCTGAACGCGTTTCACGCGCACGACGCGTTAAAGTAGCATAAGTTACCTTAATGGGTCGCGATGGGTCGAAAGCACTTAGGTTATTCTCATTGTAGTATGTAGGCCTTGTTAAACCATATCATATGAGTTCCAATACTCATTTGGTTTGCCAAGCCTCATCCTATCCGATCTCCCGATTTAAGTCTGGTTTATTTATATAGTTTAGATTTGCCGACTGATTCCGTGCTCCCTCTAGCTTTGTTTGGTTGTTGTTCAAGACCTCCAAGCATTCTCAGGCGAGTACATTATTCCCCTCTTTTACTGTTTTCGACTGTTTTGGGGTGACTCATATGTGCTAAATGTTTTATCAATGGTTTCAAGAACAATTACAATAGTTTCAAGAACGATTACAATAATTTCAATAACAATTACAATAGTTTCAAGAACAATTACAATGTGGTTTCAAGAACAATAACAATTATTTCAAGAACGCTAACAATGATTTCAAGAACGAATACAATAATTTCAAAAACTAATAACAATTTCAAAAAGTGAACAAACTTGTTGGTTGTAGTTTACATAACCGATGACATTCATTAGCAAAGATCAAGCCGACCAGTATTAGGTTATGGTACCATAGGATCTGACAAATCCCGTTATTTACTGCACCCATTGTTATGTGTGGGGGTTGTGGGTAGCGACTGAATCTGTAATTATTAACTTATCCTTTGGTAAGGGTTTGTTAAGAACGAGAGCGAGAGCGAGATGGAGCGAGTTGGAACGAGGAACGCGTCAAGAAGGTTTGAATGTTATTAGAGAATCGACCATTAAGTAGTTTCACAATTAAAACAAGAACGCTTTGAATGATTACAATAACAAGAACGAATAGAACGATTTTACAAAATGGGTTAACGATTGGGTAAACATTTGGACATGATTTACATTTGATCATGCATTTCCACGAAACATAGTATTGATTTAAACAAAGTTTTACTTCAATACTTTGTTTTGTGCGTTTCACCTATGGTTTAGTTGATGCATTTCACTAGCCATACATATCATTTTGGTTATACATATTACATGATTTACATTTGGGCATGAACATTACTTTGGTGGTTTGGTTTGATTAAGTGATTAAGTAACAATGCGTGTGTAATATGATACAAACATGGTGGATACGCCGCTGGTACTTCCTATATATAAGTGTTTGTATGGTATTACATATCATAGCGTTATTTGAATCATTTCAGTTTGAGACATAGAACATTTTATACAAATAACATACTTTTCACAAGACATTGATTTATAAACAACTTATCTTATACAAACTCATTTTACATGGTTATTCATTTAATCATGCATTTTTCTCTTATTATACATATCACGTGAACTTATTATTTCTCAAATGATTTACAAAGACAAAGCAAATTACAAGGTTCATGACTAAACATTTTCTTAAAACAGAAGTCATGAATCTTATTTTCACAAAACCTATGTACTCGCCAGCATTTCTTTGCTGACCTCGTTTTCACATATGTTTCAGGTATTGTTGAATGATATCGTTTGATAAGATGCATGCTCACATAGGACTGGACGAGGCCTTAGTGACTAAATAACAATGATAGACTATGTTTAATTTGTGTATTTAGATTTCCAGACGATGTAATTATTCAATGTTTAATAAAACAAAACACTTTTTGGTATCCATGGTTATGAAACATTAATTCTGTTGCAACACGCCTCGATGTTTCCGCCGCGATTTGTTGTTTTACGCGGTCGAGGTGTGACAACTAATAAGACAAAGCTGCATTAAATGAAGAAAGAGAAGGATGTGGACACGGGGCCGTGCCCACTGGACACGTGGCCGTGCCCGAGCTTCTGTTTAGCCTATAAATAGAAGTGCTTGGCTAAAGCTCAAACGATCCCTTGGCACACCACCTCTCTCACACTTCACCCACCACCCACCACCACCATAACACCATCATCCACCACCATCATCCATTGTCCATCGTAGAGTGTGTGAGTCATCTCGGGATCCAAGATTGATCGTAAGAGTTCTTGACAATCAAGGCCATGTTTGCCTAAGTCTCTTACATCACTTGGTGAAGACAAAGTGTCTAGTGTAATACTTTTTATTTCTAATCTTTTGCACTTTTTACTTGGTTTTGTATTAATGACTTTAATAACTAGTTGCTTATGTTGAAGGTGATCTGTCCTTATCATTTGTCCGTGGTGTCTTGGCATTATTTTACTGTCTATATAAAATAAAAGATTTTCACCATTCATATCTCCACGGTCTATATGGAGGTATGTTGGCTACCTGGTCGGGGGTTAAGGGAACGGTTTGGTAAAGGTCTTGCCATTGTTCAGTGTTTAGAGGTCCTGCAATGGACCTGGGTCAAATTTAGTAGGACCTCCTTCAATACTTAACGGTATTGGATGGCGGGGGTCCAAACTCTTTGATCCCCTCATAAGTTAACTACTATTAATACTATAACCCGGCTATTTAGGACTGTATCCCTGCTGACTCAGACTACTTAGTCGAGGGTAACGTCACCTCCAAAAGAGGGGCCTACCATAATTTGCATTAATAACTTAATTAATTATCTTCCAATAATCCACCCTTTTAGGATTGTATCCTTGCTGACTCAAACTACTGGGGTGAGGGTAACGTCACCTTCAAAAGAGGGGCCTACTACAATAACTAAGATAATCTCTTAAATATGTGCAAAAGTGCGGAAATAATCAAAGGTTACACTAGATACGAGTTGGAACCAAGTGATTCATCTTGTCTATCTGTTTTTTCTTTTATTTTTATTTTCAGCATTTTAGTTAGTTTTATTTTTCTTAGTTTAAAACATTTTTCTAAACTTTTTATTTTGATTAGACGTTGAGGATAAACCGGTACTAAAAGCTCTTGTGTCCTTGGACGACCTCGGTATCTTGCCAACACTATACTACGCTCACGATGGGTGCACTTGCCCATATGTGTGTTTAGTGTTAGTAAAATATCGTGTTTTATAAATTTAAAACTTGGCTAAAAATAAGTGTTAAAGGGGCTTAAAATATACACCTAATATATATAACACTTCACACGCATCAGTGCACACATAATAATAATGTGGGGTGCATGTGAGTCCCAGTGAGGCTTAACAAGTGGAAAAGGGGTTCCGTTCCGTTATTTGATCGATGTGAAACATGACAACCTATAGGGGTCATAACAATGATTGTCCCCTACTCGAATGTGAACTTTTCATTCATCTATGGATCCTTTCGAATCTCGGTGCTATCGAGTATTACCTGAACACCCATCTGAATGCCTAGCGAACTGTGTCGAATGTTAGGTGCTTGTACGAACATCCCCGAGCTGGATGTTGCAACAACTATGATTGGTTTATATCTTTCACACCTTTCTTCGTTTGCTGGAACTTAACGTGTTGACGCCTTAGATCCCGAAGTACGATCACTTCTGCAACATTCTCGTAACATACCGTGTATTACTCAGTCGACTTGCAAGAACGATGGACTTCAGCATTTGAACGAACCTAGTTACCAGCAATGAACATCAGCGATTTGACTCCAATCGAATCCTTAACCCTAGCCAGCGACTCATGGGAGTCAACCCTTACGAATCAATTAGGACATAAGCAATGACAACCGACTATAATGTGGAATGTGTAACTGCCAGCACAATGAGTAGCAAATTAGGACGTGGCTCAGAATGCAAAAAGATGGACCTTGATGGAGAAGATCGTAGAGCTCCGTTTCAAACAACAGCTTTGAAGGCAACAGTCACGACAACAACCAAGGAAATGACGGTCGTACTGGAAATCCCCGCAACGTGTACAACCACATGGGAAATGATGCTCTTAGAGTGGCATTTAGGATTGGCGTGGGTGACGCCAGGATTGTAATAACATGGTGGCTTACACGTTCTTGGTAACGAATCACTTCGTCTCTGTTCTATATAACCGTAATGCTTCTTGAAACCCAACCTGCTGTGGAACCGGTTGATGGCAAGGCAATGGAAACCTCATATGATCGTTGGGATGCCAATTCGACCTTGTGGGACAAGTGTTAGACATCGAAATTTCTTCTGTTATCCTTGGTAGATGTACCCTGTGAGGAGAAGATTCTACGCATCCCTCTCCCTAGTGGAGAATCATCATCTGTTTCAAAGTATTGGAATTGTGGAAAGGTTAGCGTCAGTTCTGCAATGAAATCCCGGAAGTGTCCACGGAAAGATTGCCCCACTCTGTTAGCACTTATTATTGACGTTAAGGTTAAGGAAAGGAGGATCGAGGATCCACCCTTTTGTATGTGATCTCTACCTATGTGCTACCAGAAGAAATATCAGGTGTACCTTCGCATTGTCCGGTGAAATATCAGATCAGTATCATGCCAGAGGCAGCCCTGATTACTCGTACTCTTACTGTCCTGCACCAGGTGGGTTGCAAGAGCTGCTTAATCAACTACAGGGACTATTGAACTAGGGTTTTGTTGAACCTAGCATTTCACTTTGGGGAGCCCCAGTTAGATCCATAAAATTGTCGTATGTACACTGATCATCGAGAACTCAGAAAGGTGACAGTTAGGAACCGCTTGTCTCGACCATGTATTGGCCACCTGTCAACCAGTGGCGAGGGACAAGCTCCCATTCGAGGATTGGCTAGCGAATGAACTATCATCAGAAGGAAGTCCAAGAGGAGAATGCTCTTAGAACCGCGTAATGCAGCCATTTCAACTTTGTACACCATGATCATTGAGTTGATCAACACACCAGCAGCTTCAGGGATCGCATGAATCGACCGTATTTGTTGACGACG
This sequence comes from Helianthus tuberosus, assembly GCA_030545235.1. Lineage (NCBI taxonomy): Eukaryota > Viridiplantae > Streptophyta > Magnoliopsida > Asterales > Asteraceae > Helianthus > Helianthus tuberosus. The sequence goes on along the minus strand of CM060432.1, from coordinate 91,339,083 downwards.
TTCTGAATCATGACCAGGAGAAAGGAACACCATGGGTGGCATATGTATCCTATTTCAGCACTTCTGTGGGAGGAGCCATTACGCGCGAAGTCTCGTTAAATGTCACATCTAGATTCGAGAGATGCAACAATTCTTTGGTTTCGCTAGATACTATCGCAGCCTACCCACAGGATTTTCGAAGGTCGCACGGCTTAAATCTCTTTAGCACAGCAGGGTGCTGTGTTCATGAAAGACGAAACAGGAGGACGTCATTTAAGCTTTCAAATTCCAACTCTGCAATGCACCGAGCATCGTCTTCACCCGAGGGCGCGGGTGATTTAGTGAGATACCATGATGGTCTGAACCAGAGTCCCAGTTACACATCGACGCCACACGAGAGAGTGATGACTTACGTGATGGAGTTACAAAGAGAAACTACACGACACACAACTGGCGGTGAAAACTGTGGCCATGGGATTTTAGATGAAGGCATTACTTGGACGGTACCGGATGCATTATTTAGACCGATCACAAGGGCCTCCCGTGTACCTTGGCATCGATAGAGCTAAATCAGTTAATGGCATCGCTGGAGGGAACTTTAGGATGCTTACAGCTATGAAACTTGAACGTGCATGAGCTTTGCGGCTCACTATCGACTCTAACTTACCTAATCCGACTCGCTTTGTTCAAACTGGAGAACTGAAAGAAGGGGATTTTCAAGTTGAACTCATGCAGGGCATGGGGAAGCAACCTTTGACAGGTCAGACGATACTCGTTACCTCATGGAACGAATGTGAGTCTCATTATACGGCAACTGTAGGGAGCTCGTGTTGAGCAACCACCGGCTTCGATATTCTAGTCGTCTGGGTCTTGATGAGAGACATAAGGATTTATAAACCTTGTACTGGTATCCGGGAATGAAGGCCCACCCAGCTAGGTATGGGAATGACGTTAGACTTGTGGGAAAGTCGAGGTGAAGTGTTAGCGACCAGAAACACCTATAAGGAAAGCGAAAACAGACTGCTATGGACTTGGTCGCTAGTCTACTTATAACTCGAAAGGGAAACAGTATCACTTGGATGATCGTTGATTGTCTCCCGAACCAGCACACTTTCTAGCCATCAAGGAAATGGATAAGCTTTTCTACACTTGCAGTCATCTACCTGAAAGAAGTGGTGGCTAGGCACGGGGTGCCAACCTCCATTATCTCTGAACGCGACCCACGAATCTGCACCTGATTTGTGGCAAGCGATGTACAAATCTTTTGGCTCACGTCTAGACATGAGCACAACATATCATCCGCAGACGGATGGACAGACTGAATGCATCATCCAAACTCTTGAAGACATACTTCGAGTATGTGTAATCGACTTTGGTAACGGCTAGGAGTGGCATCTACCTTTAGTGGAGTTTCAGTATAACAACAGTTACCACACCAGCATCCAGGCTGCTCCGTTCGAGGCATTACTCGAACGGAGGTGCTGAACACCTCTTTGTTGGGCAGAGGATTAGCGACCGCCAAATCACTGGCCCAGAACTCGTCGTAGACTCAACAGAGAAGATTGCTCTAATACGAAAACGAATGGCGGCAGTTCATGACCGTCAGGAAAGCTATGCTGATAAGCACGGGAAAACACTCGAGTTCCAGGTTGGGAGATCGAGTACTACTTAACGTCTCACCTTGGAAAGGTGTAGTTCGTTTTGGTAAACAAGGCAAACTCAACCAGCGGTACGTTGGATCTTTCAAAACCACGGAGAGAATTGGCGAGGTGGCCTATAGATTTAATCTACCCGAAGAACTCAGTGGAGTTCACAACGTATTCCATGTGTTAAGTCTGAAGAAGTGTCTGTCAGATGAAACCCTCATAGTTCCTTTCAAGGAGTTCAACATCGACGATCAGTTGTGATTTTTCGAGGAACCAGTGGAAATCTTGGACCGGGAGGTCAAGATTCCCAAACGCACCAGGATACCTATTGATCGAGTTCGTTGGAACTCCCGTCGTGACCCAGAGTTTATCTGGGAATGAGAAGACCAAATGAAACACAAGTATCCTTAGTTGTTCGATAAAAGTACAACCACTACTGAGGCTGAAGCTACTGCGGAATTTTGGGACGAAATTCCAAACCAACGGGGGGATGATGTGACACCCTAGGAAAACCAGGAAAACCACGCAACCTAACTAGCTTCCTCAGTGACTACGTGCTAAAATTCAGGACGAAATTTCTTTCAAGTTGGGGATGATGTGACGACCCGAACATTCAAGGTCTGTGTTGTTTAATCTTATGATCCAAAACTTCCATTATTCATTCCTCTCCTTGTGCTGAACGTTTTGTGCTAGTGTAAAACTTGATAATATTAGATTAGCACACATGGTTGCGTTTGGGCCGAATACTACAACTAGGCGGTTTGTATCGTATTTAGGGCAATATGCTTGGGCTACAATTATGTTTAACAAGCACACACACATGGTTTGGGCCGGGTACTAGTTGTACAGGATTTGGGCCGTTATACACACACATATGGAAATTTAAGTTGTTACGTTTGGGCTTGGAGGAGCCCAAGTGAGTCTTGTATTAGGGGGGCCGGCCTTTGGACTTAGCTTATATTCACCCATGATTTACGTATTATGATAACACAATCATATCCCCAAACCCTAGATTCCATTAATTATACACGGCAGTGGTAGACCCCCCCTGTTCGAGTTTGCATCTTGATCAATCAGGTGATAACATTTTCATGTGTGATAGTGAATGGATGTGATTGGTGTCAGCCTATCTCAATTGTGCGGTCCAATTATATTCGATATTTTTGAATTGTGTATTAGAATTGCATGTGTCAATAAATAAAATGGCAGCCACTAACTTCATTCGGCCCAATGATATTTCAATGATATTTGTGTGCATATAACAATTGTCGGCCACTTATGTTTTGTTTGATTCTCAATCGTCAAAACCCATGTGATTTCAAGCAAGACTGTGAATGAGTGATAGGTGCAAATCATTACTACAAGTGGTATGATAATGTGAATACATAGGGTTGCAAAGATGAAACTGTAACTGATTTGGATCTGTATTTGATGTTCGACGAAACATGATGTTCGACGAAACATATGGTTTCGTCACATATCAACTAGACGAAACATATAGAGTTTCTTCATGCCTGTGTCGACGAAAGTGGAAGTTTTGCCACCTTTCTTTCCGACGAAACATGTGTTTCGCCCTAGGAAGATAGTGGAAAGTGCAGGAGATTACGCGATTGTTTAGGATTTAGAGTGTTGATGGTGATGATAATTGTTAAATGAAATGGTTAGCATGTTATTAGTTAAATTGCATATTACTAGTTAAGTGTGCAAGAAGTTGTTTATGATCAGATTTACTTGATTATATGATTGCTTGATGATGATAACGATGATCAGAATTAGTTGATATCATGCTATGTCGATAGGCAGTTAATCCGCTTAGGAATTGTTATGATAATGTGATTCCAATAAATGATGGGTTATAGTGAGTTATATTAATACTAAGTAGATCCTTAACATGATTGGTTTACCTACTTGTGTGTTGAAAGGTTCAGTATTGGATATCCTGCACGCATGAAATCATGAATCGGGCCTATCTATTAACAGAATACGTGTTAAGTGATTACTTGCTAATGTTGGGAGTTGATGGATGAACTAGTATGATCGGAACTATGTATGTGTACTACGTGTATTTTGGATGTGTGATATATACGCAATGAATACATAATTTGATTATACATGGAATATGCAGACTATGTGCACCAAAGACTGATTATTTTCGGTAACTTTTCTAGGACGTGTTTTAATAGTTGATAAGCGAGTGCTTAATCTTACCGAGCAAACCAAGGTGAGTTCACACTCTTAAGGCATGGGATTCCCGGTGGGTTGGGAATGGGATTAAGAAGCTAAGATGAAACATGTATATTCACCACTAATAGACTACATTTAATCCTGCGCATTCTCGGATTGGGAAGAATACGTACATCCGTCCTCGGATTGGGAAGGACGCCTACACGAAACCTGCGTATTCTCGGATTGGGAAGAATACGTACCTCCGTCCTCGGATTGGGAAGGACGCCTACATTTAACCTGCGTATTCTCGGTTGGGTAGAATACATACCTCCGTCCTCGGAGTGGGAAGGACGCAAATATATATAACTAGTCTAGTGGTTTACAACATGGGGTAGCCCCCACTGATTATGGTTTGGAAAACAAGGAAAGCTGATTAACATATAGTTGCAAACAAACTCATGGTTTTTGAAACTACTTTAAAACGAACACCAACTATGAACTCGTTTAACTTTGTTGTTGACTCGTTGTTACATTCCTTGCAGGCCTTTAGTTGCATATTTATTGGAACTTGCTGTCTGGGAAGCTGGAGTGGTAATGGGTCAAGATACACGGAAACTCAACACAAGACTAATGGCTTTTACATGTGGTTTATTGTGACAACCCTCATAATTCCATGTATCCGTACGATTAATTAATTGTAAAGTAAAGTGCTTGATGATTGTGCTGAATCATTTAACTGCTTTCTGATTTCTGTGTTATACTTACATGTGCTTATTAACATACTAGCAGTGTACAGAAAAGTTACTAAATAGTCCGGTATGTTTTCCTGAGTGTTGAGAATTAAAATGATTACAAAAATATATATATAGGACACTTTACGGATTAATTAAGCACTTTAACGGAAAAGTATCAAACCGAACAACCGGACTTTACCCGGAACACCAAAATAATGCTAGAGGCATTGTTTTTATTTTTCTAAGCTAGTTAGGGTCCCTGAACACCCTAACACACTACATAATACATACTACACTTAAACACTAAACCGTACATTTGCAAATCTAACTTAACAACTTAACAATCCTTTCAACACCAACTAGATACCCCCTCCTTATGGGACGGTCATATGTGGCCCCCACCAAGTTCCTCTTAATCTTCCATGATCTTGCCCAAAATCCTATGAGATTGATTAGAAGATTGTGTTGTGTCCTAAGGAAACATATGCATGGGTTAAAACCTTAACATGGTTATAAAAAGATCCATAACTTCATTCATCTTCACAACACCATCTCTCCCTCTCCCCTTGCCACTCTTGGCTGACCACCACACCACCCACCACCACCATCACTTGATCTTCTTCAAGCATTCTACAAGCATACAAATGTGTTAGAAGGTGCACAACGAAGCTCGGTGTTCTCGGAAGTTGAAGGACCACTCTCATCTTCTTTTATCCACCACATTTCTTCACTTGAACTTCCCTAGTCTTGAACTAGTGGTAAGAACTTAAATCCATCATTTTTCATGCTATTTAGAGTGGTTAATAGTTATTTTATGATGAGAATCCATGAACACTAAAGGATCATAAACAAAGTTTTGAACATAGAGCTAACCTAATGATGAAATGATGTTAAAATGTGATGAAGTGATGTTAATATGAAGTTGTTTTGATTCTTGTTGATTACCTGATGATTTTCTGGTTAATATTGATGTTTGATGTTGTTGTGATCACTAAACATGTTAACGGAATCAATCGAACACGATTTAGAAAGCTAAAAGCTGAAAACAGCTTCTGTCCAAGCTTTTACAGCCAACTTCAGTTGGCTGTAAACAAGTCAATGTTTAACGAAAAACGGATTTTCTTGAGTCTATAACAGGCTATTTCGAAATATGGTTCTAATGGCACCAGAATCATAATTTTTGGACTTCGTTTACTATTTTTAAAGATCTGTTTTTGGACAGCAGCTCAAGCTGCATTTTTACTGCTGAAAATATGCGTTCTGTTTTCTGTCATAACTTGAATTCTGTGTAGAGTTAGATCATGAAATTTGCACTGTAGATGACCACCGATGTATTTGTATTTCTCCTACTAGAATTTTGTAAATTGGACTCTCGATGAATTTTAAATAAATTATTCCGTGGACTGCAGTCAGAAAAAGATGAATCTTATTGCAGTCCAGAAAATGAATTTTTATAAAAGATTGGTAATGAATTGGATCCCGAGATTTTTACACAATAATATTTGGATTTTTTAAGATGCTCTTTAAAAATTTAGGAATTCTTGGAATAAGTTAACTATTTTATTAAAATGCCCGAAAACAGCCCCGTTTTGGATATTTAAGTTGAAATGACATAAGTAGCAATTTGCGTGTCTAAATGTCGAGTATGTTATCTGAGGATGATCTAACATGTTATATGTCAATGAAAGTAATATGTGCAATATCGTATGCTTGTTCTTGAATAGCTATAGGTGGAATGTTTATATGAGCGTGAACTATTAAAGTGAATGCATGTTATGTAGTAGATACGTGTAGGAACTTTGTGCTCTATTTGAAACCACTAAATGACTAACTGGTAATCATATTAGGACGTGATTGACCGACCTTGACTATTAGCTATATTTGAGAATCTAACCGAGCAAACCGAGGTGAGTTCACACTTTTCTACAAAGCATGGTAATTCCCGGTGGGAATGGGAATGGGTTCAGGAATAGGGATTCCTCGTCCTTGGGACGTGTTCAGGAATGAGAATTCCTCGTCCTGTTGGGACGGAATTAGACTTACCGGACTAGAACTCTATTAGCGAAGTCCCTCCCTTTTATATCGACTTAACCGCTGAGGCTATGGCGAGCGGGTCATTAGTTAATAGCGCTATTAGGTTTAACAAATCTCACACCGTGCCAGTCGGACGGGCGTGTACTAATGGACTATGATACGTAGGTGATCATAGATACCGACGATAGGGCACAATTAATTTTTGTTACTAGTCGATATGATAAACGAGTCTGGTAGTTTAAATAATGGGGTAGCCCCCAAAGCCGAAGTGCCGGGCTGGATAGCCAGGGAAGGTGGACATGGGATGGTTAACTAATAAACGTTTTCGAACTATGGGGTAACCCCCATGGCTGGATAGCTGAATGAGATTAAACTACGTTTTCGGAAACAACTCTAAAATGGACAACCAACCGTGAACTCACTCAACTTTGTTGTTGACTCGTTGTTACATGCTTTGCAGGTCGCTAGATGCCATGGGGCTTGCACATGGAGGTGGTCGTTGTGGGATGCGGATTGTTATGACCCGTACTTAATAATTAAACTTTATAAACTTATGGAACTTATGTTTTGGGTCTTTAAACTTATGAACTACGAACTTATGTTTTGGTTTTACATCTTATGCTTCCGCTGTTTAAATTGAACTTGGTTAACTTCCTTTTGGTCACCAATTGTATTGTGGTTGGTTTTATTTACTTAAATACGTTGTTCAATATGATTGGTGGCTCGATCCTGGTCATGTCACACCTCCAAGCAGTGATACTCCGCATGGTGGAATTTGAGGGTGTGACAGATTGGTATCAGAGCCATTGGTTATAGTGAACTTGGTTTTAAAAAGGGAAAAGATTTTTGACAAAACCAGACTATAACCTGTACAGTGCTCAACGATCTACAATGACGCTTCACTCCACGTGCAAGACTCGACACAATAGGTGGTATGATTTATGTTATATTATCGGTTAGTTCACACTGTGCATTAGTTAACGTGATAATTGCTATTTGAACCTTGTGTGCTTACTCTCTCCTGTCGTCCCACACTTACGCACTTTCGCGACACTTTTCTCACTTACGTTGCTTCGTTGTGAAGATCATGAACGGACGCGGAGGACGTATCAACCTAACTCAAGCCCAGCTGACAGCTCTAATCAACGAACGAGTGGCTGAGGCACTCGCATCTGTCCCTGCAGGAGGTCAGCATGCTCAGCCTCCTGTATGTACGTTCAAAACATTCATGGACTGCCGACCTAGTACTTTCAGCGGCACAGAAGGAGCTGTAGGCCTTCTTCACTGGTTCGAGAAGCTCGAGTCTGTTTTTGAGATGTGTGAATGTCCTGAAGATCGTAGGGTGAAATATGCTACTGGAACACTCGAATGTGTTGCGTTAACCTGGTGGAAAGCACAGGTTCAACTGCTTGGGTTGGCGGTTGCTAATGCCACCCCATGGAATGACTTCAAGGAACTGATCAAAGAAGAGTACTGCAGTCGTGACGACATCCACAAGCTGGAGGTGGAATTTTTCAATTTGAAGATGACGGGGTCTGAGATCGAGGCATACACGAAGAGGTCAAACGAGCTGGCCATCTTGTGTCTTACAATGGTGGACCCTCCTATCAAACGTATTGAGTTGTACCTCAAGGGTCTTGTACCAGAGATTCAGAGTCACGTAACCTCAGCCAATCTTGGCACCATCCAACAAATCATCAAGTTGGCTCATCGTCTCACTGATCAAGCAGTTGAGCAGAACAGGCTGCCCAAGCGTATTAGTGCTACTACTACTGATGCTCCCAGTGATAACAAGCGCAAGTGGGATGGAAATTCGGGTAAGGGTTCTACTTCAGTTCAGTCCCAACAGCGAAAGACAGATGAGTACAGGAGCCCCAGTCAGCAGTCTTCTGGGAATCAAGGTCAGGGTGGATACAAGGGGAATCACCCCAAATGTAATCGCTGTAACTTGCACCACAGCGGGCCATGTAGTAAAAGCAACTGTCATCGATGCAACAAGCCTGGTCATGTTGCAAGGGATTGCAGGAGTCAGCGTCCAGCGAATCAGAACCGGCAGCATCAGCAAACCCCACCAAATCAACGCCAGCAGCAGCAACAACAAGGTAACAACAAAGGGTGCTTTCAATGTGGTGCTGAGGGCCATTTCAAGAAAGACTGCCCCCAGCTAAATCAGAACCAGAACAACAACAATCAGGGGAATGGAAACGGCAATGGGGGGAACAACAATGGTAATGGGGCAAGGGGTCGTGTGTCCGTGATTGGTCAGGGTGATGCAAGGAACGATCCCAATGTTGTGATGGGTAAGTTTCTTCTGGATGATTTCTTTTTTACTATTTTATTTGATTCGGCTGCCAATACTAGCTACGTGTCCTTAAAAGTTAGTCAGATGCTTAAGCGTACTCCAACACTTTTGAACACCAAGCACATCGTAGAGTTAGCAAATGCTAAAAGTTTAGAGGCTACGCATGTAGTTAAGGGTTGCAAGCTTGTCCTTGCTGATCAAACCTTTTCTATCGACCTCATTCCTGTCGTTCTGGGTAGTTTTGACGTTGTCATTGGGATACATTGGTTATCTCAACACCAAGCGGAGATTATTTGCAAGGAGAAAATCGTCCGCATTCCTCGTTCTGGTAAAGAACCCCTCGTGATTCGTGGCGACAAGAGTGGTGCTGTTGTAGGCATCATCTCTTTCCTTAAGGCCCAGAAGTGTTTGCGAAAGGGCCACGCCGCTATTCTAGCCCTCGTTTCGGATTCATCCGCGGAAGTAAGGGCGATAGAAGACATACCTATTGTACGCGATTTTCCTGAGGTATTTCCTGAGGAATTACCTGGTCTTCCGCCTAATCGCCAAGTTGAGTTTCAAATCGAGCTAGCTCCTGGAGCAGCACCAATAGCTCGTGCACCTTATCGACTAGCTCCGTCAGAACTTGAAGAACTATCCACACAATTACAAGAACTCTTGGAAAATGGTTTTATACGTCCTAGCTCTTCGCCCTGGGGAGCTCCATTCTTGTTTGTGAAGAAGAAAGACGGTACCTTCAGAATGTGTATTGACTATCGCGAACTCAACAAGGTGACCGTGAAGAATCGTTATCCTCTTCCACGTATTGACGACTTGTTCGACCAGTTGCAAGGGTCGAGATATTACTCTAAGATTGATTTGAGATCGGGATACCATCAGCTGAGAGTCCGAGAGGAGGACGTCTCCAAAACAGCGTTCAGAACTCGTTATGGCCATTACGAGTTTCTGGTTATGCCTTTCGGATTAACGAATGCACCTGCAGTCTTCATGGATCTCATGAACCGAGTGTGCAAGCCTTACCTGGATAAGTTTGTCATAGTGTTCATCGACAACATCCTAATCTATTCTAAGAGTCAGGAGGAACACGAGCAACATCTGAGGCTTATTCTGGAACTTCTTCGAAAAGAGCACTTGTATGCCAAGTTTTTGAAATGTGACTTCTGGCTTCGCGAAGTCCACTTTCTAGGCCATATGGTAAACAAGGATGGAATTCATGTAGATCCATCCAAGGTTGACTCGATCAAGTACTGGCCTACACCCCGCACACCAACAGAAATCCGCCAATTCTTGGGTTTGGCAGGGTATTACAGAAGGTTTATCAAGGATTTCTCAAAGATTGCGTAACCTCTCACTTCACTGACTCAGAAAGGTGTCACCTATCGTTGGGGTGATGCACATGAGTCCGCATTTCAACACTTGAAAGATAGACTTTGTAGCGTGCCTATCCTCTCATTGCCCGAAGGCACATATGATTTTGTGGTTTATTGCGACGCTTCCATCCAAGGACTTGGTTGCGTGTTGATGCAACGTGACAAGGTCATTGCCTACGCATCACGCCAACTTAAAGTTCACGAAAGGAACTACACTACGCACGACTTGGAATTGGGAGCAGTTGTTTTCGCGCTTAAGATATGGAGACATTACCTGTACGGTACCAAGTGCACCATTTACACCGATCATAGGAGTCTCGAGCATATCTTCAAGCAAAAGGAGTTAAACATGTGACAATGCCGATGGGTCGAGCTCTTGAATGATTATGAATGCGCTATCAAATACCATCCGTGCAAGGCCAATGTTGTGGCCGACGCCCTCAGCCGAAAGGATACTATACCTAAGCGTGTACGTGCGTTACAGCTTACCATCCAATCTAACCTTCCCGCTCAGATTCGCGATGCTCAGGTTGAAGCATTGAAAGCAGAGAACATCAGGGCTGAGTCCTTACGGGGATCGAGGCAGCGGCTAGAACAAAAGGAAAACGACGCCTACTATGTTAACGGACGCATCTGGGTTCCACTTTATGGAGACTTACGCGAGCTTGTAATGGATGAAGCACACAAGTCTCGTTATTCAGTACATCCTGGTTCGGATAAGATGTATCATGATCTCAAGACTGCATATTGGTGGCCTGGCATGAAAACCCACATAGCAACCTATGTTAGCAAATGTTTGACTTGTGCCAGAGTCAAGACCGAATATTAGAAACCATCAGGCCTACTTCAACAACCAGAGATCCCGGAATGGAAATGGGAGCAAATTTTCATGGATTTCATTATTGTCCTGCCTAGATCTCAACGCGGAAACGATACCATTTGGGTGATCGTGGATCGACTTACCAAGTCTGCACATTTTCTGGCCATCAAGGAAACGGATAAGTTTTCTACTCTAGCAGACATTTACCTAAAGGAAGTAGTTTCAAGGCACGGAGTGCCAACCTCCATCATTTCTGATCGTGACGCACGTTTTACTTCGGAACTGTGGCAAGCCATGCACAAGTCTTTTGGCTCACGTTTAGATATGAGCACCGCTTATCATCCACAGACGGATGGGCAATCTGAACGCACCATCCAAACCCTTGAAGACATGCTTAGGGCGTGTGTAATCGATTTTGGTAATGGCTAGGAAAAGCACCTCCCGCTAGTGGAGTTTTCGTATAGCAACAGCTACCACACCAGCATCCAGGCTGCTCTGTTTGAGGCATTGTACGGACGGAAGTGCCGATCACCTCTTTGTTGGGCAAAGGTTGGCGACAGTCAAATCACTGGCCTAGAACTTGTAGTAGATACAACTGAGAAGATTGCTCAAATACGACAACGAATGGCGGCAGCTCGCGACTGTCAGAAAAGCTATGCTGATATGCGAAGAAAGACACTCGAGTTCCAGGTTGGGGATTGAGTGCTACTCAAAGTCTCACCTTGGAAAGGTGTAGTCCATTTTGGCAAACGAGGAAAACTCAACCCGCGTTATGTCGGACCATTCGAAATCATTGAGAAAATTGGCAAGGTGACCTACAGGTTGAATCTACCTGAAGAACTCAGCGGAGTTCACAATGTTTTCCATGTGTCGAATCTGAAGAAGTGTCTGTCAGATGAGACCCTCATAGTTCCCTTAAAAGAGCTCACTATCGACGATCAGCTGCGATTCGTCGAGGAACCAGTAGATATTACTGATCGAGATGTTAAGATTCTCAAGCGTACCAGAATACCTCTCGTCCGAGTCCATTGGGATTCCCGTCATGGCCCAGAGTATACCTGGGAACGAGAAGACCAAATGAAACTCAAGTATCCCCAGCTGTTTAAGAAAAGTGCAACCACTACTGAGGCTGAAGCTACTGCAGAATTTCGGGACGAAATTCCAAGCCAACGGGGGAATGATGTGACACCCCAGGAAAACCAGGAAACCAACGCAACATAACTAGCTTCCTCAGTAACCACGTGCTAAATTTCGGGACGAAATTCTCTTAACAGGGGGAGAATGTGACAACCCTCATAATTCCATGTATCCGTACGATTAATTAATTGTAAAGTAAAGTGCTTGATGACTGTGCTGAATCATTTAACTGCTTTCTGATTTCTGTGTTATACTTACATGTGCTTATTAACATACTAGTAGTGTACAGAAAAGTTACTAAATAGTCCGGTATGTTTTCCTGAGTGTTGAGAATTAAAATGATTACAAAAATATATATATAGGACACTTTACAGATTAATTAAGCACTTTAACGAAACAGTATCAAACCGAACAACAGGACTTTACCCGGAACACCAAAATAATGCTAGAGGCATTGTTTTTATTTTTCTAAGCTAGTTAGGGTCCCTGAACACCCTAACAAACTACATAATACATCCTACACTTAAACACAAAACCTTACATTTGCAAATCTAACTTAACAACTTAACAATCCTTTCAACACCAACTAGATACCTCCCCTCTTAATCTTCGATGATCTTGCCCAAAATCCTATGAGATTGATTAGAAGATTGTGTTGTGTCCTAAGGAAACATATGGACCATGGGTTAAAACCTTAACATGGTTATAAAAAGATCCATAACTTCATTCATCTTAACAACACCATCTCTCCCTCTCCCCTTGCCACTCTCGGCCGACCACCACACCACCCACCACCACCATCACTTGATCTTCTTCAAGCATTCTACAAGCATACAAAGGTGTTAGAAGGTGCACAACGAAGCTCGGTGTTCTCGGAAGTTGAAGGACCACTCTCATCTTCTTTTATCCACCACATTTCTTCACTTGAACTTCCCTAGTCTTGAACTAGTGGTAAGAACTTAGATCCGTCATTTTTCATGCTATTTAAAGTGGTTAATAGTTATTTTATGATGAGAATCCATGAACACTAAAGGATCATAAACAAAGTTTTGAACATAGAGCTAACCTAATGATGAAATGATGTTGAAATGTGATGAAGTGATGTTAATATGAAGTTGTTTTGATTCTTGTTGATTACCTGATGATTTTCTGATTAATATTGATGTTTGATGTTGTTGTGATCACTAAACATGTTAACGGAATCAATCGAACACGAGTTAGAAAGCTAAAAGCTGAAAACAGCTTCTGTCCAAGCTTTTACAGCCAACTTTAGTTGGCTGTAAACAGGTCAATATTTAACGAAAAACGGATTTTCTTGAGTCTATAACAGGCTATTTCAAAATACGGTTCTAATGGCACCGGAATCATAATTTTTGGACTTCGTTTACTATTTTTAAAGATATGTTTTTGGACAGCAGCTCAAGCTGCATTTTTACTGCTGAAAATATGCATTCTGTTTTCCGTCATAACTTGAATTCTGTGTAAAGTTAGATCATGAAATTTGTACTGTAGATGACCACCGATGTATTTGTAATTCTCCCACTGGAATTTTGTAAATTGGACTCTCGATGAATTTTAAATAAATTATTCCGTGGACTGCAGTCAGAAAAAGATGAATCTGATTGCAGTCCGGAAAATGAATTTTTATAAAATATTGATAATGAATTGGATCCCGAGATTTTACACAATAATATTTGGATCGTTTAAGATACTCTGTAAAAATTTGGGAATTTTTGGAATAAGTTAACTATTTTATTAAATGCCCGAAAACAGCCCAATTTTGGATATTTAAGTTGAAATGACATAAGTAGCAATTTGCGTGTCTAAATGTCGAGTATGTTATCTGAGGATGATCTAACATGTTATATGTCAATGAAAGTAATATGTGCAATATCATATGCTTGTTCTTGAATAGCTATAGGTGGACGTGATTTCCACCCGATCCATGGCACTCCATCACCTCCTCTCCTCTTCACCTATAAATAACACTTGTCACATCACTTGAACAGTGATGTGACAGCAACCGTTCGACCAGCACGCTCCAGACCCTATTTCGCTCGATTCCTCGTGATTCTTGTAAGTTTCTACCTCAAATCTTGTACTTTTATGATCTACACGCACTCCTTCATCTTTTTCATCCTTAAATCTTAGCTTTTAACCGTGAAATCAGCGAATTTAAGGTGTTCTAGGGTGATGTCATCAGGGAGTTCTTATGAACTTCAAGGTTTGACTTCATTCCACCAAGAACAACTTAGATCTGAAGAATTTCCACGAGAGTAAACAATGTTTTCGCATAGAACTACAAATATTCATGGTTAAAAGGATAGAAAGATGGTTTTCCAACTTTCTTTCAACTCTTTTACACTCAATGCACTCAAAACCGATAGAATCGGAGCTCGTTCCGACCTTCTACTCCTTCTTAGTGATGTGTTGGTCCAGGATCTGAATTCTATCCAAGGGACAACTTATTTTGGGTTATGCATGAACCATCATCTCGAACTATTAACCGATCGGACTAGGGTGATTCCTGTTCGATCGGATCACTTGGGTCAAGACGGGGTTTCTGTTGATTAGCACGTTGTCAAACCGTCTCGAACAAACCGCGAACATTCAAAATAATCAAGTTCAAAACAATTGGATTCGTGGGAAGGATTTCCGTCCGATCGAACTGCAATCTGATCGGATTACACTTGAGGATTTAACATTTAACAATTTTCAACATATTCAACGTTCAGGCAGTTCTATCGGATTGCCATCTGATCGAACCGCAATCTTATTGGATTGCACTTGAGCTTCCAAACTTCAACATTTTCAATATTTCAAAGAACAAAGGCTTCCAACGGATTGCCATCCGATCGAGTAACCATCCTGCTGTTAACTTGTTATCACTAAGTGTCTTGCCAATCGGATTGCTATCCGATCGAAATGTCGTTCGATCGATTGACCTAAAGGGTAGAGATACTTCTCTATTTTCAAAATGCTACAACGAAAACTTCAAATTAATCATACACAAACACATCCTTACCAAACGAATGTCAATCCAATCGAATGGCCATCCGATCGGATGACCATCCGAACGGATTGACATCCGATCGAGTGACCATCCGAACGAATTGCCATCCGATCGAATTACCATCCGACACTTGGTCACCTCTCACCGTTTTATGCACCGCTTTTCGCTTATGCTATCGTTACTGTCCAGGCTGACCACTCTAGCGCTCCCTTTAATCCATTTCCATCGCTGTGAGTATACTCGAACCCCTTTTTATCGTGTTTTGGGTGTAACATACGTCTTATCAAATCAATCTAATCAAATGCTTAAACTAATTATCACTTGTGAATGACTGAATTACATATTTACACGTGATGCTAGTTACATATGTGCTAGGACTTTTACTCGCGAGGTCCCGCCTTAACTAGTATAGTACTATAGCACCCGACGGGGTCTAGTTAGGATGAATAGCAATCACAATCGCAACTCGAGTGACTGAGCTGGTAGTATCTGTCTTGTATGTATGTTTGGTGTATCTCGTTTATGTATGTGGTAATTCGCATCACTTTTTATCTATTTTCTCTACCATCAAAACTTGTATACTCGCCAATACTTTTGTATTGACGTTGTTTTAACGCATGTTGCAGGTTTAGATCGCAGTATACATCAAATCAAGCTAGGAAGTCTAGAAACTCACCTAAAATCTTGGTTGTCGGATTTGTATTGTTCGAGAGAACATAAAATCTGTGATAACTTATGTGATTATATTGTTTGTTAGTGTGGGATAACAAATGTAGTAAATATTGTCGCTATTAGTTGTTATGGATTCTCTTGAGCAATCTGATTCGCCTAGTGCCGCGCCCCGATGATTCCACCATCGGTTGGGGTGTGACAGATTGATATCAGAGCCATAACTATAGGGAATTAGGTAAATTTTTTGTGACTCGACCAAGTCCGGGTCGACGTGTTAGAATTGACCTAGTCTATAGTTTTAGTACCAACATACCAGACTTTGTGCGAACCCAGTAGGGGCTAGTACAAGTCTACTTTTGTTGCTCTCATTTGAATCCGCTAAAATTACAACTTTGTGTGAACACCGCATACTACAGCTTCGCACGAAGAACCTTTCCTAAGTCTGGTATATTATTTAGCCTTTCCTAAGGCTGGCACAATACACACGTTTTCGAAAATACTCGCATAACACAACCGAGTGATCTAGTCGAGATCAGGTGTGAAAACCAAGAACTCTCGATAAGATTGCTCACTCAGCGCATTATTTTTCTAGCACGAGAACCTTTCGTGGAGTTAGGAGTGACATCCATATCTCGACGAAAATCTCCATTTTGAAATCTAGTGGAACTCCCGAATTAACAAGGAACGAATTTGTTAAGTCAGGGGTGAAACTCGTATCTTAATAAACCGTTCCACTCTATTAAATGGTTTTCTAAAGCTCTCACCGAGGACCCGACTATAACAATTACTCGAGCCACACGATGACTAGGAGGACGAATGCCATGAGCTGCATTCCAGTGGAAGCATAAGTCTTCTGGGGCAACGCGCGTGCACAAACTTGTTGGGTATAGTCGGATTACCTTGGATAGTCGGATTACCTTGGGTAGTCGACGCCTAAACACCCGAGGCACTCTATCTATTTCTCTAGCATATGCCTTGCCGACTTTACGCTTTACTGAACTTATTTACGCTTATGTGGCTACGATTTAAAACTTTACGCTTTATCGATTTCCCGATTTATCAATTTTCGCTCCCTGCTTTATAAACACACAACTCGCACAGCCGTCGCAATCTAAAACGAAAACCAAACGATCGAAACGAAACTAACGCCTAATTTCTCGCTCTCGCTCCCTCACCTCGACGCACCCTCGCGTATTCTACATCTTCATGTATGGGTATAAGTACAAACTACCACTGTCTATATAAATACAACCAAATCATTGTGTGAGAACTTAGGAATCTTGTGTCTCCTATGTGGCTCCTATGTGAATATTACTATATTACCGCATCAAGTTTTGATCGCGCTCAATCGCATTACAAAACTCAAAAATCATTATGATCGAATCTCACTCCCAATCTATCTCTGTCTAGATGTCTTCAAACGACTCTACCTCGAGACGAACAGCTAGGAGAAGAGCCAAACGAAGTGACGACTGGAGGATTGCCTCGCTAGTGGCCAGGGAAGTGGCCAAGGTCATTCCTCAGATTGTCGCTCAAGTTCACTCTCTCAGCAACCCTCGAACCTCGGAAGACTCCAAGACGGAAGCGCCACAATCTGCTTTCCTCTACGAACACTTCAGAGCCTGTGACCCGATGGAGTTCATGGGTGAAGGAGGTGTCTCCCAGCTGCTTCAATGGTTCGATTCTATCGAAGTTACCCTTCGTCAGAGCGGGTGTCCTAATAGCTACCGTACTACTTGCGCTACCGGAGTATTTCAATCGCGAGCACTCGACTGGTGGACGGCCGAACGCAACAAACGTGGGATCTCCGCAGCTTATGCTCTCTCTTGGGATGAGCTGAAAGAGTTCACAAAGAAAGAGTACTGCCCTCCCCACGAAGTCCAGAAGCTAGAAGACGAATTTTGGAAAATCGAGCAAAATGAAGGTGACAATGTTGGCTACACTACAAGGTTCAAACCGCTGAGCATTATTTGCCCAAGTCAAGTTGACACTTCAGAAAAAGCCACCGCGAAGTATATTCGCGGCTTGCCTGAGTGTGTGGGCGATTTTATCGAACCTGCAAGACCTGCTACCATCAAAGAAACCTACTGCTTGGCCACATAGATCAACGACAAACGAGTCTTGGACGGATTCTTTTCCAAGAAGCCTGTCAAACAAGCTCATCAAACAATCATCATTGATTCCTCCAACGATTCTTCTAAAAATCCTTCTGACAATTCTTCAAGTGAGTCCTCAGACGAATCCTCCGATGACAACGCATCGCCTCAAGAAGCCCAGCCCAGCCGCAAACGAAAGACCTCGAGCCCGAACTCTTCAACAACTGGACTATGGCAGCCAGAACCTCTTCAAGCAGTTCCAGTTCACTCAAAGCACGCCTACAACGGAACTCATCCCCTGTGTCTCACGTGTACGTATCATCACCCACCAGAAGCCAACTGTCGCTATTGCGCAAATTGCAAATGGTATGGTCATCTTACCCAGCACTGCCGCATTGGGCCGCAACCTTGAGAGATTTCAGCAACAATCGCAGTCTCTGCAGAAGTCCTCCACAACAATATTAATTATGCTTTCAATATTGTTGTAATGATACGATTTTTGCCGTAATTTCTTTTATGTGTTGAACTTGTTCTAATTCTTGACGCAACATGGATTCTATTTATCTCTCATTCTCTCGCACTCGCGCACGAACGGTATGCTAGCACTATGTACTATACTATATGTTTGGCCCTACTACGCGTTCTTGGAATAAGGTACGATAAACGTGCAGGATCAAATTAATCACGGGTGCACACGGGATTAATGTGATCAGTGCACGGGGATCGTAATGAGTTTCAATGATGCCGTAACGTTAAAAGCGTGGTCAAGCGTGGTGGATACGCCCTTGGTACTTCTTATATATAAGTGTCTTGACCATGTCGACACAATGTGACATCTATTCATGGGACAGAGGTGTGTGGTTGAAGCATGGTGGATACGCCGCTGGTACTTACTATATATAAGTGCTTAGTCGTGCCAACCAATGTTCCGCGAAGAAAGTGCCATGCACGTTGAACGTTATTAGACCAAGTATACTATTGAATCTATTTTCGACACACCACACTACATCGCAAGGCGTAACAATCTCAATCGCAACTCAAAGCGAGTCATCGCTAGATATTCCGTAAGTCAACACGCTCGCAATCGCATTATCGCTGGAATCCATCTCGCAATCCCAATCGCTTATGTGTATCGCGTTATCGCTTATCGTGTGTATCGCTCTATCGCTTTGTGTGTTTTTCTATCGCTCATCGTGTATCGCTTAACGACTATCGCTATCGCTATCACTTACCGTTATCCACGTTATCTGTGTTATGTTAACACACATGACCTCGCTTCATGAGGTGAAACTGATAGGGTCAAAACATGGTGGATACGCCGCTGGTATTTCCTATATATAAGTGTTTTAGCCATATCATCGGACTTTCATGGAAAATGGCCATGTGGGACTTAATGTTAGTTAAAAGTTGTGGTGTTGTTTAATCTAATCAAATTGCGTGTTCTCATTGCTTGCAACGCATCGATCGTCGCTTATCGCTCGACGGTTGTCGCTACGCTTGTCGCTTATCGCTTATCGCCGCCGTCTTCGCTTACTATGTTTGTGTTGGTGTTATCAGTTATCGCGTACCACTTACCGCTTATCGCACTCGCTCATGTCGCTAAACTGAGTTCGAAAGCAACTTCACCCTCAGTTTGCTAAATCTTTCTCTTAAACTTGGTCCAACCATTTCTCGTTTGGACGGAGTTATCGAAATCTGTCAGTACTATGTCGACACACATGACACTGCCTCATGGTATGGAAGCCATATGGCTAAAACATGGTGGATACGCCGCTGGTACTTCCTATATATAAGTGCTTTAGCCATATTGTCGAACTTTCGTGGGAAAGTGCCAAGCGGGACCGACTTTAAATTTTTTTAAACTTTTAACATTAATAAAACCTTTACGTAAACAAAACCTTTTCTTACAAAAACTTTTTCTAAATTTAATCTAAACCTTTGTACCAAACGAGATTTTCTTATAACGTTGGCATAACAATCGACTCAAGTTAACGCCGTGTGAAGAGGAAATTTCAAAATATTTTAGTAACCTAATAAAACTCCTCTCATGGCGCTGGTGTGAACATCGACACAGTTTAACACCGCACTATGGGAAGATTAATCATAAACAAATTTTATCTAAACCTTCCAAATTAATCAACTTTTCGAGAATTCAGAACGTTTTGGAATCGCCTTCCAGTGTATTATTATCTTTGGTTATACGAAACGCCCTACTCGACGCTCTCGCTTAGTCTTCACAATGCGCTCTCGCTTGTCAACTCTCAATCGATCGCTCGCTGTCTCATCGCTTTTATCGCTACTCTCACTCGCATCAATCCTTACAACCCTTCTTGTGGATTAATTTCGGGACGAAATTTCCTAAAGCAGGGGAGACTGTAACAACCCGTACGTTCGTGCGTTGTTACTACTCGCCATACTCGTTACGCCTAACACCAGAGATTCAGATCATGATATAACTATATCGCTTATATCGCTATATCGCAGTATTTTTGCATATCTGGCATATTTTATTGCTATAACACATCGCATCGCACACACTAACGCTCACTATGACATTGAGTGAGGACCTATTCTACCCTCCTCGATAGACGTGATGCATCGCAACGCAACGTATATTCGAAACGGAACTCGATTATCGCAACGCAAATTTGGAAATATGAATATTTATACGACCCTTTGTGACTAATCATAACAGACATATGAATGTGTGTATGAAAATGTGTAACCAAACTATCGCAATGCTTAATGAACAAAACGGAACGCTGAAACGCAATTCGCCAGAGACCACCGATCGAATGACCATCCGATCGGATGGCCATCCGATCAGATTGCCATCCGATCGGTGGCACTCCATCACCTCCTCTCCTCTTCACCTATAAATAACACTTGTCGCATCACTTGAACAGTGATGTGACAGCTCCCGTTCCACCAGCACACTCCAGGCCCTATTTCGCTCGATTCCTCGTGATACTTGTAAGTTTCTACCTCAAATCTTGTACTTCTATGAGCTACACGCACTCCTTCATCTTTTTTATCCTTAAATCTTAACTTTTAACCGTGAAATCAGCGGATTTGAGGTGTTCTAGAGTGATGACATCAGGGAGTTCTTATGAACTTCAAGGTTTGACTTCATTCCACCAAGAACAACTTAGATCTGAAGGATTTCCACGAGAGTAAACAATGTTTTCGCATAGATGTACACATATTCATGGTTAAAAGGATTGAAAGATGGTTTTCCAACTTTCTTTCAACTCTTTTACACTCAATGCACTCAAAACTGAAAGAATCGGAGCTCGTTCTGACCTTCTACTCCTTCTTAGTGATGTGTTGGTCCAGGATCTGAATTCTATCCAAGGGACAACTGATTTCGGGTTAAGCATGAACCACCGTCTCGAACAGTTAACCGATCGGACTAGGGTGATTCCTATTCGATCGGATCACTTGGGTCAAGACGGGTTTTCTGTTGATTAGCACGTTGTCAAACCGTCTCGAACAAACCGTAAACATTCAAAATAATCAAGTTCAAAACGATTGGATTCGTGGGACGGATTGCCGTCCGACCGGACTGCACTTGAGGATTTAACATTTAACAATTTTCAACATATTCAACGTTCAGGCAGTCCTATTGGATTGCCATCCGATAGAACCGCAATCCGATTGGATTGCACTTGAGTTTCCAAACTTCAACATTTTCAATATTTCAAAGAACAAAGTCTTCCAACGGATTTCTATCCGATTGGATTGCCATCCGATCGAGTAACCACCCTAATGTGAACTTGTTCTCACTAAGTGTCTTGCCAATCGGATCGCTATCCGATCGAATTGCCGTTCGATCGATCGACCTGCCGTTCGATCGATCGACCTAAAGGGTAGAGATACTTCTCTATTTTCAAAATGCTACAACGAAAACTTCAAAGTCATCATACACAAACACATTCTTTCCAAACGAATGTCAATCCAATCGAATGGCCATCCGATCGGATGACCATCCGAACGGATTGACATCCGATCGAGTGACCATCCGAACGGATTGACATCCGATTGAGTGGCCGTCCGATCGGATTGCCATCCGATCGAATTACCATCCGACACTTGGTTACCTCTCACTGTTTTAAGCACCGCTCTTCGCTTATGCTATCGTTACTGTGCAGGCTAATCACACTAGCGCTCCCTTCAATCCATTTCCAATGCTGTGAGTATACTCGAACCCCTTTTTATCCCGTTTTGGGTGTAACATACGTCTTATCAAATCAGTCTAATCAAATGCTTAAACTAATTATCACTTGTGAATGACTGAATTACATATTTACACGTGATGCTAGTTACATATGTGCTAGGACTTTTACTCGCGAGGTCCCGCCTTAACTAGTATAGTACTATAGCACCCGACGGGGTCTAGTTAGGATGAATAGCAATCGCAATCGCAGCTCAAGTGACTGAACTGGTAGTATCTGTCTTGTATATATGTTTGGTGTATCTCGTTTATGTATGTGGTAATTCGCAGCACTTTTTATCTATTTTCGCTACCATCAAAACTTGTATGCTCGCCAATACTTTTGTATTGACGTTGTTTGAACTTATGTTGCAGGTTTAGATCACAGTCTACATCAAATCAAGCTAGGAAGTCTAGAAACTCACCTAAAATCTAGGTTGTCGGACTCGTATTGTTCGAGAGAACATAAAATCTGTGATAACTTATGTGATTATATTGTTTGTTAGTATGGGATAACAAATGTAATAAATATTGTCGCTATTAGTTGTTATGGATTCTCTTGAGCAATCTGATTCGCCTAGTGTCGCGCCCTGATGATTCCGCCATCGGTTGGGTTGTGACAATTCAGGCATTTAGTCAAACACTTGATGTGCGTACGACATTTTAAGCACTATGTACATGTGTGATATGCATAACCTACTAGTTCTTTTCACAATGATCAATTCAACCAAATTTCACATAGTTTCTTAGTCTACATTCAAGTTCATCTAACAATACTCTAGTATTTTGTCACAGCTCCCGTCCCCTAATAACCCGGGAACAGGCGGCCGCGGCCAGTTTTGGTGGTATCGGTGTTTATCATTTTGGCAGCGGAAACTTCATCAGGACCGTAGTTAGGAAATATTTTATCAGAGTAAAATATCACGTTTTTATAATATCAAACACTTGGGAAATTCCCAAGTTTCAGGAACACACATTTTCATAGGGATAAACCCTATTTTATTTAAATAAAAACATCTCTTTATTTAGGTAACTTTTATTGCCACTTTTCCAAGCCTTCAGTGCTGTCTAGCTGGCTTCTATTTGGCTTTCACATTTTGTTACCTGAAACGCATTTAAAAACATTTTGTAAGTGGGAAATACTTGTGAGTGAATCCCAGTTTAATCAAAACAGGTTTTATCAGTCTACAACATTGAGGGCGGTCACGCAATTACATTTGTTTCCATCTATTTTTATTACCACCCACGGTACTGTCAACCCGACTTGTGGTCATGTTACTACTCACAATTTAGTAACAAATTTTGTATACAAAACCCCAACATACCGACGATAATTGTAGAATACAAATACTCAATCACTGTTTAATATAATATTAATCATATGAGGTTTTGTAAAAAACAATTTGCAAAAAGGAGGATTACTCACATTGCTGTCTTAGGGTTTTCCTTTAGGATTTCCTGGTGATTATCTACTAATTACACAAATGCACACACGTTAGTATAATAACCCAATATTTACATTAGTAATACCCTCCCCGAGACGGCATTCCAATGACTACGTCAGACAGAACCTCGACAGCCGTTACGGAACCCTGGATCAATCGGGCAGCGTATCTAATACGTAACCGGGAGTTATAATACTTACAATGAGGCAGAACTTCGTTATTTAGGGGGGTATTATGACCAAAAATTACTTTAACAATGCAGAAATTCGAGAGAGAAGAAAGTTTGTGAACGATTTTGACTGAACAGCCAATTGCATCTATTTATAGTGTCTGTGTGACACTTCGTCACGCCCCGCGAGGGTGGCTAGGGTAGACCCTAGCTGATCGGACTCACCCCTAGCTTCGACACAACACCCGGCACGTGGCGGCACCGGGTGAGCTCTGGTGGCTAGCTGCCGCTGTAACACCCCGTGTTTCGAAAGTCAAAGTCAAAGTCAAGATTGAAGTCAAAGGAAGACAAGATTGCTAATTGCGATCTATCACTCCTTGGTCAACTCTTGTTTTGACTTCTTTGACTTATAGTTAATCTATTTATTTTATCGCATTAGTTGTATTATGTGGAGTACTTGTTAATAATTGAGGTTTAATCACATAATCGCATTTTTAATCGATTTATCGCTTATCGCTATCGCTATCGCACTCGCAACACAAATTATCTGTTCTGGTTATTGCTTTACGTGTGTGTGCTATTTATGTGTTACTTGTGCATGTTATGTTTATGCTGAGGTGATAATCGCAATTGAAATTGCAATCTATCGCATCGCAATCGAATCGAAAACACTAAACGCAAGTTAATTATGACGATTGTATGTTAGATATAGTAGTTGGGATTAAAAGTAATTTAATGGGTAATTCTATCGTATCTCTCTCTCGAATCGCATCGCAAAGCTCAACACGCGAATTAAATCGAAACGACAAAACTCATCGCGCCGAACAAGTGGATCGAGTGGCCAACCGACCGAGTGGCCATCCGATCGGATTGCCATCCGATCAGGTTGCCAGCCGACCGAGTTGCCACCCGATCGGGTTGCGCCCCGATCGGACTGCCACCCGATCGACCAGGCATTTCCCCACTTTCCATTTTAGGAAATCCTATAAATACCCCCATTTGTCACCTCCTTTGATGGTGACAGCTCCCTTGTCCGACTCAGCCGCACTCAAACTCATTTCTCTCGATTTCTCTCAATTCTTGTAAGTTTTCAACCTAAATCTTGTACTTTCTTGATCTATACGCACTCATACACCTTTCTATCTTTTGAATCTTAACTTGTAACCGTGAAATCACCGGATTTAAGGTGTTCTAGGGTGATGTCATCATGGAGTTCTTATGAACTACAATGTTTGGATTCAATTTTTGGCTTCATTCAGAATAACTCAGATCTGAAGGATTTCCACAACATTTATGAAATATTTCACTTAAATCTATACGAATCCATGGTGAGAAGGATTGAAAGATAGTTTTCTAACTTTCTTTCAACTCTTTTACACTCAATGCACTCAAACCCGATGGAATCGGAGCTCGTTCTGATCTTCTACCCATTCTTGGTGATGCATTAGTTCCAGATCCGAATTCCATCCAAGAGATATTGACTGCAGGTTTGAACATGAACTACAGACTCGAACCGTGAACCGGTCAGAACAGGGTGATTCCTGTTCGGTCGGGTCCCTTGGGCCGAGGTAAGGGTTTTGTTGTTCAAGTGTGTTATCAAAATGTCTCGTTCAACACTACAAAACTTCAAACGAATCAAGTGTCAAGACGAACGGATCGTCGGGATGGATTGCCGTCCGATCGGATTGCCACCCGATCGACAGGCCATCCGATCGGGTTGCACTTGGTTCCATACTTAAGCTATTTTTCAAACTACTCAAGGTTCTGAACGTTGAAAGGGATTACCACCCGATCGGATTGCCATCCGATCGAGTGGCCGTCCGATCGTGTGACATTTAGGACTTGGTACTTAAACAACTTTCAAAATGTACGGATTACCACCAGATCGGATAGCCATCCGATCGAGTGACCGTCCTGCTGTGGACTTGTTCTCAAACTGAGAAGTCTCGCCAATCGGATTGCTATCCGATCGAACGGCCGTTCGATCGACCGACCTGAAAGGTAGAGATACTTCTCTATTTTTAAAATGCTATAACAAAAACTTCAAAGTACAAACCATCACACACAAACACATCCTCCCCCCAAGCGAGGTGTCAATCCAATCGAAGGGTCACCCGATCGGATGACCATCCGAACGGATTGTCACCCGATGGACTGACCATCCGAACGGATTGTCACTTGATCGACTGGTGATACGTGGTCAAAAACTGGTGTTCGTTTATGTCTAAGTTCATATTTTTATTTAACTTTTAATCTCGAATAGCCTACTTGTAAAAGGATTTGTGTTTTGCAAGTCTTGTGAAGTTTAAGGAGCTAATTGGGAGCTAAACGGACCATCAGAACGAAAAACGAGCCACCGGAACGCGAAACGGGTCATCCGGGAGCAAGGAATGCGAAAAACGAAGAATAGGACTTGGGGGCACCGTCGCCGACTCCCATATGGGCCGTCACCAATGGCTGGTGTAAACTCCCGTAGCCTAAAATGTCCGTAGACAGCAAGATTGGCCGTCAGCCACTTTTTAATTTCCACACACCGTCACCGACGGGGCTTCAGGCCGTCGGCGACGACCCTCCTATGTTGACGACGAGCTATGTTGACTTTTGGGGTAGTGAATGATCAAAAATACATGGGGGTCATCATTATTTTGGGAGTTACACAATTGGGAGGTTTTGAATATCATCTTGGAGCCTAATTTCTCATCATCTATCATTACGAAATCACCAACCATTATCTCTACAACCCGAATTAATAACCGAATCAACATCTCTTGATTCCAAACCCTAGTTCCATCAATCGATTCATCCATTCATCATCATCACTTACCCAAAACCCTAAACCTCATCATCCACCATCCTCAAGGTTTCAAGATGTTTAACTTCGAGTTCTCAACATCCGATGATCAAGTTCTTTCGATCATGCGCGGCTAATTTCTAGGAGGTTTCACCCCAGTGTAGACTTATGTAAGAGTTAGGGTTACTATGTTTTGATGTTTGCTTTGTGACAACTTGATTTACATTTGAATCTTTAGACAATTGTCCTACGTTTGTATTGAATTTGCGAATTGTTGAGTGAATGATTAAATTTGACTTTGTGAAACGAATACACGTATTTATGCCTTGTCTTTTGATAGGATTTGCTAGTCCAAAGTAACGAATTGCATCGTGGTCCGTTGTCTTTGACGTTGATAACGATTGGCACCTAAGCTTTGTGATTGTGACCCGTTAATGAATTATTTCGAGTAAAGCAAATTAAAACACATAGTAACCCTAGGTCTTGCATTTGTTGAAACCGGGTGTGAGCCTTGTTTTCTTATTATTGTTCAACCAATCAATTTCATTTCTTGTAATTTGCTAATCATTAGTAGTTAATCAATCCTATTATTTTAATAATTTTAATTCACAACTTTCAATCAAACAAAAATATACAAAAACAAGATAGCATGCTTCATAAATTGTGACTCATATTTCAATTCAATCAAATCCACTCGCAAACCACATACTCTTCGTGGTTCGACCCCTTGCTACCACTAACTATTTGTTAAGGGTAACTTGGGACAATAAATATTATCTTTGACCGGAGCGCGACACTTCGATCAAATTTTGGCGTCGTTGCCGGGGAGTGCCTGCGCTTTTTGTTTGGATTATTGTTTGAATTTCGTGATTATCTGTTTAAGTTTTTTAGTTTCTTTTTGCACTTTGTCTTTTTCCTTGTTACGCGGGTGTGTTACTTGTGCAGGTTACAGGTAGTGTATGCATACGCGAAACTCAGGGAGGACTTAACCACTAGTCTACGAACTGGAAATCGAAAGAGTTGCAAGAAGGAACTTAGCAAGACGATTGGAAGCAACTCTTGCTTCTAATCAAACCAACCAAACACCACAATCCACACCGACCATTGAAACCAATTCAATGGCAAACCAAAACTCAAACCAAAACCTCAACCAAAACCAAAACCCGAACCAATTCCAATACCGAAGCAACTTCAATCCCGCTCAAAATGTCCAACCTATACCTCAAGAGCGACCGGGTGGTAATAACAACAATGGACCACCCACACCACCCTTTCAAAACCAAAATCCCAATAACACCCAACGAACACCCCAACAACAAAACCTTCATCGACACAATTCTTTACCAAAAAATCTTGATGACCGGAATGTCAATTCCGACCGTCGAGGCAACCGAGATCGTGGCAATCCCGTGAACGAAGACCCATTCTTCAACATAGACGATTTGAGGAATGCCATCCCCGATGATGAACCATATAGTGTTCCCGGTTATCAATCGCCGGAACATGTGAGCGTGCATATGGAAAATTCGGACGACGGGGGCTATTATGATGATCGGGCTAAGGATGATGAAGATTGGGGATACGTGAATCAGGGTAACATCTACAATGCAAGAGGGTATGAAGATGAGGAGTTTGGCTACCAAAACGCCAACTATGTGGGGAATGATGACTAAGGGTACGGGGATAGGAAAAATGACGGTTACGAGAACAACCGTCAACACCGAAACAACAACCAATGGAACCGAAATGATGGGTTTTACAACAACAACAATAACAACAATGGTAACCCTAATCGGATTCCTCATTTCATTGGAGGAGGTAATCAAAGGGGTAACCAAGGTAGAAATCAAGGTGGTGATAGAAGAGGTGATCGAAGGGACAACCGAAGGTCGGTCGATCAAGAGGTTAACGGTCCACAACGTCGTCAACAACCTCCACGGGGAGTGAATGACCGTTTTCGACTGGTAGTCACCGATATTGACTCTCCTGTAGTGTACGAAAGGAGAATGTTTGATTGTTAACCTCATTACATCAATATACTTCCCCACTTCAATGGGAGGTCTAATGATGAGCCGTACACACACTTGGCGGAGTTTTCCTACATTTTTAACACTATCGGGGGGCACAACTTCGCATTAGAGGTGGTCAAACTTCGCCTGTTCCAATTTTCATTGAAAGACAAGGCAAAGCAATGGTTCCTCACACTTCCGGCGAATAGCATCCGGACATGGGGAGAGATGCAACAAGTCTTTTTAGACGAATACTATTCGATGGCGAAGACCGACGACGCTAGGGATGAAATAAGGTCATTTTGGCAATTATCGAGTGAACCATTACATGAAGCATTCACTCGATTCAAAGAATTGATGCGGAGATGCCCACATCACCAAATAGAAAAGTGGGAATTGGTGAAGTGCTTTGTACGTGGTTTGGATGACGCGACATGGAATCTCTTTGAGTCGACGAGCAACGGGACTCTTTTGAGCAATCATGAAGATGACAACTGGGAATTTCTTGAGCGGATGAGCAAACGGTCAAAAGAGAAGGAATCGGCCGATAGAGCTAAGAAACATCCCATTTCTCGGTCACTTCCCGATCTTGATTCTATATATCGAATTTCCACTTTAGAACGGGAAATGGCTCGTATGAAAAAGAACGAGGTGAATGCGGTCCAATTCACAGTGTGTGAAGATTGTGGGGATATTGGCCATAGGACCGATCAATGTCCAATGGGGCCGGGTGAGTACACCGAGGAAGTCAATCAAGTGTTCGGGGATAGAAAAAATAATGATATAAATTCGAACACTTATCATCCCGGATTGAGAAACCATCTCAACTTCCGATATGGGAATGCCGCGAATCAAATGAACCCGAATTTCCAACCGGGTAATCAAAGCGGATCATCGTATCAAAATCGCCAAGGTGGTAACCAAGGGGGCTACCAACGTAATTACAATCAAGGGTACCAAGGCCGGGACAATAATTACCAAGGTGGGTACCAAAGGAATTACAACAATCAAGGCGGTAATGGAAGCGGGTCGAACAATCAAACCGGTGGTGATGACTTGAGTGTCAAAATGGATGCTTTGTTAAATATGCAAAAAGAATCTCACAATGATATTAAGGAGATCAAGAAGACAAATGAGATTCGGGAAAAAGCACTTGAGGCTTTGGCAAACCAAGTGGGCCAACTCGCGGAGGAGATGGCTCAAATGAGGGGAAGCATGGGAAAATTTCCAAGTGACACCACGGTGAACCCTAAGCATCAAGGGTCGAACTCAAAAAATACACATGAGGTTCCAATTAATAAAATTACTTTACGTAGTGGTCGAGTCATAGATAACGGTGTTGAGCCACCACCACCCAAGTTTGTTGAAGGGGTGGTGGAAGATGCGAGTGATGATGAAGGTAATAACGGTCAAACGGGTCAAAATAAAAATGATTTAAAAATAAATAAAAATACACCCGTTGTGACCGTTCCCATCCCAAAGGCTAAGGAAAAGGGTGTGGAGGTTAATACCGCCCCTTATCCCGAAGCTTTATTGGGACCATCTAAGAAAGTGGTAAATAAACGAGGCCCACAACAAGAAGAAATGTGGGAAATTTTTAAGCAAGTCAAAATAAATTTACCACTCTTATATGCAATCAAGCAAGTACCTTCATATGCAAAATACTTGAAATATTTATGCACCCAAAAGCAGACTCACAAGTTTCCTAAGAAACTTGATTTAACCGAAAATGTGAGTTCGATTCTTTCGGGTGCACTTCCACCAAAACTTCAAGATCCGGGGGCGCCCATTATTTCAATACAAGTCGGTGAATTTAAAATGACCCGGGCACTTTTGGATCTTGGGGCAAGTGTGAGTATCTTGCCGGGTAGTTTATACGACCAATATGATTTTGGTCCACTTCAAGTGTCGAACACCACCGTGGTGTTAGCCGACTTGACCCCTAAACTACCCCGTGGGATAGTCACGGATGTAATAGTCAAGGTCGAGGACTTTTACTATCCGGTGGACTTTCTTGTATTAGATTATGTCTCTTTGGACCGTACCAAGCAACCAACGGTGATCCTCGGTCGACCATTTTTGGCAACATCGAATGCCTAAATTAATTGCAAATCGGTCACAGTCGACATGACTTTTGGTAACCGTCGGTTGCGGTTAAATGTCTTTTCGGGATTGACGGATCCTCTAGTCGGCGATGAATGCTATATGGCGGACATTGTTGACGAGTGTATACCTCTATGCGACATTAGTGTCGAAGAGGAAAACACAATAGAGGAATGTTTCATGTTTGACAGGTTACAAGGAGAGATGAATCGAAGCATGGATGAAGAAGTGAAAGAGTTGGAGGTTATGGCAGCAAAGGAAGGAAGGCCCACTTGGACACATCAAGTGGAAAGTCTTCCGGAAAGCATTGACACAAAGTTGAAGCCGTCATTGGAAGAGCCTCCGGTGCTAGAGTTGAAGGTGCTACCCAAGCATCTTAAGTATGCTTATGTGGGTGAAGGTAGCACGCTCCCGGTTATCATTGCATCTAACTTGACCGGGGAGCAAGAAGAAAAGTTGATGAGAGTATTGGTCACTCATAGATCCGCTATCGGGTGGACCATCGTGGATTTGAAGGGAATTAGTCCCTCGGTAGCTATGCACAAGATCATCACGGAAGATGGCATGAGTCCTTCTCGCGACACACAACGGAGACTTAATCCGAACATGCGAGAAGTGGTTAAAAAGGAGGTATTGAAGTGGCTAGATGTGGGTATTATATACCCTATCTCGGATAGCCAATGGGTGAGCCCGACATAAACAGTTCCTAAGAAGGCGGGTATTCAAGTCGTCACAAATGACGCAGGTGAAGAGGTCACCACCCGGCCGGTAACCGGGTGGCGTATTTGTATTTACTATAGGAAGTTAAATGCTGCAACTTCCAAAGATCATTTCCCTTTGCCATTTATTGACCAAATTGTTGAGAAATTGGCCGGACAAAAATTTTATTGTTTTATGGATGGTTATTCCGAATACAATCAAATTGCTATACATCTGGAAGACCAAGCAAAGACTACTTTTAGTTGTCCATACGGTACCTTCGCATTTAGACGAATGCCCTTTGGACTTTGTAATGCCCCCGCCACCTTCCAAAGGTGTATGACGAGTATCTTTTCAGATATGGTGGGAGAGTCTTTGGAAATCTTCATGGATGATTTCTCAATATTTGGATCATCATTTGATACATGCCTCGACCAACTCGAAAAAGTTTTAAAAAGATGTGTTGAGAAAAATCTTGTTTTGAGTTGGGAAAAGAGCCATTTTATGGTTCAAGAATGGGATTGTGTTGGGGCATGTCGTCTCGAGTCGTGGGATTGAGGTGGATAGAGCAAAAGTGCAAGTCATATCCACTTTGCCTTATCCTACAAGTGTTAAGGGTATTCGGTCGTTTTTAGGACACGCGGGGTTTTATAGGCGGTTCATAAAAAGCTTTAGTGATATAACAAAACCCCTATGCAATTTGTTGTTAAAGGATACAACTTTTGATTTCGATAAAAATTGCCAAAATGCCTTTAACGTGTTGAAGAAAAAGTTGGTTGAGGCCCCAATCTTGCAATCACCGAATTGGTCTTTACCATTCAAAATTCTGTGTGATGTAAGTGATTATGCGATGGGGGCCGTATTGGGTCAAAGGGTGGACAAGAAACCGGTTGCCATTTACTACGCAAGTAAGACTCTATCGGATGCACAATTAAATTATACAACTACCAAGAAAGAGCTACTTGCGGTGGTATATGCGTTGGATAAATTTTGTGCTTATATATGGGGTACTAAAGTCATTGTATATTCTGACCATTCTGCAGTTAGGTATCTCATGGACAAGAAGGATGCGAAGCCGAGATTAATCCGGTGGGTTCTCTTGCTACAATAGTTTGACTTGGAAATTAGAGACAAGAAAGGGAGTAAGAATGTGGTTGCGGACCACTTGTCTCGGTTGATGGTAGAGGAGGATTCTTCCCGTGAAGAGATTAACGAGAACTTCCCAGATGAGCACATTTTAAAAGTTGGAATATTACCATGGTATGCTAATATTGTGAATTATTTGGTTACAGGTGATTTGCCAGCTCATTGGGATAGAAGGAAGAGGTTGCACTTCCTATCTCAAATCAAGTACTACATGTTGGAGGAACCGGACTTATTCAAGTTTTGTCCGGATCAAGTCGTTCGAAGATGCTTTCCCGACGAGGAGATTCCTAGCGTCTTGATACACTTGCATTCATTTGCTTGTGGGGGCCATTTCAGTGGTCACAAAACCGGGCACAAAGTGCTCAATAGCGGCCTTTATGGGCCGACTATTTTTAAGGATGCTTTTAATTTCGCTAAGAACTGTGTAGAGTGTCAAAAGTTGGGGGGTATTTCTAAAAGGGATGAAATGCCCATGCAACCGATCCTTATTGTAGATATTTTTGATGTGTGGGGGATCAATTTCATGGGCCCATTCCCTAATTCGCATGGCAACTTATACATCTTGGTGGCGGTCGATTATGTATCCAAGTGGGTCGAAGCGATTGCCACCAAGACGAATGACCATACCGTTGTTTGCAATTTTGTACAAACAAACATAATTTCGAGATTTGGGATTCTCCGAGTAATCATTAGTGATGGGGGATCTCACTTTAAGAATTTTAACTTTGGCAAACTCTTGAAACGGTATGGTGTTGACCATCGAATCGCTACCCCTTACCACCTACAAACAAGTGGCCAAGTGGAGGTTTCCAATAGGCAAATAAAAGAAATTTTGCAAAAGACCGTTCGACCCGACTGAAAGGATTGGTCGACGAAGTTGTATGATGCTTTATGGGCTTATAGAACGGCTCATAAAACACCTATTGGAACCACACCTTATCGCTTAGTTTATGGGTGAAATTGTCATTTACCGGTTGAGCTTGTGCATCGTGCTTGGTGGGCTATTAAAGAGGTTAACATGAAATATGACGATGCAGGAAAGGAGCGAAAATTAAAGCTTTGCGAGTTGGAGGAGATTAGGGAAGAAGCGTACGAGTGCGCCTCAAAATACAAGGATGATATGAAGAGGGCACATGACGCGAAATTGAAGCCGAAGGAGTTTGAAGTGGGTCAAAAGGTTTGGCTATATAATTCAAGGCTTAAATACTTCCCTAGTAAGCTCAAAAGCAAATGGATGGGCCCGTACGTGATTACACGGATCGAGAAGCTTGGAGATGTTACAATCGAGGACCCGAAGGATGGGTCGAAGCAAACGGTTAATGGGCATCGCCTTAAACCGTTCCTTGATGGTAACAATGAGAAAAAGGATGAGAATGTGGAGTTGGTGAACTTTGTGGTAAGTGTGCCAACTTATGAGGTCAACTGAAAGGACCGGTAATGAGTTTTGTAAAGTTATATACAATTTAGTTAATTGTTTGAGTATTTTTGTGGTAATCGTTCTCATTCCATACTAACCCTTGTGATTGTGTGAAGTCCGGACATTCTGAACGGATCTTGAAGACAAAAGGTATGTTTTTAGACTTGTTTGTGTGTATTAGGGACAATACACGACTTTTTGGGGGGTGGTAGTGGCCGTTAACGGTTTTCGCGTGTTAAAATTTAACTTATAAAAAAATTACAAAAATATTTTTAATAATTTTTAGGAATTTTTATTGTATATAGTTGTTTTATAAAAAGTTCTTAAAACCCTTCTTTTAAAAAAAATAATAATAATAAAAATTGAAAAAATAAAAAGTGGGTTTTCTGTGTGCCGTCGCCGACGGTGACTCTACCCGTCGCCTACGGCCCTCTAAAAGCACCGTGGCCATGTTTTGTCCGTAGCCAGCAAGTTTATCCGTCGCCCATACTCACCATTTACACTTACCATCGCCGACAACCAAGGGGTCCGTTGCCGACGGCTCCTCTAAATTCAGCCGACGCTGAATTGTTCCAAACGCCCAGGATCGAACTCAAAACTTGTGTAGCCATTAAAACTCAACTCGAACTCAATGTTAACCACACATAAGACCTGAAAACACCTTGATACTCCCCAAACATCAACAAACATCATCAAATCAGTTGCATCTTCACGATTCTCTCTCCTCCATTCTCATCTTCTTCCCCAATTCACCTCTAGAACCCTAATTCATCAACTTCTCATAACTCCTTCGATTCTCACCCAAATCCAGTGATTCTCAAGCCTATCTTGTGTATTTTCTCGAGAGGAACAAAACCCCCATAACGGTTTTCATTAATTCTTGCTGGTTTGCAAGATTTCTGAAGTCAAAGATTCGGGTTTTTGAAGAGTGTTAACCAAGTCTCTTGCTTTGCATCTTTTCATAGTTTTTCTTGTTTATCCACGCTAAAGGTATGGAATTTCAGTAAATTTATGCATGATTTTCATATGTATTGTTGATTTCTTCTGAAATTTTAAGCTTATTGTTTAAGAGTAGGTTGTTTATCATAATGTATGATGTTTTAGCATGAATTTAAGAATGATTATTCGATTTGGTAGGATTTGAACATGCTCTAGTCTTGGTGATGTGATTACACTAGATTTTTGCATGATTGAGCATAGTTGTAATGTTGAATATTGTTGAAACCATGAAATTTTGAGAAATCTTGTGCATAAACATGCTAAATTGATATGTAGATGATAAAATGTGCGACTTTTGGAAGTGTAAAGAGGCGATTTTACATCTAGTTATTGATTGAAATTCAACATTGCATATTATGTTCAAAGTTTGAGATTGTTTGGAGATTTGGGGTGTGCTAATTGTTCTTTATTGTCTTTTGATTGTAGTTATGGCCGGAGGAAGAAAGAAAGCAAAAACTTCAGGGCAAGGTTCATCATCTGGAGCCGGTTCAGGCTTGGGGCAATATAAAAAACGTTGGGAACAATTAAGTAATGTAGAAGAAGGTGATGGGCAACTTATTCGACAAGATTGGGATTGGGATTGGGAAGAGGCTAAGAATAGTCGGTCGGCCTCGGTTTGGAAAGACGAAAAACTGAAAGCTTTTTCCCAGTACCGAAACAATAAATTAGAGGCGAAGATGTGGAAAATGAAGATGGTCACTGGTGTTTCAAAGCCTGTACCCGAGAGGGTAGTATGTGAGCGTACGGTGGATGTCGAAGAATTTCACAAAATCGGCATAGTTCAAAAGTTTGAAACGATTGGGTGGGAACGAGTACTTGATTGGTGCGAGGATATCACCACCCGGGTGTATTTGGGCGCGGTTTGTGAATGGTTGTCTACTCTACGGTTTGAGCATTCTGATGGGCCGGCTTCTACGTGGCCGTTAGTCGGCAATATTGGCAAGAATCAAATGATTATGTCATTTGAGCATATGAATGCAATTGCGAGATTTGATTCGCTTGGGGTTGAAGCATACGATTACTATGAATACGATCAGTTTCTGGATAACAAGGCAAACACAGCTGATTCGGCGGAAATGCTAGCATCCGTATTGCCAGGTTCCGGGGGTGCAGGGGATTCGAGAAACGATTTGTCTTTGGAGGGAAAAATACTACAAGGCATTTCGTTGGAGAATGTTTTGGTGTGGTTTGGAGACCGCGGTAAAGTGAAGGCACCCGACTGCCGGGTTTTACATTCGTTGTTATATGGGACACCAAGGCTATCATGGCGCCAAATTATGATGATCAATACGTGGGATACAAGGGAATCATTCAAGCGGAAGATGATCCCTTATGTGAGATTGATTAGCGTAATGATTTTGCAGTAGAAAGCATTGCCTCAGGAGTCGCTGTGGGTGTCTAAACCCATCGATCAGTTCAACTTCACCTCCATGAGGCGACATTGGAAGATAACGGTGAAGGCTTTTGGTCATCTTCACACGGTTGAAGATGAATAAGGAGATAGTTACCGATTCACCGAACCGAGAGAGGGTGATGAAGAGGAAGAAGATGAGGAGATGCCTGATATTAAGGAGGAGACAGAGCCTTCCAGTCCGCGGGGACCAAGGCAAAGATACAGGAGGAAGCATCGGGAGATTTCTACCGATGTAGCAGATTTTGTGAACCAAAGGCAGGTGCCGTCGTGCCGGCTTTGGACCCGCGGGCAACAAGCGGTTTACGATAATGTATCGGCATGCATTGGCGAAGGGAGAGAATACCAGGCGAGCAGGAAGGCTTGGGAAGAGGCGCAAGGGGCGTACTCGCAAGAACAGTGGCCTTTTCAAGCATCCTTTCGCGAGAGGATGGAGAAACAGATGGAGGAACAACAATTGCAACAACCATTACAACGGTCACAAATGGAATGCTTGTTACAGTTGCAAGAGGAGGATAGAGCCCAAAGACGGGCATGGGAGGAAGAAGAGGTGAGGCGTCAAAATGCACAAAGAGAATTGGAGTAACGCCGATGGAGAGCTTTAGCTGTCTCTAACCAAATGGCTATTAATAATGCCAAGGTGCTCCACGATCAGGAGCGCCATCAAAGAGACTATCAAGCCAGTCTCCCTTATTCCGAGCACTCGGGGTGGACCGATTACCCCAAACTTCCCCATCCACGAGGCCCATCCGATCCAACCCCTCATTAGCCCGAGGCAGTAGGCTCCAGCTTCATCCCGATTCCTTACCAACCACCGCCTCAAGGGGAGCATAGTCCACTCGATAACTATAGGGAGATGTTTGAGGCCCTCACTGGTTATCAATACCAGCCAAACCCGCCAGTGAACCCTAATGAGTGATATCAGCGGTAGAGGCAAGATATGTTTGTGTTGTTTTTGTTGTATATTATTTTGTTTTCGTTATTTTTATTTTGTTTTATTTACTTTTGGCCTAGTTAAATGAACGTTGTGGGTGTGTTCCCTATATAACCCTCACGAGACCTCTCGTCCTCCCAAGCTATTGGGGGGTTTAAAAGGGCTTGTTGCATAAGCTAAATGCAACCGTGATTCCTACGAAAGTGAGTTAGGTTTTTTATTGTTGTAAATTATTTTCCACATAAATCAAAAGTAAATAACGTATGGCTTGGTAATGTTTTCATAAAAGCGGTAGAACTAGGTAACTAACAAATTTTGATGGTTGTGAGAAGCATGCTTCTACACAAGGGTTAAGATTTGTAGGTACATTGTGTTCGTGGGACAACCGTTTTCTTGAAGAAAAGAGGAGCACACGAGGAATGAGCTCAAAAATCAGGTGCATACGTTTCTTTTTACTTTTGATTTTTAGTTAGCAAATAAGTGGACTGTAAATTGTATTTTATTTTTCGGGGTGAAATTTTGGGGAAGTTAGTCGTGTCACATCCCTTGTGTGCTCTAAAAAACTCTAGTTCTTACACATTGAGGACAATGTTTACCTCAAGTGTGGGGATGGGGGAGTAGTAAAAGTTTTAGATTTTGACCCGTTCATTTAAACACTGCACATTGAGGACAATGTTTACCTCAAGTGTGGGGATGGGGGAAAATTTCAAAATTTTTTCAAAAATATCTTGTTTCAAAAGCGATCTTAAAAGCACAAGTAACTAAAGTCAACGAGGGATGTCACAACCCATTTGGTCTTTTGTCATGGTCAAGTTCAAATTAATAGCAAACGGGTATTTAGCGGGTGGTTATTTGGGAATAATCCGCCTAAGAAGCTAGTATTTTATGCATGTCACATACCATACCCTTTTAGATATGTGAGGTTTTGAGCCACTTTTATATCATAGATTACATACCTATGTTTCTTTGTTTGAGTGGACCATTAGTCATATATTGTAGAACTTGCAACTTTTGATACGTTTGAGACCATAGACCGAATACAAGCACGAGTATGATTAAGGAATTAGGTAAACCTTTTTGTTTAAAACCATTTATCTATCCTTACCCAAATAAATCCCCTAATCGCCCACTTTGAGCCTAAACCTTTCGTTTGACCACCCTATAGCCCATAACCTTAAACCTTTTTCCTTTAAACCCGTGTGTTGGAAATTCGATTATAGGAGTCGTATTTGTATAGGTGTTTTTGATTGTTTGCATAAAAAAAATCAGAAAATGTTATGAAAAAGAATTGAAAAAGCATTGAGAAAAACACAAAAAGCAGCGTTAGTAGTTGTTGAATAAAAGGCGAAAGTTGTTGCCTCATAATTGGTGTTTATAGTTAGTTTTGTTAGAATAGTCATTTGTAATAAAAATCGAATTTTCATCACCTTAGCCACTTTAAAATATCCTATTTCCTACCCTTAGCCTAGCTCCGTTACAACCCTTACAAAGACCTTATGACTTGTGCTTAGTATTCGTGATCGATGGTGGAGAATGATTGAGTTGCAAGCTTATGCGGTTATGTGTTCTAATCGGTTTTGAGAGAATATTCTTTGAAGTGCTAATACATTATAAACATTAGCCAATTTACAAGCCGAGTGGAGAGAACAATGTGAGGGATGTGCATGAATTGTTGGTTTCATGGGCGGGTTAATCTTGGGTAACCATTTTTGTATGTGAAATCACTTTACCGTTAAATATGTTGAAAATTGTAAAAAGTTTGAACTTTAGCATGACAATGGATCTTAACCTTCGTCTCGGGAATGGGGAGTGTATTCATTGTTCGACTCACGTGAAAGTGAAAAACAGATTTGCTTGAGGGCAAGCAAAAGACAAGTGTGGGGATGTGATACGTGGTTGAAAACCGGTGTTTGTTTATGTCTAAGTTCATATTTTTATTTAACTTTTAATCTCGAATAGCCTACTTGTAAAAGGATTTGTGTTTTGCAGGTCTTGTGAAGTTTAAGGAGCTAATTGGGAGCTAAACGGACCACCGGAACGAAAAACGAGCCACCGGGACGCGAAACGGGTCAACCGGGAGCAAGGAATGTGAAAAACGAAGAATAGGACTAGGGGGCACCATCGCCGACTCCCATATGGGCCGTCGCCGACGGCTAGTGTAAACTCCCGTAGCCTAAAATGTCCGTAGGCAGCAAGATTGGTCGTCAGCCACTTTTTAATTTCCACACACCGTCGCCGACGGGGTTTCAGGCCGTCGGCGACGGCCCTCCTATGTTGACGACGAGCTATGTTGACTTTTGGGGTAGTGAATGATCAATAACACATGGGGGTCATCATTATTTCGGGAGTTACACAATTGGGAGGTTTTGAATATCATCTTGGAGCCTAATTTCTCATCATCTTTCATTACGAAATCACCAACCATCATCTCTACAACCCGAATTAAGAACCGAATCAACATCTCTTGATTCCAAACCCTAGTTCCATCAATTGATTCATCCATTCATCATCATCACTTACCTAAAACCCTAAACCTCGTCATCCACCATCCTCAAGGTTTCAAGATGTTCAACTTCGAGTTCTCAACATCCGATGATCAAGTTCTTTCGATCATGCGTGGCTAATTTCTTGGAGGTTTCACCCCGGTGTAGACTTATGTAAGAGTTAGGGTTGTTATGTTTTGATGTTTGCTTTGTGACAACTTGATTTACATTTGAATCTTTAGACAATTGTCCTACGTTTGTATTGAATTTGCGAATTGTCGAGTGAATGATTAAATTTGACTTTGTGAAACGAATACACGTATTTATGCCTTGTCTTTTGATAGGATTTGCTAGTCCAAAGTAACGAAGTGCATCGTGGTCCGTTGTCTATGACGTTGATAGCGATTGGCACCTAAGCTTTGTGATTGTGACCCGTTAATAAATTATTTCGAGTCAAGCAAATTAAAACACATAGTAACCCTAGGTCTTGCATTTGTTGAAACCGGGTGTGAGCCTTGTTTTCTTATTATTGTTCAACCAATCAATTTCGTTTCTTGCAATTTGCTAATCATTAGTAGTTAATCAATCCTATTATTTTAATAATTTTAATTCACAACTTTCAATCAAACAAAAATATACAAAAACAAGATAGCAAGCTTCATAAATTGTGACTCATATTTCAATTCAATCAAATCCACTCGCAAACCACATACTCTTCGTGGTTCGACCCCTTGCTACCACTAACTATTTGTTAAGGGTAATTTGGGACTATAAATATTATCTTTGATCGGAGCTCGACACTCCGATCAACTGGCCATCGGATTGAATTGCCATCCGATCGGATTACCATCCGATCCTTGGTTCACCTATACAGTTTTATGCGCCGACTTTCACTTGCGCTATCATTAACTGTTTAGGCTAATTCCACTCTAGTGCTCCCTTCAATCCATTAGCTTTATCGCTATGAGTATACTCGATCCCTTTTTGCTTTATGCACTTTTGGGTGTTACATACGTTACTTATACTAAATCACATCGAACACACAATGCAAACACTATTTATACGCTGACCTCTAATGCATGTTATACGTGACTCGATGAATGCCTGTTGTTATGTTAACACATTGATTTCTGTCTTCCTGCCTTAGCAACGATAGTACTATAGTTTGAACTCAGCTCCTGTATACTTAGGGGTTGTTAAGGACAATTACTTCACGTGTTCACAGTGGTGAATACGTGATGCGCACTAGCTACTCGCAGGCATTGGTGTTGATAGGATCTTTGTCGATAACTTACATGCTTCACATTATACGTTATACATGCTGGTTATGCGTAAACGATTTCGAACTTTATATGCTATTATCAAACTTGTATGCTCACCTTTACACTATGTGTATTGACTTTTACTTTAACGTATGTGGCAGGTGCTTAAGATGTTAGAATGCTTAGCTTGCTATGAAATCGAGGCTAGGAAAGAGTCTAGAAACAAAGACAATTTATATTTTTATTTGAAATCTGAGTTGTCTGAACATGATGTGTTTTGAGAACATCGCTGTCTATAATAACTAGATTATCTTATTGGTTATGGTATGGGACATAATATTTAAACTATTTGGTAATTTAGTCGTTATGGAATTTCTTTGAACAATCTGTTTCGCTCAGTGCCGCGCCCCGATAATTCCGCCATCGGTTGGGGTGTGACAGTCGCGCCCCGCGTAAAACCCTTAAGGGTTCTTCGCGGCCCGCGAGCGACAGTTAAAATTGATTTTTATTTAATATTTAATTATATAATGTATTTTGGGCTCGGTTTTCGCATACGGGGTGTATTCTAGGACGTATAGGGATAATTTAAATATTTTTAGAGTGTCAAAAATATTTTGGAGGGTTGTTATATCCTCCCCACCTTGTTTTAGAACTCGTCCTCGAGGTCTACTGGAATAAGTTTGGGTATTTTCTTTGCATTTCTGATTCGAGTTCCCAAGTGTACTCTGGTCCTCTCTTGGAATACCATTTTACTTTGACCAGAACCAGTCTCTTGTGCTTGAGATTCTTGACCTTCCTGTCTTCAATTTGTAGAGGTCTTTCCACAAATTTTAACTTATCATTTACCTCTATATCCTTAAGAGGTACTACCAGTGATTCATCAGCTAAGCATTTCTTGAGATTAGTTACATCAAATACATCATGTATCCCTGCCATTTCCTCTGGCAGTTGTAGTTGATAGGCTACAGGTCCTATTCTTTTAATAATCTCAAAAGGTCCACATTACCTGGGGCTTAGCTTTCCTCTTTTGATAAATCTTACCACTCCTTTCCAAGGAGAGACTTTCAATAACACTTTATCCCCTACCTGAAATTCTAATAGCGTTCGTCTGTTATCTGCATAACTCTTCTGTCGATCACGTGCTGCTTTCAGTCGTTCCTTGACTTGAATGATTTTGTCGGTTGTTTCTTGCACTATCTCAGGTCCAGATAGTTGTTTTCTCCAATTTCTGCCCAACAGACTGGAGTTCGGCATTTTCTTCCATAAAGTGTTTCGAATGGTGCAGCGTTGATACTTGTGTGAAAGTTGTTATTATAAGAAAATTCTATTAATGGTAAGTGATCGTACCAATTACCTCCGAAGTCAATTACGCAAGCTCTAAGCATGTCCTCCATTGTCTGAATTGTCCTTTCGCTTTGTCCGTCCATTTGAGGATGATAAGCGGTGCTTAGATTTAACTTGGCTCCCATTGCTTTTTGGAAACTGTCCAAAAATGAGAGGTAAAACGGCTATCCCTATCAGAAACAATTGATAAAGGAATTCCATGTAATGAAACTATTTCATTTATGTATAATTTAGCTAATTGTTCCATACTGAAAGTTTCCTTCATGGGTAGGAAATGAGCTGACTTAGTTAGCATGTCTACAATCACCCAGATTGTATCATTACCTTTTCTTGTTTTGGGTAATTTGGTAACAAAGTCCATTGTTATCAATTCCCATTCCCAAACTGGCATTTCTAATTGTTGCAACAAACCTGAGGGTTTCTGATGTTCAGCTTTAACTTGTGAATAGGTTAAACACTTTGCAACATATGCTGCTATATCCTTTTTCATTCCTATCCACCAAAAATTCTTTCTTAAGTTTTGATACATTTTATCACTTTCAGGATGCATCGTATACTTAGACTTATGGGCTTCTTCTAATATATGGTGGTGTAACTTTCCTAATTTAGGTATCCATATTCTTTTCTTATGGAATCTCCAAATTCCATATGTTCCCTG
Source organism: Helianthus tuberosus (assembly GCA_030545235.1). Taxonomy (NCBI): domain Eukaryota; kingdom Viridiplantae; phylum Streptophyta; class Magnoliopsida; order Asterales; family Asteraceae; genus Helianthus; species Helianthus tuberosus. Next base: position 91,296,031 of record CM060432.1, on the reverse strand, counting down.
TTCTAGTTCCTTAATCATTCCATTCAATTTTTCAGTAACATCCTTGATTACTGATTCTTGTGCTTTTCTAATATGTTCATTTAAATCTACTTGTAGATTTATTTTAAGAGAACGCACTCTTTTTGGTTTTTCGTGATACATTCGACTTAAAGCATCAGCTACTACATTCGCCTTTCCTGCATGATATTGGATATTGCAATCATAATCACTAAGTATCTCCATCCAGCGTCTTTGTCTCATATTCAATTCCTTTTGCCCGAAAACATACCTTAAACTCTTATGATCAGTGAAAATGGTAAACTTACTACCGTAAAGGTAATGTCTCCAAATTTTAAGGGCAAAAATTATAGCTCCTAATTCTAAATCGTGGGTTGAATAATTTTCTTCATGATTCTTAAGTTGTCTAGAGGCGTAGGCTATAACCTTTTGGCGTTGCATCAATACATATCCATAACCTAATTTAGAAGCATCACAATAGACTACAAAGTCTTCAGTCCCCTCTGGTATCGCTAGTATGGGTGCGTTGGTTAATCTTTGCTTAAGGATTCTAAAGGCTTCTTCTTGTTTTGGTCCCCATTCAAACTTAACGGATTTACAAGTTAACTTAGTTATAGGAATGGCTATTCTAGAAAAATCTAGAATAAATCTTCTATAATAACCGGCTAATCCTAAGAAACTTCTAACCTCGGTTAGTGACTCAGGGGTTTTCCATTTGGTAATTGCCTCGATCTTTGTGGGATCCAAATGAATTCCTTCATGATTAACTAAATGTCCAAGAAACTGTACCTGTTCTAACCAAAATTCACACTTCGAAAACTTTGCATAAAGCTCTTCTTTTTTCAATAAACTTAGAAGTGCATGCAGATGTGCTGCATGTTCCTCTTTGCTCTTAGAATAAATAAGAATATCATCTATAAAGACAATTATCAATTTATCCAAATATGGCATACATATTCGGTTCATCATGTCCATAAATGCAGCTGGGGCATTGGTTAGACCAAATGGCATGACAGTAAATTCATAATGGCCATACCTGGTTCTAAAAGCGGTCTTAGGAATGTCCTCTTCCTGTACATTGATGATATCCTGATCGTAAATCGATTTTAGAGAAAAATCGAGCTCCTTGCAGCTGGTCGAACAGATCATCGATTCGTGGTAATGGGTACCGATTCTTAATCGTGACTTTGTTCAATTCACGGTAATCAATGCACATTCGCATTAACCCGTCTTTCTTTTTGACGAATAAGATCGGTGCTCCCCATGGCGATGAGCTTGGCTGTATGAATCCTTTCTCCAATAATTCATCTAACTGTTTCTTCAGTTCCTGCATTTCTGCGGGTGCCAAACGGTAAGGTGCTTTGGCAATTGGTGTTGTTCCTGGTAGCAGGTGGATTCTGAATTCAACTTCTCTGCCTGGCGGTTGCCCTGGTAATTGTTCTGGAAATACATCTGAAAATTGGGATATTACTGGAATATCCTTCAGTTCTTTTCCTTTAGTTTTAGTGATTATAGAAATCAAATATACTAATGATCCTTTTCTTATATAACTGGTTGTATTCATCACAGAGATGAATTTTGTGGATCTAGAGGGCTTATCTCCTTTAATTGTGATCTTTTCACCTCTTGGTGAATTTACTTGGATTGACTTTTGATCACATAAAATACTGGCTTTTTTGGATATTAACCAATCCATTCCTAATACAACATCAAATCCTGCCAGATTCATTGGGTAAAGGTTTGCAATAAATTTTTGATTTAAAAATTCTATTCTTGCTCCCTGCAAGATTTCAGAAATCTTAATGGTTTCTCCATTTGCTGTCTCTACTAGACATTCTTGTGGGAGTTTAGTTAATGGTTGATTGAGAAGTTTGCAAAATGAAGTATTAATAGAACTTTGGTTTGCACCAGAGTCAAATAATACTTTATAAAAAACTTCATTAACTAAAAACGGCGATCACATCCGGGATCATCTTTGCTTCTTCTGCAGTTTGGTTTGATGTGACCCTTTTCTCCACAGTTGAAGCACATTCCATTATTAGGTTTCTTCCTGCAATCTTCTTCCTTGTGTCCTGGTATCTTGCAGAAATTGTAGTAAGTGGAGCATCTTCCTGAATGCTTATTCTTGCAAGCCTTACAATAAGGTGCAGAGGTAGAACCTACATTTTTCCCACGGTTGGAAATACCATAGTGAAATTCTTGGGTAAGCCTTTGAGCTAGGTTTCTCCTCTGATCCTCTTATCCTGTACGCACTAATTCATCAGTCAAGGTGTTTGCTAGTTCTACGGCTTCTTCTATAGTTTGAGGTCAAGCTGCCTTGACTACATGTCTTATCTCACTGATTAATCCCCAGATGTAGCGGGAGATTAGTACTGGTTCGGGTGATGCAAGGGTTGGCACTATTCTAGCATATTCAAAGAATAAAGCAGTGTAACCCTTACTATCCACTCCAGTGATCCTAAGGTTTAGGAACTTATTTGCTATCTGTTCCTTTTCATTGGGAGGGCAAAATTTGCTTTCTACCATATTTTTAAATTCCTCCCATTCCATATTGTAAACCCTATCACTTCCCCTAGACTGGAGGATAGTGTTCCACCATTCTAAGGCTGAGTTCTTAAACAGATTGGAGGCAAACATTATCTTATCTTCTTCTGCGCACTTGCGTATTTTTAAGACTGCCTCAGTCTTTTCTATCAAGCGTAGAGCTGCAACGGCCCCTTCATTGACCGAGAATTCTATTGGTTTACAAGACCAGATTCCTTATAAGAACAACCATAAGACATGGTTTTTCTTCTTTTGGGAATGGGCACTTGAAGTATGGGTCCATTGTGCACGCTGTGACTAGGTTCTATATGGATTCGTTTACTTCCATTACCACTTTTATCATTATTTTCCGCATCCCTAACATTTTGGATAATAGCTGGCATGGCATCTCTAATTCCTTGTGTTACAAGGTGTCGAATTTCACTATTATTCATTTGATTTTCATCATTCTGGTTTTCTGGATTTGCTGCGTCGGCCATCTAGATTTTAAACAATTACGAAGTATTAATATTGCATAAAAATATCTAATGCAACAATCACACAACAAGCATGTTGATCAAAATCGTCGAGCATTGCGACTTACTCTATTTTATAGTATGCATCTATTACAAATACAACTGGAAATTAATAAAAAAAATATAATACTAATATGCATCACTAACCACTAGGTGGTCTATACTACAATATATATATATATATTATCATCATTTTTTTTTTCATACACACATAGTATATATATATTTATTATTATATTATTATTATTACTAATGGTAGGGGTTCATCCAAAAGTCCATATTACGCTCGTCATATTTCCAGACGAGTCGTTCCCTTATTTGTCTCATCCTTTCGCTCTCTTCTAATCTTGCACATTTTCTATGCTCATTGGGGGTGCAGGTGCTGGTATGGGATCTGGGTATTGTGGCATTGGTTCTTCCTGAGGATATGGATTCTCGAGGATTTTCCTAATGTATTCATCGTTATCATAATAGGGATCTAGAGGGTCCAGACCTGGGTAAGCTGCTAGGTTTGGCATGGGTTCCTATGGTATTGGGTAGCGTCGCTGGTAGTCCCTATGGTCGTCAAACCACGGGTCGTAGTCTGGGTCTAAGGGATTGGGTGCTGGTACTCTAGGTATCTCAATCGGGTTAAAGGCTGGTGTTGGGATTTGGTTTTCTGAGTTGACTTCAATCTCCATTGCTTGCGTGGGAAACACGGGTAATGGTTGGGGTGCTATGAGTTGCTCTAAATTAGGCTCTGCAGCTGTAGTTGCTAGAATATGAAAGTTTGCTAGACTCCTATTGAGCATATCTTGGGTGTGAGCATCTGTTTCTCTCTTAGCGGCTGCTAAAACTCACTATTGTTGTAACTTTTTCATCCTCTTCCTACGTTCATGTGCACCTCTGCTGAACCATCCTCTCTTTTTAGGAGGGAGTGGCTCTTCAGATTGAGCCTTGAACACGAATATCCCATCTTCATTGTCAGCAGAATACCCTGAGAGGGTAGGCTGTGAAGAGGTACCTTCGTTTCAAGGTGAGTTGGACAACTGACGGTAGGCGTCGGAAGGTCCTTGGTCGCTCATACTGTAAACTAACAAATAGCCAAATAACACACACCAATAAAATACAGATATGCACGTATCATCGTAATTAATTTCCTAACATTTTGAATAATATATTGGTGTCAACAGAACACTTCTGTGGCTGAATCAGTGGCTTAGCTCTGATACCACCTTCTGTCACAGCCCCGGGGACGGGCGGCCGCGGCCAGTTTCGGTGGTATCGGTATTTATCATTTTGGCAGCAGAAATTTCATCAGGACCGTAGTTAGAAAATATTTTATCAGAGTAAAATACCACGCTTTTATAATATCAAACACATGGGAAATTCCCAAGTTTCAGGTACACACATTTTCATAGGGATAAACCATATTTTATTTAAATAAAAACATCTCTTTATTTAGGTAACTTTTATTGCCACTTTTCCAAGCATTCAGTGCTGTCCAACTGGCTTCTATTTGGCTTTCACATTTTGTTACCTGAAACGCGTTTAAAAACATTTTGTCAGTGGGAAATACTGGTGAGTGAATCCTAGTTTAATCAAAACAGGTTTTATCAGTCTACAGCATTGAGGGCGGTTGCGCAACTACATTTGTTTCCATCTACTTTAATTACCACCCACGGTATTGTCAACCCGACTTGTGGTCATGTTACTACTCACAATGTAGTAACAAATTTTGAATACAAAACCCCAACATACCGACGATAATTGTAGAATACAAATACTAAATCACTGTTTAATATAACATTAATCATATGAGGTTTTGTAAAAAACAATTTGCAAAAAGGAGGATTACTCACATTGTTGTCTTAGGGTTTTCCTTTAGGATTTCCTGGTGATTATCTATTAATTACACAAATGCACACGCGTTAGTATAATAACCCAATATTTACATTAGTAATACCCTCCCTGAGACGGCATTCCAATGACTACGTCGGGCAGAACCTCGACAGCCGTTACGAAACCCTGGATCAATCGGGCAGCATATCTAATACGTAACCGGGGGGTTATAATACTTACAACGAGGCATAAATTCGTTATTTAAGGGGGTATTATGCCCGAAAATTACTTTAACTATGCAGAAATTCGAAAGAGAAGAAAGCTTGTGAACGATTTCAACTGAACAGCCGATTGCATCTATTTATAGTGTCTGTCTGACACTTTGTCGCGCCCCACGAAGCTTGTAGCAAAGGGCTACGCGGCCCGCGAGGGTGTCTATGGTAGGCCCTAGCTGATCCGACTCACCCCTAGCTTCGACACAACACCCGACACGTGGCGGCACCGGGTGAGCTCTGGTGGCTAGCTGTCGCGCCCGGCTAAAACCCTTAAGGGTTCTTCGCGGCCCGCGAGCAACTGTTAAAACTGATTTTTATTTAATATTTAATTATATAATGTATTTTGGGCTCGGTTTTCGCATACGGGGTGGTGTATTCTAGGACGTATTGGGATAATTTAAACATTTTTAGAGTGTCGAAAATATTTTGTAGGGTTGTTATATGTTTATGCATTCATACTTAAATTTCACATAGCTTTAACTATCATAAAATCACTACATACCACCATACCACTAGAACAAAATGGGTTTCACTCAAGTTCTTCAATTTCGTCAAATTCGAGCAAGATTCACATTCTACATGATGATACTAATTCACATACAACTCGATTTCATACAATTTTCACAAATTGTTCAACACCCACTAAATCATGAAGCATCAAAACATAAAAATTAACTTACCCTATGTTCAATGCACTTAGATTAGAGATTACTTGGACTCATGCATTCGATTTTGTGTTCAAAACCATCACTAATTGCTGAATTCTTGGGTCAATTGAAGGAGAAGGGTTTTCTCCTTCCCTGGCCTCTGTTCGCAACCCACACACCCACCAAACACTGGGTTTTTATTTTTATCATACTTATTATCATATTTTACATGTTCAACCCCTCAAAGTTGATTATGTTGTCATTCTTGCACATTTTCTAACTTTTTAAACTTCCTTTATTTATTTATAACTTAACTAATCATTTAAAACATTTAAACATTCAAATAATCTATTATGAAATTTTGGGGTGTTACAAATCTACCCCCCTTAGAGGAGGTTTCGTCCCCGAAACCTTTCTCATACCTATTCTTATCTTTTCATTGTACTCATTCAAAGTGCATTTTACATGCTGGTTACATTCAGGATCTTGGCTAAAGATTTCATTCACAAACCACATAATTGTACGCAATGTTCCTACCTTCTTGAATTAAGTAATTTACTTTCACCTATACTTAATTGATCGGAAATTTATCCAGGGTCCTTATGAGTGCCAATACACTTTATAGTGCTAGTTTCTAGCACATTTCATTACTAATGGTTTGTTCACCATTCTACCGGTTGCACCGCCTAAGTTTTACGACTTGTTTCTTTTCTTCTAACAAAACATAATACACTCATGTTTCTACTTATTCGAAATATTTCAATTCATTTCTTTCTATTCCTATATCATCTATGATGTTTCCTTTGATCATCATAAACAAATGCCAACATTCCATTTCTATATGCCTTCTAATCATTCTTGTACTCATATGAGGGGTCATTGTATCATCACATGCATACTTTAAACATTTGATGACCTAGTAGTATTAAAAACAAAGCTATCCTCCTCATAATTACTTTTTCGTACTCAATGCAAGGATAAAGCATCATCCTACGGTTGGTACCGTTACTTGAACTACTTTACAACTTTAAGTCTAGCCTCAAATTTAGTCATTCGTAACACTTTATTATTAGCTCTGTGCATATACTACTTGTTATACTAACCGGGTATGTCATGCAAGAGCATCATACAGATTTTCATTCAAGGCCTCTAAATCCTCCTCTTAATGACATAAATACTTTCTTATGTTGATCGTTACAAGTCGATTATTTCATACCATACCATAATTATCCTACCATTCAATTCGTTCGTACGTACAAATAAATTCACAGATTCTTACTTATTAATCAAGAACTAAACATTTTACTAACCTCGCCTTCATTACATAGGTTAGTGATCCGTAAGCCGGATTATCCGCTTCTTTATAGGTACCTTCCGTACCAGAATTGGTCTAATTCATTCGTGTAATATGCTCCCACTCGTGAGCATCTTTCCTTCAGCTTTATTACTATCATCTTACTAAGAATTTCATCATTCTTATTTGTAAAATTAACGGTTAGGACATAACTTTTCATAATTGTATTCTACATGGTGTTTGTTCACCTATAACTTTTTCACAAATTTCTTACGTACATACTTAAAACATATCACACACTCCATTTCTTAAATACAGTCTTTTCATTTTGTTGGTTATTTCATCAACTTTTGCAGTTTGACTTTTCAGGGTCAAACTGGCACTTCTTACTTATCGTAGATGTACGAAAGTATACATTCGTACTTATTTTCATTCATGCTTACTTGTAAAGACTTCATTACTTCATTTCAGTATTCTTGTCAAAACCTACCCCTTCCTGTCCACTCTTATGTTATTGTCCCGGTCGTAGCCCGTCATTCATTCTGACTCTCAAGAGTCATTTAGTAATATGCCTAACGTGTAACATATTTTAAAATTTCTTTCTTTCAACTAAATTTTACTACAACAACCGTTTTCAACGGTTATACTTACTTATTTAAGGGACCAAAATTTTCTTTCTATTTTTCTATTACTTACCTCATTAATTATCATCTTACTTCTTTTGACTTTTTGGAAGTCTAATTGTAAGTACTTTCTTACATATGTGTATTAGTTATTTTATTCAGACACATCCATCACTAGTCGAGCCATAAGCTCCTATTAAAAGTATGACCCTTTTTATACGTACCTGGCGTAAGTCAAATCCATTATTTCGTTATTCATACCTTACATTAGTCATTTCTTTCCAATTTGTGACATTGCGTGCCCATTCATTATGCTCACCTATAAATATAAAACTTGACAAATCAAAACATTAAATACCGGATTCAAATGGAAATCACCATTTGACTCGTATGACTCATTTTTCCTTTCATCCATATCTAGCATACACGTATTTGCATACATATATATGCATACATAGAAGTTTAAAAACATAACTTGGATAATATCTGCTTTAAAGAATTTTTTACTTGTCTAGTCCGTACTTACTTACGAATTCGGACTTTTCATTCTTATCATTCATTCTTACTTGTTTGATCCATACTTCCTTACGGATTTAAACTTTTCATTCCTTTTTATGTTTTGAAACCGTCTCACGGATTCAAACATATCACTCATACCTTTCATTGCTTCTATGTTTTGAATCCGTCTCGCAGATTCAAACATATCATTCGTACTTTTCATTGCTTCTATGTTTTGAATCCGTCTCGCGAATTCAAACATATTTTTCATACTTTTCTCTCGCATTTAGTACTCTCAATTTCTTGAGAGTCTTACTACTCCTTTCACCCACACGTCCACCTAGTACCCAATCCTTCCGGACATACTTGCAAAAACTATCACAGTCTCATGAACGTCATATGTTTCTTGCGTACTGGCTAAGTACGGGTGCCTTCATGTAATTATCGCCTTATGTCCGAAGAATTAGGTTTCGGCACATGTAACATTTTCAAAACTTCATTACTCTACCATCATTATCCTTCATTTAAAATTTTCCTTCCCTTAATAAGTTTTACCATTACATGTACCCACATATTAAATTTACATACTTGGGGTCAATTTGGCTTATTACATGCCTTGGTGTCGGTCCTAGACCGCATTCGCAGATCATCCTCTCTAAACAATTATGCTTACCTTACTCATAACATACTGTTAGTTTTCTTCATATACATACTTAAATACATACTTACATTCGCCTCTACCTTTAGATCTTGGTCCTCCAATTATAGCCCCCCCGGAATGTAAAATATATTTCTTCTCACAATCCCTATAGTTTGTGAGATAAATGTATGCATTTCGATTCGGGATTGTACGGGTTCCTTGTCACAAGAGCACACGGGTTTGAGTTTAAGTATTTACCTCCTCATACTTGATTTCCCTCAAACCAGGGCTCTGATACCAACTTGTAACACCCTCAACACGTTTTAACCGAAATCATCGCAGTGGAAATATGAGTCATAAAATTTCTTTTCTTGACAATCATACAACTTATTAATAAACCATTCAAATTGACTTGATTTAAATCTTTTACATTATTCATACCTAATCAAGAAAATTACATTTCAAATGGTTTCCAACATGTGATCACATCCCCATACAATCCTTGATCTTAACTCGACCCTTGATCACTAGTCCGTCATGAATATCCGACTAACCTGCGGTCACCCGACACATTAATAATTAGTGACATCATATTCATTAGTATAAAGACATAAAATATACATAACCACTTAGCAATCTATCATTTTATACAACTCCGATATAATATTCTTTTGAGTTCATTCTTTACACCAAGCATCCAATCTTTGTAAGCCCAATACTTACGTATCTGCATTCCTGTTCCATTCTCAAGGCACACCATTAGTAACGTGACTATTCAAACATGTTAGAGCTATATATAAGCATATATAAAAGATTCTTTCTTTCATGCACAACAAATCCTACTTCATGGATAAGTACTTACACACGTATGTTCATACACATTTCATACTGTAACAACTCTCATTTAAAATTTCTATTTCTTATTTTATGTTGTCCAATAGGAAACCCTAATTGAGACCCCCAAGTAATATTGCATGGCCCCTAAAATTTTTGTCACACCCGACCACGTAAAACATCAAATCGTGGCGGAAACGTCGGGGAGTGTTGTAACAGAATTATTGTTCCACAACCATGGTAATTAAAATTACATTTTATTCAACAACCAAAGGTGGAATACGTTATTTCAAAACAAGAACCAAAGAGTACACAACATAATTAAACTAAGTTTATCTTTATTTTAAGTCTCTAAGGCACAGGTCCGCCCTAGTGTCACGATCATCATCCTAAGCAACAGCTCCTGAAAACACATGTGAAAATAGGTACGTCACCATAAAAATGCCTGTGAGATACATCGGTTTTATGAAAATAGGATTCATGACTTGGGTTTAAAGAAATGTTTAATAAAAATTCAGTCATGAACCTTGTTAATAGTTTTGTTTTATAAATCATTTGAAAAACGATAGCAAAATAGATGATATGTATATAAAAAGAATAGTGTATGGTTAAAAGAATAACGAGTTAATTACATAATTAGTCCCTGTGGTTTGCACAAAGTAACATACTTAGGTACTAATAGTTTAAAATCACATTCTAGGGTATTAACTTTTCATTTTGTAACGTTTGGAGGTATTAACGTTATTTGTAGGTTTAAAATCACATTCTATTAGTACCTAAGTATGTTATTTTGTGCAAACCACATGGACTAACTATGTTATCACCCTAGAAGTTAATACCTCCAAACGTTACAAAATGAAAAGTTAATACCCTAGAAGGTGATTTTAAACTACTAGTACCTAAGTATGTTATTTTGTGCAAACCACAGGGACTAACCATGTAATTAACTCAAAGAATAACCAAGTACAAAGAGTTTGTATAAACCAAGTTATTTGTAAAACAATGTTTAACTGAAAATGTGTTGTAAATGTAATATGTCTAAACTGAAGTGGCTTAAATGACGCTACGATGTTTATATATAGGAAGTACCAGCGGCGTATCCACCATGTTTGTATCATATTACACACGCCTCGTTATTTAAGTCACTCAAACCAACCAACATTGTAAAATATCCATGTTTTAGTCTAATAGTCAAATGTCATAGTATAATCCAAGTTGAATATAAGTCATGTAATGTGTAAACAAAAGTTATGTATGGTAAGTAAAATAAGACTACTTAAACCACAAGTAAAAACGTACAAAATAAAGTATTTTGAATAAATCAAAAGTTATGTTTTGTAAGATATATACATAAGTACATGCTTTACTGATACAAACATTTATGCGGTAAGTTAACGCATACATTCAAGCCTTGAGACAGCAGGATAACCTTAGAGTAAAGATTATCAAAGTAAATGTTATCGGATTCAGTCATTCCTTACACCCAAACAAACCTAGGATGTCAGGAATGGGATTTGTCAATTCCTATGGTACCATTACTTACTATCGAGCGGCGTAGCTAATGTTAATGAATGTAGTTTAGTCCCGTTGTACACACCAAATGTCATACCAAAAACAACATGTAATGAAAGTAATGTACTAAGTATGCTAAGTCAACATACAAAGCAGAAAAAGTCATGTAAATCTATGTGCTAAATATGCTAAGTTAACATATAAAGCAGAAAAAGTCATGTAAATCAATGTGCTAAATATGCTTAGTTAACATATAAAGCAGAAAGAGTCATGTAAATAAATGTGCTATCATGCCAAGTAAACATGCATAGCAAAAGAAGATGTAATGTAAATTAATATGCTAGCATGCTAAGTAAACATACATAGCAAGACAAAATTGAAATTTATGTACTAATAGTGTACTAATGAACATAGCAAGTATATAATGTGAAAACATGGAAAGCATGAAAATAACAAGTAGGCACATGTGTTTCACCCCAAAACATTTGGAAAACAGTAAAAGAGGGGTCTATGTACTCACTTGAGGGTGCTTAGAAGTCTTGAACAACAACCAAGCAAAGCTAGAGGGATCACGGAAGTCAAACGGCACCCTATATAAATAACTACATAAATAACCGAACCTAAATCGGGAGATTGGATAGTATGAGGTTTCGTAAATTAAATGAGTATTGGAACTCATATGATATGGTTTAACAATGCCCACATACTAAAATGAAACCTAACCTAAGTGCTTACGACCCATTACGACCCGTTTAGGTAGCTTATGCTACTTTAACGCGTCGTTCTCGTAAAACGCGCTCAGACCGCTTAACTAGTCCTATGACAAGTAAAATATGCCTTAACATGTCTAATATTGTTGATAAATCAGTTTAGATGTCAAAATTTGGGTTACATATGCTTAAAATGAATTTTGGCGTAAAAAGGGCATTTTGGTAATTTACCTAAGGCATATATACTACCTATCATACAACTACTTAAACGACGTGACCATAAGGTATAACCTCGGAAGGTTATTCCCTATACAACTATGGTCATCTAAAGTGTTTGGTTGGATCCTAATGATTGACCAAACGGGCCGGGTTCGAAAGTATAAGCGATTGTTTATATCGCTTTCCTTTACGACCCTAGACAAGCACAAATCTAAAAGTGACGAGCTAAACATGCTAAAACATGTTTAGTTAAGCTAGAAAATGGGTTTGGTATCAAAACAAACGGTTTTGATACCTAGAAGTAGTTTGGTTACAAAATACGTGAGAATGCGCATTTTGGCCGAAACTACGACTCGTCACTAAGCCTAGATAACGTGGTAATCAGTAGGTATAGTCACTAGGGACTATAACCATCGTGATTACGCTCACATTTTGAAGTTCAAACGAACTTCGCATTGACCATAAACTGGTTAATGTAGAAAGTCAAACGCAGTTTGACTTTTACGATAAAAACGAATAGAAAGAACGAAAGAATACTTACAAAGGGTCCAAGAATGGAGGTTTGATTCCAAGTATTCTTAGGTATGAAGTGAAGATCAACTCAACTTAGAGAAATCTCAGAATCAAGTGTGGGTTTTGAGCAAAGGGGTGGGGGTATTTATAGGATTTCTAGAACCGTTAGGATCGTTTCTTGAATCCCGAGCTTCGATCTAGGCCGTACACCTCGTGCCCACTGATTTGAATACCATGGGAGCCTTCAAACCAGCCCATAGATTGCCCGAAACCATGTGCAATTGTGTGTAATAGCTGGAACAAGCTGGAAACAACTTTCTGCTGATCTGGGGACTGCTTACGGACTGTAAGCAAAGGTCCATACGGTCCGTAAGGGACCTGCAGACCAACAACTTTCAAAAATGACAGATTTAGCCCCTGAAGCCCCAAACTTGGTTTTCGATGCATTTTTAACACGTTTAAGACCCGTTAACCCCATTTCAAAGCTCTAAAATGAAGTTAAAGTATAGGAAACTTAAAATGTGCTCAAAAATATGTCGGGTGTCGGTTCGTTTGGCTGTACGGTTGCGTTGTTCGGTTAATTACGACGGAAGTCGTAACGGACGCAAAAACGATCCAAATTACACGACGAATGGATTTTTATCAAGCCAATCACAAAAAAAAAATATTTTAATGCTTACATAAATTTTTGGATGTCCGGATGTATTCAAAACGTAAGATATGCGTGAAAATGCAAACTTATGCACTTTTTGACGCTTTTAGTCCCTGAATGACCAAAAAGTTTATTTAAGCACACCGAACCCCTCAAAGCCTATTTCTAAGCTATGTAAAGGATATTTAGGGTATGTTTAACTTATGGTCATGTTCCGGAATTTCCGTTACAGTACGAATTGACATACTTTCGCAGTTTGTCGAATTTAGTCCCTATAAGCGAATAAACTTGATTTCGGCATACCAAACCTTCCAAAACTTATTTCTAAGTTATGTAAAGGTTATTTAAGGAATGTTAATCCTATGCCTCTGTTTCGGAGTGTTTATTGCATTAAACTGGTTATATTTACGCATCAGGGCGCGTATAACCTTCCAGAAAGCGATTTAGAGCCCGAAATCGAACAAGAATTGATATGTGCAAACGATACACATATTTATACAATTCCCAAGTATGAAATACAATATTTCATTGGTTTGGAATTTGTTTGATGATTGAAGTGACACAGATGTCACAATTTTCAAAACAATCAGAACTACGATCAGGGTCGTAAAACTCAGGGGGGGTATTCCCCATTGACGATTGATGCGTGTGAAGTGTCGTATATATTAGGTGTATATTTTAAGCCCTTTTTTAACACTTATTTTAGCCAAGTTTTAAATTTATAAAACACGATATTTCACTAACACTAAACACACATATGGGCAAGTGCACCCATCGTTGAGTGTAGTATAGCGTTGGTAAGATACCGAGGTCGTCCAAGGACACAAGAGCTTTTAATACCGGTTTATCCTCAACGTCTAACCAAAATAAAAGTTTAGAAAAATGTTTTAAACTAAGAAAAATAAAAACTAACTAAAATGCGGAAAATAAAAATAAAATAAAAACAGATAGACAAGATGAATCACTTGGTTCCGACTCGTATCTAGTATAACCTTTGATTATTTCCGCACTTTTGCACATAATTAAGAGATTATCTTAGTTATTGTAGTAGGCCCCTCTTTTGAAGGTGACGTTACCCTCACCCCAGTAGTTTGAGTCAGCAAGGATACAATCCTAAAATGGTGGATTATTGGAAGATAATGAATTAAGTTATTAATGCAGTATTGTGGTAGGCCCCGCTTTTGGCGGTGACGTTACCCTCGGCTAAGTAGTCTGAGTCAGCAGGGATACAGTCCTAAATAGCCGGGTTATAGTATTAATAGTAGTTAACTTATGAGGGGGTCAAAGAGTTTGGACCCCCGCCATCCAATACCGTAAAGTATTGAAGGAGGTCCTACTAAATTTGACCCAGGTCCATTGCAGGACCTCTAAACGCTGAACAATGGCAAGACCTTTACCAAACCGTTCCCTTAACCCCCGACCAGGTAGCCAACATACCTCCATATAGACCGTGGAGATATGAATGGTGAAAATCCTTTATTTTATATAGACAGTAAAATAATGCCAAGACACCACGGACAAACGATAAGGAAAGATCACCTTCAACATAAGTAACTAGTTATTAAAGTCATTAATACAAAACCAAATAAAAAGTGCAAAAGATTAGAAATAAAAAGTATTATACTAGACACTTTGTCTTCACCAAGTGATGTAAGAGACTTAGGCAAACATGGCCTTGATTGTCAAGAACTCTTACGATCAATCTTGGATCCCGAGACGACTCACACACTCTACGATGGACAATGGATGATGGTGGTGGATGATGGTGTTGTGATGGTGGTGGGTGGTGGATGAAGTGTGAGAGAGGTGGTGTGCCAAGGGATGAGATGAAATGAATCCAAGCACTCCTATTTATAGGCTGAACAGAGAGCTGGGCACGGCCCCGTGTCCGCTGGGCACGGCCCCGTGCCTGTCTGACACTCTCTCTCCTCATTAATTGTAATTCGCAATTACAATAAATGCGCCTGCTGTACTTTCGACACACCCCCGTGTCCGCTGGACACGCCCCGTGGTGGCCAATAGAAGCTTCTATGGATTTTTCTTTTCTGCTGCTTCTTGGGCACGGCCCCGTGCTGGCTGAGCACGGGCCGTGTTCAGCCTTCTGTCTTCTCTATTTTGCTTTGGAAGGTGCCGTTGAGGGGTCGGGCAGTCCACTAATGTTCCTTTTCTTGTATTTATGTTGGATTTAGCTGTCTTTTTGCTTCTTTTGCGTTTTTGAGCTCATTTAATCCTGAAAATACAAAAGGAAGACAAAAACACTCTTTTTCCAATATTAGTACTTAAAAAGGGTTAGTTTTATGCCTTAATTGATGTAATTTATATGTTGCATTTTACACACATCAACGATTATCTAAACAATTTGTTATCGAAATCAAAATTTAACAAACCGTCGACTCACCCAAGCTAGTTAGACATGAGGCAACCCTATGCTAGAGGGGGTGCCCTCGCGCCACGCGACGAAGCCGGTTTTTCAGTATAAATAGTAAGGTTTGGCACTTGCATTTTGGCGTTGGTTCGACGAAAAAACTCGTTTCCTACATTAATATATTGTCTGTTTACTTCAAAACACACACAAACACGAAATTCTGCCACGTTAACAGGGTAATAACTCGATCACTGCTACGATTTAATGTCCGATCGATAAAAACCAATCCGATGGATGTTTAAGTGCTGCCTTAACTCGGGCTATACTTTGTCATTCGTTGTGAATCCGATGGATGTTTAAGTACTGCACTTTGTCATTCGTCGTGAGGGTTTTGATCTCGTGAGTTGTCGTAAAAGTTGGATTAAAGTAACTGACCTAGTTTTCGTGTGCATTGTTATTTGAATTAGGTTAACAGGCTTATCAGTAGGCTAAATTCTGCCCGACTAAATCTGCAATGTGAGTCATTCTCTTTTTATCAACATTGTTTTACAATACTCCAATTTGTTTTCAAAGGTTATAATTACAGGGATTAAGTCGTGGTTATCTTAAATCACTGGAAAGTGGGGTATTGTACACGTTACTAATCTCTCACGGTTAGGTTCATTAACCTAACAGTGATAATCATCACTACTTGGGTGAAAGGACCCATTAGTGGTATGACCATCATCACCAGGGTGTGACACGGTGCCAGATAAAAATAAGATAGTAGCCATTGTAATTGCTCTTATGCTGTAATTTACAACTATGTGTCATTTTATGTAAACTGAATGACTCGCCAGTATTTCCCCACTGACAAAAATATTTTTAAAACGTGTTTCATGCGACCTACTGTGAATCAAGGAAAAGTGCTACGGAGCACTAACAAGCTTGAAAAGGTGGCTCAATAAAATGAATAAACATGTTTTGTAAAACAGGGAATTTCCTCGTGAAATTCCTCTATTGTAAATTACGGAGTTTGTCCCAAATTATGAAATAAAATAAATTGGGCATTTTCAAGGTTTAAAAAGATCCTGTTAAAATTTCCGCTGCCAACATATTAATTACCATGGGTTTTCTGTCCTGCGGCTCCTGGACCGGGTAAAACCGGGACGGGGGTCGTGACAGAAAAAGGTGGTATCAGAGCCACTGATTTAAGCCAATTAAGTGCTCAGAAATACTTAATTTTTCTGATTGCCATTCTGTGATTATGTGAAAATTCAAGTTACAAAATTTTAACCTAGAATTTTGTGTGTTTCTTCATATCTGCTAAACAGCATGAATGAGTTGTCTGAAGCTCTTCAGAATCTCAATCTCCATTCTGTTAATGTGGAAGTTTCCAGAGACTTTTCCGGTTATTTGACCGACGTTGATGAACCTATGGAATTTCAAGCCCAACCTCCGGAGAAACCCAAACCGAAAAAGAAAAGAAGATTCGTGGGCTGGAGGCGTGTGCGTAGGAAGAAACCAGCGACACGGAAAGTTATAAAGACTGAGAATCCAAATGATAAAGGCAAAGGAAAGGAAACCGGGGAAAGTTCGGGGCAAGCCCAGGAAATGCCTTCCTGGGAGGAGCTGGATCGTAAACTGGCACTTAGTGACCTCATCGAACCTGCCGATGAAAACCTCTTTAATTACCCAGCGGAAGCACAACTTCCAGTTGATCTAGAACCTGATATCCTAGATCCTATTATCCACACCCAACCGTTACCAGGAGAGCTAGAAGAGTGGTGGACAACCGACTGGCAATTTCAGAATCTTTTGAATAACCCTAATACCTTTTTCCCTCAGTTTGACCCCGAGCCTGCACCAAACCCACCGATGAGCGCAGAAAACTTGGCCGAACTCCGTCGTTATGGCGAGGAGCTGATTGATGCAGGAAACTGAATTAGGGATGTGGGAGAAAGAATCTCATGGAAATACGACGAGAGGGAACGTCGTTTCTGAAATGCCAGCTGACGGTGGTTGTGTGGTTGTGGGAGCATGTGTTTAATAATAAAAATATAATCATATAACATAACTAAAAATAAAAATTTTGTAAGATAACCAGTGTGTACGGACGCATACTAATATATATATAAAAATATCAACGTCGCAAGGTCGACAATTTTGGCTAAATGTGTTGATGTGATTATGTGCGATTGTTTTATTATGCTTAGTTATTAATTAATTTGGTGCTAATCACTTATATATATTAATTATCAGATGGAACACGCTGGTAATGAACCAGTTAACGAGGTTAATCAATCCGAGCAAAACAATGAGGACCATTTTCTGAATAGACAAGATATAGAAAACATCGTTGCTCAAGGAATAGCCAATGCTATCCCAGCAATCCTTGCTGCTTCCCGAAATCCAGTTGAACCTCAACCGATTATTCCTAGCAAACGTACTCTCGGCAATAATTTCAGTAATAGTGTAAATAGAGGCGACAACATTAATAATAATGATAATAATGGGCTGCAAGCCCCATTCCTTAAAAGAATGAAAGCTGCAACGCCTGATTGCACTTACAAGGAATTTCTTGCCTATAAACTTGTCGAATTCGCAGGCAATGAAGGGGCGACTGCTGCACTGCGTTGGTTGGAGAAAACCGAGGTAGTAATTAAAATCAGTAAATGTGCCAAGGAAGACAAGGTCATGTACCCGTCGTATCTTTTTAAAGAAGGGGCGATAGAATGGTGGAATACGGTACTACAAGCCAAAGGAAGTGATGTGGCCTATGCCATGAATTGGGAAGAATTTAAAAGTCTGGTGGAAAGAAAATTATGTCCCGAATATGAAAAGGAACAAATAGCGAATAAGTTCCTGAACCACCGGATGGTAGATGTAGACTGTTGAGGGTATACTTCGACATTCTTCGAGTATGCTAGAGTTGTACCAACCCTGGCTTCGCCAGAACCGATACTTATTTCCCATTATATTTTGGGTTTGATTGGTGAAATCCGTGATATCGTTAAAGCTGCGAGACCTCGCACAATTGACGATGCAGTGGAATTAGCCAACACTTTGACGGACAGACTGGTACGTTCGCGAGAAGAAAATAGAAAGAAGGAAGTGGCCCACAAGATTACCCAAGGATTCAGTGTGGGTAATAATAGTAATTTCAAGAAAAAGGGCACCGAGAAATCTTCCACTGTTCCATTTTGCAATACCTGTAAAAGAAAGCATTTTGGAAGATGCAAAGGGTATTGCAATTTCTGCAAAATTCCAGGGCATCAAGAAGAAGACTGCAGGAGAAATAAATCCACAATCTGCTTCAACTGTGGAGAAGCTGGACATTTTAGACCAGACTGCCCGAAATTGGTCAAACCAGCTGACAACAAAGTCAAACCTGCAGAAGGAACTACCAAGAAGAACGCAAGAGCCTTCCAACTGACTACTCAGGAAGCAGAATTAATTCCTGGTGTGATAGCTGGTACGTTCCTAGTTCACGCCATTTATGCAAAAGTATTATTTGACTCTGGTGCAAACCAAAGTTTTATAAATATTTCATTCTGCCAAGCTCTTAAGCTACCCTTAACAAAACTTAAGCAAATTTTTACAGTAGAAATGGCAGACGGGAACTCTGTTAACATAGATACGGTTTTGCTAAAAGAAAATATAGAACTTTCAGGTCATAAATTTTCTGCGAACCTGTTACCTATGGATTTAGCTGGATTCGATGTCGTACTAGGAATGGATTGGTTAGTAGCCAACCATGCTCGAATCCTATGTGATAAGAATTCCATAGAAATTTGTGCACCCACAGGAGAAGTAATTATGATTACAGGGGATAAGCCGCGTAAACCCATGAAGTTCATTTCAGTAATGAAAGTTGCTGGTTATGAACGAAAGCAAGGAATAGTGTATATGATTTCGGTAATCATTAGCACTAAGGGTAAGGAACTTAAGGAAATTCCAGTAGTATCAGAATACCCGGATGTATTCCCAGAAGAACTACCTGGATTACCACCCGATAGGGAAGTAGAATTTATAATTCATTTGATTCCTGGAACTACACCCGTAGCAAAGGCACCCTACCGATTAGCACCCACTGAAATGTTAGAACTGAAAAAGCAGTTAAATGAATTGCTTAGTAAAGGATTCATATAACCTAGTTCATCCCCGTGGGGAGCACCGGTATTGTTTGTTAAAAAGAAAGATGGTTCCATGTGAATGTGTATCGATTATAGGGAATTGAATAAGGTTACAATTAAGAGTCGATACCCATTACCTAGGATTGACGATCTTTTTTATCAACTTCAGGGAGCTAGATATTTTTCTAAGATAGACTTATGCTCCGGATACCATCAATTGAAGGTACATGAAGAAGACATACCTAAAACTGCTTTTAGAACTAGGTATGGTCATTACGAGTTTACAGTCATGCCTTTTGGACTAACAAATGCTCCTGCAGCATTTATGGACATGATGAATAGAATCTGTAAACCATACTTGGATAAATTTGTAATTGTCTTTATCGACGATATACTCATTTATTCCAAAAGTCAGGACGAGCATTGTGAGCACCTGCATGCACTCTTAACTTTGTTAAGAAAGGAGAAGCTTTATGCCAAATTCTCAAAATGTGAATTTTGGCTACAGGAGATGCAATTTTTAGGACACATGGTAAATCACGAAGGTATTCACGTAGATCCTTCCAAGATAGAAGCAATCACCAAATGGAAGGTCCCGCAATCAGCTATGGAAGTTAGAAGTTTTATAGGATTAGCCGGATACTATAGACGCTTTATTAAGGATTTTTCCAAAACAGATGTACCATTAACTAAGCTAACTTGTAAAGCAGTTAAGTTTGAATGGGGACCTAAGCAAGAAGAGGCTTTTAAAATTTTAAAGCAAAGATTAACAAACGCCCCAATTCTTGCCTTACCAGAAGGGACAGAAGATTTTGAAGTTTATTGTGATGCTTCCAAGCTAGGATTAGGATGTGTACTAATGCAACGCAAAAAGGTAATTGCGTACGCTTCAAGGCAATTGAAAAAGCACGAAGAAAATTATACGACACATGACGTAGAATTAGGAGCCATAATTTTTTCCCTTAAGATTTGGAGACACTATCTGTATAGAAGTAAATTTACAGTTTATACAGATCATAAAAAAGCTTAAAGTACATATTTGGGCAAAAAGAATTGAACATAAGACAAAGGAGATGGATGGAAATTCTAAGTGACTACGACTGTGATATTCAATATCACGAAGGAAAAGCAAATGTAGTCGCAGATGCTCTAAGTCGTAAGTATCATGAGAAGCAACGACGAGTTCGTGCTCTTAGATTAAGTTTACAATTAGACTTAATGGAAGAACTGAAAAATGTTCAAGCCACAGCAATCAAGGATGATGTTGAAGGAATGAAAGGAAGAATAAAGGAATTAGAGCAAGGAGCTGATGGAATTTGGAGATTCCACAAAAGAAGGATTTGGGTACCTAAGCAAGGAAATTTAAGAAATAAGATTTTAGAGGGAGCCTATAAATCTAGGTATACCATGCACCCAGGAAATAATAAGATGTACCAAGATTTAAGAAATAATTTCTGGTGAATACGAATGAAAAAGGACATAGCCAGATATGTATCTAAGTGTCTTACTTGTTCACAAGTTAAGGCAGAACACCAGAAACCTTCAGGATTACTCCAACAATTAGAAATGCCTGTATGGAAATGGGAACTCATAACAATGGATTTTGTTACTAACTTGCCCAAAACCAGAAAAGGTAACGACGCAATTTGGGTAATTGTGGATCGATTAACCAAATCAGCTCATTTTCTACCCATGAAAGAAACCTTTAGCATGGAAAGGTTAGCAAAGTTATATGTAGATGAAGTAGTATCCTTACATGGAGTTCCACTCTCCATTGTATCAGATAGAGATAGTCGTTTCACTTCCCACTTCTGGACAAGTTTCCAGGAAGCAATGGGAACCCGACTAAATCTAAGTACTGCATACCATCCTCAGACAGATGGACAGAGTGAGAGGACGATCCAAACCCTGGAAGACATGCTTAGAGCATATGTTATAGATTTTGGGGGAAATTAGGATGACCACCTACCCTTAATTGAATTCTCCTATAACAATAGTTACCATTCAAGTATTGAAGCTGCCCCATTTGAAGCACTGTATGGACGAAAGTGCAGAACTCCAGTTTGTTGGGCAGAAATAGGGGAAAGCCAATTATCAGGTCCTGAAATCGTACAAGAAACTACCGATAAGATCACTCAAATCAAGGAAATACTGAAAACGGCTCGAGGTCGCCAGAAGAGTTATGCAGATAATAGACGCAAGCCACTAGAATTTCAAGTCGGAGACAAGGTACTCTTAAAAGTTTCTCCTTGGAAAGGAGTAGTTCGGTTCGGTAAAAAGGGAAAGCTAAGTCCAAGGTACGTAGGACCATTCCCAATAATCCAGCGAATAGGACCGGTTGCCTATCGTTTACAACTACCAGAAGAACTGGCTGGAGTACATGACGTATTTCATGTATCCAACCTCAAGAAATGTCTATCTGATGAATCCCTGGTAGTACCTCTTCAAGATGTAGAGGTAAATGAAAAGTTAAAATTTATTGAGAAGCCACTGCAGATAGAAGACAGAAAGGTCAAGTTTCTCAAGCACAAAAGACTAGTACTGGTCAAAGTCAAGTGGGATTCAAAGAGAGGACCTGGGTACATGTGGGAGCTGGAATCAGAGATGAAGCGAAAGTATCCCTACTTGTTCCAGTAAATCTCGAGGACGAGATTTTAATTAAGGTGGGGAGGATGTAACAACTCTCATTTAAAATTTCTATTTCTTATTTTATGTTGTCCAATAGGAAACCTAATTGAGACCCCCAAGTAATATTGCATGGCCCCTAAATTTTTCAAAACAATCAGAACTAGGATCAGGGCCCCTAAAACTCAGGAGGGGGGGGATATTCCGCATTGACGATTATCTAAATAGTTTGTTATCGAAATCGAAATTTAACAAACCATCGACTTACCCAAGCTAGTTAGACACGAGGCAACCCTATGCTAGAGGGGGTGCCCGAGCTCCACGCGACAGGCTCTCGCGCCATGCGAGGGAGCCGGTTTTTCAGTATAAATAGTGGGGTTTGGCACTTGCATTTTGGCGTTGGTTTGACGAAAAAACTCGTTTCGTGCATTAAGATATTGTTTGTTTACTTCAAAACACACACAAACACGAAATTCTGCCGCGATAACAGGGTAATAACACGATCACTGCTACGATTTAATGTCCGATCGATAAAAACCAATCCGATGGATGTTTAAGTGTTGCCTTAACTCGGGCTATACTTTGTCATTCGTCGTGAATCCGATGGATGTTTAAGTACTACACTTTGTCATTCGTCGTGAGGGTTTTGATCTCGTGAGTTGTCGTAAAAGTTGGATTAAAGTTGCTGACCTAGTTTTCATGTGCATTGTTATTTGAATTAGGTTAACAGGCTTATCAGTAGGCTAAACTCTGCTCGACTAAATCTACAATGTGAGTCATTCTCTTTTTATCAACATTGTTTTACAATACTCTAATTTGTTTTCAAAGGTTATAATTACAGGGATTAAGTCGTGGTTATCTTAAATCACTAGCAAGTGGGGTATTGTGCACATTACTAATCTCTCACGGTTAGGTTCATTAACCTAACAGTGATAATCATCACTACTTAGGTGAAAGGACCCAATAGTGGTATAACCATCGTCACTAGGGTGTGACACGGCGCCAGATAAAAATAAGATAGTAGCCATTGTAATCGCTCTTATGCTGTAATTTATAACAATGTGTCATTTTATGTAAACTGAATGGCTCGCCAGTATTTCCCCGCTGACAAAAATATTTTTAAAACATGTTTCAGGCTACCTGTTGTGAATCAAGGAAAAGTGCTACGGAGCACTAACAAGCTTGAAGAGGTGGCTCAATAAAATGAATAAACATGTTTTGTAAAACAGGGAATTTCCTCGTGAAATTCCTCTATTTTAAATTACGGGGTTTGTCCCAAATTATGAAATAAAATAAATTGGGCATTTTCAAGGTTTAAAAAGATCCTGTTAAAATTTCCGCTGCCAACATATTAATTACCACGGGTTTTCTGTCACGCGGCTCCTGGACCGGGTAAAACCGGGACGGGGGTCGTGACACATACCTACATACATACATACATACATAAATACATACATACATACTTACGTACATACATACATACTTACATACATACATACATACATACATACATACATACTTTATTCCTTTGTGTACATTCAATCCCATTTAATACATACGTACATACTTTCATATATGTATACTCATACATCTATTTGCATACACCCAAAAGCATACATGCAAACATAAACACGTCTATACGTACAAGCTTACATACTTACATATAGTTGTACGATGCGTATAACGTAGTTAGATAGCCTTCACACAAGTTTGGAGTTGAAGAATGTGAAAAATATGAAAGAACCAGCGATTGGCGCAAGAAGAAATCCATCTGGCGCAACCTTGTGCTAGTTCTGGTGCAATACAAAAGACATCAGTCAGGGGCGCAAGCTTGTGCCAGGGGGGCACAACCTTGCACCTGGTTCAGACCTGTAACTTTCAACTTAACGAATTTTTACCATTTTGGTCATAACTTTCTCATTTCTTGTCCGTTTTACGATCCGTTTTCCCATATGATGGTAATTTGGTCCTCTATCATATGGACTCAAAATCTAACATCCGAACTAAGGAAGTTCTTAACTTATATGCTTTCGGCTTAATATTCATTTATGAATTATTCGACCTGCTCATGTTTTTATCAAACAACTCATATATTTATACCCAAAACTCACATGAACGTTATAACTATAACAATTTTAAATTATCCGGAGTTCCACACAATGAGTTTACGAACCCGATTCCCGGTATACGTTAAACTTATTCATTTCAATAAATTTTACGTAATTGAACTTTATTAGCACAATTTCCTTACACGAAATTGTTCCCATTGGTCATGTCTCAAACCAAGTCCTTTGCCCGCTAACCCGCGTCCCCGTCTCTCGGTTAGCGCACTTATGAGAAAATTCTACCCGTTACCCAGATTATAATACCGTCGTCTATACTAATGCAACCATTCCGTAATTAAATAAATTCTTATTTTGACCCATTGGTCTACATAGCGAAAACCTTCACTGCTAAATAACCAAATCCTAATAGGCTTCGATTATCATACTTAAGTGACTAGCACATAACTTTGCTTAAATAATCTAAGAAGTGATTCGGAAACCACTTACTTAATACTACTCATTTGGTATCATCTTCAACAAAGCATTTCAACATAACCTCTAAGAATTATCAAACAATTAATTCCATCACTACTAAAGAGGGAGTCCGGGAGTTTAATTACCTCGTGCATCCAAATTCGTACATAGCTTCCGTGTTTACCTTCGACCTGTGGCGCTCCCATGCTTGTGTCCATGTTGACATGACTCATATCCGTACAGGTCATCACATTCATAACACAGTTAGCTTACATACATTTATTTATTCAACTTTTAAGTTATGCAATATTTGACTTTCGTTAGTTTATTAGCGCATGTATAGGATATGTATCATCATACTTCATTACTATCGTACATGACACATAAATTAGCTAGTTCATATCGCATAAGTTCTTGCCTACAGATTTTTACCTTCTAACTTCAATCCTATACACATAATCCATTCTCATTTTAGATTACGCCATTCATTCACATGACAATTACATTCACGCATCATTCGCATTCCATAACATATCTCACAAGATAACAACTTCATACTTTTCTTATACAATGTAGACCTCCTAATTCATCCAGAAATTACAAATTTATCTGTAACACCCCAAAACCTGAATGTCTATATTCGTTAAATGTTCTAATATGGTACATCAAGAAATAAATAACTAGGTTATTTATCCTAGTTAAAAGTATGGTAGAAACAATTAGAGAATAAGAGTTGTGCCAATTATAAATAAGAGAGGGAACATGAGGGACTAAGATTGCCAAAATTGAATATGAGTTTAATTAAAACAAGAATTCTCACACACACTGGGGGTGTGTGCGTGAGTTCGAGCAGGAGGAAGCAAGAATGGGTGTAAACCCTAGTTCACAAGAAAGCTTCAAATTGACAAGGAGATTAGTCTCAAATCCGATGCATGAACTCGTTTTCTTGATAATCTAGCCCTAGCAAACATGTGGAATCATGTCGTGAAGGACTCAAGCATGAAGGGTCAAACGGGACTAATGCACACGGGAAGCATGTTCGGATGGTAGGTAAGTAAAACTTACACCCCTTTTTGTAGAATATCTATTTATTGTATAGATTACGAACATGGTAAGTAAATATGTGAATTATGATGTTCCGACAAGTTTTAGTATGGGTCAGAACATGTGGTTATGTTAAGAAACTAAGTTTGATGGTTAAAAAGGGGAAAAGGGTATTATGGTAATTTTGGTTACGAGTTAACGAATGGAATAAGTTATATGTTGGGATAAGGAATAATAAAAATCCCACGAGGTTAAAATGGACTTTTAGATATAACGGGTCAAATGGTGAAGATATCACCATTTGGCGATATTGACTAACGAAGTGTTTGTCAAGTATTATGAATTCACAGAATGATTAGCGAAAGGACATGCATTGCTATTAATTAGCAATTTAGTGGACGAAGTATTAAAACGGGTCATAGTCTTGATCCGAGCCAGGTATGTGCGATTAGAGTTGTAGTTAAGTTGTGGGATTGGGTAAATGTGTAAGGAAGTCCTTTGTTGTAAAGGATGGAACAAAGTTGACGAAAACGCCCTTGATGGGTAAATCGGGCAAACGGTCTTAAAAGTTGTTAGAAACAAGCTATTTGATTAAGTTAATGTTTTGGAAAAGTAGGAAAGCGAGAAGTATGATTTTCGTAAGTCAAAGACCTTAAAATGCGCAAATACCCTTAACGGGTCAAAATAGGTAAATGAGTAGAAAGGGGTTAAAAGATGTATGAAAGACCGTAAATTGAACCTTATGTGATAGAAGAAAGTGAAATTATAAGGTTCATATGGAATTAAGGTCAAACAAACATGTTATATAGATAAATGCAAGAACGGGTCAAAGTTTTGGTAAAAGGGTAGTAAGCCGAAGGCTTGAAGGTCCTAAATTTCGGTAGCCCAAATATTGGATTTTCACTCCATGTGATGGAGAATTAAATTACGGTCACGTAGGAAAAAGAATCGGGTAAAACGGATCAAAAACGAGAGAGTTATGCTCGTTTCCGTGAAATCGAGTCGTGCTGAGAATCATACAGCACCAGCTGCAACTTTCTGTCAAAAACTAGGCAGTAGCGTAGCGCGACTGCCAAGGCCCTAGGCAGTAGCGCTACGCGACGGTGGTCAGATTCGCGAAAATCGTTTATTTTAACTGTTGATGCATTGCGAACCCGTCTGGACCGTTTTTAAACGCGTATAAGCTAAGAATGATTAGTTTATTCCTCGTTTTAGGGAAAGTAGATACGTATGAAGGTATGTATGCACATTTGCCCAGCTATGATTTTAACCAAAATTTTGACTTCAAAGTTTCATAACTTTTGATCTACATATCCAAATTACGTGTCTTTTTCCTATACGACCGTAATTAAATTACGGATCCTTTTATGGTCTTTGTTCGCATCGAATTCCGACTTATAACCTAACGGCTTATAAATTCTTCTTATGATTATTCGACCCATTTCATCTATCAACATAACACATGTTTATTCATCAATAGTTGTTCCTAAACATATTTAGCCATTCCCCGGGCTTATCAACATTGGCGCTTCGCTTCCATCCCATGGTTTGAACACACAATAGTGTCATGCTTGTTATCCATGATTCAAGCATGCCAATTTATGCAATCTCTACAAAGTTATAATTCTAAACTTTTGACCCAATATCAAGGGTTCGTTAAATCAAATTTAGCGTATCCATTTCTTGGCTTACGCACTCGTAGCACCAAATCATTGTGTGACATTCAATTCACTTCAAACCATCAATTTGTTAGCCTTAACTGTTTTGACCCGTTTGGTTGTCGAGTGAGTTACATCACTTCATTGACATTACAAACACGACTCTATTCGCTATGTCATCATCAAACTTATCTAATTATTATTTTGACCTGTTTGGTTGTCAAGTGAATTACATCACTTCGATGACCTACCAAACTCATATATTATACTACAACTTCATTAACATAATTACAACCAATGTTTATACATAATGTAACAAAACTACATATTACGTACCTTCAAAGCGTTCCCTTCAAACGCGTATCGTCACTAGCTTGTCCGCTTGACGTTCCGATTTCCTTGCCTATAGAGTTCAACCATAGATGTTTAGAACTCTCTTATAGTATAATACGCATAATTTGCCACACTAATCAAATATGTGTTTTTAGTCCGAATTTTCAACATTTCTTTTCTCTTAGGCATTATATCAAACACCTAATGAGCATGATTTCATACAATTCACAATCAAGTTATTGACTAACTATTTAGCCAAGATTTAAGCATCATTTCACATGTTCATGTCAAATTTTTATATCAAAAATTCTGGATTTTCTTCATGGAGCTCAAATACACTAAGTTAACAAAGATAATCCTAGTGTTTAGCATAATTCTACAAAACCCACTTGACACATGAGTGTATGATCATGAATTCACAACCATGAACATCAATTCAACAAATAAATGACCAGGGTTTACTCCTAGACATAGTTTCATCCCTAATTTCATCCAAACAACGAACATTCAAGCTCATATTCGATTCTCATGAGTTCATCTAAAATTTAAGATGGAACCAAATAGTAAAATTTTGCATACCTCATGATCCCTTCACTGAGGTGATCACTAATCTATGCTTGGATTTCGATTTACGCTTGATTTGCCCCTTCAATTTGGTGAATTTTTGTGTTTTAGGGTTGAAGCTTGAGACCTCCTCCTTGGTCTGGTTGAAATCGCAGGACACACCACGTATGTGTGTGTTTTGTGTTTAATATTTGATTTAATTGAAACTTTAATTCATTTGCCCGTGTCTAGTCCCTCCACTTTACACAAGTTTTTATAAAGGGTATTTTAACCATGTTTGTTCTATCATTTCAAGCTTTTTAACTAACTAGGTTATTTATTCCTAGTTATTTTATCTTGACTATTACCGTTATTTAATTTATAATATAGAATCTACATTTTTGGGGTGTTACATGAAGACGCAACATGAATGCATGACAATGTTACTCAATCTTATTCAACTCATTTTAAATATACATTCATTTGAAGCATGTATTATTTACTTAAATATATGTATAAAGATCGTTACCTTCCATCCTTTAGGGATGGTATAACCTGCGTACTCGATATCCACCAAGGCCTCTCTAAAGGCTCCGATGGCGGGTGGATTTAGTCTCATGACTTCAAATACAACATTCCAAGAGTATTTCATCTTCTGTATGTCCTCCCATTTCAGCAAGTCCCCTGCTTCATTTGCTTTAGAAATCTCTAATTGCTCTGACAAACATGTGTCATTTGTGTTAAACATTGATTCAAATTCATATATCCTTTGAAGTAGCAGCGATTAGAGCACATAACCAACCTTTCAAGACCTTGTCAAAAACATCAGGGTGTTCGCCAAGACTCTTGATGAGCAAAGTGATAGCAACAGTAGAGGTGGGATGGGTGTCGCAATACGCGACCATTGGGTGCTAGCGTCACGTGACCCCGCCTAAACCTTTGGCAAACCCTAACTTTGCATCTTCTGTTCTATGCTTCTTGATATCTCCACTCAACCTTCTTCTCCTGTTATACCCAATGGTCGCGTATTGCGACACCCATCCCACCTCTACTGTCACGCGACAGAACTGTCGAAATTGGGTGCTAGCGTCACGCGACAAAGAGATGGGATGGGTGTCGCAATACGCGACCATTGTCGCGGCACGCGACAAATAACCCCCAAACCCATCGCGGCACGCGACGGGTGAAAAAGCCTAAAATTTTCATTTGTTTTGCTTGTTTAACTCGGGGAACTTGTTATAACTTGTTATTAATCTATCAAAACTAACTTTTATGTTGGTTTTGATCTTAGGTGATTGTTACGGGACTCCGGATGAAGATCAAGCGAGAAACAAGAACCGAATACACAATCAAATGAAGCTTCCGCATTGATCTCGTTTTCTTTTTGTAAAAAGGGCTATATGTAAACACTTATAACTCATTTTTTAAATGTTTTAAACATGTATGGATGTTGGCATGACAAAGTTTTTGTAAAGTCGCATTTTTGATATAAAATGTGTATTTTAATGATATAATTGTGTTAATTTATGACGGGCGTTACACTTCAGATCTATTGGAGTTCTGCATCAACACATAAGGACAAGGCTAACTTTGAAGATGTGACACGGTTTGATCCGTCAAGGTTTGAAGGCGCTGGACCAACTCCATTCACATATGTGCCGTTTGGAGGAGGTCCTAGGATGTTTTTAGGGAAAGAATTTTCATGAATGGAAATACTTGCGTTCCTTCATAACATTGTCACCACTTTCAAATGGGACCTGATGATACCTGATAAGAAAATCGAATATGATCCCATGGCTACCCCTGTAAAGGGCTTCCAATTCGTCTCCATCCACATCATTATGATTAATTATAACTGTAACACCCCGACCGCGTAATACAATAAACCGCGGCGGAAACGTCGGGGAGTCGTGTCACAGAATCATTGTTTCACAACACATGGAATTTAGAATATTGTTTTATAACATAATAAGTTACATTGTCTTGGAATTAGATCAACAAACAGAACAATTGTCTTTTATGTTTTATAATTACTAAGGCCCATGTCCATCCTATGTGAAGCAAACAACAGTCGTCACGTAAGAGAGCCTGAAACATATGTGAAAGTAAATACGTCAGCATAAAAATGCTTGTGAGTAACATAGGATTTTGTGTTGAAGATTCATGACTTTGAATGTTTAATCGTAAAGTAGTCATGAACCTTTGAAAATGTTTTCTTTTATAAAATCATAAGAAAATCAATTCGAAAATCAGATGATGTAAAAGAATAATGTACGGTTAAATAAATAACCAAATGAAAATAATATGTAAAAAATATGTCATGTCTTGTCCTTGTTGAAATGGTTTAGAAAATGCCACGATATGTAACATAATAAAAGCACTTATCAATAACCATCAAATAATGTCTTGTTTGAATGTCAAATGTCATGTGTAAGCAATGTCTAATGTCAAGTATAAACAAATGTCTTATGAAATCCAATGGCATGTACAAAACAAAGTCTTTGAATAACCAAAAGTTTAAATCAAAAGTTATGTTTTGAAAACCATTGCTTTTATTGATACAACATTTATATGGTTTGTCTATCACATACACTCAAGCCTTGAGACTGTCGGATAAACCCTTATCGGGATCAAGGTTTATCAAAAATGAATTCGGGTTCTATCATTCCCTAACACTTCCAAACCAAACTAGGAAGCGGGAACGGGATTTGTCAAGTCCTATAGCGCTATTACATACTATCTAGCGGCGAGATCAATGTTAATGAATGTACTACTGTCCCGTTAAACATACCAAATGTCCTTTTCAATGTAAGCATGTCATAAAAATGTTTGAAAACCATGTACTAGACATACTAAGTCAATATGCCAAGTAAAATGTCTTTGAAACCAAGTGTTAGGTATACTAAGTCAATATACCATAAGGTATTTGAAATAATGTATTATATGTACCATGTAACAAAGTATGTAAAATGTCATGAAAACGAAAAGTAAAATTATGCACATATACTTCACCCCAAAACATTTGAAAAACGTAAAATACAGGAACTATGTACTCACCTTTGGGTGCGTTTTTATGTGTTAACACAATCCTTTGAATTTTTCTATTCGTCCTAAATTAAGTAAGAACGATTTAATAATAAAAAACTCACAAAATACCTAAGTTTCTCCGATACTTAGAATTTTCACATAACTTTGAGATTTTCTCGAAAAGTTATTATTTTTTATTATGTTGGTGTATTTATATATATATATATATATGAGTTCATATATATATATATATATTAAGAACTTTACGACTTGAACGATTTTATTGGTGACCCTCATCATGTTATAAGCAATATATCTACGATTTGTGCGTCGTAATAAATATACTCAAACGTGACATATAGTAAATATCATAATACACAAACTCTTGTCAACTCTTAACATGTCATCATACACATATTATAAAACACATAACACAATGTAACACATAAAATTTACCCATGTACAACCCATTCTAGTGTATATTGAAAAACGCGTATTTTAGCGATTCGGTAACGTTTTTGGGCGTTGGAAGTCACGTATGACTAACCAAACTCCAAATAAACTTAATATAAGTTAAAATACTTATTTTTATAGCAAAAAATATCAGTTTGGTTACTGATCTAAAACAGTTTTATAAAAATCCTCTGAAAAGCCGATTTTTAACCGTTTTACCCGCATAGTTTTGCATCAAATGTTACCATAACCATCCCAAATCGTAAAGACTTGATATTTTAACATAACCCATGGTATTTACTGAATAAAATAGTGGTTATACTCATGATAGTGCAGGTCTCACATGAACCACATAAATCATGCAAATTTTACATATTTTACTACTTTCTCAGCTATATGTACAAGATGCAAAGCTACCAAACCTATGACAAAGTTTCATGCCATTATAATATACCAAATAATGTTATTTTTAATGTTTATAATATTTTTTAAAATATTTTTGTCATACAATCATTTTTCATCATTTCATGATCATTTAATCAACATGCATGCTTATGTACAAGTATCTAAAGCACACTTATCATATCATCATTATTTCATATGAACTTAAATACATCAAACATGTAATAAATTCATATAATCCAAGACATGTTCATCAAAATATCATCTAATCATTTAAACATCATTGCATGCAACATCCTTTCATTTATTCACTAAGTAACAAAACTCACAAGTGGATATATACATATATTCATACACGGCACATGCATACATACATATGAAATTCCAAAATTTTCCTTTTTCTCATAACCAATTCAAATCATAAGAACCTTTTTATGGAACCTTTTTTATCATGCATGCATTTACTTTACAAGAATCCATCAAAAATCAAACTCAATCTCAAATGCATACAAATACATATATACGGTTATATATACACACATATATACTTCCATTTTTTATTTTGTGTAAAACCCGATTCTTTTTAGTTTCAAGTTTGTTAATAATCTAAGAATCTTGAGAAACTTCTATCATCATCAATAACACCAAAAATCAAAAACAAGGATTTAAAAATAAATTTTATACCTTCAAGATTTTGATGGGTTTTTGACAAAGTATGATAATATGGAGCTTGGTTCTTGCTTGAAACACCTCCAAATCACCTTAGGTGTCACACCCCGACCGCGTAAAACAACAAATCGCGGCGGAAACATCGGGGCGTGTTGCAACAGAATTAATGTTTCATAACCATGGATATCAAAAGTGTTTCGTTTTATTAAACATAGAGTAATTACATCGTCTGGAAATCTAAATACACTATTTAAACATAGTCTATCATTGTTATTGAGTCACTAAGGCCTTGTCCAGTCCTATGTGAGCATGCATCCTATCAAACGATATCTTGCAATACCTGAAACATATGTGAAAACGAGGTCAGCAAAGAAATGCTGGCGAGATACATAGGTTTTGTGAAAATAAGATTCATGACTTCTGTTTTAAGAAAATGTTTAGTCATGAACCTTGTAATTTGCTTTGTCTTTGTAAATCATTTGAAAAAAAAACAAGTAGTTCAGATGATATGTATAAATATGAAAATAATGCATGATTAAATGAATAACCATGTAAAATGAGTTTGTGTAAGATAAGTTGTTTGTAAATCAATGTCTTGTGAAAAGTATGTTACTTGTATAAAATGTTCTATGTCTCAAACTGAAATGATTCAAATAACGCTACAATATGTAATACCATACAAACACTTATATATAGGAAGTACCAGCGGCGTATCCACCATGCTTGTATCATATTACACCCGCATCGTTACTTAATCATTTACTCAAACCAAACCAACCAATGTAAGAAGTCTATGTTTAAATCAATTGTCAAATGTATTGGATAATATGTCAAAGTGTTCATGTCAAGATGTAAATCATATCAAAATGTCTATGTCAAATATCCATGTCAAATGTCTATGTCAAAATGTCATGTATGGCAAGTGAAATGTCTCAACTAAACCATATGCACAAAAACAAAGTATTGAAGTAAAACTTGGTTTAAATCAAAGTTATGTTTTGTGGGAAAATGCATGATCAAATGTCAATCATGTTAAAATGTTTACCCAATCGTTAACCCATTTTGTAAAATCGTTCTAGTCGTTCTTGTTTTAATTGTGAAACTACTTTATGGTCGATTCTCTAATAACATTCAAACCTTCTTGACGCGTTCCTCGTTCCAACTCGCTCTCGTTCTCGTTCTTAACAAACCCTTACCAAAGGATAAGTTAATAATTACAGATTCAGTCGCTACCCACAACCCCCACACATAACAATGGGTGCAGTAAATAACGGGATTTGTCAGATCCTATGGTACCATAACCTAATACTGGTCGGCTTGATCATTGCTAATGAATGTCATCGGTCATGTAAACTACAACCAACAAGTTCGTTCACTTTATTGAAATTGTTATTAGTTTTTGAAATCATTGTATTCGTTCTTGAAATCATTGTATTCGTTCTTGAAATCATTGTTATTGTTCTTGAAACCACATTGTAATTGTTATTGAAATCATTGATAAAGCATTTAGCACATATGAGTCACCCCAAAACAGTTGAAAACAGTAAAAGAGGGGAATAATGTACTCGCCTGGGAGTGCTTAGGAGTCTTGAACAACTACCAAGTAAGCTAGAGGAGTTCCGGAAATCAAACGGTACCTAATATAGGTAACTACATAATTAACCCGGACCTAAATCGGAAGACTGGGTAGCAGGAGGGTTTGTAAACCAAATGAGTGTAGGAACTCATATGATATGGTTTAACAAAGCCTACATACTAAATGAAACTTAACCTAAGTATTATCGACCCATCGCGACCCATTAAGGTAACTTATGCTACTTTAACGCGTCGTGCGCGTGAAACGCGTTCGGACCGTCTAACTAGCCCTATGACAAGTGTTATATGCCTAAACATGTTACATAATCAGTTATGTGACAAAGGTTTAGGTTACATATGCTTAATTACCAATTATACATGAAAAGGGTATTCTGGTAATTTACCTAAGGCATATGAACCACCTATCATACAACTACTCAAACGATGTGACCATAGGGTATAACCTCGGAAGGTTATTCCCTACCTACTATGGTCACCTAATGTATTTGGTCGGATCCTAATGATCGACCAAACTGGGTCGGGTTCGAGGTATAAGCGATTTATTAGATCGCTTACCCTACGACCCTAGACAACGTGGTAATCAGTAGGCATAGTCCCAAGGGACTATAACCATCATGATTACAATCACGTTGCAAAGTTCAAACGAACTTCGCATTGACCATTACTGGTCAACGCTGAAAGTCAAACAAAGTTTGACTTTCTGACTCGAAAAGCAGTAAAATAAGGAAAAGAACGAAAGAATACTTACGAAGGGTCCCCGAATGCTAACCTCGATTCAAAAATCTCAGGTATGAAACAATAGTTTCAACTTAGAGTTTCTCAAATCAAAGTTCTAGTGATTTTAGCAATGGGGGTGGATGGGTATTTATAGGAATACCCGAACCGTTAAGATCGTTTCATGGAAAACGTGCCTTAATCCCATCCGTACATGTGTTGGAATGTCATGGTGTTTAGGTGTTTAAATTCCATCCATACATGTGTTGAAATGTCATGGTGTTTAGGTGTTTAAATTCCATCCATACATGTGTTGAAATGTCATGGTGTTTAGGTGTTTAAATTCCATCCATACATGTGTTGAAATGTCATGGTGTTTAGGTGTTTAAATTCCATCCATACATGTGTTGCAAAGTCATGGTGTTTAGGTGTTTAAATTCCATCCTTATCCGCTGACTAAGCATTGTTAGAATGTGTGGTTGTGAATTAAACAACGGCTAATACATCGAATCTGGTCCCGAATGCGAAAAACGAACCAAATGACGCGACGAATGGATTTTTCTTATGGCGAACACTAAAATAAAATATTTTAGTGCTTACATAAATTTTTGGATGTCCGGATGTATTCAGAACGTAAGTTATGCGCGAAAATGCAAACTTGTGCACTTTTTGACACTTTTAGTCCCTGAATGACCCAAAAGTTTATTTTAGCACACCGAACCCCTCAAAGCCTATTTCTAAGCTATGTAAAGGATATTTATGGTATGTTTAACTTATGGTCATGTTCCGGAAGGTCTGTTACAGTTCAAATTGGCATACTTTCGTAGTTTGTCAACTTTAGTCCCTGTAAGCGATTTAACTTGATTTCACCACACCAAACCTTCCAAAACTTATATATAAGTTATGTAAAGGTTATTCAAGGTATGTTAAGCCTATTTCACTATTACGGAGTGTTCGTTGGATTAAACTGGTTATATTTACGCATTAGTGCGCGTATAACCTTCCAGAAAGCGATTTAGAGTTTGAAATCGAACAAGAGTTGATATGTGCAAAAGATACACATATTTTTTACAAATCCCAAGTATGAAATACAATATTTCATTGGTTTGGTATTTGTTTGATGGCCGTGGAGGCACAGGTGTTACAGTCTCCCCTACTTTAGGAAATTTCGTCCCGAAATTTATTTAGAGGAAACTTGCGAGAGTTTAAAACATAAAGTTGAAAAGATCAAACAACTTTGGTTAGGGTTCTGAACTTCTAGTAATCTTTAATAACATCATGATTGCAATGTAAGAGGGATACTTATATACAAGTATATGAAGCGTCATTGGTGCGTCCACCGTACCTCCATTACATCGTTCTCATTTCGTTATTGTTGTCACTATCGGTTCTTACACATAATAAATATTACTGGGTTTCTATGCACTAAATTTCATAATTATGTACGCGTCCATAATTAGACAATTCCTTGCACAGTTCACACAGACTATTTTATAATGTGTAGGGTAAAACCAAATGAACAAACTTGTGATGAGTGTGACTGGACCACCATAGGGTCCTTTCAGCTGTATCATCACATGCCATTCTTAACCAGATCTTGAATCAATCTTTTTTACTAGACCACTAAAGGGTCTCTCATCGAATCATGGAATGGTACTATATAACCCAAGGGTCTTAACTACCAGTAGAAGCCCATAAGGATTTAAGGTAGTACCTTTTGAATATCCTACTATGAATCCCTCATATGAAAACATGAAAGATTCTATGAGGATTTGAAAAATCGGATCACACAAAAATCATAGAGGAGAACACATAAACACATAATTGCATACTCGTTCAATCGCATAATCGTTCAATTTGACCTATAATTTGTTATCTTTGGACACGGGTATTTAAAGCATACCAGAAACCCAATCCGTGGATTTCCTTTGGCACTTTAAATATTTTCAAGAATCTAACTATGAAGATAGGAAGGTCTTAAAAGGAATTCGGGTTGTCCTAGTTGAGTTGTTTTGTACATTTTAAAGTGTACAAGGAATTCAATCAGGGCTCCGATGTCAACGAAGGTGTTGATTGTGATCGGCTCAGGACATGAATAGATCAAGATGTCATAAATAATAACAATGACGATCTGATCCAAATAAGGCTTGCAGACTCTATTTATTAAGTTCTTGAAGATGGCTGGAGTATTTGTCAACCTAAAAGGCATGACTGTAAACTCGTAATGGCCATACTTCATGCAGAAAACCGTTTTGGGAATATCTTCTTCGAGAATACAAAGTTGATAATACCCAAAACGCAAATCGATCTTGGAAAAGCATGAACGCTATGCAGTTGATCGGAGAAATCGTTGATTTAAGGTAGGGGGATATCGATTCTTGATGGTAAGCTTACTAGGCTTACGTTAATCGATATACATTCGAAAAGATCCATTTTTTTTTCTTTTCACAAGGAGAACAGGAGTTTCTCCAAGGCGAAAAGTTCGGACGGATGAATCCTTTATCAGACAACTCTTGAAGCTGTTTTGATCATTCTTGCATCTCGAACGGTGCAAGACGATAAAATACTTTAGATTTAAAAGAAACCAGTGTTTGAGGTTCTTAGGGAGATCTCAAGTGATCGTAAAAATGACTGAACCACACGAGTAGTTTTGTCTTTGTGTTGACATCACAAGGTTGAATCAAACATTCATACAATTGCGTTAGTTAGAAAATAAAACCACAAATTTTTATTTATATAACAACCGCATTGTTTTTAAATGTTACAAGATACCAACCAGAGGAAAAACAAAATACTAATTGTTCACTCCTTCATCATTGAGTGCCTCATTGATGTTAAACACTCGACCACGTGCTGGATTCACATTGACATTGACATTCGCATTTGGGTTTGCGTTAGCATTTGCATTCACCAGTCTCGGGCAGTTGTGGCGGAAGTGACCAATCTCTCCGCAGTTGAAACATGAACCCAGTGGAAATCTCGCAGCATTCCCTTGAACCGGAGCTTGAACCTGAGCAGCCTGATTTTGTCCCAAACGACAAATCTTGGCCAAATGCCCAAGTTTACCACACGTCGTGCATTGCCAGCAAGCTTGTTGTACTGCGTGATGACCGTTGCAGCATGCACAATAAGGTGCGGTACCGGCATATGCTTTCTTTGCAGGTGGCTGAGCTGGTTGGTTCCGCGGGTTCTGAGCAGTCTGTGCTGTAACAGCAAAATTTTGGGCACCCTTTCGCTTCTTTGATTTCTTTGACGTCTCACCTTCCTTACCCTTCTTGTTTTGGCCTTTCTTGCTATCCTCCTTGTCAGCTGGCTGTTTCTTGCCCTTGTCACCCTTCCTGTGTAACTTGTTCTTCCGAATCTGCGACTCAGTCAATGTCGCTGATAACTCGATCGCCTGACGGAGTGTGGCAGGGTTACTACCAGTAAGGATGTCTTGTACCGAGTCAGGTAGGCCGTCGATGTACCTTTCGATAGCTATGTCAAGTGGGGTAACCATTGTCGGGCAAAGCAGACTCAGCTCCTCAAACCTATCAGTATACGCCCTGTGCTCACCACTATCTTGCTTCAACTCATCAAATTCCTTCTCCAAAGCTCGCTGCTCATGACGAGGACAGAATTCCCTCATCATCAGAGCCCTAAGTTCAGCCCAGGTCTGTGCGAGAGCAACTTCCGCACCTCGGTCTCTCATTACCCCATTCCACCATGTAAGAGCCCTCTTCTGAAACACGCTCGAGGAGAACTCGACCTTGCGATTATCCGGGCACTGCACGTGGCGAAAAGTATTCTCAATGCTTTCGAACCACTGAAGAAGCCCAGTTGCTCCTTCAGAACCACTAAACTTGAGTGGTTTAGCCTGGTTGAAATCCTTGTATTTGCATAGCACATTGTTGTTGTTGTTGGCTTGGTTCCATTGAGCAAAGAGGTTTGGGAATTGAGCAGCCATTTGCTGCGCAATGATTTCTGCCAGCTCGGCAGTCTCTATCTGGCTTTCGCGTCGAGGAGGCATTGTCTAAAAGAGGAAACATGAAAGGAAACGAGAGAGAGAATTAGACGAAAAGAATGAGATGAAACAAATCTGATGAAAGCAAGGATAGTGGTCATTTGTTTGTTACTACAAAGCAACAAACGACCTTGGTGATTAGTCAAAGTAAATAGGTTAAAAATAATGTATCGCGAAGACATGCTCGCCTATAAGTGAACACTCATCCCAAGAATTCCCAGGTAAGCACAACTGGTCTCGCGTCTGATGAGATGTATACGAAGTGCTTGCCTAGACAGAAAACCCAGAATACAGGCATTCACCCTTCCAGTTTGCACGTGTTCACATTATTTAAAACCCAAAACCTTGACGAGATTTTGAAAATTCAAAGGGGTTCAAAACCATATAACAGAGGGTTCAAAACCTTACAATAGAAGGTTCAAAACCTAGAAATTAATCATCCTAGAACAGATGATTAGTTTTCAAAGCGGTTTTGAAATTTATGTTCTTGTTGTGGTCGTCACCTAAGGATAGGTGACGGTATTGTTTTATGACTAAACGCAAGTAAACTCGCGTTAGGGTCCTAAGAAGGTTATAGACTAGGTCAAAGCATTACTAATAACCTAATTCCCTATAACCATTGGCTCTGATACCATCTTTTCTGTCACACCCCGACCGCGTAAAACAACAAATCGCGGCGGAAACATCGGGGCGTGTTGCAACAGAATTAATGTTTCATAACCATGGATATCAAAAGTGTTTCGTTTTATTAAACATAGAGTAATTACATCGTCTGGAAATCTAAATACACTATTTAAACATAGTCTATCATTGTTATTGAGTCACTAAGGCCTTGTCCAGTCCTATGTGAGCATGCATCCTATCAAACGATATCTTGCAATACCTGAAACATATGTGAAAACGAGGTCAGCAAAGAAATGCTGGCGAGATACATAGGTTTTGTGAAAATAAGATTCATGACTTCTGTTTTAAGAAAATGTTTAGTCATGAACCTTGTAATTTGCTTTGTCTTTGTAAATCATTTGAAAAAAAAAACAAGTAGTTCAGATGATATGTATAAATAAGAAAATAATGCATGATTAAATGAATAACCATGTAAAATGAGTTTGTGTAAGATAAGTTGTTTGTAAATCAATGTCTTGTGAAAAGTATGTTACTTGTATAAAATGTTCTATGTCTCAAACTGAAATGATTCAAATAACGCTACAATATGTAATACCATACAAACACTTATATATAGGAAGTACCAGCGGCGTATCCACCATGCTTGTATCATATTACACCCGCATCGTTACTTAATCATTTACTCAAACCAAACCAACCAATGTAAGAAGTCTATGTTTAAATCAATTGTCAAATGTATTGGATAATATGTCAAAGTGTTCATGTCAAGATGTAAATCATATCAAAATGTCTATGTCAAATATCCATGTCAAATGTCTATGTCAAAATGTCATGTATGGCAAGTGAAATGTCTCAACTAAACCATATGCACAAAAACAAAGTATTGAAGTAAAACTTGGTTTAAATCAAAGTTATGTTTTGTGGGAAAATGCATGATCAAATGTCAATCATGTTAAAATGTTTACCCAATCGTTAACCCATTTTGTAAAATCGTTCTAGTCGTTCTTGTTTTAATTGTGAAACTACTTTATGGTCGATTCTCTAATAACATTCAAACCTTCTTGACGCGTTCCTCGTTCCAACTCGCTCTCGTTCTCGTTCTTAACAAACCCTTACCAAAGGATAAGTTAATAATTACAGATTCAGTCGCTACCCACAACCCCCACACATAACAATGGGTGCAGTAAATAACGGGATTTGTCAGATCCTATGGTACCATAACCTAATACTGGTCGGCTT
Source organism: Helianthus tuberosus (assembly GCA_030545235.1). Lineage (NCBI taxonomy): Eukaryota > Viridiplantae > Streptophyta > Magnoliopsida > Asterales > Asteraceae > Helianthus > Helianthus tuberosus. The sequence goes on along the minus strand of CM060432.1, from coordinate 91,254,808 downwards.
GATCATTGCTAATGAATGTCATCGGTCATGTAAACTACAACCAACAAGTTCGTTCACTTTATTGAAATTGTTATTAGTTTTTGAAATCATTGTATTCGTTCTTGAAATCATTGTATTCGTTCTTGAAATCATTGTTATTGTTCTTGAAACCACATTGTAATTGTTATTGAAATCATTGATAAAGCATTTAGCACATATGAGTCACCCCAAAACAGTTGAAAACAGTAAAAGAGGGGAATAATGTACTCGCCTGGGAGTGCTTAGGAGTCTTGAACAACTACCAAGTAAGCTAGAGGAGTTCCGGAAATCAAACGGTACCTAATATAGGTAACTACATAATTAACCCGGACCTAAATCGGAAGACTGGGTAGCAGGAGGGTTTGTAAACCAAATGAGTGTAGGAACTCATATGATATGGTTTAACAAAGCCTACATACTAAATGAAACTTAACCTAAGTATTATCGACCCATCGCGACCCATTAAGGTAACTTATGCTACTTTAACGCGTCGTGCGCGTGAAACGCGTTCGGACCGTCTAACTAGCCCTATGACAAGTGTTATATGCCTAAACATGTTACATAATCAGTTATGTGACAAAGGTTTAGGTTACATATGCTTAATTACCAATTATACATGAAAAGGGTATTCTGGTAATTTACCTAAGGCATATGAACCACCTATCATACAACTACTCAAACGATGTGACCATAGGGTATAACCTCGGAAGGTTATTCCCTACCTACTATGGTCACCTAATGTATTTGGTCGGATCCTAATGATCGACCAAACTGGGTCGGGTTCGAGGTATAAGCGATTTATTAGATCGCTTACCCTACGACCCTAGACAACGTGGTAATCAGTAGGCATAGTCCCAAGGGACTATAACCATCGTGATTACAATCACGTTGCGAAGTTCAAACGAACTTCGCATTGACCATTACTGGTCAACGCTGAAAGTCAAACAAAGTTTGACTTTCTGACTCGAAAAGCAGTAAAATAAGGAAAAGAACGAAAGAATACTTACGAAGGGTCCCCGAATGCTAACCTCGATTCAAAAATCTCAGGTATGAAACAATAGTTTCAACTTAGAGTTTCTCAAATCAAAGTTCTAGTGATTTTAGCAATGGGGGTGGATGGGTATTTATAGGAATACCCGAACCGTTAAGATCGTTTCATGGAAAACGTGCCTTAATCCCATCCGTACATGTGTTGGAATGTCATGGTGTTTAGGTGTTTAAATTCCATCCATACATGTGTTGAAATGTCATGGTGTTTAGGTGTTTAAATTCCATCCATACATGTGTTGAAATGTCATGGTGTTTAGGTGTTTAAATTCCATCCATACATGTGTTGCAAAGTCATGGTGTTTAGGTGTTTAAATTCCATCCTTATCCGCTGACTAAGCATTGTTAGAATGTGTGGTTGTGAATTAAACAACGGCTAATACATCGAATCTGGTCCCGAATGCGAAAAACGAACCAAATGACGCGACGAATGGATTTTTCTTATGGCGAACACTAAAATAAAATATTTTAGTGCTTACATAAATTTTTGGATGTCCGGATGTATTCAGAACGTAAGTTATGCGCGAAAATGCAAACTTGTGCACTTTTTGACACTTTTAGTCCCTGAATGACCCAAAAGTTTATTTTAGCACACCGAACCCCTCAAAGCCTATTTCTAAGCTATGTAAAGGATATTTATGGTATGTTTAACTTATGGTCATGTTCCGGAAGGTCTGTTACAGTTCAAATTGGCATACTTTCGTAGTTTGTCAACTTTAGTCCCTGTAAGCGATTTAACTTGATTTCACCACACCAAACCTTCCAAAACTTATATATAAGTTATGTAAAGGTTATTCAAGGTATGTTAAGCCTATTTCACTATTCCGGAGTGTTCGTTGGATTAAACTGGTTATATTTACGCATTAGTGCGCGTATAACCTTCCAGAAAGCGATTTAGAGTTTGAAATCGAACAAGAGTTGATATGTGCAAAAGATACACATATTTTTTACAAATCCCAAGTATGAAATACAATATTTCATTGGTTTGGTATTTGTTTGATGGCCGTGGAGGCACAGGTGTTACAGTCTCCCCTACTTTAGGAAATTTCGTCCCGAAATTTATTTAGAGGAAACTTGCGAGAGTTTAAAACATAAAGTTGAAAAGATCAAACAACTTTGGTTAGGGTTCTGAACTTCTAGTAATCTTTAATAACATCATGATTGCAATGTAAGAGGGATACTTATATACAAGTATATGAAGCGTCATTGGTGCGTCCACCGTACCTCCATTACATCGTTCTCATTTCGTTATTGTTGTCACTATCGGTTCTTACACATAATAAATATTACTGGGTTTCTATGCACTAAATTTCATAATTATGTACGCGTCCATAATTAGACAATTCCTTGCACAGTTCACACAGACTATTTTATAATGTGTAGGGTAAAACCAAATGAACAAACTTGTGATGAGTGTGACTGGACCACCATAGGGTCCTTTCAGCTGTATCATCACATGCCATTCTTAACCAGATCTTGAATCAATCTTTTTTACTAGACCACTAAAGGGTCTCTCATCGAATCATGGAATGGTACTATATAACCCAAGGGTCTTAACTACCAGGTAGAAGCCCATAAGGATTTAAGGTAGTACCTTTTGAATATCCTACTATGAATCCCTCATATGAAAACATGAAAGATTCTATGAGGATTTGAAAAATCGGATCACACAAAAATCATAGAGGAGAACACATAAACACATAATTGCATACTCGTTCAATCGCATAATCGTTCAATTTGACCTATAATTTGTTATCTTTGGACACGGGTATTTAAAGCATACCAGAAACCCAATCCGTGGATTTCCTTTGGCACTTTAAATATTTTCAAGAATCTAACTATGAAGATAGGAAGGTCTTAAAAGGAATTCGGGTTGTCCTAGTTGAGTTGTTTTGTACATTTTAAAGTGTACAAGGAATTCAATCAGGGCTCCGATGTCAACGAAGGTGTTGATTGTGATCGGCTCAGGACATGAATAGATCAAGATGTCATAAATAATAACAATGACGATCTGATCCAAATAAGGCTTGCAGACTCTATTTATTAAGTTCTTGAAGATGGCTGGAGTATTTGTCAACCTAAAAGGCATGACTGTAAACTCGTAATGGCCATACTTCATGCAGAAAACCGTTTTGGGAATATCTTCTTCGAGAATACAAAGTTGATAATACCCAAAACGCAAATCGATCTTGGAAAAGCATGAACGCTATGCAGTTGATCGGAGAAATCGTTGATTTAAGGTAGGGGGATATCGATTCTTGATGGTAAGCTTACTAGGCTTACGTTAATCGATATACATTCGAAAAGATCCATTTTTTTTTCTTTTCACAAGGAGAACAGGAGTTTCTCCAAGGCGAAAAGTTTGGACGGATGAATCCTTTATCAGACAACTCTTGAAGCTGTTTTGATAATTCTTGCATCTCGAACGGTGCAAGACGATAAAATACTTTAGATTTAAAAGAAACCAGTGTTTGAGGTTCTTAGGGAGATCTCAAGTGATCGTAAAAATGACTGAACCACACGAGTAGTTTTGTCTTTGTGTTGACATCACAAGGTTGAATCAAACATTCATACAATTGCGTTAGTTAGAAAATAAAACCACAAATTTTTATTTATATAACAACCGCATTGTTTTTAAATGTTACAAGATACCAACCAGAGGAAAAACAAAATACTAATTGTTCACTCCTTCATCATTGAGTGCCTCATTGATGTTAAACACTCGACCACGTGCTGGATTCACATTGACGTTGACATTCGCATTTGGGTTTGCGTTAGCATTTGCATTCACCAGTCTCGGGCAGTTGTGGCGGAAGTGACCAATCTCTCCGCAGTTGAAACATGAACCCAGTGGAAATCTCGCAGCATTCCCTTGAACCGGAGCTTGAACCTGAGCAGCCTGATTTTGTCCCAAACGACAAATCTTGGCCAAATGCCCAAGTTTACCACACGTCGTGCATTGCCAGCAAGCTTGTTGTACTGCGTGATGACCGTTGCAGCATGCACAATAAGGTGCGGTACCGGCATATGCTTTCTTTGCAGGTGGCTGAGCTGGTTGGTTCCGCGGGTTCTGAGCAGTCTGTGCTGTAACAGCAAAATTTTGGGCACCCTTTCGCTTCTTTGATTTCTTTGACGTCTCACCTTCCTTACCCTTCTTGTTTTGGCCTTTCTTGCTATCCTCCTTGTCAGCTGACTGTTTCTTGCCCTTGTCACCCTTCCTGTGTAACTTGTTCTTCCGAATCTGCGACTCAGTCAATGTCGCTGATAACTCGATCGCCTGACGGAGTGTGGCAGGGTTACTACCAGTAAGGATGTCTTGTACCGAGTCAGGTAGGCCGTCGATGTACCTTTCGATAGCTATGTCAAGTGGGGTAACCATTGTCGGGCAAAGCAGACTCAGCTCCTCAAACCTATCAGTATACGCCCTGTGCTCACCACTATCTTGCTTCAACTCATCAAATTCCTTCTCCAAAGCTCGCTGCTCATGACGAGGACAGAATTCCCTCATCATCAGAGCCCTAAGTTCAGCCCAGGTCTGTGCGAGAGCAACTTCCGCACCTCGGTCTCTCATTACCCCATTCCACCATGTAAGAGCCCTCTTCTGAAACACGCTCGAGGAGAACTCGACCTTGCGATTATCCGGGCACTGCACGTGGCGAAAAGTATTCTCAATGCTTTCGAACCACTGAAGAAGCCCAGTTGCTCCTTCAGAACCACTAAACTTGAGTGGTTTAGCCTGGTTGAAATCCTTGTATTTGCATAGCACATTGTTGTTGTTGTTGGCTTGGTTCCATTGAGCAAAGAGGTTTGGGAATTGAGCAGCCATTTGCTGCGCAATGATTTCTGCCAGCTCGGCAGTCTCTATCTGGCTTTCGCGTCGAGGAGGCATTGTCTAAAAGAGGAAACATGAAAGGAAACGAGAGAGAGAATTAGACGAAAAGAATGAGATGAAACAAATCTGATGAAAGCAAGGATAGTGGTCATTTGTTTGTTACTACAAAGCAACAAACGACCTTGGTGATTAGTCAAAGTAAATAGGTTAAAAATAATGTATCGCGAAGACATGCTCGCCTATAAGTGAACACTCATCCCAAGAATTCCCAGGTAAGCACAACTGGTCTCGCGTCTGATGAGATGTATACGAAGTGCTTGCCTAGACAGAAAACCCAGAATACAGGCATTCACCCTTCCAGTTTGCACGTGTTCACATTATTTAAAACCCAAAACCTTGACGAGATTTTGAAAATTCAAAGGGGTTCAAAACCATATAACAGAGGGTTCAAAACCTTACAATAGAAGGTTCAAAACCTAGAAATTAATCATCCTAGAACAGATGATTAGTTTTCAAAGCGGTTTTGAAATTTATGTTCTTGTTGTGGTCGTCACCTAAGGATAGGTGACGGTATTGTTTTATGACTAAACGCAAGTAAACTCGCGTTAGGGTCCTAAGAAGGTTATAGACTAGGTCAAAGCATTACTAATAACCTAATTCCCTATAACCATTGGCTCTGATACCATCTTTTCTGTCACACCCCGACCGCGTAAAACAACAAATCGCGGCGGAAACATCGGGGCGTGTTGCAACAGAATTAATGTTTCATAACCATGGATATCAAAAGTGTTTCGTTTTATTAAACATAGAGTAATTACATCGTCTGGAAATCTAAATACACTATTTAAACATAGTCTATCATTGTTATTGAGTCACTAAGGCCTTGTCCAGTCCTATGTGAGCATGCATCCTATCAAACGATATCTTGCAATACCTGAAACATATGTGAAAATGAGGTCAGCAAAGAAATGCTGGCGAGATACATAGGTTTTGTGAAAATAAGATTCATGACTTCTGTTTTAAGAAAATGTTTAGTCATGAACCTTGTAATTTGCTTTGTCTTTGTAAATCATTTGAAAAAAAAAAACAAGTAGTTCAGATGATATGTATAAATAAGAAAATAATGCATGATTAAATGAATAACCATGTAAAATGAGTTTGTGTAAGATAAGTTGTTTGTAAATCAATGTCTTGTGAAAAGTATGTTACTTGTATAAAATGTTCTATGTCTCAAACTGAAATGATTCAAATAACGCTACAATATGTAATACCATACAAACACTTATATATAGGAAGTACCAGCGGCGTATCCACCATGCTTGTATCATATTACACCCGCATCGTTACTTAATCATTTACTCAAACCAAACCAACCAATGTAAGAAGTCTATGTTTAAATCAATTGTCAAATGTATTGGATAATATGTCAAAGTGTTCATGTCAAGATGTAAATCATATCAAAATGTCTATGTCAAATATCCATGTCAAATGTCTATGTCAAAATGTCATGTATGGCAAGTGAAATGTCTCAACTAAACCATATGCACAAAAACAAAGTATTGAAGTAAAACTTGGTTTAAATCAAAGTTATGTTTTGTGGGAAAATGCATGATCAAATGTCAATCATGTTAAAATGTTTACCCAATCGTTAACCCATTTTGTAAAATCGTTCTAGTCGTTCTTGTTTTAATTGTGAAACTACTTTATGGTCGATTCTCTAATAACATTCAAACCTTCTTGACGCGTTCCTCGTTCCAACTCGCTCTCGTTCTCGTTCTTAACAAACCCTTACCAAAGGATAAGTTAATAATTACAGATTCAGTCGCTACCCACAACCCCCACACATAACAATGGGTGCAGTAAATAACGGGATTTGTCAGATCCTATGGTACCATAACCTAATACTGGTCGGCTTGATCATTGCTAATGAATGTCATCGGTCATGTAAACTACAACCAACAAGTTCGTTCACTTTATTGAAATTGTTATTAGTTTTTGAAATCATTGTATTCGTTCTTGAAATCATTGTATTCGTTCTTGAAATCATTGTTATTGTTCTTGAAACCACATTGTAATTGTTATTGAAATCATTGATAAAGCATTTAGCACATATGAGTCACCCCAAAACAGTTGAAAACAGTAAAAGAGGGGAATAATGTACTCGCCTGGGAGTGCTTAGGAGTCTTGAACAACTACCAAGTAAGCTAGAGGAGTTCCGGAAATCAAACGGTACCTAATATAGGTAACTACATAATTAACCCGGACCTAAATCGGAAGACTGGGTAGCAGGAGGGTTTGTAAACCAAATGAGTGTAGGAACTCATATGATATGGTTTAACAAAGCCTACATACTAAATGAAACTTAACCTAAGTATTATCGACCCATCGCGACCCATTAAGGTAACTTATGCTACTTTAACGCGTCGTGCGCGTGAAACGCGTTCGGACCGTCTAACTAGCCCTATGACAAGTGTTATATGCCTAAACATGTTACATAATCAGTTATGTGACAAAGGTTTAGGTTACATATGCTTAATTACCAATTATACATGAAAAGGGTATTCTGGTAATTTACCTAAGGCATATGAACCACCTATCATACAACTACTCAAACGATGTGACCATAGGGTATAACCTCGGAAGGTTATTCCCTACCTACTATGGTCACCTAATGTATTTGGTCGGATCCTAATGATCGACCAAACTGGGTCGGGTTCGAGGTATAAGCGATTTATTAGATCGCTTACCCTACGACCCTAGACAACGTGGTAATCAGTAGGCATAGTCCCAAGGGACTATAACCATCGTGATTACAATCACGTTGCGAAGTTCAAACGAACTTCGCATTGACCATTACTGGTCAACGCTGAAAGTCAAACAAAGTTTGACTTTCTGACTCGAAAAGCAGTAAAATAAGGAAAAGAACGAAAGAATACTTACGAAGGGTCCCCGAATGCTAACCTCGATTCAAAAATCTCAGGTATGAAACAATAGTTTCAACTTAGAGTTTCTCAAATCAAAGTTCTAGTGATTTTAGCAATGGGGGTGGATGGGTATTTATAGGAATACCCGAACCGTTAAGATCGTTTCATGGAAAACGTGCCTTAATCCCATCCGTACATGTGTTGGAATGTCATGGTGTTTAGGTGTTTAAATTCCATCCATACATGTGTTGAAATGTCATGGTGTTTAGGTGTTTAAATTCCATCCATACATGTGTTGAAATGTCATGGTGTTTAGGTGTTTAAATTCCATCCATACATGTGTTGAAATGTCATGGTGTTTAGGTGTTTAAATTCCATCCATACATGTGTTGCAAAGTCATGGTGTTTAGGTGTTTAAATTCCATCCTTATCCGCTGACTAAGCATTGTTAGAATGTGTGGTTGTGAATTAAACAACGGCTAATACATCGAATCTGGTCCCGAATGCGAAAAACGAACCAAATGACGCGACGAATGGATTTTTCTTATGGCGAACACTAAAATAAAATATTTTAGTGCTTACATAAATTTTTGGATGTCCGGATGTATTCAGAATGTAAGTTATGCGCGAAAATGCAAACTTGTGCACTTTTTGACACTTTTAGTCCCTGAATGACCCAAAAGTTTATTTTAGCACACCGAACCCCTCAAAGCCTATTTCTAAGCTATGTAAAGCATATTTATGGTATGTTTAACTTATGGTCATGTTCCGGAAGGTCTGTTACAGTTCAAATTGGCATACTTTCGTAGTTTGTCAACTTTAGTCCCTGTAAGCGATTTAACTTGATTTCACCACACCAAACCTTCCAAAACTTATATATAAGTTATTTAAAGGTTATTCAAGGTATGTTAAGCCTATTTCACTATTCCGGAGTGTTCGTTGGATTAAACTGGTTATATTTACGCATTAGTGCGCGTATAACCTTCCAGAAAGCGATTTAGAGTTTGAAATCGAACAAGAGTTGATATGTGCAAAAGATACACATATTTTTTACAAATCCCAAGTATGAAATACAATATTTCATTGGTTTGGTATTTGTTTGATGGCCGTGGAGGCACAGGTGTTACATTAGGATCTTCAAAAGTGCTTGGAAACACCTTGGAAGGGACTTGAATCTTGAAGAAATGCTTGAAAAACGAAAATGGAAGAGAGGAAGAGGGGTGTTCGGTCGTGAGCTTTAGAGAGATAGAGTGGAGTGATTTGAATTCTTGGTTTGTGAGGATTGTGTTGGAAATATCAAGATATGGAAGATATTGTGGGTTTTCAAGAAGGCATGCAACATGCATGGCCAACATGTGTCAAGTTTAAGAGAGATGTGGCACTTTCTCTCTCCCCAATACACGAATACACATACATGTATATGCATATTATACATATATATAATATATGTAGGTTAAAAACAGGTCTTTAGCTAGATACCAGGTATTTTATTTACCATTTTAATCCCGGTTTATGGCGTTTAAATTATTTTTATTATTCTATAAAAATAAACTTGCCAAAATATTACTGAAATAAATATCAGTTGCTGAGAATGGCTGTGTTGTCCGTGTTTCGCAGTGTACGTATTGTGTTACGCAGTAACAAGCGGTATGCGCTTAAACTTGAAAAATAACGTTTTTAAGTGTTTTAATTTATTTTTCAACACAAACATGATTAAAAATAAAATTTTAATCATAACAGAATATTTTTAGGATTTAAATATTATCCGGGTGGTCACCAACGTTCATTTCTCAGTTTTGTCACAAATAGTTCTTAAGTTTGAATACACATGTTTTTGCCATACTGAATCCTTTAAAACTTATTTCTAAGTTATGTAAAGGGTATTAAGGGTATGTTTGGCTCATGTCATTGTTCCGGAGTGTACGTCGCGTTAAACCGTGTACGTTTACGTGACAGTTTACTTATAACTTTCAGAAAGCTCTTGAGAGTTCGAAAACGTACAAGGATTGAAATGTGTAATTGTCATATGTAATTATACAAATACCAGGAATGAAATTCAAGATTTCATTGGACTCGAAATTTTTCGGGATTGTAAAATGTTTGTAAAGGCACAATTGTTACAATAACATGAATTGATTTGTGACGGAAAAATTATGTAATTTTACAACTAATAAAACTTTGTATCAACACAAGGACATGATCAATAATTGAATTTGTAGTGGCAATAACGGCTGAGTTTGGTCAAGATGTGTGTAGTGGAAACAGTTCCTTTGAAAACGGGCAACTTTAGAAACAAAGATGAGTACACGTGTTGGAAAATAGCATGTTCACCCAATATATTTGTAAAGTAAACTGCAATTTGCCTTCCTGTTGTTTGACGACACTTGTGCTTTGCATCCATATCTTCCATTTTTTGCACTTTGCTTCCCTGTGGTTACATTTGTCACAGTATGAGCCCCTCCGTCAGTTTTTGTGCTTTGCATCCATATCTTCCATTTTTTTTGCACTTTGCCTCCCTGTGGTTACATTTGTCACAGTACTAGCCCCTCCGACAGTAGACTTGACTGGTTGTTTGACCATCTAAAAAACGAGTAAATGACTATTATACCTTTTTTCTATTACAATATGTGCCCCTGTAGTTTCATTATATTATAATCACCCACCACCCACCACCATCATTGTCAGAGTCTGCCCTGAGAATTCATGTACCTTGTTCGAGCTCGAAAAAACGCGTCCTTAGGCCTTAACGAAATTGGGTATTGGGGTCATTAAAGGTCTAAAGCTAATGTCAATAGGCTAATAACTAATCTAAACCATAAAAATAGTTTTGTAAGTGGACCTATGTTGGTGTTTGTATGGGTATACCCTATTAATTTATTTATTTTTACATATACATATCGGAGTTTTTTTTAAAAATAACGTGTCCTTCGAAATATCAGGCCCTGACCGGTGGTCTTCCCCGCCCACCTTTAGGGCCGGCCATGATCATCGTCATCACCACCACCCAACCCCACCATTATCTTCAATTCAAGATCGGCTTCATTATTAAAATTGCCTGACAATAATATCCATATATCATTTATGCTAGAGCTCAGAACCAAATGATCCAACCAAATTAAAACAAAACTCCAAGTCTACAACTGTTAGTTGATAGGTAAACTGTAACGTAAATATCATATGGTCGTTCAAGTATCATCAACCATACAAAATTTTAATAAATTGGCATAAGTGAATTAAGAAACTTGGGGTTATTGGATGGTGCTTTAATGTTTTTTCTCTTTACTTCTTGTTATTCCTAAGTTTATAGCATTTCTTAAACAATTATATTACAACCTTCCTGAACAACAACGATAATTTAGTTACATGACCAAACAAAAACCATAAGTAAAATTGGGAAGACAAATGCTAAAGCTATACAAGAGAAGAACAAGGAATGTTTCCAAATGGATATTATTATCAGTCATGTTTTTAGTAGGGGTGGCAAAATCAACCCATACATTCAACTTTGGGTTAAGTTGGGTATTATTTTTGCAGTAAATGGGTTAAGTTGGGTTAACAAGAATTGTTAAATGGGTCAAGATGGGTAACTTTAAAAAAATAACAAAATAACATGTGGGTCAGGATGGGTTTTCTCTTTCTCATCTCCCATGCCCAAATCACCACCATCCTACAACTTCCATTCCACCGCTTCTGCTCCAACCATCGCCGCCAGCCCTGAAGAAACCCTAAACAAGGTTAGTTTATTTTAGTTTGCTTTTAAGTTCTTGATCTTGCCCTAATCAACACCTTGACGAAAAGGGCAAATTCTCCTGTTCATTCACAATTTGATCACTTTTGCAGGTATAATAACCTCAATCTAATTTCTGTTTTCGATTAATCGATCTATTTTATCATCTAATTCGATTGAATCCAAACGAACTTCGTTTAGAATTCGTTAGAATCTTCACCTTTTAGCTTCAAATGTTCTAATCTTCTATTATGTTCCGCTCCCCCCTGTTAAATGAGACTCGGGAACAGAGTGTTAGAGAATTGATTTAGGGTTTGGTTTTGAGATTTTATTTTAAGACTTGCTTAGTGCTCTTTGCTTTGATCATTAACGATTTGTACGGTACTTGTTTGGTACCGGTACCAGATACTAAATGAAGTTTATTGTGACGTACAATCCTCAAAAAGCACTGAACCTTTTTTTAATTTTTGCTTTTTTTTTTGTTTTTTTAATTTTTTTAATTTTTTTAATTTTTTTTTTGTTTTTTAAATTGTTTGATTTTTTTTAATTTTTTTGATTTTTTGATTTTTTTATATTTTCAGCCTATCATGCCAAAATCCATATTAACAAAAACTCATCTTGACATAAACCCATCCTAACCTATTTCTTAATAAACTCATTCTAACCCGAACTCATCCTAACCCATACCCATCCTAACCCATTACCCAAATATGCCCAACCAACCCATTTTGCCACCCCTAGTTTTTAGTGTTGTTTCCAGTGTCGTAAAGTCCTTCAATAAGACTTTTGCACCCATGGTGTCACACCCCAACCGATGGCGGAAAAATCGGGGCGCGACACTGAGCGAAACAGATTGTCCATGAGAAATCCATAACAACTAAAATTACCAGATATTTAACGTTACGTCCCATACCATAACATATCAAATAAAAGCAGTTATTACAGACATTGTTTTCTCAAAGACAAATAAAATGTTACGACAACTTAGATTTTATGAAGTTTGTTTCTAGACTCCCCTAGCTTGATTCCCATAGCAGCTAGCAAGTAAAAGCATCCTAAACACTTGTCACATACCTTAAAATAACAGTCAATACACATAGTGTAAAGGTGAGCATACAAGTTTAATAGTATAATAGTAGCGAAAGCGATTTACGCATAACCAGCATGTAACATGGATAGTTGTGAAGCAGGTAAGTTATCAACAATGAAATATGCACAGACGTGACTGCGAGTTGTAGAATGCGCAACACATATCACAACTGTGACACGTGAAGAAAAGCCCTTAACAACCCCTGAACGCGAAAGGGTTGAGTCCAAACTATAGTACTATCGTTGCTAAGGTGTCAGGAAACAATCACTGTGTAAACATAACATACTAGCATTAATCGAATAACATGTATAACATGCGAGAGCGGTTAGCGTATAAAAGTGTTTGCGTTGTGTGTTGATTGTGATTTGATATAAGTAACGTATGTAACACCCAAAAGTGCTTAAAGCAAAAAAGGGATCGAGTATACTCACAAATCGTGTTTAACGAATAAACCCAGTCTTGGATTGAAGGGAGCGCTGAGAGATTAGCCTGAACACAGTACGACAGTATAAGCGTTGAACAGTGCGTCGAATGGAACGAGTGACGGATAATGATCCGGTCGGATGTCCATCCGGACGGATGACCATTCGGTCGGATGGTCATTCGCTTGGGATGGATGTGTTTGTTTATGATGGAACTTTGAAGTTTTCGTTGTAGCATTTGTGAAAATGAGAAGTATTCCTACAATTCAGGTCATCCGGACGGTTGACCGTTCTGTCGGATGGCGATTCGTGGGAACTGATTCTCTTTGAAGTTTTGTGAAAATGTTTAAGTGTTTTAAACCACAAGTCATCTAGACGAATAGTCATTCGATTGGATGGTGATCCGATCGGACGGCTATCCAACTGACAACCTGACCGTTTGAAAACTTGTAGAGTTTTTTAAGTTTAGAAAGTTGTGGTTCGACCGTGACGGTGTGACCTCGTGCTGAACAACAGAAACCTCACCAGGTCCAACTTATCTGGTCGGACGGGAATCACCCCGTTCGATCCGAACCAGCTATTCATGTCGGTTTCTCATGTTCAACCCGTGAATCGGTTGTCTCTTTGATAGTAATCCATTCTCTGACCGACACTTCACTAGAGGATGAGTAGAAGGCCTGACCAAGCTCAGATTCTATCATTTTTGAGTAAAAGTGAAGGAAGTTTGAAGAAAAGTTTAAAACACTTTGAAAAATGTTTAGATTTAGGTGAAACCAGTGTTTAAACACTGTAGAAATCCTTTAGGTTGGAGTTGTTCTTGGTGGAATGAGGTCACACTTTGGTATTCATGAACACCCATGATGATGTCATCATAGAACAGCCTGAATCAGACGGATTTCCTGGTGAAATGATGAGATTTGTTGGTGGAAAAGTTGGAGAAGTGTGTGTAGATAAAAAAAAGTACAAGATTTGAGATAAGAACTTACAAGAATCGCGAGGAATCGAGAGAAAATCGCCTGAGATTGTGTGGGTCGGAGGAGAGCTGTCACATCAGTGAATAGTTGATGTGATAGGTGGTATTTATAGGTGAGAGGGTGAGAAAGGCGGTGCAAAGAATGGGTTGGAAGGCCTTTCGATCAGATGGTCATCCGATCGGATGGTCATCCGGACGGATGACCATTCGATCGAATGGTCCTTCGATCGAATGGTCCTTCGATCGGATGGCTTGAGCGGGTTGGTTTTCGACTTTTGTTTCGTGCGTTGAGCGTTGCGTTGCGAGTAAGGGATGTAATAGTATTACACATCAGTTACACCATTAACATAAGTACTAAATAACATAAAAGTAAAACTTATTCTTTGAGTCCGTGATGTGATTGCGTTGCGATAGAGTTGTGTTTGCGTTTGCGATTAACATCCCACAATGTATATATAAGCACACACACATAAAACAATATTCGAATCCTGTAATTCGAGCTGCGATGCGATAGCGATGTGATAGCGTTTAGTAGATTAGCGTTTAATTACGTTTATCGCATTGTTACTTCACATATTAACTAATCGTAAAACAAATAGCGTCAAGAGAGTGTCGATTATCGAGTCAAAGTGTGCAAGTAATAATTGAGCAAGGAATGACAGATCCAATTAGCAATCTTTTCTTCCTTTGACTTGTACTTTGACTTTGACTTCGGAAAGTCAGGTTGTTACACATGGTCTAGTGACAAGTAATTGAGGTGGTGATGATGATGTTGGTGGTGGGCGGTGGGTGAAGTAAGGAGTAAAGTTGGGGAGGCATAGTGTTAGGTGGATAGGTATAGGGAGGTCTTTATGAGTGGTGGAGAAGATGGGATGCGAAATTACAATGATGCCCCTTAAACAAACTGCCCAGTAACGGTTCACTACAGGTAGGGAGGCATAGTGTGATGACTTGCAACCATGGGGAGGCAAAGTGCAAAAAATGGAAGATAGGGAGACAAAGTGAAAGCACTACCAAACCACAGAGAAGCAAATTGCAGTTTACTCATATTTATATTTATGGAGGCTAATAGTAATAGTGGGTAATGATAGAGACCCGCTGAGGCTTATCATATCCATGTTGAAATACTACTAAAATTAATTAAGACAAGTATGACCTATTATAATTACTTATTACAAATCTAGTCACTTGTGGTCAGTCATGGATGATAACGTATGTAATTCATAAAATAGTTAATTACCGAAATGGTCAATAATGTGGTTTGCCAAAGTCACACATTTGGATACTAGATTTTAAAAGTTGCATGTTGGACTTTTGTAGTTTCGATTTTGTAACAAGTTTGGGGTCTAATGCTAACTTCCGTTAAAATTTCTATAAAATTTGTGTAAAATGACTAAATACTCTTCTATAACCAAACAGACCGTTTATGTAATAACTCTACTTTTACTACAGGATGATTTTTGTAAATATTTCAAAATAATATAAATTCACAGATGCCATACAGACCCAATCTACTAATTCGTTCCTCATGGTCATCTTTATCGTTATACCCCTAAAAAATATGTGACACCACCATAAAAATTTGAAAAAACTAAACCAATACTTCCACTAGAATTAAACCCATAAATTCATCTTTATTATCTCTCATCAATTCTTCTTTAAGTGGGTTACCTCATCTCCTTGATGTTATCTTTGTAAGTCCTATATGTAACCATAATCCATCCATGCCTCTTTGTTTCATACTCTTAGAATGGGAAATTGACGGATGAATAGATTTGTGACAGTTAAAAGAGGCAAATGGAATGCTTGGTAAGTGTCATATTGATGGTATTCCAAAAGTAGGTTTTACAAGGGGGTATTGATATATGTAGACATTTATGGAAGGGAAAATCTTCATTTTAGTAATTGACCGGCCAAAACATCCAAAATAGCCAATTGTAGCAGCTTAACAAGTCTTTTCAATCTCGTGTAATGGCTTACAAAATTCTTTCAAGTCAACCAACCCATGATTGCCATGTGACCAACAGCCGGCATTCGGTTGAAAGTTCTTAGCCGAGTACTTTCAACACTGTCACACCCCCAAAATCCACATGCGGAGTATCACCGCTTGGAGGCGTGACTGACCAGGATCCAGCCACCAATCATATTGAACTATGCAATAAAGTAAATAAAACCAAACCCAATATAATTGGTGTTTAAAAGAAAACCAAACATGTTTAAGCAATCAGCGGAAGCATAGTAATGTTTAAGTAACCAAAACATAATCTAAAGTTCAAATGTCAAGTACGGGACATAACAGTCCATATCCCACAACGACCTCCTCCTCGTGCAAGCTCCAAAAGCATCTAACGACCTGCAAGGCATGTAACAACGAGTCAACAACAAAGTTGAGCGAGTTCACAGTTGGTTGTTTAGTTGTACCAGTTTGTTTTGAAAACTACAAGTTGTTTCGTAAACCACGAATTAACCAGTTCCTTTATTTCCCAAACCGTATCCATAGTCAGTGGGGGCTTCCCCATGTGAACCACTAGACCGTTACCATATCGACAACTGACGAACAATTGTTGTGCCCTACGTCAATGTCTATCATCATTGACAGTTTGCCCAGATCCATTAGTACACGCCCGTCCGAACGGCACGGTGTGAGGCTTGTTAACCCTAATAGCGCTATTAACTAATGACCCGCTCGCCATTGGCCCGACGATTAAGTCGATATAAAAATGAGGGACTTCATGATAGAGTTTTGTCTAGTAAGTTAAGGTTGTTGTCCTACCCAAGGAGGACGAACGTACGTATTCTACCCAAGGAGAAAACGCAGGATTAAGATTGGCATCCTACCCATGGAGGATGGCCATACATATCCTACCCAAGGAGGATATGTAGGTTCCATTTTAATTCTTTCACCCATTCCCAACCACCGGGAATCCCATGCCTTAGAAAGTGTGTGAACTCACCTCGGTTTGCTCGGTATGCTAAAATTACTTGCACAAACAATTTAGTCAAAGCCTATAGTATGCATGTACACACAATCAGTTGACATTCACGAAGTTCACGCATAGATACAATCATAGGACATAGCAGCTGTACAAGTCCATGCAATTCATACATCACATAATTGTTTCATGGCAACACATAACTAACCTAGTTATCCCTTAACAGACTTAACTGAGTTTACTGTGCAGTTTACCTACCAGACGAAACTCCCTGTTCTGTCATGACTCTCATTTGATGAAACCCTAAGGTTTCGGCGTATACCCCTTGGCGAACCCCCCCCCCCCCAGGTTTCGTCGTGGATTATGCTGACGAAACCCCCAGGTTTTCGTCGACTTCAATGTTTCGTCAAAAGCATAAGTTACGTCGCATTACCAATTACTCACAAAGAAACCCTAATCACTAAACAGCAGTTACATAATCCATCATCAAGCAATTCGCATACCAAGCATAATCATCTATGGCAGTTTCAATAGCATGAGTTTCCAGTAATTAACTATCATCAACATAACCCTAATGTTCCTATAATTGCAATCATTAGCACGGCTCATACAACCCTAGGCATCATTTAAACATTCAAGATGCACCACATCAAATCGAACATGGACAGCAGACACACCCGTATACCTTTACAAACATCAGTTTAAGTTTCATAGATTAACAATAGGACATCATCCCAAATCAACAATATGCATAGCAACATACATGATCATCAGTCAATTAATAAAGTGATCTCAATCAGCCAATCATAACATCATGCAAATCAAGCGTATCAACAATTAAGCTAAACCCTAGCAACAATTCTAATCATAAAGAGGGTACACTAACCTCACGATCGGATGGTTGAATCACCAAGAATAGGTTTAGCAAGAGAGAAGAGGTTGCAAAGAAGGGAACTGCTGTCGAAGGTTAGGGTTTTCTAAAAGAAAAGGTTCCGAAACCCTTGTGCACGCATTTAAAATAGAAACAGACAACTAGGCCTCAACTGGGCCGATGGCCCATACGGCGAAACTTACCTCCGACGAAACTCTAAGGTTTCGTCGTGTGAGGTTGATGACGAAACATCATGTTTCGTCGAGCATAGGGTAGTGACGAAACTCCAGGTTTCGTCGAGCTTACAAGAGGTGAAACAATTTAAGGTTTTTAACCTTTAAACAGATTACAAGTTTAACTCACTAAGAACATAAACACATTAACACATTGATCACATACTAGCATGTATAAGTTAGAATGAAACAAATATTGTATAGAGGAAAGACCTTGAAAACTCGGGTTGTCACACTATCCCCAACTTGAAAGAAATTTCATCCCGAAATTTAGCACGTGGTTACTGAGGAAGCTAGTTGTGTTGCGTGGTTTCCTGGTTTTCCTGGGGTGTCACATCATTCCCCCGTTGGTTTGGAATTTTGTCCCGAAATTCTGTAGTAGCTTCAGCCTCAGTAGTGGTTGTACTTTTCTCGAACAATTGGGGATACTTGAGTTTCATTCGGTCTTCTCGTTCCCAGATATACTCTGGGCCGCGACGGGAGTTCCAACGAACTCGAACCAGAGGTATTCTGGTGCGCTTGAGAATCTTAACGTCTTGGTCTGTAATCTCTACAAGTTCTTCGATGAATCGCAACTGGTTGTCTATAGTGAGCTCCTTAAAAGGAACTATGAGGGTCTCATCTGACAGACACTTCTTTATATTTGACACGTGGAAAACGTTGTGAACTCCACTGAGTTCTTCAGGTAGGTTCAACTTGAAAGCGACTTTGCTAATTCGCTCAGTGATTTTGAACGGACCGACGTAACGCGGATTGAGTTTGCCTCGTTTGCCAAAACGAACCACATCTTTCCAAGGTGAGACTTTGAGTAGCACTCGATCCCCAACCTGGAACTCGAGTGGTTTCCTGCGCTTATCAGCGTAGCTTTTCTGACGGTCACGTGCTGCCGCCATTCGTTGTCGTATCTGAGCAATCTTCTCAGTCGTGTCTACCACAAGTTCTGGGCCTGTGATTTGGCTGTCACCCACTTCTACCCAACAAAGAGGTGATCGGCATTTATGTCCGTACAATGCCTCAAACAGAGCGGCCTGGATACTGGTGTGGTAGCTGTTATTATACGAAAACTCCACCAAAGGGAGGTGCTTTTCCCAACCATTGCCAAAATCGATTACACATGCTCGAAGCATGTCTTCAAGGGTTTGGATGGTGCGTTCAGACTGCCCATCCGTTTGCGTGTGATATGCTGTGCTCATGTCTAATCGAGAGCCAAAAGACCTGTGCATTGCCTGCCACAGTTCAGAAGTAAAACGCGCATCACGATCGGAAATAATAGAAGTTGGCACTCCGTGCCTCGAAACAACTTCCTTAAGATAAACGTCTGCTAGAGTGGAGAACTTATCCGTTTCCTTTATAGCTAAGAAGTGTGCAGACTTTGTGAGTCGATCCACGATCACCCAAATAGTATCATTCCCGCGTTGAGATCTAGGCAGGCCAGTAACGAAATCCATGGAAATTTGCTCCCATTTCCATGTCGGGATCACTGGTTGTTGGAGTAGGCCTGATGGTTTCTGATATTCCATCTTGACTCTCGCACAAGTCAAGCATTTACTGACAAAAGTTGCTATGTTGGATTTCATGCAAGGCCACCAATATGTAGTTTTTAAGTCGTGGTACATCTTATCCGAACCAGGATGTACTGAGTAACGAGACTTATGTGCTTCATCCATCACAAGCTCGCGTAAGTTTCCTTAAAGTGGGACCCAAATACGCCCTGCTACGTAATAGGCACCGTCTTCCTTTTGTTCTAACCGTTTTCTTGATCCTCGTAGGGACTCCGCCCTGATGTTCTCTGCTTTCAATGCTTCAACCTGAGAATCTCGTATCTGATTAGGGAGACTAGATTGGATGGTAAGTTGTAACGCTCACATGCGTTTTGGTGCAGTATCCTTTCGACTGAGGGCATCGGCCACAACATTGGCTTTGCCCGGATGGTACTTGATCGTGCATTCGTAATCATTCAAGAGTTCGACCCATCGACGTTGTCTCATGTTTAACTCCTTTTGCTTGAAGATATGCTCGAGACTCCTGTAATCGGTGTAAATTGTGCACTTGGTACCGTACAGGTAATGTCTCCATATCTTAAGAGCAAAAACCACTGCTCCCAACTCCAAGTCGTGTGTAGTGTAGTTCTTCTCGTGAACCTTAAATTGCCGCGATGCATAAGCTATGACCTTGTCACGTTGCATCAACACGTAACCGAGTCCCTGAATAGACGCGTCGCAATAAACCACAAAATCGTCTGTGCCCTCAGGCAATGAGAGGATAGGTGCACTACATAGTCTATCTTTCAAGTGCTGAAATGCAGATTCCTGTGCATCACCCCAACGATAGGTGACACCATTTTGAGTTAGCGAAGTGAGAGGTTGCGCGATCTTGGAGAAATCCTTAATGAACCTTCTGTAATAGCCCGCCAAACCCAAGAATTGGCGGATTTCTGTTGGCGTACGGGGTGCAGGCCAGTTCTTGATCGAGTCTACTTTGGATGGATCAACATGAATCCCATCCTTGTTTACCACATGGCCTAGGAAATGGACTTCACGAACCCAGAAGTCACATTTCAAAAACTTAGCATACAGCTGCTCTGTTCGAAGGAGTTCCAAAATAATTCTAAGGTGATGCTCGTGATCCTCCTGACTCTTCGAATAGATCAGGATGTCGTCGATGAAAACTATGACAAACTTATCCAAGTAGGGCTTCTAAACTCTGTTCATAAGATCCATGAAGACCGTGGGTGCATTAGTCAATCCAAATGGCATAACCAGAAACTCGTAATGCCCATACCGAGTCCTGAATGTTGTCTTAGAGATATCCTCATCTCGGACTCTCAGTTGATGGTAACATGACCTCAGGTCAATCTTGGAGTGGAAACTCGACCCTTGTAACTGGTCGAATAAGTCATCAATGCGTGGAAGAGGATAGCGATTCTTCACAGTCAGCTTGTTGAGTTCGCGGTAGTCAATTCACAAATAATACTGGAGCTCCCCAAGGCGAAGAGCTAAGATGTATAAAACCCTTTTCCAAGAGTTCTTGCAAGTGCGTGGACAGTTCTTCAAGTTCTGATGTAGCTAGACGATAGGGTGCACGAGCTATTGGGGCTGCTCCAGGAGCTAGCTCGATTTGAAATTTGAGCTGGCGATGAGGCGGCAGACCAGGTAATTCCTCAAGGAACACTTGAGGAAAGTCACGTACGACTGAGATATCTTCTATCTTCTTCTCTTTCTTTGAGGTGTCAGTGATGAGGATTAAAATAACAGTGTGGCCCTTTCGCAAACACTTCTGGGCCTTGAGGGAAGAGATGATGCCCACAACAGCACCACTCTTATCACCATGTATCACGAGAGGTTCTTCACCAGGACGAGGAATACGGACGATTTTCTCCTTGCAAATAATCTCCGCTTGATGTCGAGATAGCCAATCCATCCCAATAACAACATCGAAACTACCAAGTACGATAGGAATAAGGTCGATAGAGAAGGTCTGACCAGCTAAGACGAGATTACAGCCCTTAACTATGTGTGTGGCCTCGAGACTTTTACCGTTTGCTAGCTCTACCGTGTGTTTGGTGTTCAAATGTGTTGGAGTGCGCTTAAGCATTTGACTAACTTTTAAAGACACATAACTAGTATCGGCACCCAAATCAAATAAAACAGTAACAAAGAAATCATCCAGAAGAAACTTACCCATCACCACGTTGGGATCGTTCCTCGCGTCACCCTGACCAAGCACGAAAGTACGTCCCCTGGCACCATTGACATCATTGTTACCCCCGTTATTGTTCCTGTTCCCCTTATTATTGTTGTTGTTCTGATTCTAGTTCAAATGGGGGCAGTTCCTCTTGATGTGACCTTCAGCACCACACTGATAGCATCCCCTATTACCCTGCTATTGCTGTGGCTGATTCTGTGGAGCTGGTGGCTGTTGTTGATGATTCTGATTTGCAGGTCGTGCACCCCCGCAATCCTTTACTTCATGACCAAACTTGCTACACCTCAGACAGCGACCCTTATTGCACTGCCCACTATGATGCTTGTTACATCGGTTACACTTGGGGTGGTTTCCCCTGTATCCACCCTGCCCCTGACTACCAGAAGATTGCTGACCAGGACTCTGGTAGTCATCAGTCTTTCGCTGCTGAGACTGAGACTGAGCTGATGTCGAACCCTTGCTTGAGACTCCATCCCATTTGCGCTTGTTGTCGCCGGGGGCATCAGAAGTAGTAGTAGTAGTAGTACCAATACGCTTGGGCAGCCTGTTCTGCTCGACTGCCTGATCAGTGAGACGATGAGCCAAACGAATAACTTGCTGAATAGTGGCGAGGTTTGCTGCAGTCACATGACTCTGGATCTCTGGCACTAAACCCTTAAGATACAGCTCGATACGCTTGATAGGAGGATCCACCATAGTGGGACACAAGATAGCCAGCTCGTTCGATCTTTTCGTGTACGCTTCAATTTCCGACCCCGTCATCTTTAAGTTGAAGAATTCTACCTCCAGCTTGTGGATGTCATCACGATTACAGTACTCTTTGTTGGTGCACTAATGTCTGTTAACTTCGTCTTTATCAACTCTTATGTCTAGATAGGATAAACTAGCACACAACAGGATCAGAATTAGGGTTTGTTTGTGTAAAAGTAGGTAATTTCGTTTGAAGGTGACAGTGACCAGTTCAAACGAAATTAACCAAGTTAATTCCGTTTGAAATGGTCCATGCCACTTTCAAACGGAATCACCTACTCTATATATAGGGATATTGTTGTGTCATTTGAAACGGAATTAGGTCATTGTATCTGAGCCAAGGTGCTGCCGAATTGTTATTAGAATTGTAAAAAGCTCAGAATTGATCAATAAGAAGATAATTAGAGGAAAACAAGTTGTGTCACGTCAAATTCACTGATTCCGCCTTTGTTTTTAATGTTGAACTCTTCATATTGACTCGTTAGGGTCACACGACGATCCAACAAGTGGTGTCAGAGCTCAGGACGAGGAGTTCATACCAATTCAGCTTGATTTCATCGGATTCTCACACTTCTACTCCGTCTTTTCGGATTTGAACAAGATTTAACAGTTGAAATGGCTTAAAACTCACACATATCAAGCGAAACCTAGTTTTAACTAATCCGTGAAAGATTTGGACCTTAATTCAAACTAATTTTGATAAAAACTTGTAATTCCGCTTGATCAACTGATCGAAAATGCTGACATAATCATAATTCCGCTTGAACTTACACGTGTGATTTCAAACGAAATTAACTATTCTGGTTAATTTCGCTTGAAAGTGATTGTCTGATTCCGCTTGAAATCAGATTCCATTTGAAAGTTCAAACGAAATTAGTGATTTCGCTTCAAAACTGATTCTATTTGAAATTACCACTGATTTCAAACGAAATTAGCTAATTCCGCTTCAAACCTGATTCTGTTTGAGAAGCTAATTCCGTTTCAAACCTTGATTTCGTTTGAGTTGGGATTCCGCTTGAAAGCTGATTTCGCTTGAAGTAATCCCGTTTGAAGCTGTTGTTTTTAAAATCCAAAATTTTTCTAAGTGTTTGTTGATTGTTTCAGATACGTAAAGATGGATGAGTTCATGAATCCGTTCTGTGAAGTTTTTGCTTTTGCTGGAAACGATGGAGATGATATTTCAAACGACACGTCAAACAACACAAATGAGAAAGCTCCGAGTGCGAGGAAGACTCTTTCGGATGCATTAAGTGTTGAGAGTGCTTATGGGACGTACAACAAACCTCCCAAGTTGATGGCGATAGAAGATTACAATAAATGGGTGAAAAAGTTTGAAGAATGGCTCAAAGCATTTGCATATCCAAGTTGGAAGATGTTGAAGAATGGTTTTGTTATGGGAAGATCAGATTTTGAGAATTTGACAGAAAATGACGAAATAGACAGATATGTTGCTGAACCGAAGTGCATTGCCTTAATTCATCAGTCTGTGAGAGACGACATCATAGCATTGATTGAGTACACAAATTCAACAGATCTTTGGGAGAAATTAAGAGTTAAATGTGTGGGTAGTGCAGAAATAGTAAAAAATAAAAAGAAATTGTTAAGAAAAGAGTTGATCTTTTTGGCTGTTTGAAAATGAGTCTGTTTCTAAGATGATTGAAAGATTCGGACATCTGAAAATGGAGTTGGCGAGATATGGAATCATTTATTCTCGAGAAGAACTTGTTGATACGCTGTTTGACTCATTGCCGGATGACAATGACTGGCAATACTTTGCATTGATGCTGAAGAATACTATCGAGTCGAAGAAACTGACGGTTGATTTGTTGATTGAAAGACTAGAAAGCCATGAGCTGGAGATCAAGAAATCTTTCAAAGTCAATCATTCTTCATATCAACAGAATGTTGGTTTATATTACAGAGGAGATGGAATTCCAAAGAATGTGTCTCCTAAAACAGCTTTCTCAGCTGAAGGTTCTTACAAGACAAATCAAGAGAGTCCGAGCAGTGGTTTTCATAGTGGTTCATCATCAACAACTCCAAGCCAATCTGTTCTGAAGAATTTATTCCAGTGTAATATTGTTGTAGATCTGAAGAATGCACAAAACTTCAGTGAGGAATCAGCAAAACAACAAATGGTGTTCTTAGCGTCTGTTCTAGAGTCGTACGAGAGCCTGGTTGCGGGTAAGATTGGAAACACAAATCTCACCAAGGAGGATTATGACCAGATCGACCCAGAAGATATGGAGTTGATTGACATCAGGTGGTGTATGGCTAGTGCGGTCAGACGAGCCCAAAGGTTCATGGAGATTACAGGCAGACATTCAATTGGCGGACCTTCCACCAAACTAGGGTTCGATAAATCAAAGGTCACGTGCTTCAGATGCAAACAAAAGGGACATTTTAAACGCGAATGTCGAAACGCACCTGGTGATGATACTGCAAATCCGTTCAAAGAGGATTATTACAAGAGAGCTATCTACCATCAAAACAAATCTGAACCTCCCAGAATGAAGCAGCTTGAAGATACCCCCAAAGAAAAATCAAGAGCTCTTGCTGTCATTCATGATGATGAGGGATACGATTGGAGCAATGTGTTACCAGAGGAGGATGCAGTAGGCTATGCGTTTATCGTAAAACCTGTGCCTTTCAGAGATAGCAGAAATGAAAAAGAGAAATACATCAACATGAAGGCGAAAGCTGTAGACATGATGGTTAGAATGTCTCGTATATACAGTGAACCAAAGAGAGTAAAAAGATGGGATGCTGATAGAGAATGTTACCTAGATCCCGATGGTAACATAGTTGTTGATTCAAAGACCATTGATCTTGAAACTGTTATCAAACAAGTGACTGAAGAAGAAGAATCCTTACAGAGAGAGTGGTGTAGTTATCTATATTAGGTGTCGTTTGAATTCCGTGATCCTCTAGCTTTACTTGGTGGTTATCCTAGGACTTCTAAGCAATCTCAAGTGAGTACATAGACCTCTCTTTTACTGTTTTCAAACTGTTTTGGGGTGAAACATATGTGCCTACTTGTTACTTTTGTGCTTTCCATGTTTTCATATCATATACTTGTTATGTTCATTAGTACACTATTAGTACATGATTTCATTTTGTGTTGCTATGTATGTTTACTTAGCATATTTAGCACATTGTTTTACATTACATCTTCTTTTGCTATGTATGTTTACTTGACATGATAGTACATTGTTTTACATTAGATTTTCTTTTGCTATGTATGTTGACTGAGCATGCTAGCATATTGTTTTACATGACTTTTCTGCTTTGTATGTTAACTTAGCATACTTAGTACATTGTTTTACATTGCATCTCTGTTGCATATGTTCTCGTAACATATGGACACATTGTTTTATATCTCTACCTTGTATGTTCACTTAACATACTAGGTACATTACTTTCATAAACATGCTTATATTTGGTATATCATTTGGTTTGTTTAACGGGACTAAATTACATTCATTAACACCGATCATGCCGCTCGGTAGTAGGTAATGGTACCATAGGACTTGACAAATCCCGTTCCTAAAATCCTAGGTTTGTTTGGATGGATGGAATGACCGAATCCGAAAACATTTCTTTTGATAACCTTTACTTAGGGTTATCCGTCTGTCTCAAGGCTTGAATGTAGGGGTTTAACATTAGCGCATAAATGGTTGTATCAGTAAAGCATGCATTATTCTACAAAGCATAACTTTTGATTTATTCAAATACTTTGTTTTGTACATTTTTACTTGTGGTTTAAGTAGTCTCATTTTACTTACCATACATAACTTTTGTTTACACATTACATGATTTACATTTGATGGTTTTCACATAAACATTTGACATTTGACTATACATAAACATTTTTACTTTGATGGTTTATACATAAACATTTGACATTTGACTATACATAGACATTTTTACTTTGATGGTTTTTACATAAACATTTGACTATACATAAACATTTTTTCATTGATGGTTTGTTTTGGTAAGTGATTTAAGTAACGAGACGTGTGTAGTATGATACAAGCATGGTGGATACGCCGTTGGTACTTCCTATATATAAGTGCTTGTATTATATTACATGTCGTAGCATTATTTAAAACATTTCAATATTTGACATATTACATTTTACACAAATGACATATTTTCACTAAACAGTTGTTTTACAAAACAACTCATTTTATACAAACTCATTTTACTTGGTTATTCATTTAACCTTACATTACTCTTTTACATATCATCTACTTTATCATCGATTTTCAAATGATTTATAAAACAAAACATTTTACAAGGATCATGACTGACTTTTGTTAAACAACTTTTTCTAAACTTATAAGTCATGAATCCTATTTTCACAAAACCTATGTATCTCACAGGCATTTTTATGCTGACGTACCTATTTTCACATGTGTTTCAGGAAATGATGCATAGGATTTATCAAGACACACTTATGCGGACTTGGGCCTTAGTGACAATAAAAGATGCAAGACTAGTTAATTATGTTATGTTTCTTTGTTGTTAGGACATTGTAACTCTTTTAATTAATAAAACAAAATTTCAATTTTCCATGTGTTATGAAACAATGATTCTGTTACAACACTCCCCGACGATTCCGCCACGTTTTGTTGTTTTACGTGGTCGGGGTGTGACACATAACATACTGTTAGTTTTCTTCATATACATACTTACATTCGCTTCTACCTTTAGATCTTGGTCCTCCAATTATATCCCCCCCCCCCCCCCGGGATGTAAAATATATCTCTTCTCACTATCCCTATAGTGTGTGAGACAAATGTATGCATTTCGATTCGGGAATGTACGGGTTCCTTTTCACAAGAGCACACGGGTTTGAGTTCAAGTATTTACCTCCTCATACTTGATTTCCCTCAAACCAGGGCTCTGATACCAACTTGTAACACCCTCAACACGTTTTAACCGAAATCATCGCAGTGGAAATATGAGTCATAAAATTTCTTTTCTTGACAATCATACAACTTATTAATAAACCATTCAAATCGACTTGATTTAAATCTTTTACATTATTCATACCTAATCAAGAAAATTACATTACAAATGGTTTCCAACATGTGATCACATCCCCGTACAATCCTTGATCTTAACTCGACCCTCGATCACTAGTCCGTCATGAATATCCGACTAACCTGCGGTCACCCGACACATTAATAATTAGTGACATCATATTCATTAGTATAAAGACATAAAATATACATAACCACTTAGCAATCTATCATTTTATACAACTCTGATATAATATTCTTTTGAGTTCATTCTTTACACCAAGCATCCAATCTTTGTAAGCCCAATACTTACGTATCTGCATTCCTGTTCCATTCTCAAGGCACACCATTAGTAACGTGACTATTCAAACATGTTAGAGCTATATATAAGCATATATAAAAGATTCTTTCTTTCATGCACAACAAATCCTACTTCATGGATAAGTACTTACACACGTATGTTCATACACATTTCATACTGTAACAACTCTCATTTAAAATTTCTAATTCTTATTTTATGTTGTCTAATAGGAAACCCTAATTGAGACCCCCAAGTAATATTGCATGGCCCCTAAAATTTTCAAAACAATCAGAACTACGATCAGGGCCCCTAAAACTCAGGGGGGGGGGGGGTATTCCGCATTGACGATTATCTAAACAGTTTGTTAGCGAAATCGAAATTTAACAAACCGTCAACTCACCCAAGCTAGTTAGACACGAGGCAACCCTATGCTAGAGGGGGTGCCCTCGCGCCACGCGACGGAGCCGGTTTTTCAGTATAAATAGTGGGGTTTGGAAATTGCATTTTGGTGTTGGTTCAACGAAAAAACTCGTTTCGTACATTAAGATATTGTCTGTTTACTTCAAAACACACAGAAACACGAAATTCTGCCGCGATAACAGGGTAATAACTCGATCACTGTTACGATTTAATGTCCGATCAATAAAAACCAATCCGATGGATGTTTAAGTGCTGCCTTAACTCGGGCTATACTTTGTCATTCGTCGTGAATCCGATGGATGTTTAAGTACTGCACTTTGTCATTCGTCGTGAGGGTTTTGATCTCGTGAGTTGTCATAAAAGTTGGATTAAAGTTACTGACCTAGTTTTCGTGTGCATTGTTATTTGAATTAGGTTAATAGGCTTATCAGTAGGCTAAACTCTGCCCGACTAAATCTGCAATGTGAGTCATTCTCTTTTTATCAACATTGTTTTACAATACTCCAATTTGTTTTCAAAGGTTATAATTACAGGGATTAAGTCATGGTTATCTTAAATCACTGGCAAGTGGGGTATTGTACACATTACTAATCTCTCACGGTTAGGTTCATTAACCTAACAGTGATAATCATCACTACTTGGGTGAAAGGACCCAATAGTGGTATGACCATCGTCACCAGGGTGTGACACGGCGCCAGATAAAAATAAGATAGTAGCCATTGTAATCGCTCTTATGCTGTAATTTATAACTATGTGTCATTTTATGTAAACTGAATGACTCGCCAGTATTTCCCCGCTGACAAAAATATTTTTAAAACATGTTTCAGGCGACCTGCTGTGAATCAAGGAAAAGTGCTACGGAGCACTAACAAGCTTGAAGAGGTGGCTCAATAAAATGAATAAACATGTTTTATAAAACAGGGAATTTCCTCGTGAAATTCCTCTATTGTAAATTACGGGGTTTGTCCCAAATTATGAAACAAAATAAATTGGGCATTTTCAAGGTTTAAAAAGATCCAGTTAAAATTTCTGCTGCCAACATATTAATTACCATGGGTTTTCTGTCCCGCGGCTCCTGGACCGGGTAAAACCGGGAACGGGGTCGTGACAGAAAAAGGTGGTATCAGAGCCACTGATTTAAGCCAATTAAGTGTTCAGAAATACTTAATTTTTCTGATTGCCATTCTATGATTAGGTGAAAATTCAAGTTACAAAATTTTAACCTAGAATTTTGTGTGTTTCTTCATATCTGCTAAACAGCATGAATGAGTTGTCTGAAGCTCTTTAGAATCTCAATCTCCATTCTGTTAATGTGGAAGTTTCTAGAGACTTTTCCGGTTATTTGACCGACGTTGATGAACCTATGGAATTTCAAGCCCAACCTCCGGAGAAACCCAAACCGAAAAAGAAAAGAAGATCCGTGGGCTGGAGGCGTGTGCGTAGGAAGAAACCAGCGACACGGAAAGTTATAAAGACTGAGAATCCAAATGATAAAGGCAAAGGAAAGGAAATAGGGGAAAGTTCGGGGCAAGCCCAGGAAATGCCATCTTGGGAGGAGCTGGATCGTAAACTGGCACTTAGTGACCTCATCGGACCTGCAGATGAAAACCTCTTTAATTACCCAGCGGAAGCACAACTTCCAGTTGATCTAGAACCTGATATCCCAGATCCTATTATCCACACCCAACTGTTACCAGGAGAGCTAGAAGAGTGGTGGACAACCGACTGGCAATTTCAGAATCTTTTGAATAACCCTAATACCTTTTTCCCTCAGCCTGCACCAAACCCACCTATGAGCGCAGAAAACTTGGCTGGACTCCGTCGTTATGGCGAGGAGCTGATTGATGCAGGAAACCGAATTAGGGATGTGGGAGAAAGAATCTCATGGAAATACGACGAGAGGGAACGTTGTTTCTGAAATGCCAGCTGACCGTGGTTGTGTGGTTGTGGGAGCATGTGTTTAATAATAAAATAATAATAAAAATATAATCATATAACATAACTAAAAATAAAAATTTTGTAAGATAACCAGTGTGTACGGACGCATACTAATATATATATAAAAATATCAACGTCGCAAGGTCGACAATTTTGGCTAAATGTGTTGATGTGATTATGTGCGAATTGTTTTATTATGCTTGGTTATTAATTAATTTGGTGCTAATCACTTATATATTAATTATCAGATGGAACACGCTGGTAATGAACCAGTTAACGAGGTTAATCAATCCGAGTAAAACAATGAGGACCATTTTCTGAATAGACAAGATATAGAAAACATTGTTGCTCAAGGAATAGCCAATGCTATCCCAACAATCCTTGCTGCTGCCTGAAATCCAGTTAAACCTCAACCGATTATTCCTAGCAAACGTACTCACGGCGATAATTTCAATAATAGTGTAAATGGAGGCGGCAACATTAATAATAATGATAATAATGGGATGCAAGCCCCATTCCTTAAAGAATGAAAGCTGCAACGCCTGGTTGCACTTACAAGGAATTTCTTGCATGTAAACTTGTCGAATTCGCAGGCAATGAAGGGGCGACTGCTGCACTGCGTTGGTTGGAGAAAACCGAGGCAGTAATTAAAATCAGTAAATGTGCCGAGGAAGACAAGGTCATGTACGCGTCGCATCTTTTTAAAGAAGGGGCGCTAGAATGGTAGAATACGGTACTACAAGCCAAAGTAAGCGATGTGGCCTATGCCATGAATTGGGAAGAATTTAAAAGTCTGGTGGAAAGAAAATTCTATCCCGAATATGAAAAGGAACAAATGGCGAATAAGTTCCTGAACCACCGGATGGTAGATGTAGACTGTTGAGGGTATACTTCGCCATTCTTCGAGTATGCTAGAGATGTACCAACCCTGGCTTCGCCAGAACCAGTACTTATTTCCCGTTATATTTGGGGTTTGATTGGTGAAATCCGTGATATCGTTAAAGCTGCGAGATCTCGCACAATTGACGATGCAGTAGAATTAGCCAACACTTTGACGGACGGACTGGTATGTACGCGAGAAGAAAATAGAAAGAAGGAAGTGGCCCACAAGATTACCCAAGGATTCCGTGTGGGTAATAATAGTAATTTCAAGAAAAAGGGCACCAGGCAATCTTCCACTGTTCCATTTTGCAATACCTGTAAAAGAAAGCATTTTGGAAGATGCAAAGGGTATTGCAATTTCTGCAAAATTCCAGGGCATCAAGAAGAAGACTGCGGGAGAAAGAAATCCACAATCTGCTTCAACTGTGGAGAAGCTGGACATTTTAGACCAGACTGCCCGAAATTGGTCAAACCAGCTGACAACAAAGCCAAACCTGCAGAAGGAACTACCAAGAAGAACGCAAGAGCCTTCCAACTGACTACTCAGGAAGCAGAATTAATTCCTGATGTGATAGCTGGTACATTCCTAGTTCACGACATTTATGCAAAAGTATTATTTGACTCTGGTGCAAAGCAAAGTTTTATAAATACTTCATTCTGCCAAGCTCTTAAGCTACCCTTAACGAAACTTAGGCAAGTTTTTACAGTAGAAATGGCAGACGGGAACTCTGTTAATATAAATACGGTTTTGCAAAAATAAAATATAGAACTTTCAGGTCATAAATTTTCTGCGAACCTGTTACCTATGGATTTAGCTGGATTCGATGTCGTACTAGGAATGGATTGGTTAGTAGCCAACCATGCTTGAATCCTATGTGATAAGAATTCCATAGAAATTCGTGCACCCACAGGAGAAGTAATTATGATTACAGGGGATAAGCCGCGTAAACCCATGAAGTTCATTTCAGTAATGAAAGTTGCTGGTTATGAACGAAAGCAAGGAATAGTGTATATGATTTCGGTAATCATTAGCACTAAGGGTAAGGAACTTAAGGAAATTCCAGTAGTATCAGAATACCCGGATGTATTCCCAGAAGAACTACCTGGATTACCACCCGATAGGGAAGTAGAATTTAGAATTCATTTGATTCCTGGAACTACACCCGTAGCAAAGGCACCCTACCGATTAGCACCCACTAAAATGTTAGAACTGAAAAAGCAGTTAGATGAATTGCTTAGTAAAGGATTCATACAACCTAGTTCATCCCCGTGGGGAGCACCGGTATTGTTTGTGAAAAAGAAAGATGGTTCGATGTGAATGTGTATTGATTATAGGGAATTGAATAAGGTTACAATTAAGAATCGATACCCATTACCTAGGATTGACGATCTTTTTGATCAACTTCAGGGAGCTAGATATTTTTCTAAAATAGATTTACGCTCCGGATACCATCAATTGAAGGTACAAGAAGAAGACATACCTAAAACTGCTTTTAGAACTAGGTATGGTCATTACGAGTTTACAGTCATGCTTTTTGGACTAACAAATGCTCCTGCAGCATTTATGGACATGATGAATAGAATCTGTAAACCATACTTTGATAAATTTGTAATTGTCTTTATCGACGATATACTCATTTATTCCAAAAGTCAGGACGAGCATTGTGAGCACCTGCATGCACTCTTAACTTTGTTAAGAAAGGAGAAGCTTTATGCCAAATTCTCGAAATGTGAATTTTGGCTACAGGAGATGCAATTTTTAGGACACATGGTAAATCACGAAGGTATTCATGTAGATCCCTCCAAGATAGAAGCAATCACCAAATGGAAGGTCCCGCAATCAGCTATGGAAGTTAGAAGTTTTATAGGATTAGTCGGATACTATAGACGCTTTATTAAGGATTTTTCCAAAACAGCTGTACCATTAACTAAGCTAACCTGTAAAGCAGTTAAGTTTGAATGGGGACCTAAGCAAGAAGAAGCTTTTAAAATTTTAAAGCAAAGATTAACAAACGCCCCAATTCTTGCCTTACAAGAAGGGACAGAAGATTTTGAAGTTTATTGTGATGCTTCTAAGCTAGGATTAGGATGTGTACTAATGCAACGCAAAAAGGTAATTGCGTACGCTTCAAGGCAATTACAGTTTATACAAATCATAAAAAAGCTTAAAGTACATATTTGGGCAAAAAGAATTGAACATGAGACAAAGGAGATGGATGGAAATTCTAAGTGACTACGACTGTGATATTCAATATCACGAAGGAAAAGTAAATGTAGTCGCAGATGCTCTAAGTCGTAAATATCATGAGAAGCAACGACGAGTTCATGCTCTTAGATTAAGTTTACAATTAGACTTAATGGAAGAACTGAAAAATGTTCAAGCCACAGCAATCAAGGATGATGCTGAAGGAATGAAAGGAAGAATAAAGGAATTAGAGCAAGGAGCTGATGGAATTTGGAGATTCCACAAAAGAAGGATTTGGGTACCTAAGCAAGGAAATTTAAGAAATAAGATTTTAGAGGGAGCCCATAAATCTAGGTATACCATGCACCCGGGAAATAATAAGATGTACCAAGATTTAAGAAATAATTTCTGGTGAATAGGAATGAAAAAGGACATAGCTAGATATGTATCTAAGTGTCTTACTTGTTCACAAGTTAAGGCAGAACACCAGAAACCTTCAGGATTACTCCAACAATTAGAAATGCCTGTATGGAAATGGGAACTCATAACAATGGATTTTGTTACTAACTTGCCCAAAACCAGAAAAGGTAACGACGCAATTTGGGTAATTGTGGATTGATTAACCAAATCAGCTCATTTTCTACCCATGAAAGAAACCTTTAGCATGGAAAGGTTAGCAAAGTTATATGTAGATGAAGTAGTATCCTTACATGGAGTTCCACTCTCCATTGTATAGGATAGAGATAGTCGTTTCACTTCCCACTTCTGGACAAGTTTCCAGGAAGCAATGGGAACCCGACTAAATCTAAGTACTGCATACCATCCTCAGACAGATGGACAGAGTGAGAGGACGATCCAAACCCTGGAAGACATGCTTAGAGCATGTGTCATAGATTTTGGGGGAAATTGGGATGACCACCTACCCTTAATTGAATTCTCCTATAACAATAGTTACCATTCAAGTATTGAAGCTCCCCATTTGAAGCACTGTATGGACGAAAGTGCAGAACTCCAGTTTATTGGGCAGAAATAGGGGAAAGCCAATTATCAGGTCCTGAAATCGTACAAGAAACTACCGATAAGATCACTCAAATCAAGGAAAGACTGAAAACGGCTCGAGATCGCCAGAAGAGTTATGTAGACAATAGACGCAAGCCACTAGAATTTCAAGTCGGATACAAGGTACTCTTAAAAGTTTCTCCTTGGAAAGGAGTAGTTCAGTTCTGTAAAAAGGGAAAGCTAACTCCAAGGTACGTAGGACCATTCCCAATAATCCAGCGAATAGGACCGGTTGCCTATCGTTTACAACTACCAGAAGAACTGGCTGGAGTACATGACGTATTTCATGTATCCAACCTCAAGAAATGTATATCCGATGAATCCCTGGTAGTACCTCTTCAAGATGTTGAGGTAAATGAAAAGTTAACATTTATTGAGAAGCCACTGCAGATAGAAGACAGAAAGGTCAAGTTTCTCAAGCACAAAAGACTAGTACTGATCAAAGTCAAGTGGGATTCAAAGAGAGGACCTGGGTACATGTGGGAGCTGGAATCAGAGATGAAGCGAAAGTATCCCTACTTGTTCCAGTAAATCTCGAGGATGAGATTTTAATTAAGGTGGGGAGGATGTAACAACTCTCATTTAAAATTTCTATTTCTTATTTTATGTTGTCCAATAGGAAACCCTAATTAAGACCCCCCAAGTAATGTTGCATGGCCCCTAAAATTTTCAAAACAATCAGAACTAGGATCAGGGCCCCTAAAACTCAGGGGGGGTATTCCGCATTGACGATTATCTAAATAGTTTGTTATCGAAATCGAAATTTAACAAACCGTCGACTCTCCCAAGCTAGTTAGACACGAGGCAACCCTATACTAGAGGGGGTGCCCTCACGCAACGCGACAGGCTCTCGCGCCACGCAAGGGAGCTGGTTTTTCAGTATAAATAGTGGGGTTTGGCACTTGCATTTTGGCGTTGGTTCGACGAAAAAACTCGTTTCGTACATTAAGATATTGTCTGTTTACTTCAAAACACACACAAACACGAAATTCTGCCGTGATAACAGGGTAATAACTTGATCACTGCTACGATTTAATGTCCAATCGATAAAAACCAATCCGATGGATGTTTACGTGTTGCCTTAACTCGGGCTATACTTTGTCATTCGTCGTGAATCCGATGGATGTTTAAGTACTGCACTTTGTTATTCGTCGTGACGGTTTTGATCTCGTGAGTTGTCGTAAAAGTTGGATTAAAGTTACTGACCTAGTTTTCGTGTGCATTGTTATTTGAATTAGGTTAACAGGTTTATGAGTAGGCTAAACTCTGCCAGACTAAATCTGCAATGTGAGTCATTCTCTTTTTATCAACATTGTTTTACAATACTCCAATTTGTTTTCAAAGGTTATAATTACAGGGATTAAGTCGTGGTTATCTTAAATCACTGGCAAGTGGAGTATTATGCACATTACTAATCTCTCACGGTTAGGTTCATTAACCTAACAGTGATAATCATCACTACTTAGGTGAAAGGACCCAATAGTGGTATGACCATCGTCACCAGGGTGTGACACGGTGCCAGATAAAAATAAGATAGTAGCCATTGTAATCGCTCTTATGCTGTCATTTATAACTATGTGTCATTTTATGTAAACTGAATGACTCGCCAGTATTTCCCCGCTGACAAAAATATTTTTAAAACATGTTTCAGGCGACCTGTTATGAATCAAGGAAAAGTGCTACGGAGCACTAACAAGCTTGAAGAGGTGGCTCAATAAAATGAATAAACATGTTTTGTAAAACAGGGAATTTCCTCGTGAAATTCCTCTATTTTAAATTACGGGGTTTGTCCCAAATTATGAAATAAAATAAATTGGGCATTTTCAAGGTTTAAAAAGATCCTGTTAAAATTTCCGCTGCCAACATATTAATTACCACGGGTTTTCTGTCCCGCGGCTCCTGGACCAGGTAAAACCGGGACGGGGGTCGTGACACATACCTACATACATACATACATACATACATACATACATACATACATACATACATACATACATACATACATACATACATACATACATACATACATACATACATACGTACATACATACATACTTACATACATACATACATACATACATATATACATACATACATACATACATACATACATACATACATACTTTATTCCTTTGTGTACATTCAATCCCATTTAATACATACTTTCATATATGTATACTCATACATCTGTTTACATACACCCAAAAGCATACATGCAAACATAAACACGTCTATACGTACAAGCTTACATACTTACATATAGTTATACAATTCATATAACGTAGTTAGATAGCCTTCACACAAGTTTGGAGTTGAAGAATGTGAAAAATATGAAAGAACCAGCGATTGGCGCAAGAAGAAATCCATCTGGCGCAACCTTGTGCCAGTTCTGGCGCAATACAAAAGACATCAGTCAGGGGCGCAAGCTTGTGCCAGGGGGCGCAACCTTGCACCTGGTTCAGACCTGTAACTTTCAACTTAACGAATTTTTACCATTTTGGTCATAACTTTCTCATTTCTTGTCCGTTTTACGATCCGGTTTTCCCATATGATGGTAATTTGGTCCTCTATCATATGGACTCAAAATCTAACATCCGAACTAAGGAAGTTCTTAACTTATATGCTTTCGGCTTAATATTCATTTATGAATTATTCGACCTGTTCATGTTTTTATCAAACAACTCATGTTTATACCCAAAACTCACATGAACGTTATAACTATAACACTTTTAAATTATCCGGAGTTCCGTAGAATGAGTTTACTAACCCGATTCCCGGTATACGTTAAACTTATTCATTTCAATAAATTTTACGTAATTGAACTTTATTAGCACAATTTCCTTACACGAAATTGTTCCCATTGGTCATGTCTCAAACCAAGTCCTTTGCCCGCTAACCCGCGTCCCCGTCTCTCGGTTAGCGCACTTATGAGAAAATTCTACCCGTTACCCAGATTATAATACCGTCGTCTATACTTATGCAACCATTTCGTAATTAAATAAATTCTTATTTTGACCCATTGGTCTACATAGCGAAAACCTTCACTTCTAAATAACCAAATCCTAATAGGCTTCGATTATCATACTTAAGTGACTAGCACATAACTTTGCTTAAATAATCTAAGAAGTGATTCGGAAACCACTTACTTAATACTACTCATTTGGTATCATCTTCAACAACGCATTTCAACATAACCTCTAAGAATTATCATACAATTAATTCCATTACTACTAAAGAGGGAGTCCTTGAGTTTACTTACCTCGTGCATCCAAATTCGTACATAGCTTCCGTGTTTACCTTCGATCCGTGGCGCTCCCATGCTTGTGTCCATGTTGACATGACTACTATCCGTACAGGTCATCACATTCATAACACAGTTAGCTTACATACATTTATTTATTCGGCTTTTAAGTTATGCAATATTTGACTTTCGTTAGTTTATTAGCGCATGTATAGGATATGTATCATCATACTTTATTACTATCGTACATGACACATAAATTAGCTAGTTCATATCGCATAAGTTCTTGCCTACAGATTTTGACCTTCTAACTTCAATCCTATACACATAATCCATTCTCATTTTAGATTACGCCATTCATTAACATGACAATTACATTCACCCATCATTCGCATTCCATAACATATCTTACAAGATAACAACTTCATACTTTTCTTATACAATGTAGACCTCCTAATTCATCCAGAAATTACAAATTTATCATTCAGGCATTTAGTCAAACACTTGATGTGCGTACGATATTTTAAGCACTATGCACATGTGTGATATGCATAACCTACTAGTTCTTTTCACAATGATCAATTCAACCAAATTTCACATAGTTTCTTAGTCTACATTCAAGTTCATCTAACAATACTCTAGTATTTATGCATTCATACTTAAATTTCACATAACTTTCACTATCATAAAATCACTACATACCACCATACCACTAGAACAAAATGGGTTTCACTCAAGTTCTTCAATTTCATCAAATTCGAGCAAGATTCACATTCTACATGATGATACTAATTCACATACAACTCGATTTCATACAATTTTCACAAATTGTTCAACACCCACTAAATCACGAAGCATCAAAACATAAAAATTAAGTTACCCGATGTTCAATGCACTTAGATTTGAGATTACTTGGACTCATGCATTCGATTTTGTGTTCAAAACCATCACTAATTGCTGAATTCTTGGGTTCAATTGAAGGAGAAGGGTTTTCTCTTTCCCTGGCCTCTGTTCGCGACCCACGCACCCAACAAACACTGGGTTTTTATTTTTATCATACTTATTATCATATTTTACATGTTCAACCCCTCAAGTTGATTATGTTGTCATTCTTGCACATTTTCTAACTTTTTAAACTTCCTTTATTTATTTATAACTTACCTAATCATTTAAAACATTTAAACGTTCAAATAATCTATTATGAAATTTTGGGGTGTTACATGATATGATCAGGAAGCATACCTGAAAAGGCTAACTCGGACAATTAGACTGCTGTAAAGTTCTGGCGGATCTTCTTTGAATTAACTTTTTTTTATTAACATGACATTAAACCAGGGCCGTCTTCGAAATTTTCGAAAAAAATTTATGCCCAGAGCAAGAAACAAAACCGGGCTCCTAAAATATAACGCCAATAACTCATGTGTAAAAAGTCTATAGACTATAATGCGACAATAATTGTTATGAACCCAAAGACAAAACAAATACTATGTATAGATATGAAAATGTCTCATATATAGGTTCAACCAGCTCTTTCAGAAAACATCAAATATTAAGAAATAACATTTAAAAAAAATAATAAGTTATAATTTAATCATATCAAGTTCAGAAGAAAATTTGTAATTTATAATAGATTTAATGCATATAATAGAATTGTTTTTTGTCATGGATCAGATGATATGATTGTTTATGTGGTTGAGGCCCACAATATGTTATGTTGGATTCGGGCTAGAGTTATATAAGAATGCTTGTTTTATTTATATCATTTCACTCATTTACGGTATTCTTATTAGTTTATTCATTCATTCAGTATATATATAGTAAAATTTTAATAAAAATATGTATCCGGGCCCTCGGGAAGACAAGTCCCTAGGCCGTCGCCCACCCCGCACTACCTCAAAGACGGCCCTGCATTAAACCATAATCGTTGGTAATTCTTCCATGGCTTTTTGGACTAAATTTTCCGTCGATAATACCACCGTTCTCTAAATTAGTCGTTAATATTATAGGAAAACTACAAGTCCTAATTCTTTTATTGGAAAACTACAGTTTCTAAATTCTTTTTTTGTATAAATTTCATTCGCAAAATTTAATTACGACGAGTGTTTAAGTAACCGTCGAAAACGGTACCAACCACGTGTACATCAAAAACCCGATCAAGCATGGACTCTAAACAAAAAACTGCCTTTATTTATTCTTCTCAAAATTACATGCAATAGTAAAGTAGACGTTTATTATAGAAAAAAAAAACATAGTTCTTAATGGAAAACAAATATGAAATTATGGGTATAACGGCATGCAGATAAAGAAAACAGTCGTATCGTTGATTAAGCTTTCCATGATGACAAAGGAGGAGTGTCTGAGTCCTTATATGTTTTAACAAAAGCACCATACCGATCACCCTTGATTGAACCAGGTGATGCGATGGATTCAAGTTCAGCCATTTCTTCTGCTGTTAGCTTAACAGATAATGCTCCGAGGTTGTGTTCAAAATTTTCAATTTTGGTGGTTCCTGGGATGGGCACAACATCATTTCCTTGGTGGAGAACCCAAGCCAATGCTAGTTGTGAAGTTGTGCACCCTTTCTTTGTCGCTAGTTCATTAATCCTCTCGTACATGATCTTGTTGTGTTCAAGATTCTCGGGTTGTAACCTTGGCAAGGTCTACAAAATATTAATAGAGTGTTAATTCCCACATGTATGGCATTTAAATGAAACATCATATAGCTTACACCATGTAAGGGGAAATTTCTTACAAAAATTACCGAGGGTAATCTAGAAATGGAGGGAACCAAACGATATTGGAAAATAACACAAAAAAGTTGCAGACAACATACCTTACGGGCGTCACTTTCTTCCAACTTCTCCAACATCTTTGGACCATGTGAGAAAAAACCCCGTCCTAGAGGACTATATGCAACAATCCCTATCCCAAGTTCTCTGCAAGCTTAGACACTTCATAAGTTATGCCACAAGAAAAGAAGAAAAAAAAGGAGAAGAAAGACGATATCAAACCTGCATGTAGGAATAATTTCTTCTTCAACATCTCTTGATTGCAAGGACCATTCTAGTTGTACGGCAGTAATTGGATGCACAGCATGGGCTCTTCTGATGGTCGCTGCTGATGCCTCTGATAATCCAACATATTTAATTTTTCCTTCTTCCACTAGCTTCTTTAGTTCACCCATCTATTATTAACAAAAACAAAACATGAAAAGCTAGCCCATCTTATACGCCAAAAACATATATTTCCCCTCGAAATAACATACATGTCAAAATATAATATAAAAAATATAATTAGTCAGTTTTGGTTTAAATACAAACATTTGGTACAGCCATATACATTTTTAAAGTAAAGTAACACGGATAAAAACATTGGTATATACATTTATGTAACAAAACAAGGATCATATAAGACTAACCGTGATTTCGATAGGCACACTAGTATCAATCCTATGCTGATAATAGAGATCAATGCAATCAACATCAAGTCGCTTGAGGCTAGCTTCACAAGCAGCCCTGACATAGGCGGGATCGCCTAGGACCTGCCACGAACCGTCGAGTTTGATCCCAAATTTGGTAGCGAGCTGCACCTTGTCCCTCATCCCCCCTTTCAAGGCCTTGCCAATAAGGATTTCGTTGGTTTTGGGGCCGTAGACATCGGATGTGTCGAGGAGGGTAACACCAGCGTTAATGACGTGGTGGATGAGCTTGATCATGTCGGGTTCAGGTTTAGGCGCCCCGTACAAAGTGGACATGCCCATGCAGCCTAAACCCAGAGCTGAGACCTCTAGACCCTGTGAACCCAATTTCCTTCTTGGTACTCTGATTGCCATTTTCCAACTTAATAATTTGTTTTGGTTTGAAATATTTTTTCTGATATATCAAATGAATGCATGATTCAATCCTATTTATAGCCATCGTAATAGTGTTACGAGGACGTCAGCCTCTACGTTTCTCTTACGCGCTTTGTGTTACTTTTTTGAATGGAGAGGTTTGACTTTTGGAGAATTGGAAAGTGTGTAAAGACTTTGAAAATATGGAGTGATAAAAAATTCTATCATCTTGAATAAACTGGATTAAACTAGTGGGATTTTCCGATATAGTATCATGGGAATTCGGTTTCGATTGGTACCCACCCTTATTATAACAAAAAATAAATAAAAAATAAAGAATAAAATCATGATATGTCTAAAAGGATATAGATACGTATTTTACATTGACTGAAACCATAAAAACAAATGAAAAAATAAAAAAAATAAAGAATAAAATCATGGTATGTCTAAAAGGATATAGATACGTATTTTACATTGACTGAAACCATAAAAACAGATGAAGTTGTGTTATGCTAAAAAAGATACCGACACCAGCGGCGGATCCAGGAATTTTTTTCACTGAGTTCACTTTTTTAGATGTTCCAATTTTACATGACTGAACATAAAAATTTCTAGGTCGATTCGACGGTTCAGGTCGGGTAAGCCGGTAAGGTCCATCACATAATAAAAATACGATACAATAATGAAAAAGAACATCGTCATTAGAAATTTAAAAACACGTAATATAAAATACGATGGTCTTTACGAATAAAAAAGCTACCTACAGTTGTTCTCTACGAGTTTTCATCACTATGGGTATATTTGGCAAAAGTAGCTGGAAGCTGATGGCTGGTCGCTGGTGGCTGTATCTTTTTAAATATATTTAGATGTTTGACAGAGTAGCTGTAGCTTTTAATAATATGTATAAAATGACCAAAATGAACATAACTAAATAACATAACTAAAAAGTTTTTGATCTTTAGAGGTTTAAATAGCCATTTTTCCCTAAGACTAGAAGGTATGGGGGCCGACCCCATGTCCATCCCTCCACAGCCGCCCCGGCTCCCCCACCCCCTGCTCCGTCGCCGCCCTATGGGCGTCCTCTTCGTCCGCACGTCGCCGCCCAAGCCGGGCCTCACTCCCTCACACACACCTATACATACATACATACATACATACATACATACATACATACATATAAAGGGGCTCATTCCCCACCCCTTAGGTCCATCCCCTTTAAACTCATCCTCACACCCGCTTACGGATGATCCAAACCATACCTTCCAACATAAGAAGTTAAAAATTAAGATAAAATAAATTCTAAAT
The DNA here is from genome assembly GCA_030545235.1 of Helianthus tuberosus. Lineage (NCBI taxonomy): Eukaryota > Viridiplantae > Streptophyta > Magnoliopsida > Asterales > Asteraceae > Helianthus > Helianthus tuberosus. The sequence goes on along the minus strand of CM060432.1, from coordinate 91,212,093 downwards.
ATCAACACATTAAAACACAACACACTATTTATTAACATCACTAATATTTATTAAAATTTATACTTTTAATATTAAATTATTTACCATGTTTATAAAGTACTATCTTTTAATTCAAAAAATATTTATTGAAATATAGTTATCTATATTTTAACCAGACATCAAAGTTATCTATATTTTAACCAGACACCAAGCTAGATGTTTTTACTTATGGTGACACTATTTTCCTGAGCTAAAATCCATTTGACGTGGCCCCTCTATGTCTGACAAATAAAACCTTCTAGTTCTACATGGCACTTGATGGAGAGTGTGAAACCCGAGTGTTACCGTGCGTATTTTGTGTGAATTATTTTCGTTTAAGTGATAATGCACCTTGAATATGTTAACTACGTGTGTTTGTGATTTTTCAGGTAAAACACGTAATTCGGTGAAGTTAGAGTGACTAGTGATGGAGCGAAACAAACACGGATAATTATCAAGAGATATCATATTGATTGGGGGTTGATTCGGGCCGAGATATGATTTGAAGCTCAAAGAACGCAAGATAACAAAGTTTAAAGTGCTTATAGTCAATTGTTGAAAGTTGAACATGGAGTCAATACATGTTGGACGACTATGGAAGCAGACTTTGTGGATTTCTTTTGGTTGTGAGTGGGGTGAACATGTTGGAGACACAATTAATGACTTTGGAGGTGAACATTACATCACATTATCTCATTAACGAAAATGTGCAGGAGTTTTTGGGTAGACTTTTGTTTGGAAGCATTAATTGGAAGAGACATATCATCGAATTATGGGCAGCACATAAGACAATTTTGGAACTACATCATCATCATCGAAAAGTTTGGCAGCCACCATCTCAAAGAGGAGCAATTTACAACATTTTTTGGGCTCCCATAATTCATCATTCACATTAATACTCCATCAAATATCATCGATCATTAGCAACATCTCGATTTTCTTTGGCAGCCCATTAACACGAAATTGGCAGCCACGAACAACTATTTTTTTGGGCTCTTAAATCGAGGCCCAACATCATCAATCATGGGCAGCCGAGAAACATTATGGAGGGGCTTTCAATTGATTGGAACATGATCATCCTTCATCATTAATAAAAACACCTCCATTACCATCGACTTTTGGGCCCCATCACCACTATCACGAATTATTTGGAGCAGCCACAATACACTTCAGCATCACGATTTCTTGGGCTCTAAATTCAGCCCAACAACACTTCAATACCATCGAAAAATTGACAGCCGTCAAAGGGAAGAGGGGGACAGTAACAGCCCTTGGCTGCTTTGCACGCAAACCAAGACAAAGAAAAGAGGATTTTGGGTTGACGATTTTGAACGCGATGCGCGGCTAATCTCCTAGCGCTTCGCCCCGGTGTAGACATTGTAAGAATTCTAGGGTTTCGACATTTTGTATTTGATTTGATTCCGTGACAATTTGTGTTTGACTATTTGAAGTTTATGATAATTGTCTTACATTTGTATTGAATTCACGAATTGTCGAGTGAGTAATGAAATTTGACTTCGTGAAACGAATATGCGTAATTATGCCTTATCATAGATAGGATTTATATGTTCTTGGTAAAGAAGTGCACTGCAGTCCGTTGTCTTTGACGTTGATAGCTTTTGGCACCTAAGCCACGTGACACTAAATGCGTTAATTATCAAATCAATTGAATCAAGTTAAAACATGTAAGAACCCTAGGTCTTGCAATTGTCGAACCGGGTGTGATCTGTATTCTCATTTCTTGTTTCAACTTTCTAGTTAGTATTTTAGTTAATTACAAGTGTTTTAGATAATACCCATTGTCGGTTCACTCCGATTTATATTCAAACCAAATAAACAAATAAAATTAGCAAACTTCATAATCACGTTGTACATTGTTTGTAAATAGTCTAACTAGTCGAACAGGTCATGCGATACTGACCACATGCTCTTCGTGGATACGATACCCGACTTACCCTAGCTACCTAGGTTTAATTGGGTTTTTGACTGATCGGGACGACACGGTCACGTCAGCACTTGAGCGTCTATATGGGTTTTGTAGTTATCAAAAAAAATTACAGAAGAACCTTAGAAATCGACTAAAACGGAATTCGAAATCGAGATGTGAAGTATGGAAACAAAACGTTTTACCACTCAAACGGTTGACACTTTTTATTATGTGTTCACCCATAATTTATTTATGGGTTCCTACTGCATTTTCTATATACGTTTTCGCTAAAAGTTACAAACTGACTAGTTCCTGAAAACCTGTTATTTTAATGTAGTTCCGCCCCTGACCGACACACATTTTAAGATCGTTCAAAACTATAAATAAATTGTAAGATATGTTTCTTTTTGACCCACGTTCCAACTTATTGGTTAATGGAAGTTATCTATATATATATATTAATAAATGAGATGATTTTGGTCATTTGTCATTGAATGGTGGAGCAATTTTGCTTATGTGGCATCCATTGATTGAAGAGAGTGTGATTTTGGGAGGGAAGTCATTTTCAAAGCTCAATACACAAAGAAACATACATTGGACGGTGGATCCGTTTTGATTTCGGGTTATCTTATACCCGTTCATTCGGATCTATATAAAAGGCACTACCCAGTAATTCAGACCACTTTCTTTCCTATTCCTTCTAAACCCTAGCCGACAACTTCATCGTATTCTTCTGTGACAACCCTCAAAAATTACATGTATTCCGTACAATTTATTAAATGATAATTAAAGTACTTGATGACTGTGTGGAATTATTTGACTGCTCTCTGATTACTGTGTTATACTTACATGTGCGTAGTAGCATACTAGTAGTATGCAGAAAACTTGACTAAATGGTCTTGAATATTTTCCTATGTGTTAGGAATTAATTGTGTTGCAAAAATATATATATAAGACACCGTACGGAATAATTAAACACTTTAACGGAACAGTATCCGACCGAACAACTGGATATTACCCGGGACACCAAATATTTGTCAAACACATTATTTAATTATTTGTGGCTAGTCATGATCCCCGTTTACCATAACACCCGCTAAATAACAAGTAACTAGTATATGTAAGTTATACTTGACAATTTACTAACCTTTGCAATTTAGTTACAAAACTTACATCAAGACCCCCCCCCCCCCAACCGATTTTGGTCTCCATGGACCCCACCATATTTTCACACCATACTTGCAAGATTGGTTTATATATTTGATGGGATTCTTGCTTGATCTAGTAACCAAAATATAGATTGGAAGATCTTATAAGTAATATCCATACCCTTACCTTTTCACTTCACTCAAATCACACTCCATCTCCCTTACCCTCCTCCCTCCTCTCGGCTCACCCTTGACCGCCCCCATCACCACCACTCCACCACCTCATTCATCCATCTTCAAGTTCCATATAAGCTTCAAGGGTGATACAAGAAGGTTGCAACTTGTGGAAGCTTCAAAGGATCTTTGTTCTTGCTTGTTCATCATCATCTCTTATCATCTTCTTCACTAGATTTTTCCCTAGCTTTAAGCTAGTAGTAAGCTCTTGTTTAACCTTTGTTCATCTTATTTTATGGCTAACATTGTAGTATGATGCTTATGTTTACAACTAAAATGCAAGAACACTAAAAATATAAACATAAAGGTTACATGAAGTTTACTTGTATATGAAATGCTATTTGTTGATGTTGTAATGGGTATGTTGTTGGTTTAGGGTTGATTAATACATATATGATGATTGATCGTCGAACTCTTGATAAAATCCGTTGTTCGGACATGTGTTGATACAATATAGTAACATTTAAACTATAAAGAACATGCTGAATCACATTTCCAGCCGACTTCATCAGGCTGTAAACAGGCCATAAACTCAACGAAAGATCGATATTTTGAATCTAAAATATGTTATTATGAAATACGGTTCTAATGGCACCGGAATCGTAATTTTTGGACTTCGTTTACTATTTTTAATGTGTTGATTTGTAACAACAGCTTAAGCTGAATTTTGACAGCAATAAATGGGTGACGTACTTTCAGTCATAACCTGAGTTTTGTGATGAATCGGACCATGAAATTGGTACAGTAGATGACAACCGATGCATTTTGTAATTACCCCACTGGAATTTCGTAAATCGGACACTCGATGAAATTTTAATAAATTATTCCGTGAACTGTGGTCAGAAATACATAAATCTGAGTTCAATCCGGAATATGAATTTTTATAAAATATTGGTAATGAACCGGACCCCGATGTTTTTACACAATAAAATATGGAACGTTTAAGACATCTTTTAAAAATTTGGGAATTTTTGAAATAATTTAACTATTTTATTAAAATGTCCGAAAACAGCCGGTTTTGAATATAAATGCTGAAATGATCTAAGTTGTGACTCGCGTGTCTAAATGTCGAGTATGCTATCTGTGAATGATCCAACATGTTATATATGTTATGTGCATTATCGTATGTTTGATTTTGAGTGGGGAATGGATGGGAAACTTAGATGGGCATAAACCGTTAAAGTGATGCATGTTGTGTGATAGATACGTGTAGGAACTTTGTGTTCTATTTGAAAGCCACTAAATGACTAACTGGTAAATCATACTAGGACGTGATTGACCGACCTTGACTGTTAGCTATATTGAGAATCTAACCGAGCAAACCGAGGTGAGTTCACACTTTCTACAAGGCATGGGATTCCCGGTGGTTTGGGAATGGGTTAAAGAATTTAAAACTAAATCTACATATCCCTTTGGGAAGATATGTACGGCCATCCTCCATAAAGGGGATGCCATTATTAATCCTACGAATTCTCCTGGTGCAGAATACGTACGTTCGTCCTCCTGGTGCAGGACAACAACTTTAAAACTAGCTAGACAAAACTCTATCAATAAGTCCTTCTTCATATCAACTTAATCGCCGAGGCCAATGGCGAGTGGGTCATTAGTTAATAGCGCTATTAGGTTTAACAAACCTCACACCGTGCCGTTCGGACGGGCGTGTACTAATGGACTATGGCAAACTGTCAGTGATGATAGACACTGATGTAGGGCACAACTATTGTTCGTAGTAGTCGATATCATACCGTCTAGTAGTTCACACGGGGAAAGCCCCCACTAATTATGGATACGGTTTGGGTAAAGAAAAAGGAAATGGTTAAACATACTTTCAACTTCGGGGTAACCCCCACGGCAAATAAGCCAACGAAAGTCAAACCACGTTTTTCATAAACAACTTAAAACCAAACAACCAAACGTGAACTCACTCAACTTTGTTGTTGACTAGTTGTTACATGCCTTACAGGTCACTAAACGCTTGGGGCTTGCACGAGGAAGGAGTCGTTGTGGTGTACGGACTGTTATGTTCCGTACTTATTATTTAAATCCCTATGAACTTATTAAACTAGCGTTTTGAACTTTAACTTATAAACTGTGAACTTGTGCTTTTGGATTTACTTTCATGCTTCCGCTGTTTAAACTAAACATGGTTAACTGGCTTTGGTCACCAATCGTATTGTGGTTGGTCTTATTTACTTAATTACGATGTTCAATATGATTGGTGGCTCGATCCTGGTCACGTCACGCCTCCAAGCGGTGGTACTCCGCAGGGTGGATTTTGGGGGTGTGACAGATTGGTATCAGAGCCGTTGGTTATAGTGAACTTGGTTTTAAAAAGGGGAAAAGCTTTTTGACAAAACCAGACTATAACCTGTACAGTGCTCAACGATCCACGACGACGCTTCGCTCCACGTGCAAGACTCAACATCCTAGGTGATACGGTTTATGTTTATATTACCTACTTGTTAGTTACACGGTACGTTGTTCATGGTATGCATTAGTTAAAGTGATAACTGCTATTTGAACCTTGTGTGCTTACTCTTTTCTGTCACTCCACACTTACGCACTTGCTACACCCTTCTTACGTGTGTCCCTTCGATGTGAAGATCATGAGTGGACGTCTCGACATGACCCAGGGTCAGCTGACAACCTTGATCAACGAACGGATTGCTGAAGCCTTAGCAACCCAAACGGGGAGTCAACCCATGCACCCTCAAACGCGCATAGGCACCCTCAAGGCGTTCTTGGAGTGCAAACCTCCCACTTTCGACGGCACTGGAGGGGCAATCGGCCTTCTACACTGGATCCGAAGAATCGAATATACATTCAAAGAAAGTGAAAGCCCTGCCAGCAAACGAGTAAAGTACGCTACTGGCATGTTGCAGGGGAAAGCATATTCTTGGTGGAACGCACAAGTTCAGATGCTCGGGTTGGCAGACGCGAATGCCACCCTCTGGAGCGACTTCAAGGATTGGATTAAGGAAGAATTCTGCCACCTGGATGACATTCTGGAACTGGAAATAGAGTATTATGGTTTGAAGATGGAAGGATCAGAGATTGAGGCGTACACAAAGAGGTCCAACGACTTGGCTGCCTTATGTCCTAACATGTCACAACCCATATCTAGGCGAATCAAGCTATACCTCAGAGGCTTAGTCCCGGAAATCCAAGGGTCTGTGAGTGCGGCCAACCTTCCCACAATCCAGCAAGTCGTTCGTTTGGCGCATCAACTCACCGATCAGGCGGTGGAAGAGGGCAAGTTGCCCAAGCGTAACTCTTCCAATGCAAATGCTTTTGTTAGTAACCAGTATATTTGGGGTGATCACCAAGGTGAGGGTCCTAGCTCTATACGACGGGAACCGCACAGGAAACTCGGGCTGAACTACCAAAATCAGGGGGGATACCTAGGTAATAAACCGAGATGCCGCAAGTGCCAACGGCACCACAACGGGTCATGTGCGGAATCGTGTTATCATCGGTGCAAGAAGTTGGGACATATGGCTAGAGACTGTAGGAGCCCATATCCTACAAAACGGAACCAACGGCAACACCAGCAGGGTAATGAGCGATGTTACCAGTGCGGTGCTGAGAGTCACTTCAAGAGGAACTGTCCGCAGATGAGACAGAAACGTGATAACAGCGGCAACCAGGGCAACGGGAACAATAACGGAGACAATAAGGATAACCGCGGGACTGGGGAGCATGAGATCTTGAATGGGCAAGAGGAAGAAAGAAACAACCCCAGCGTTGTGGCGGGTAAGTTCCTACCAGACAATTTCCTTGTTTCTATTTTAATTAATTCGGGTGCAGATGTTAGATATGTATTCCTAAGAGTTAGTCAGGTGCTTAAGCGTACCCCATTACCCTTAAAACACCAAACATATTGTAGAACTAGCTAAACGGTAAAAGTCTTGAAGCCACACACGTAGTTAAAGGCTGTAACCTCGTCTTAGCTGGTCAGACTTTCTTTATCGATCTTATCCCTATCACACTTGGTAGTTTCGACGTTGTTATTGGGATGGATTGGCAATCTCATCATCAAGCGGAGATTGTTTGCAAGGAGAAAATCATCTGCATTCCTCGTTCTGGTGAAGAACCTCTCATGATTCGTGGCGACAAGAGTGGTGTTGTCGAAGGCATCATCTCTTTCCTTAAGGCTCGGAAGTGTTTTGCGAAAGGGCCACACTGCCATTCTGGCACTCGTTACTGACGCATCCACGGAAGAGAAGAGAATTGAAGACATCCCTATTGTGCGCGATTTTCCCGAGGTATTTCCTGAGGAATTGACTGGTCTTCCGCCTCACCGCCAAGTTGAATTTCAAATCGAGCTAGCTGCTGGAGCAGCGCCAGTAGCTCGAGCACCATATCGTCTAGCTCCATCAGAACTTGAAGTACTGTCCACACAACTACAAGAACTCTTGGAAAAGGGTTTTATACGTCCTAGCTCTTCGCCCTGGGGAGCTCCAGTCTTGTTCGTAAAGAAGAAAGATGGTACTTTCAGAATGTGTATTGACTATCGCGAGCTTAACAAGGTGACTGTGAAGAATCGTTATCCTCTTCCACGTATTGACGACTTATTCGACCAGCTGCAAGGGTCGAGCTATTACTCTAAGATTGATTTGAGATCGGGATACCATCAGCTGAGGGTCCGAGATGAGGACGTCTCCAAAACAGCATTCAGAACTCGTTACGGCCATTACGAGTTCCTAGTTATGCCATTCGGGCTGACGAATGCACCAGCGGTCTTCATGGATCTCATGAACCGAGTATGCAAACCTTACCTGGATAAGCTCATTATTGTGTTCATCGACGATATTCTGATCTATTCTAAGAGTCAGGAGGAACACGAGCAGCACCTACGACTTATGCTAGAACTTCTTCGAAAAGAGCAGTTGTATGCCAAGTTTTCGAAATGTGACTTCTGGCTTCGTGAAGTCCACTTTCTAGGCCATGTGGTAAACAAGGATGGAATTCATGTTGATCCATCCAAGGTTGACTCAATTAAGAACTGGCCTGCACCCCGCACACCAACAGAAATCCGCCAATTCTTGGGTTTGGCAGGATACTACCGAAGGTTTATCAAGGATTTCTCCAGGATTGCGCAACCTCTCACTTCACTGACTCAAAAGGGAGTCACCTATCGTTGGAGTGATGCACAGGAGTCCGCATTTCAACACTTGAAGGATAGACTTTGTAGCGCACCTATCCTCTCATTGCCTGAAGGCACAGATGATTTTGTGGTTTACTGCGACGCTTCCATCCAAGGACTTGGATGCGTATTAATGCAACGTGACAAGGTCATTGCCTACGCATCGCGCCAACTCAAGGTTCACGAAAGAAATTACACTACTCACGATTTGGAGCTGGGAGCAGATGCATTCGCGCTTAAGATATGGAGACATTACCTGTACAGTACCAAGTGCACCATTTACACCGATCACAGGAGCCTCGAGCATATTTTCAAGCAAAAGGAGTTAAACATGCGACAACGCCGATGGGTCGAACTCTTGAATGATTACGAATGCGCTATCAAGTATCATCCGAGCAAAGCCAATGTTGTGGCTGACGCCCCCAGTCGAAAGGATACTTTACCTAAGCGTGTACGTGCATTACAGCTTACCATTCACTATAGCCTTCTCGCTCAAATTCGTGATGCTCAAGTTGAAGCATTGAAGGCAGAAAACATCAGGGCTGAATCCTTACGAGGATCGAGGCAGCGGCTAGAACAAAAGGAAGACAGTGCCTACTATGTAAACGGACACATCCGGGTCCCACTTTATGGCAACTTACGCGAGCTTGTGATGAATGAAGCACATAAGTCTCGTTATTCGGTACATCCTGGTTCGGATAAAATGTACCACGACCTCAAGACTACGTATTGGTGGCCTGGCATGAAAGCCCACATAGCAACCTACGTCAGCAAGTGCTTGACTTGTGCGAGAGTCAAGTCTGAATATCAGAAACCATCAGGCCTACTTCAACAACCGGAGATCCCGAAATGGAAATGGGAGCAAATTTCCATGGATTTCGTTACCGGCCTACCTAGCTCTCAACGCGGAAACGATACCAGTTGGGTGATCGTAGATCGACTGACCAAGTCTGCACATTTTCTGGCTATCAAAGAAACGGATAAGTTTTCTACTCTTGCAGACATTTACCTAAAGGAAGTGGTATCGAGGCACGGAGTGCCAACCTCCATCATTTCTGATCGTGACGCGCGTTTTACTTCTGAACTGTGGCAAGCTATGCACAAGTCTTTTGGCTCACGTTTAGATATGAGCACCGCTTATCACCCACAGACGGATGGGCAATCTGAACGCACCATCCAAACCCTTGAAGACATGCTTAGGGCATGTGTAATCAATTTTGGTAATGGCTGGGAAAAGCACCTCCCGCTAGTGGAGTTCTCATATAATAATAGCTACCACACCAGCATCCAGGCTGCTCCGTTTGAGGCATTGTACGGACGCAAATGCCGATCACCTCTCTGTTGGGCAGAAGTTGGTGACAGCCAAATCACTGGCCCAGAACTTGTGGTAGATACCACCGAGAGAATTGCTCAGATACGACAGCGAATGGCGGCAGCCCGTGACCGTCAGAAAAGCTATGCTGATAAGGGAAGAAAACCACTCGAGCTCCTGGTTGGGGATCGAGTGCTACTCAAAGTCTCACCTTGGAAAGGTGTAGTCCGCTTTGGCAAACGAGGCAAACTCAATCCGCGTTATGTCGAACCGTTCGAAGTCACCGAGAAAATTGGCAAAGTCGCCTACAGGTTGAATCTACCTGAAGAACTCAGCGGAGTTCACAATGTTTTCCATGTGTCGAATCTGAAGAAGTGTCTGTCAGATGAGACCCTCATAGTTCCTCTCAAGGAACTCACTATCGACGACCAGCTGCGATTCGTCGAGGAACCTGTAGAGATTACTGATCGAGATGTTAAGATTCTCAAGCGCACAAGAATACCTCTCGTTCGAGTTCGTTGGAATGCACGTCGTGGCCCAGAATATACCTGGGAACAAGAAGACCAAATGAAACTCAAGTATCCCCAACTGTTTAAGAAAAACGCAACCACTACTGAGGCTGAAGCTACTTCAGAATTTCGGGACGAAATTCCAAATCAACGGGGGGATGATGTGACACCCCAGGAAAATCAGGAAAACAACACAACTTAACTAGCTTCCTCAGTAACCACGCGCTAAATTTCGGGACGAAATTCTCTTAACAGGGGGAGAATGTGACAACCCTCAAAAATTACATGTATTCCGTACAATTTATTAAATGATAATTAAAGTACTTGATGACTGTGTGGAATTATTTGACTGCTCTCTGATTACTGTGTTATACTTACATGTGCGTAGTAGCATACTAGTAGTATGCAGAAAACTTGACTAAATGGTCTTGAATATTTTCCTATGTGTTAGGAATTAATTGTGTTGCAAAAATATATATATAAGACAACGTACGGAATAATTAAACACTTTAACGGAACAGTATCCGACCGAACAACTGGATATTACCCGGGACACCAAATACTTGTCAAACACATTATTTAATTATTTGTGGCTAGTCATGATCCCCGTTTACCATAACACCCGCTAAATAACAAGTAACTAGTATATGTAAGTTATACTTGACAATTTACTAACCTTTGCAATTTAGTTACAAAACTTACATCAAGACCCCCCCCCCCCCCCCCAAACCAATTTTGGTCTCCATGGACCCCACCATATTTTCACACCATACTTGCAAGATTGGTTTATATATTTGATGGGATTCTTGCTTGATCTAGTAACCAAAATATAGATTGGAAGATCTTATAAGTAATATCCATACCCTTACCTTTTCACTTCACTCAAATCACACTCCATCTCCCTTACCCTCCTCCCTCCTCTCGGCTCACCCTTGACCGCCCCCATCACCACCACTCCACCACCTCATTCATCCATCTTCAAGTTCCATATAAGCTTCAAGGGTGATACAAGAAGGTTGCAACTTGTGGAAGCTTCAAAGGATCTTTGTTCTTGCTTGTTCATCATCATCTCTTATCATCTTCTTCACTAGATTTTTCCCTAGCTTTAAGCTAGTAGTAAGCTCTTGTTTAACCTTTGTTCATCTTATTTTATGGCTAACATTGTAGTATGATGCTTATGTTTACAACTAAAATGCAAGAACACTAAAAATATAAACATAAAGGTTACATGAAGTTTACTTGTATATGAAATGCTATTTGTTGATGTTGTAATGGGTATGTTGTTGGTTTAGGGTTGGTTAATACATATATGATGATTGATCGTCGAACTCTTGATAAAATCCGTTGTTCGGACATGTGTTGATACAATATAGTAACATTTAAACTATAAAGAACATGCTGAATCACATTTCCAGCCGACTTCATCAGGCTGTAAACAGGCCATAAACTCAACGAAAGACCGATATTTTGAATCTAAAATATGTTATTATGAAATACGGTTCTAATGGCACCGGAATCGTAATTTTTGGACTTCGTTTACTATTTTTAATGTGTCGATTTGTAACAACAGCTTAAGCTGAATTTTGACAGCAATAAATGGGTGACGTACTTTCAGTCATAACCTGAGTTTTGTGATGAATCGAACATGAAATTTGTACATTAGATGACAACCGATGCATTTGTAATTACCCCACTGGAATTTCGTAAATCGGACACTCGATGAATTTTTAATAAATTATTCCGTGGACTGTGGTCAGAAATACATAAATCTGAGTTCAGTCCGGAATATGAATTTTTATAAAATATTGGTAATGAACCGGACCCCGATATTTTTACACAATAAAATATGGAACGTTTAAGACAACTTGTAAAAATTTGGGAATTTTTGAAATAATTTAACTATTTTATTAAAATGTCCGAAAACAGCCGGTTTTGAATATAATTGCTGAAATGACCTAAGTTGTGACTCGCGTGTCTAAATGTCGAGTATGCTATCTGTGAATGATCCAACATGTTATATATGTTATGTGCATTATCGTATGTTTGATTTTGAGTGGGGAATGGATGGGAAACTTAGATGGGCATAAACCGTTAAAGTGATGCATGTTGTGTGATAGATACGTGTAGGAACTTTGTGTTCTATTTGAAAGCCACTAAATGACTAACTGGTAAATCATACTAGGACGTGATTGACCGACCTTGACTGTTAGCTATATTGAGAATCTAACCGAGCAAACCGAGGTGAGTTCACACTTTCTACAAGGCATGGGATTCCCGGTGGTTTGGGAATGGGTTAAAGAATTTAAAACTAAATCTACATATCCCTTTGGGAAGATATGTACGGCCATCCTCCATAAAGGGGATGCCATTATTAATCCTACGAATTCTCCTGGTGCAGAATACGTACGTTCGTCCTCCTGGTGCAGGACAACAACTTTAAAACTAGCTAGACAAAACTCTATCAATAAGTCCCTCTTCATATCAACTTAATCGCCGAGGCCAATGGCGAGCGGGTCATTAGTTAATAGCGCTATTAGGTTTAACAAACCTCACACCGTGCCGTTCGGACGGGCGTGTACTAATGGACTATGGCAAACTGTCAGTGATGATAGACACTGATGTAGGGCACAACTATTGTTCGTAGTAGTCGATATCATACCGTCTAGTAGTTCACACGGGGAAAGCCCCCACTAATTATGGATACGGTTTGGGTAAAGAAAAAGGAAATGGTTAAACATACTTTCAACTTCGGGGTAACCCACACGGAAAATAAGCCAACGAAAGTCAAACCACGTTTTTCATAAACAACTTAAAACCAAACAACCAAACGTGAACTCACTCAACTTTGTTGTTGACTAGTTGTTACATGCCTTACAGGTCACTAAACGCTTGGGGCTTGCACGAGGAATGAGTCGTTGTGGTGTACGGACTGTTATGTTAATACTTATTATTTAAATCCCTATGAACTTATTAAACTAGCGTTTTGAACTTTAACTTATAAACTGTGAACTTGTGCTTTTGGATTTACTTTCATGCTTCCGTTGTTTAAACTAAACATGGTTAACTGGCTTTGGTCACCAATCGTATTGTGGTTGGTCTTATTTACTTAATTACGATGTTCAATATGATTGGTGGCTCGATCCTGGTCACGTCACGCCTCCAAGCGGTGGTACTCCGCAGGGTGGATTTTGGGGGTGTGACAGATTGGTATCAGAGTCGTTGGTTATAGTGAACTTGGTTTTAAAAAGGGGAAAAGCTTTTTGACAAAACCAGACTATAACCTGTACAGTGCTCAACGATCCACGACGACGCTTCGCTCCACGTGCAAGACTCAACATCCTAGGTGATATTGCACTTATGTCATAAAAATAATATTTTTTTTTCGCTTAGACTTCTAACACGTAACTAAAGTTGATTCTAAAATTAGGTCTTTTATATGATTTATAAAAGACCCACTATTATACTTATTAGAGTTAAGTAGGTTTCAATGGATAGAAAACTTCTACAAGAGTATGGATTCTTTGCTTTACTTGATCGAACATGAGAACTAAATAAAGTTAAACAATAAAAATCAAGGGCCCTTAAATATGGGCCTCAATCTTCAGATTATTTTTTTATACATTTTTTATACAGTCGAGCCCACTAAATCTTGATTTGGGTTTTATGATTCTTGAAAAATGCAGGTGGCTGAGCTTGAGAAACAATTGAAAATGGAGATCAAATCAAGAAACGGAGCCGAAAAGATCTGGTAATATTCAAATTATCTTCTTCTTTATTTTTTGCATTCAGTCATCAGTTCTGCGTTCCCAATCAAACTCAGCTGCAGCTTACATTGCAAAAGATCTTTGTTTTAAGCAATTACTAACCAATTATTCGTTTTTTGTATTTCATGGATTCGGGTATACTCCCCTCATAAATACAGTTATTTTTTTTCTTGAGGTGAAGGTATACATGGACGATGGGTGGCGTTTATTTGTAGGAGTGCTACTGGAAATTAGACAAAGATACGAGTGGTTCCACTACAAAAAGAAGATTTTTTAGTATTTTTATTGTGTATCATTAAATGGTAGCCTACTTTCTATTCCTAAAATAATTAATTGTATGTAGGATTTTTTTAAAATGATGATGAACGCTTAACTCTGCTGGGATTACTGTGTTTGGAGAATGAAAAGAAGAGGAAGCGAAAGATGCATGAGAAAGATAGCAAGTCGAAGAAAAATGATTTTAAGTTTTAGAAAGCTCATTTTCTCTTTGGATTGTAAAAGATGTGTGAAGTATAATGCGTAGGTTATGAATGTACGTTCTGCTCGAGACATTTTAGGAAAACAAAGGTGCATTGGATCTGCATAAGCATGTACTACTTTATACCCCATCAGTCAGTTTAAGGAGCATTTGAGTTTGCTTTTTAAAGCTATTATATGTATCTTGAAGTAATCGAATTATGCCTTTTGAAATAATCGGACTATATGCTTTGACAATCAGATTATGTGCTTTGATTATCTGTTGAATTAAAACACATAAAACTGATAAATCTGTTTTAGTATAAAAAAAGATCATATAATGTCTGTCCTGTTGTAGTTGTAAATATCGCATATGGCATCAAGTTTTTTTTTTCTGACAGTATTTTGATAAGGTTGAACCTTGGGTGGACAATTGCATTGACCAACAAATGCCTTATGTTCTTTGTTTAATTTTTTATTTTTATAGAGATTCCAATAATGTGATGCTATTGTTGTTGTTTCCTCTATTATTTTCTCTATATAATATAGAATAGAGCCTCCAATGTAAATGCTCTAAATATACATGTGTATTTTACATTCTTGCTTTTGTATGTTTTTATGGCTCTTTACAACAAGAAAAAGTTTAAGAAACCGAATTAAAAATTTATGGTGGAGAAAAGGGAAAGAGGATACTTTAGATGTTAAAAGTGTTATTTTTATACTTTTATTTGTTGTAAATTAAATTTTCCTACCCGGAAAATTTCCGGGTTATAACCTAGTTAAATACATTGTGCATTGACAATTTGACATGACTCTCATTAGTCATTATATTATATTATATTACACTACACTACACTACACTACACTACACTACACTACATATACAATTGTAGGTTGGGGGGAATAGTGTCAAGCAGCTGCCTGTCACTTCCCTATTAGACCAACTTATTTTTAATTTAATTTTATTCTTAGTTTAAAATTACACTTTCGTCTTTTGTTTAAAATTACGTTTTCGCTCCAACTCAAAATAAAATCATAATCTTGCACCTAGCTCAAAATAACGCTTTTACCCTCGGTTCAAAAACTCACTTTTAATTTTGTTCCCAGTTTAAAATTACGGTTACACACAGTTTAAAATTACGCTTTCGTCCTTTGTTTAAAATTACGTTTTTACCCCAGCTCAAAATAAAATTATAATTTTGCCCCTAGCACAAAATTACGCTTTTGCCCTCGATTCAAAAACTCACTTTTACTTTTGTTCCCAGTTTAAAATTACGGTTTCACCCTCCGTTTAAAATTACGTTTTTGCACCCAGTTCAAAATAAAATGTTGCTTTTTCCTCTAGCTCAAAATTACGCTTCTACACTCAGCTCAAATTACATTTTTGCCCACATAAGTTGGGGGGAATAGTGCCAGGCAGCTGTCTGGCACTTCCCTATTGGACCAACTTATTTTTAATTTAATTATCTTCTTAGTTTAAAATTACGCTTTGGTCCTTTGTTTAAAATTACATTTTTGTCCCCAACTCAAAATAAAATTATAATCTTGCACCTTGCTCAAAATTACGCTTTTGCGCTCGGTTCAAAAACTCACTTTTAATTTTGTTACCAGTTTAAAATTACGGTTTCGCCCAGTTTAAAATTACGTTTTCGTCCTTTGTTTAAAATTACGTTTTTACCCCCAGCTCAAAATAAAATTATAATCTTGCCCCTAGCTCAAAATTACGCTTTTGCCCTCGTTTCAAAAACTCACTTTTACTTTTGTTCCCAGTTTAAAATTACGGTTACACCCAGTTTAAAATTACGCTTTCGTCCTTTGTTTAAAATTACGTTTTTACCCCAGCTCAAAATAAAATTATAATTTTGCCCCTAGCACAAAATTACGCTTTTGCCCTCGATTCAAAAACTCACTTTTACTTTTGTTCCCAGTTTAAAATTACGGTTTCACCCTCCGTTTAAAATTACGTTTTTGCACCCAGTTCAAAATAAAATGTTGTTTTTTCCTCTAGCTCAAAATTACGCTTCTGCACTAAGCTCAAAATTACATTTTTGCCCACATAAGTTGGGGGGAATAGTGCCAGGCAGCTGTCTGGCACTTCCCTATTGGACCAACTTATTTTTAATTTAATTATCTTCTCAGTTTAAAATTACGCTTTGGTCCTTTGTTTAAAATTACATTTTTGCCCCAACTCAAAATAAAATTATAATCTTGCACCTTGCTCAAAATTACGCTTTTGCGCTCGGTTCAAAAACTCACTTTTAATTTTGTTACCAGTTTAAAATTACGGTTTCGCCCAGTTTAAAATTACGCTTTCGTCCTTTGTTTAAAATTACGTTTTTACCCCCAGCTCAAAATAAAATTATAATTTTGCCCCTAGCTCAAAATTACGCTTTTGCTCTCGTTTCAAAAACTCAATTTTACTTTTGTTCCAAGTTTAAAATTACGGTTTCACTCTCCGTTTAAAATTACGTTTTTGCACCCTGTTCAAAATAAAATGTTGTTTTTTCCTCTAGCTCAAAATTACGCTTCTGCCATCAGCTCAAAATTACGTTTTTGCCCACAGTTGAAAATAAAATTATGTTTTTCCCCTAGCTCAAAATTATGATTTTGCTGTCAGTTTAAAATTATAATTTCGCCACCAGTTCAAAATATAATTTACGATTTTGTCCTTTGTACAGACATACATGTTATGAGAGAGAACATTCCAATTTATTGGTTAATGGAAGTTATTAAATACATTGTGCATTGACAATTTGACATGACTCTCATTGGTCATTATATTATACTACATATACAATTGTAAGTTTGGGGGAATAGAGCCAGGCAGCTGCCTGCCACTTCCCTATTGTACCAACTTATTTTTAATTTAATTTTATTCTCAGTTTAAAATTACGCTTTCGTCCTTTCTTTAAAATTACGTTTTCGCTCCAACTCAAAATAAAATTATAATCTTGCACCTAGCTCAAAATTACGCTTTTGCCATCGGTTCAAAAACTCACTTTTAATTTTGTTCCCAGTTTAAAATTACGGTTTCGCCCAGTTTAAAATTACGCTTTCGTTCTTTGTTTAAAATTACGGTTTTACCCCCAGCTCAAAATAAAATTATAATTTTGCCCTTAGCTCAAAATTACGCTTTTGCCCTCTGTTCAAAAACTCACTTTTAATTTTGTTCCCAGTTTAAAATTACGGTTTCACCCTCCGTTTAAAATTATGTTTTTGCACCCAGTTCAAAATAAAATGTTGTTTTTTCCTCTAGCTCAAAATTACGCTTTTGCACTCAGCTCAAAATTACATTTTTGCCCACATAAGTTGGGGGAATAGTGCCAGGCAGCTGCCTAGCACTTCCCTATTGGACCAACTTATTTTTAATTTAATTACCTTCTCAGTTTAAAATTACGCTGTCGTCCTTTGTTTAAAATTACATTTTTGCCCTCAACTCAAAATAAAATTATAATCTTGCACCTAGCTCAAAATTACGCTTTTTCGCTCGGTTCAAAAACTCACTTTTAATTTTGTTACCAGTTTAAAATTACGGTTTCGCCCAGTTTAAAATTACGCTTTCGTCCTTTGTTTAAAATTACGTTTTTACCCCCAGCTCAAAATAAAATTATAATTTTGCCCCTAGCTCAAAATTACGCTTTTGCCCTCGTTTCAAAAACTCACTTTTACTTTTGTTCCAAGTTTAAAATTACGGTTTCACCCTCCGTTTAAAATTACGTTTTTGCACCCTGTTCAAAATAAAATGTTGTGTTTTCCTCTAGCTCAAAATTACGCTTCTGCCATCAGCTCAAAATTACGTTTTTGCCCACAGTTCAAAATAAAATTATGTTTTTCCCCTAGCTCAAAATTATGATTTTGCTGTCAGTTTAAAATTATAATTTCGCCACCAGTTCAAAATATAATTTACGATTTTGTCTTTTGTACAGACATACATGTTAGGAGAGAGAACATTCCAACTTATTGGTTAATGGAAGTTATTAAATACATTGTGCATTGACAATTTGACATGACTCTCATTAGTCATTATATTATACTACATATACAATTGTAAGTTTGGGGGAATAGTGCCTGGCAGCTGCCTGGCACTTCCCTATTGTACCAACTTATTTTTAATTTAATTTTATTCTCAGTTTAAAATTACCCTGGCACTTCCCTATTGTACCAACTTATTTTTAATTTAATTTTATTCTCAGTTTAAAATTACGCTTCGTCCTTTCTTTAAAATTACGTTTTCGCTCCAACTCAAAATAAAATTATAATCTTGCACCTAGCTCAAAATTACGCTTTTGCCATCGGTTCAAAAACTCACTTTTAATTTTGTTCCCAGTTTAAAATTACGGTTTCGCGCAGTTTAAAATTACGCTTTCGTTCTTTGTTTAAAATTACGTTTTTACCCCCAGCTCAAAATAAAATTATAATTTTGCCCTTTGCTCAAAATTACGCTTTTGCCCTCGGTTCAAAAACTCACTTTTAATTTTGTTCCCAGTTTAAAATTACGGTTTCACCCTACGTTTAAAATTACGTTTTTGCACCCAGTTAAAAATAAAATGTTGTTTTTCCTCTAGCTCAAAATTACTCTTCTGCACTCAGCTCAAAATTACATTTTTGCCCACATAAGTTGGGGGGAATAGTGCCAGGGAGCTGCCTGGCACTTCCCTATTGGACCAACTTATTTTTAATTTAATTATCTTCTCAGTTTAAAATTACGCTTTCGTTCTTTGTTTAAGATTACATTTTTGCCCCCAACTCAAAATAAAATTATAATATTGCACCTAGCTCAAAATTACGCTTTTGCGCTCGGTTCAAAAACTCACTTTTAATTTTGTTACCAGTTTAAAATTACGGTTTCGCCCAGTTTAAAATTATGCTTTCGTCCTTTGTTTAAAATTACGTTTTTACCCCCAGCTCAAAATAAAATTATAATTTTGCCCTTAGCTCAAAATTACGCTTTTGCCCTCGTTTCAAAAACTCACTTTTACTTTTGTTCCAAGTTTAAAATTACGGTTTCACCCTTCGTTTAAAATTACGTTTTTGCACCCTGTTCAAAATAAAATGTTGTTTTTTCCTCTAGCTTAAAATTACGCTTCTGCCATCAGCTCAAAATTACGTTTTTGCTCACAGTTCAAAATAAAATTATGTTTTTCCCCTAGCTCAAAATTATGATTTTGCTGTCAGTTTAAAATTATAATTTCGCCACCAGTTCAAAATATAATTTACGATTTTGTCCTTTGTACAGACATACATGTTATGAGAGAGAACATTCCAACTTATTGGTTAATGGAAGTTATTAAATACATTGTGCATTGACAATTTATCATGACTCTCATTAGTCATTATATTATACTACATATACAATTGTAAGTTTGGGGGAATAGTGCCAGGCAGCTGCCTGGCACTTCCCTATTGTACCAACTTATTTTTAATTTAATTTTATTCTCAGTTTAAAATTACGCTTTCGTCCTTTCTTTAAAATTACGTTTTCGCTCCAACTCAAAATAAAATTATAATCTTGCACCTAGCTCAAAATTATGCTTTTGCCATCGGTTCAAAAACTCACTTTTAATTTTGTTCCCAGCTTAAAATTACGGTTTCGCCCAGTTTAAAATTACGCTTTCGTTCTTTGTTTAAAATTACGCTTTTACCCCAGCTCAAAATAAAATTATAATTTTGCCCTTAGCTCAAAATTACGCTTTTGCCCTCGGTTCAAAAACTCACTTTTAATTTTGTTCCCAGTTTAAAATTACGGTTTCACCCTTCGTTTAAAATTACGTTTTTGCACCCAGTTCAAAATAAAATGTTGTTTTTTCCTCTAGCTCAAAATTTCGTTTCTGCCCTCAGCTCAAAATTATGTTTTTGCACACAGTTCAAAATAAAATTATGTTTTTCCCCCTAGCTCAAAATTATGATTTTGCTGTCAGTTTAAAATTATGATTTCGCCTCCAGTTCAAAATATAATTTGCGATTTTGCCCTTGGTACACACATACATGTTATGAGAGAGAAATATTCGGCTTATTGCCCCGCAACGCGGGCGGGGCAAAAACTAGTTATAGACAAAAGTAAGCTATTTTCAAATATTACATCCTGTCACATTTAGTCCTTGGTGGGATTTTTTTCTATCATCTTCATCAGTTAATACAATTACTTGAAAACTAATTTAATTAATTGTTGTATATGTTTACCTTATTGTTAAAAAGAAAGTAACACAATTGGTTTAATTAGAATCTATTAGAGTACATTTGTAGACTAAAAACTTCAATATTGCTAACATTGTTTTCTACACATTCATGGGTGGTCCATCTTGAACTTGTGCTCTGGCTTAGAATCAGTTGGACAAAGACATTTGTAGAGACCATCGATGGAAAGACGACGATCCCTCTGAAACTTGAAAAGGCACTTGACGTTATAAAAGTGAAAGCGTTGATTCAAGACTAAGTTTGTCTATGCTAGAGACGAGTTGGATGATGCCTTCCACCTGGCAACTTACTACATCCAAAATGAGTCCACCTTACCTTTTGCGGATGATGCATTTACAAGAAGAGTGTTGATGAGGATACGCTTCCAGATTGATGCCACTCGAAAGACCATCCATCTAGATGTGGAAAGCGCACACACCATTCACATTGTGAAAGCCAAGATTCAAGCCGAAGAAGACATTCCTGCGGGTCAGCAGGTTCTGTTTCTGCCCCACAAGCGGCTACAGGAAAGCTTTACCCATGCGGGCTACTATATCCAGAACGAATCCACCGTTTATCTTGCTCATTGGTGAAAATGTTGCATTATAAATATATTGGCAATTTGCACTCCAAATTAACAAAAGATTAGTAATTTGTTTCTTATTTTCAACTAGATGCATCAAAATTCAACTTTGGGACAATGACAACCTGCTTCAATGTTGCCGGTTTATAGTAAACAGACGTGTTTATGTTTTTGTTACATCTGTGGTTCTATTTGCAATTCTGTACAGAAAGATGAAGATGAACTAATGAAGTATAAAAACTACACCTAACAACAATTGAGATCAACAGTTATAGTCTCACTTGAATGAAATAATTAAGATAAAGCATTATAACACTTTCCCGAAAAGACCAACTCCAACATACGTTTTCCTACAAAACTTGCGGCATTCATTCCACACAATACTCTTTTAACCCTTTACAGTCCCAAAAAATATAGATTTTTGCTAATACGGAAAAAATGACCTGAATAGAAGAATGTCGGTCAGGGGTCTTGGACCGTGTTTTCTTGATCAATTGACTGTTCCAAGTCAACATACTCGGAGTTTGCAGCATAATCCTCAGCTGAATAAACAGAGAAACTCCAAACGGAAGCACAATTTTCATCATCTACATGAAATATATAAATGTTATTATTAATAGCAATATTAGAAACAGTAAAAGATAGAAAAGGTATAACAAAAAGAATAACGATCTCTAAATTTGATTTTACAAGCGTTGATGCAAATATAACAGACCTAAAATATATGTTGCTAAAATGTATAGAATCCTGACAAATTACATGATAAGGGTATATAATATTATACCTCGTAAAGTCAAACTCAAATCACCATCAGAGTCATCAAGAGCTCCAAATCGCCTGTGTCCTGATGCAGTGGCAGCCATTGGGAAAAACGGATGGAAAGAAAAACCACTCACCGTATCTGGCACCAAGCAAACAGTAAATTAAAACTAGGTATGTTTTAGTTAAAGAGGGTGGTTGAGTAACACTTCTTAAAATGTGTGTTCATAAAAGATATTAGAGAGTAAAATGTCATTTTCGTCCCCGAGGTTTCGCCACTTAGGAAGGTTTGTTTTACCGCTTCTGGATCCAAAACGGTACCAACCACGTGTATATCAAAAACTCGATCAAGCATGGACTCTAAACAAAAAACTGCCTTTATTTATTCTTCTCAAAATTACATGCAATAGTAAAGTAGACATTTATTATAGAAAAAAAAAAACATAGTTCTTAAAGGAAAACAAATATGAAATTATGGGTATAGCGGCATGCAGATAAAGAAAACAGTCGTATCGTTGATTAAGCTTTCCATGATGACAAAGGAGGAGTGTCTGAGTCCTTATATGTTTTAACAAAAGCACCATACCGATCACCCTTGATTGAACCAGGTGATGCGATGGATTCAAGTTCAGCCATATCTTCTGCTGTTAGCTTAACAGATAATGCTCCGAGGTTGTGTTCAAAATTTTCAATTTTGGTGGTTCCTGGGATAGGCACAAC
Organism: Helianthus tuberosus; assembly: GCA_030545235.1. NCBI lineage: Eukaryota > Viridiplantae > Streptophyta > Magnoliopsida > Asterales > Asteraceae > Helianthus > Helianthus tuberosus. Next base: position 91,189,343 of record CM060432.1, on the reverse strand, counting down.
ATCATTTCCTTGGTGGAGAACCCAAGCCAATGCTAGTTGTGAAGTTGTGCACCCTTTCTTTGTCGCTAGTTCATTAATCCTCTCGTACATGATCTTGTTGTGTTCAAGATTCTCAGGTTGTAACCTTGGCAAGGTCTACAAAATATTAATAGAGTGTTAATTCTCACATGTATGGCATTTAAATGAAACATCATATAGCTTACACCATGTAAGGGGAAATTTCTTACAAATATTACTGAGGGTAATCTAGAAATGGAGGGAACCAAACGATATTGAAAAATAACACAAAAAAGTTGCAGACAACATACCTTACGGGCGTCACTTTCTTCCAACTTCTCCAACATCTTTGGACCATGTGAGAAAAAACCCCGTCCTAGAGGACTATATGCAACAATCCCTATCCCAAGTTCTCTGCAAGCTTAGACACTTCATAAGTTATGCCACAAGAAAAGAAGAAAAAAAAAGGAGAAGAAAGACGATATCAGACCTGCATGTAGGAATAATTTCTTCTTCAACATCTCTTGATTGCAAGGACCATTCTAGTTGTACGGCAGTAATTGGATGCACGGCATGGGCTCTTCTGATGGTCGCTGCTGATGCCTCTGATAATCCAACATATTTAATTTTTCCTTCTTCCACTAGCTTCTTTAGTTCACCCATCTATTATTAACAAAAACAAAACATGAAAAGCTAGCCCATCTTATACGCCAAAAACATATATTTCCCCTCGAAATAACATACATGTCAAAATATAATATAAAAAATATAATTAGTCAGTTTTGGTTTAAATACAAACATTTGGTACAGCCATATACATTTTTAAAGTTAAGTAACACGGATAAAAACATTGGTATATACATTTATGTAACAAAACAAGGATCATATAAGACTAACCGTGATTTCGATAGGCACACTAGTATCAATCCTATGCTAATAATAGAGATCAATGCAATCAACATCAAGTCGCTTGAGGCTAGCTTCACAAGCAGCCCTGACATAGGCGGGATCGCCTAGGACCTGCCACGAACCGTCGAGTTTGATCCCAAATTTGGTAGCGAGCTGCACCTTGTCCCTCATCCCCCCTTTCAAGGCCTTGCCAATAAGGATTTCGTTGGTTTTGGGGCCGTAGACATCGGATGTGTCGAGGAGGGTAACACCAGCGTTAATGACGTGGTGGATGAGCTTGATCATGTCGGGTTCAGGTTTAGGCGCCCCGTACAAAGTGGACATGCCCATGCAGCCTAAACCCAGAGCTGAGACCTCTAGACCCTGTGAACCCAATTTCCTTCTTGGTACTCTGATTGCCATTTTCCAACTTAATAATTTGTTTTGGTTTGAAATTTTTTTTCTGATATATCAAATGAATGCATGATTCAATCCTATTTATAGCCATCGTAATGAATTTTTTTTAGAAATGGTGTATTTTGAATATATTTTTAGGATAATGGGGAAGTCAAAAAAAAAAAGGGTTTTTGGTGTATCCTCTATTAGGAATAGCGGATTAGGAAGGAAATTAAATTGTGTTGCAGCAATGCTCAGGTAGGTGTTAGGTGGGTGTCAGATGTTTTTCTAATCCTCTATTCTCAATAGAGGATTAAGAGGAAACACTTAACCATGGTTCAAGCCTCACCCGAGACCAAACATAAGCCAGTTAAAAACCTAAACCCAGTTACAAAACTTTACCTAGTTAACTTTTTAAGTTATACTTCCAGCTATACCTTGGATTCCTCCTCTATTATTAAAGAGATTCTGGCACATCACATGCAACCTGAGAAGTCTGTCTTCTTCTGACCATGAACATGCACCATTCACATCCATTGCAGAACATCACATGTATATATTGAATGGTTTTAATTGAGTGCTTTAACTTTACAGCTTTTGCAGGTTGTTTGATGGGTGCTAGATGATGTTGGTGGGTTTGATGTTGAACATGGTTATGGAGGGTTGAATATGATACAGAGGGTTCTCATGTTGAACATGGTTATGGAGGGTTTAAGTGGAGGAGGGGGTTCTGATCTTGAACATGGTAATGGTAATGGTGAAGATGACGATGTTTTAATTTATAAAAAATATATATATGGCCTAAGCCGTTATTCAGAATAGCGGATTATGAAATAACACAATATCTCCTAATCCTCTATTACAAATAGCGGATCACCTTATACCCAATTAAAAACCCAATTTAATAATATTGTTAAAAATATATATGGGCTAAGCCGTTATATGGGCCCTGATCATTACTACGAAAATTTTGGAGGGGTCCAAGGCATGGCTTCTCAACTAATTGGATCACTTAATCATATGGGTCAGCCTTCGTACATACAGACTAATGAACCAGATCTGGAACCGGGTAACACTATCCCCCAGCGAGCAAGGCGTGGTGGTCGGGGGCGTCTTGGCCGACAAAGAACTCGGGTAAACCTCGTACATGATGATCAGGAGGGGGAGGGTACAACCAACTATGGGGAGGGTACCTCGAATTTTGGAGGGGCAACACCCAACTATGGGGAGGGTACCTCACATGTTGGAGGGGCAACACTGGATTTGGAAGCCGGTTATAGACCTTCATTTGAAAATGTTGGACATGGATCATCAAGCATTCAATTAGGTACCCAGTCGAATGTTAACAACAACCAACAAAACAATTGGGTATCCTCATTGTTTGACAACACTCCTGATAGTAATATGATTCCTGTGATGTACTCAGACCAGCCGGGACCCTTCCAGAATTACGAATATACCGGTCTTAGTGTACAACATCCGCGTTACCAGCATATAAGTCCGGTTCCAATAAGCTTGGACCTACATCTGAGTCAACCCGAAGGCTCCAGTCCACCAAATGATAATGAACCGGAAGAACCAGAACCAAGACGTGTACAACCACAAAGACATCCAAAACCAGTTGGTTGTGGCACCGGTGGCTGTCTCATTCGCTATCCACATAGGCATTAAATAATTAGTTAGATTGTACCGCTTTAATTCAGTTTATGTAATCGATTAGTCCATGTTTCACGTTTTTCATCTTATAATTTATCATTTTATTTTATTATTGTTAATTATAATATTTAGTTAGGGTTTGAAACATTAAAATAAATTAATTAGAGTTAGGTTTCGAACAATATTATTTAACAAAATATTATTAAATGGGTTTGAAACATTAAAATAAATTAATTAGAGTTAAGTTTTGTAACTGGGTTTAGGTTTTTAACTGGCTTATGTTTGGTCTCGGGTGAGGCTTGAACCATGGTTAAGTGTTTCCTCCTAATCCTCTATTGAGAATAGAGGATTAGAAAAACATCTGACACCCACCTGACACCTACCTGAGCATTGCTGCAACACAATTTAATTTCCTCCTAATCCGCTATTCCTAATAGAGGATACACCAAAAACCTTCTTTTTTTTTTTACTTCCCCATTATCCTAAAAATATATTCAAAATACACCATTTCTAAAAAAAATTCTCATCGTAATAGTGTTACGAGGACGTCAGCCTCTACGTTTCTCTTACGCGCTTTGTGTTACTTTTTTGAATGGAGAGGTTTGACTTTTGGAGAATTGGAAAGTGTGTAAAGACTTTGAAAATATGGAGTGATAAAATTCTATCATCTTGAATAAACTAGATTAAACTAGTGGGATTTTCCGATACAGGTATAACTAGGTTCAGTCATCGGTACCCATAGAGTACCCACCCTAATAAAATCATGATATATTCAAAAGATATAGATATATATTTTACATTGATCGAAACCATAAGAACAAATAAAGATGTGTTATGCTAAAGAAAAATACCGATACTAGTGGCGGATCCAAAAATTTTTTCACTGGGTTCACTTTTTTAGATGTTCTAATTTTAACTAAACATAAATATTTCCGGGTTGATTCGACGGTTTAGGTCGGGTAACCCGGTAAGGTCCATCACATAATAAAAATGTGATACATTAATGAAAAAAAATATCGTTATTAGAAATTTAAAAAAACGTAATATAAAAAAAAACTACCTACAGTTGTTCTTTACAAGTTTTCATCACTGTGGGTATGTTTGGCAAAAGTAGCTGGTGGTTGATGGCTGGAAGCTGGTGACTGATTGCTGGAAGCTGGTAGCTGATGGTTGTAGCTTTTTAGATATATTTATACGTTTGGTAGAGTAGCTAGAGCTTTAAATAGTACGTATAAAATGACCAAAATGGACATAACTAAAAAAACATAACTAAAGAGTTTCTTATTTTTAGAGGTTAAAATAGTCATTTTTTTTCTTAAAAGCTTGTAGTTCCTTTTGAGCGCTACTAGTAAGAGCGTTCAACTAAAAACTTCATGCTTCTAACCTAAAAGTTTCAAGCTCCTTCATCCAAACAAGTCTTTTATTGAGTAGTAGCTTTTTCTTAAAAGTAGCTAGAAACTTTTAAAAACTTCTAAAAGCTCTGTGCCAAACATACCATATATATGAATTAACATCACTAATCATAATTTCAAGCAGATTACAACACAAAGGTTAACATTAAAATCCCTAAATGGCAAAATCCTAAGTTTCAACACTACTGGCGGATCTAGAATAAAGTTTTAGGGGTAACGTTCAAAAAAAATTTTTTACCATACTTTCATACAATGTAAAAAAAAAACATTTTAAGGTCGGTTCTCTAAAGCTAAATATTAAAAAAATGGTTCGGGCCGGGTCACTTAATAAAAAGATAAAACCAAATTAAATTCAAATACTAATAGTTGAAAATGTTAAAACTTTTTAACGGGTTTAGGGAAATGGGCTTAATACTAATTGTTAAATGGGTTATAAATTAATTCTAGATAGCATTTTTACTAGTTAATCTTTAAGAACCCAAAAAAAGTTGATGATAAAAAATAAATAAACGAGTTAACTTCCATTTTGTTCCCTGTGATTTGGTCATTTTAACTGTTTTGCCCCAATAGTTTAAAGGGTTATTGGATTTTATCACCCTTAACTATTGGCCATAGGCCGCTGCCACCCCCAACTATCACTTTGACGCCCGCCACCCCCAACTTAACACTTAGTGTATTCTGTCACCCGATCACTAACTTTTGATCTTGTTACTATTCTTTTGGGGGTGTCCTAAGATCCTTAAAATATTCTCAAGATCCCTATGACACCCCAAAAAGTGTAGTAACAACATCAAAAGTTAATGATCAGTTAACGACGTGGTGACAGAACACACTAAGTGTTAAGTTGGGGTGACGGACGTCAAAGTGATAGTTAGGGGTGGCAACGGCCAATAGCCAATAGTTTAAGATGATAAAGTCTAATAACCCTAGTTTAAAAATAGCCATTTTCCTCCCTGATTTTTCTAACTTATCGTCATTTTGCTCCCCGGCTCTAACCACATCCAAAAAATCCATTAACTAGAAGGGTATTTTTGTAAATTTATAGATAAAAGCAATGGCATGTAAGTCTTTTCACCTAAATAAACCTATAACTTGTTTATATACATGTATATAAGTAATTCTTTTTCGATGCCCCATCTTTCAAACCACTCTTTCTACCGGCCACCACCATCCACAACCATCCATTACCACCTGCAACTAACTACCACCTGCCGACCATGACTACCGCGATTTTTAACTAAACGTTTTAATTGAGTTAGAGCCAGTGAGTAAACTACCGAAATACCCCTACATTTAATTTAACGTTTTAACTGAGTTAGAGCCAGGGAACAAACTGGCGACAAACTCGAAAGATCAGCGAGGAAAATGACTATTTTTAAACTATTGGAGCAAAACCATTAAAATGACAAAATCACAGGAAGCAAAACGGAAGATAACTCTAAATAAACACAACTTTATAAATTAGTTCAACATAACATACAATAATAAATAATCGATAAGAATAAACAATATAAATTAATTAATTAAATTACCATTTATTATAAACGGGTGGTTAGCCTCATGCTTCAACATAATATATTATTTTTGGTTTATATTTTATTAATACACATCGGAAAACTCAAAGGTCTATTTTTATTTAAAGTTGTCTTATTCCTTGACCAATTCTCTCAAACAAATTACAGCGGCCACCAGAAAGCCGGAAATGCTCCGCAAAAGCAATTTTCAGTCTGCTGCAAGTCTCCTTCTTCACATTAAAAAAATCTCAGGGATAACGTAAACCTTTTTCAGGGGCAACAAAATACAAAAAACGTAAAAAAAAAAAAAAACAAGAATTTGCACTTCTTCCTAAAAGTTGAGGGGTTGCGGGTGTTACCCCTCCCAAAAGGCTAGGTCCCCCCTGTTCAACACAACAAGTTAAAAATTAAGATAAAATAAATTCTAAATATCAACACATTAAAACACAACACACTTTTTATTAACATCACTAATATTTACTAAATTTATACTTTTGATATTAAATTATTTACCATGCTTTATAAAGCACTATCATCGTTTTAATTCAAAAAATATTTATTGAAATCTAGTTATATATATTTTAACCAAACATCAAAGTTATCTATATTTTAACCAGACATCAAGCTAGGTGTTTTTACTTGTTTTTATATAGAGTAAACTGCAATTTTACCCCCCTGAGGTTAGGGGTCATTGGCATGTCTACCCCCCTAAGGAAATAATTGCAATTTTACCCCCCACTGTTCACTGTTATGTCGCAACCTTACCCCTTGTTAACATATTCTGTTAAGTCAACATTTGTTTTGACTGTTATAATGTGTGAAAAGTCGTTTTTGCCCCTGTCTTATTAAAATTATATAAAAAATCAAGAATCAAGTTCATCATCATCAGTTCATTCTTCTTCATCATCATCATGATCAGTTCATTCATTCTGGGTGTTCTAGATCCACAAATCACCTACAAACAATTACTCTCATAATTCATTCAACATCAAATTTACACAAATCATCAAACCCTAAGTGCCCTAACAATAACAACAAATCCAGATCCACAACACAAATCACAAAATCAACGAAACAAGTTCATCATCATCATCAGGTTCATCATCATCATCAGTTCATCACCACCACCACCTCCTTCTCCTCTTCTGACCACCGCCACCATCATCCCACCACTGTTCATTCTTCATATTCAAAACATCCCCATACAAAACAAACCCAGATCTAATAACCCAAACATCTTCATACAAAACAAACCCAGATCTAATAACCCAAACATCTGCACATGAACATGAACACAGATTCATAATCGATCTTCATACAAAACAAATCCCCTTTGACTTGTTCATAATCAATCTTCATAAACCAAGATTCATAAACCCAAACCGACTTAATAACCCAAACATCTGCACATGAACATAACAGATTCATACAAAACAAACCCAGATTCAAAAAACATCTTCATAATAACCCAGATTCAACTGATGATGATGTTTCATAAAAACAAAACAAACCCAGATTCAAAAAACATCTTCATAATAACCCATATGCACATGAACATAACAGATTCAAAAACATCTTCATACAAAACAAACCCATATACATAAACCCAGACATGCCAAGTTCATGTGCAGATTCAACCCAGATTCAACTGATGAAGTGGCGGAGACGGTGGTGGTGAGGAGAAGTGGCGGCGGAGACGGTGGTGGTGAGGAGAAGTGGCGGAGACGGGGGTGGATTGATTGCAACAGCGGTGCCGGAGACGGTGGTGGTGAGGAGAAGTGGTGTCGCAATCCATCGACCACCACCTTCCCCACCCTCCTACACAATCTGCCATCACCACCCACACATCTACCACCAACACCCTTCGTTTTTTTGTTTTCAATAGCTAGGGTGGTGGTTGTGCACCGGAGCAGATATGAGAAAAGTGGGGATGGACTGGTTCAATCGCAGAGGGGTTTCAATCTTTGTGTGATTGAGTTGAAATTTGTGCCTAGGGTTTCAATTTAGGGTTCGAAACTGATTGATTGGTTAAATTGGGGATTTTGGTGGAGAGTTGGGGAAATTGTCAAGAAATGGTTTCGATTGTTGTGGATTGTGGTGGGGGTGGCTGGTGAGGGTGGTGGTGGCTGATGGTGGCGGTTCATTCTTGCTGATTCTTGCAGCAGGTGAGATGATGGTGGGAGGTTGGATGTGGTGAGAGAGACCCAGGTGAGTATTCGTGAGAGAGAGAGAGAGAGAGAGAAAGGTATAATAATAATAATAATAATAATAATAATAATAATAATAATAATAATAATAAATATTGGGTAAGATTACCAAAATACCCTCACCTATAAGGTCAAACTACCGTTGACTGTTAACATGGGGTAAGGTTGCGACATAACAGTGAACAGTGGGGGGTAAAATTGCAATTATTTCCTTAGGGGGGATAGACATGCCAATGACCCCTAACCTCAGGGGGTAAAATTGCAGTTTACTCTTTTATATATAAAATGGGATATGGTGATACTATTTTCCTAACTAAAATCCATTTGATGTGGCCCCTCTATGTCTGACAAATAAAACCTTCTAGTTTTACGTGGCACTTGAGTGTCAACTAGTGGGTTACAGCCACACTTCACGGCGGGGCAACCCGATTTTTGATCCGATATAGCAGTCGAAAGAGAAAACTTACAAAATAAAGTCGTGGTAAGTACAAAAGTATGTCGACACATGTTTTAAATCGACCGGAAAACTCGATTACAAAAGTACTTAGAAAGTTAAAGAGTTGTCAGTGTCAATGCTAAAAGTTGAGAAAATACAAAAAAATGTCAAAATGTAAGTCAACTTAAGTTTATATCGACACGTAAATAAAAATAAAGACGTAAAAGTCGATTAAAAAATATTTAGAAAGTTAAGAGGTTGTAAGAGTCAATGCTGAAAATTAAAGGTTAAGAGTAAAAAAAAAGGAAAAAAGCAAAAAGACAATAAAAAGAAAAAGAGAATTCACCAACTAAAAAAATATTTAGAAAGTTAAAAGGTCGTCAGTGTGAATACTGAAAGTTGAGAAAACACAAAAAAAATTATGTCGAAACGTAAATCAACTTAAGTTTATATCGACACGTAAATAAAAATAAAGACTTAAAACTCGGTTAAAAAGTATTTAGAAAGTTAAGGGATCGTAAGAGTTAATACTGAAAATTAAATGTTAAAAGTAAAAAAAAAAACAAAAAGACAACGTCAAAGATCAAAAAAAAAATTATTGTAGTACACTGTAGCACTATTCATTCAAATGTTTCAAATTAATACATATATATATGAATATGGGTTTTGTAGTTATAAAAAAAATACAAAAGAACCTTAGAAATCGACTGAAACGGAATTCGAACTCGAGATGAAGTATGGAAACAACACGTTTTAACACTCAAACAGTAGACATTTTTTGTTATGGGTTCACCCATAATTTATTTATGAGTTCCTACTGTATTTTCTATATAGGTTTTCGCTAAAAGTTACAAACCGACTGGATTTTTGAGAACCCGTTATTTTAACGTAGATCCGCACCTGACCGACACATGTTTTAAGATCGTTCAAAACCATAAATAAATTGTAAGATATGTTTCTTTTTGATCCACATTCCAACTTATTGGTTAATGGAAGTTTATTAAATACATTGTGCATTGACAATTTGACATGACTCTCATCTTCCTATACTAATAAACAAAAATCTTTTTGTACACGTGTCACTCTCTGGTGCCTCCTCCCTTTTAATAATAGTATTACATATTAATTTTTATACACAAAATATAATATAATATTAATTAATATAGTTAGAGATAAACGTATAAATTCAAATTTAATTAATAATTATCTATAACAAATATAAATGTATCAAATAATATAATAAGTATAATATTATTTAATGTAGTTAGAAATCAAACGTATAATTTCAAATTAATTAATAGTAAATTATTTTTTGAGTCTCTATGTTTCAGTGGTTTTAATCACTTGAATCTAAAATCAAAAAAATTAACGTCCTGAGTCTCTAACAGCTCATTCACACCCCCTGTAAAAAAATTCAAAAAACCTTTTGTAAGGCCAAGTTCTTTAAGTTCTCACAACTTGTCGAAATTTTCATTTTACCCTAACCATATATATTTGTTAAGATAAAATATATTATTTGGATATAAATAATAATTACTAATAAAGTATCAAATCACATGTACAAGTACTTATAGTATATAACTTAGAAGACTAAATTTACAAGTCGATTATATCTAAATAAAGTACCAAATTATCTTTAAAGCGAACACTAAATGGTTTTTAAAAGACATATTTTTTTTTGCTATTAAGTATATAACATTATATTTACTTAAGCCGTGTAATACACGTATTCAATATTTTCTTCCAATTTTAAATTTATGTTACTATCAATCTGTTTTTCATCTTAAAAAATGGTCAAACTTCCTAATAACATTGAGTTTTAAATATTAAACTTAATTTCAATCATATTACGCAACTAAAGACATTATCATCATGCTAAATAAAGACATTATATAATATTATAAAAAATTTAATTTGAATATTTAAATGTCAACTAATAATTAAAAAAGTTGTTGTAGACGCTCAATTTTATAATTTTAAAAACTTTAGTCCTACTTTTTTAAACGTATACTTTATTTTTAGTATGATTTTTTTAAGATGTAATATTTTCTATATAAAGATGATATTCGTATCTTGTCTCATGATCCATCTATCTAAAAATAGTATTTATATCAAAGTATTTATTATATCACTAATATACATAGTAGAATTTAATTACAATTCATTTACCATAACCTCATAATTTATAATTTTTTTTTTAAAATACTTACAATTTTATGATCATTGTTTTTTTTATTTTTTAGTGTTACTTCTTTTTAAGACATAATAAAATGGACTGTAGTATCTCAAAAGAGAAGTGAAAACTTAGAAAATTATTTTGAATAGCGAAAATATAACTGTTCTTTTGTTTTACTATTTGTTCTTTTGTTTTACTATTTTATCTAAATAAGTCATTTCATTAATAAGGATTATATACAAGTTTATAATTTACATTTTTTCGTCATTTAACCCGTGTAATACACGGGGTTGTAAGCTAGTTAGTCATTATAGACAAAATTAAGCTATTTTCAAATATTACATCCCGTCTCATTTAGTCCTTGGTGGGGATTTTTTCTATCATTTTCGTCAGTTAATACAATTACTTGAAAACTAATTTAATTAATTGTTGTATATGTTTACCTTATTGTTAAAAAGAAAGTAACACAATTGGTTTAATTATAATCTATTAATTAGAGTACATTTGTAGACTAAAAACTTCAATATTGCTAACATTGTTTTCTACACATTCATGGGTGGTCCATCTTGAACTTGTGCTCCGGCCTAGAGGCAGTTGGACGAAGACATTTGTAGAGACCATCAATTGAAAGACAACGATCCCTCTGGAACTCGAAAAGGCACTCGACGTTATAAAAGTGAAAGCGTTGATTCAAGACTAAGTTGGTCTATGCTAGAGACGAGTTGGATGACGCCTTCCACCTGGCAACTTACTACATCCAAAATGAGTCCACCTTACGTTTTGCGGATGATGCATTTACAAGAAGGGTGTTGATGAGGATACACGTCCAGATTTAGGACACTCGAAAAACTATCCATCCAAATGTGGAAAGCGCGGACACCATTCACATTGTGAAAGCCAAGATTCAAGCCGAAGAAGACATTCCTACGGGTCAGCAGGTTCTATTTCTGCCCCCACAAGCGACTACAGGGCAGCTTTACCCATGCGGGCTACTATATCCAGAACCAATATGAAATAATTAAGATAAAGCATTACAACACTTTCCCTAAAAGACCAACTCCAACATACGTTTTCCTACAAAACTTGCGGCATTCATTCCACATAATACTCTTTTAACTCTTTACAGTCCCAAAAAATATGGATTTTTGCTAATACGGAAAAAATGACCTGAATAGAAGAATGTCGGTCAGGGGTCTTGGACCGTGTTTTCTTGATCAATTGACTGTTCCAAGTCAACATGTTCGGAGTTTGCAGCATAATCCTCAGCTGAATAAACAGAGAAACTCCAAACGGAAGCACAATTCTCATCATCTACATGAAATATATAAATGTTATTATTAATAGCAATATTAGAAACAGCAAAAGATAGAAAAGTTATAACAAAAAGAATAACGATCTTTAAATTTGATTTTACAAGCGTTGATGCAAATATAACAGACCTAAAATATATGTTGCTAAAATGTATAGAACCCTGACAAATTACATGATAAGGGTATATAATATTATACCTCGTAAAGTCAAACTCAAATCACCATCAGAGTCATCAAGAGCTCCAAATCGCCTGTGTCCTGATGCAGTGGCAGCCATTGGCAAAAATGGATGGAAAGAGAAACCACTCACGGTATCTGGCACCAAGCAAACAGTAAATTAAAACTAGGTATGCTTTAGTTAAAGAGCGTGGTTGAATAGCACTTCTTAAAATGTGTGTTCATAAAAGATATTAGAGTAAAATGTCATGTTCGTCCCCGAGGTTTCGCCACTTAGGAAGGTTTGTTTTACCGCTTCTGGATCCAAAAGGTTTGAAAAATCTTGCTATTTTCATCCGACTCGTTACCCGCATCCATTTTTCTTCGTTATATGTGGGGCATTTCCGTCTTTTTAGACAATTTTATTAAAATAAAACAGTAAACGGAATAAAGATCCACCTCTCTTGAGTTTCTCCCCACCCAAACCCTTTAATCATCACCAAAAAATATCTAAAAAGACGAATATACTCATGACTTAACGTTAAAAAATGGATGGAGTTAACGAGTCGGATGAAAACAACAAGATTTCAAACCTTTTGGATCCAGATGTGGAAAAACAAACCTTTGGACGAAAGTCGCAAAAGTAGGCAAACCTCAGGGACGAAAATGGCATTTTACTCAAAATATTATTACATCATCCGTGCCAAACTAAATGGAATCCTTCTTGGGTAAACTTCAATTCAATTCAGATTCCTTACTATTTATTTAAAAAATAATGATGGTTTTGATTTTAGTCAACAAGTTTTCACTTTTCACTAGTTTATGAATATTATTGGAGGACATTATAGATGTGTCTAGTAGGGCCAGGATCATTTCAGAACCATAAATATTTACAGAACTCGCAGAACTCCTAATAAACAATCTTTTTATTTATATATTTTTATGTTTAGGATAACTTTATCATTTATTATGTGTATTTTTACGATTACATACATGTTAAGAGTAATTTTATCATTTTTTATATGTAATTTTATAATTACACATATGTAAACTAGTTTTTATACATATATGTAATTAGTTATGAAACATATATATAATTTTGGCAATTAAACATATGTAAACTACTTTTAACATGTATGTAATCAAAGAAATACATGTAATAGATGATAAAAAGATCCTAAATACAAAAACTTACATATAAAATGATTGTTTATTAGGAGTTCTGAAACTTCTGTAGTTATTTAGAGTTCTGAAATGAACTCAACCCGTGTCTAGTATACAGTAAGTATGTAAATATATATCAACATAAGAAAGTGTGAGATGGTAGTACCTGATGCAGCTTGAAAGCTCGAGACCCATTGACCAGTTTGAAGATCATATATATGTACTAAACCATCCTACATTCACATTTGCAAAATAATTAATCTACTTGAATGTGTTATATAACAACACTAGGGTTTGGTCGTAAGTGGAGAATTCACAACGATACCTGTCCGCCAGTACCAAGATGTCGACCATAGGGCTCAATGTCAAACTGTATCCGTTGATTGGTGGTCTCCGTTGACCTATATAACCTAATAATTCAGCAAAGTAAGAAAAACATCAGTCTTAAAAGATCTAATCATTTAAACTACAATATTCAATTAAACCACTACTTGTAAATATTAGATTAGGAACACTGTAAATTTGATTAATAGATTTATCAGATTACTAAAGATCTGTTTCACCAAGAAAAAAAGGTACCTACTTGTATACAATGTCAACAGTCTTGCGTATATCCCAACATAATATATATGGATCCTACACAAAAATCAATTACTTTGATGAGATGGTGTCTTCTAGAATACATAAAAAACAGGCATTATATTTATACCTTTCGTCCACCTGTATAAAGGTAGTTTCCATCTTTGGAAAATTGAACCTGTAAATAAGGTGATGAAAAAATACTAGCCATTTTTTAAATCACGATTTAATGCAAATTTCTAGCGGTAGTTGTCCACTTACATGTGTGACCCCACCTTCTTGACCATGTAGCACATACAATTGTTCCATATTGTCTTCCCGGTGTATTGCTGTAGTTTGGCTGTATGACCCTGTAGCAAGCATCCCCGTATGACTTGGAGAAAAAGCGATCGAAGATATGATACCTGAGCAGAAAGAAAATATAAATGCAATTATCTTGCTATAACATTTAAAGAATTACATAAAGCAGACGTATGCATGTACCGACCTGATTGGCCTTCCTTATTTCCTTGAATGGTTGAACGTTGTTCAAAATCTCTACCCGGGCGATGAATATCGAATATCCTGATGGATTTGTTGTAACCCGCAAATATCCTGAATTAAAACATCTTTTCAGCATCAACATTTTCAAACCGTAAAATGCCATTTTCGCCCCTGAGGTTTGGCTAGTTTTGCGACTTTCGTCCAAAGGTTTGTTTTTTTTCCGCATCTGAACCCAAAAGGTTTAAAATCTTGCCATTTTCGTCCAGCTCGTTAACTCCATCCAATTTTCTCCGTTAAGGCCGGGGTATTTTTGTCTTTTTTTGTTAACTTAAAGGACAATTCGGTCTTTTTCACTTTACGCAACAAGCATTTAGTATGATGTACAAGTATTCAAAAAAACAAAAATACCATTAAGTTAACAAAAAAAGACAAAAATACCCCTGCCTTAACGGAGAAAAATGGATGGAGTTAACGAGCCGGATGAAAATGGCAAGATTTCAACCCTTTCGGATCCAGATACGGAAAAAACAAACCTTTGGACGAAAGTTGCAAAACTGTCCAAACCTCAGGGACGAAAATGGCATTTTACTTTTTTTTCAAATCAATAATCTGTACAATAGAACAAGATGACAACGACACGTACATAAAACTGGAATAAATCCTTTAAATTTTACAGCTTTAATTTCTTACAGCAAGTAGAAGCTTACTTAGTTCCTGTGGGGTTGAAACCGATTGAAAATGCAGCTGTTATTTCATCCATGTTATCATACGCCCTATACGTGCACCGTAGCTGCAATTACAGTTTGAATGAAGTGTTAATGCTTGTATAACACCAAAATTATCCATGATATGAAATTATGAATGATAATGGTTACACTTATTATGTTCATTTAGTGGCATTTCATGCATAGATAATACAGTTTCAATGAAGCACCTGGCCCGTGCTCGTATCCCAGAGATGAATAGGGTGATCCCGCGTGGTAGTTGCGAACACACAAGAGACCGGATCTACAATACAATTACAGTACATAGTTCTAGTTAACTGCTCATTTAGATGCTAACTATGACTAGAAAACACGGTAATAATGAGAAGTTAAACGAGAGACAAGAGACGGGCCTGAAGCAGACATGTAGGGGTACCAACAGTAATCATATATGGATTCTCCGTCAGTTATAGAAAGGTTTGCAGAAAACGAATCTTCAATAGCAGCTGAAGAACAAACATTTTCATCTGTACGGTTTTCAAAATCTGGTCTGTGAAAGAAAAAAAAAGTGTGATTTCACATGTATAATCAAAGCACACAAAAAGGTAACTAAAAGCAGAGAAAAATGATTATATAAGTTACTTACAGTGTGAATACGCTAAGAGTATTATCATCAGAGCTCGTCAAAAAGCACGAACCATCCGGCGACCTACAAGAACACCAATAATCATCGTAGGAACTCGAAACGAAAAAATACTCTATACACAAGCATAAACATTAAGCAATAATACGACTGAATTAAACGGTTGCAACCATTCTATGAACTCTGTGTTAGTAAAAACTGAAACTTGGTAAAAGAGATGCTAATTTACCATTTGATGCCCTTGAGGAAGTTATTAGGGTTAGATGAGGCTCTGAAGTGTCGGTAAAAATGATAGGTTTTGTAAGGAGGAATGTCGAAACGGATTGCTGGCGGCCAAGCATAATACTCCGATTGGCTCTCGGCCGTTGGCTGTTCCTCCATGACTTCTTCGACTTGGATGTCGGCATTTTCTTGTTGCAGCTGCTCTCCCATTTTTACTACAGAGAAAAACAGCACATTACAAGAGTGCAATTACCGCCAAAACGAGCAAAACTATACCAAGGGTAGTCGGTAATTCAAAACGTGAATAGACCATCTCTAACGCATAGTAAAAACACCAAAAAGTCCCAATCTACTGTAGTCGTGACAAAACGGGCGGGTCAGGTCGGGCCGGGTCAGAACGAGTCGATTCAAAAAAAGGGTTATTTTGATCTGGCTCAGAATGGGTTCGGGCCAGAACAGGTCGACCATAAATGGTAAGAAACATCAATCAGAAAGCATATTCCCACCAAATGCAGCATCCACATTGCCAACTTTAAAATCCCTTTTACCATCTTTACAAACAGCCCACAAACCATCAGCAACAACTTGATGTTAGTACTCGGCTGACACCGAACATAACACCAGCTCACTTGAAGAATCCAACCCACATTACCAAGAATTTTAACCCAGATCAAAAACACAACAACAGGCCCTTATAGCAACCAAAATGGGACAATTGTTGTGAATTTGTTCCAAACTAGCTCATAAGGTCTTTGATTGACGAATTAAACAATAACATTTTCCCTATACTAAAAATAGGTTCAGGTCAAAACGTGTTATTTATGACCAAAATAGGTTCGAGTGGATTAAAAACAAATAATCAAACAGTTGGTGAGCAAGGATAATGGGACAGAGATTATTGAAGAGTCTTAAAAGTACATATAATATAATTTCACCAACAAATTGAAGACAGAATTAGAGGTAAACTGATGAAGAACATACCTCAATGGTATCGGAATCTGCTCCACAATAAACTGCAACACCAATTTGGGGATGATCTTCTTCAAAGTGAGTACATCTTTATGTTCTACTATTATTATTATGAAACCCAGTAAGAAAAATTAGGATGATGAAGAATAGGGTATAACCCAGAAAACCCACCTTTGAACTTGTAAAATTTCAATTGGAGGGTACAAGAACAACCCAAAATTAGGGGTTTATGCCGTTTCAGTGTAGTTTGTCACTTAGTGGTAGAGGTGCACAAAATAACCGGTTAATGGTTATTAATCAAAACCGTAACCGGTTAATAACCGATTTAGGAATAACCGGTTAGTGGTTATTTTTAATCGTAGGTTAGTAACCAGTTGTAAATATTTAGTATAGGAATCGGTTATTAACCGGTTTTTTTAACCGATAGACCGGTTAACTGAAAAAAAAAACAAAATATTCAAAAAGAAAAGCAAAATAACCGGTTAATTAACCGAACCGGTTAAAATAATTAACCGAATCAGTTAAAACAATAACCGGTTAAAACATTAACCGTTAAAAGCCAAAAAGTCAAATTAACCGGTATTACCGGTTAACCGAACCGGTTATTCAAATTAACCGGTTTGTGCACCTCTACTCAGTGGGTGTTTGGGTTTAGCTTATTTTGGAGCAACTTATAACTTAGTGACTTAGGGCAGGTGGGGTGGTTTACTAGTGACAAAATTCTATCACTCACAAGCACCAATCAAGTTCCGTCATGTCATCAACCATTTTTTCATCACTCACAACCTTTTTTAGTGGTGGTGGTCATCACTCACCACCACACCCAACAATTTCCCCCCAACCAACAATTACACTCACAAAACAATTTCCATCACACGTGAAGAAAATAACGAAAATCGATTTCGTTGAAAATATAACGCGTGGACGTTTGGAGGCGGGGTGGGATATAACGCGTTATTGTTGGTGGCCGTGATAGTTTAACGCACCGCCCCGGGCGGCCTTATAAAAGTTAATAAGTTGTTTTTATAGTGTTTGGTTTAACTGATTTAAGTTGTATTTGTGTATAAAAAAGTTGTTTTTGAGAAGTTATAAATTTTAACTTATGACTTATACAAGTTAATAAGTTGTTTTGAGAAGGAATCCCAAACACCCCTTCAAAACTAAAAGAGTCAAAGCGGAGGATGATAGAAACCGGGCCCAAATTAATGTTATATAGGTATGAAGTTTTTTTTTTTAATTTGAGGCATGGCCCAAAGCAAAAGGTTTAAGTTGTTCTGCTTTGGGCCTACACCGAGAGTGTAAAATATCTGTCTCCACGATCGCGAGTGTGAGAGGAGGAGAATGTGAGAGGAGAATATGAAAGGAGGATAAGAAAGGGACGAACGCCCATGAAGCTTATGCCCACGATCTGGTATATAGGGGAGATGATGGTCATATGTCATGTGGTACGATGCGGGAGCTTTATGTGAAAAATATATGAAAAGTAAAATGGTCTTTTTTTTTTCTTAAAAACGTAAGGATTTTATATTTATTGACATTGATGATGTTGTAATTAATGAGAATCTAAAAAATAGTTGCATTTTTTAATTTTTAGAAAATCTAAACCAAAAAATAACTCTTATTCCAATTTTTATTTATATTTTTAATCTTCATTGTTTTTATATGTTATAGGTTTTCATATTAATGTTTCATCCAATATTCTATTTTAATCGACATACCTGAAACCTAAATATCATATGTTATAGGTTCTTATATTAAGATTGAGATTATGTACAAACAGTGCTAATGGTAAGAACCGTAAGAATAGATCTGAGCCATTGATAGTTTAAATCAGAGGTTGGTGTTGATTACAAATAAAACCCTTATAATTAATAATTAGTAATAACAAGTTATTGGTAATTTTGTAAAATTGCTAATTTATCATTGTGACTAAATGACATCTCATTCAGGTTTTTATAATTTTCAAGTTGATAGAATTAATTTGATAGACTATTTAAAATTGTCTATAATTAATAATAACAAAAATATAGTAATATATAAAAAATAGGGGAATTGACCTGTATTAATCCCAACTACACGTCATTGGTCATTAACAGTCTCACCTTTGAATATTCCACATGCCAGTCCCACCATTCACCTATTTTTCCTCCACCGGTTCTCAGTTAAGAAAACTTAACGGAGTTAAGTTTTTTTCCGAATTACAAATTGACGTATTAGGGCTTTTGATCAGAACGAGGATACGAGTCTACTGATATAAAACTTATCTTGAAACGGTGCTCCAAACGACTTGATTTTTGTTAATTGGAAGTTTAAACACCCGAATTGAAGCACCGTTTTCATCGTTTGGAGCACAAGTTCACGGTAAGTTTTACATCATTCGACTCGTATCCTCGTTCTAATCAAAAGCCATAAAACTTCAGCTTATAATTCAGAAAAAAAAACTTAACAGAACTCTGTTAAGTTTTTTTAACCGAGGACCGGTGGAGGAAAAATAAGTGAAAGGTGGGACTTGCATGGGAAATATTCAAAGGTGGGACTGACAATGGCCAACGACGTCTAGTTGGGATTATTACAGGCTAATTCCCCTAAAAAATATGTTATTGTTCCTTAATAATATTTCCATCAATAAAATGCATATTTAATCATGTATGGACTTGTGGATATACTTAAATATTTATTTGTTTAGGAAATTGTTTTTTTAATAGCAACGTTTGCACCTATTCTATGAGATTGATAATCCTAAATTAATTGCTTATGCCTAGATTTGAACCTAGGACCTCTCCTTCAACATACAATGCCTCTACCAAGTGGGCCAAACATTGACAGAAAATTGTACGTGTATAAAGAAATTCAATACTTTAAAATATAATAAATTTTAGGTTATTACTTTTTGAAATAATAAAGCCTAATCAAAGTTATATATATATATATATATATAGGGGTGGACTCTATAAGAAACCTCATCTTTTTTAAGAAACCTTGGAAACCCTAGATTCACCCTTGATTTGGTTTCACTTTAATAGATCAATGGCTCTCCTTTTTTGGTGTATATATTAGATTTAAATTAATGCATAAAGGGCATTTTGGGTAGTAAAAAAGACTTTTTGAGCATTGGAAATCAAAAACCCATCTGCCATGTTGTACTGTCAAATCAAATAAGAGATTTCAAAATCATATCCCTCTTTCTCTCTCCCACTCTCTACTCACAATTATCACATCTCTTTCCTCCCCCACCCCACAAACGTGAAGAAGAACAAGAAGAAGATGGTCTCATTTCAGAATTAAAATATCTACCTTTAAGATTTCAAGAAATACTAATTCCAGATTCAGTTGCAGAAGACGGTGGTGGTTGCAGATCAAAGCATGATTCAGTTGCAGAAGACGATGGTGGTTGCAAATCTGGTGGTTGGTGGAAGGTGGTGACTGGTTCATTCTGGGGTGTTGGTGGTTGATAGCGGCGACAGTGGGTGGTTGTAGAAGGTGGTGGAGGGTGGGTGGTTGATGGCGCCGGAGTTCGGAACGTCGTCGGAGTCAAGATCTAGTAATGGTTAATGTTCTCTCTCTCTCTCTCTCCTCTCCTCTGTCTTCAATCAAGATCTAGTAATGGTTAATGTTCATGTATTTTAAATAAATCGAAAACTTTAGGATGAGATTTTGAACGGGATTTTTTGTTGGTTTGGTTGCTTGTTTGGGGATTTTGATCTTAACAATAATTGTTTTTTTTTTTGTTGGTTTGGTTGCTGGTTTGGACTTTTGATCTGAACAGTAAGTGTTTTTTTTTTTGTTGGGTTGTTTGATTTACAGAAACAGACCCATAACATGTGTTAAGCACCTGTTAGAATGATATATAACGTGTGTTGATTTACAGAAACAGATCCATAAAGATATTCAATTGACAAGCTGGATGGATGTAGGCGACGTTAAGGCAGGGACATTGAATAAGTCAACTCTTTTGGGAAAGAAGTTTTCGTTCGTTTATAACATGTGTTAGTGGTTCATGCTGTAACAGATCCATAAAGAAGTTTTCATGCTGTAACAAGTTTTCGTTCGTTTCTAACATGTTTTGCACATTTTGGAATGTATAACATGTGTTAAGCCTCTGTTATAATCTTTTTGTAACCTAACATGTATTCATGTATAAGCTAGTGGTTTACAAAACACCATGATGTGTATATACTGATCTAACATGTGTTACAATGTGTATGTTCGGAACACGTAATTGATTAACATGTGACAAGGGTGAAAACAGTCGACGGGGGCGATGAGTTTAATGGTGAGCTTAGTTAATATCGTAATCTTGTTGTAACCCCACTTGTATACATATGATAACATGTAAGCATCCATTATAACCCGACTTGTATTCATGTATATCAAAAGTGGTAACCCGACTTGTATTCATGTGTTAGTGGTGAGCTTAGTTAATATCGTAGTATTGTTGTAACCCCACTTGTATACATATGATAACATGTGTTAAGCATCCATTATAATCTTGTTGTAACCCGACTTGTATTCATGTATATGAAAATGGTTTGCAAAACACTATGATGTGCATATACTAATCGTAACACATGTGTAACATCCGTCAAAACGGGCTTTCCAAAATTCGATCCGTTGTGAAATTTTCTGAGTTTTATGTATTTATTTATTTATGTATTTCTCAATGCTTATATATCTGTATGTAGATACCTAAAAGTGTATACATAAATAAAATTTATGAAATAAATAAATCGTCACTTATAAGATATCAATATCAACATATCTATATATTTTTTTTCAATAATTTTGTTCGATACTAACTAGGGACCATGATAACTCTCTAGTATGGATAGAGATAACTTCTTACTAAAGATATAATTCATATTATATATCATATAGTATGTGATTAACAATCTGATAAAAGATGGCCTAGGAATCCATGATATAAACAAATGTCACGATTCAAATTAGTTGTTTTGCAATATAAAATACATATATTTGTTTATGTTTTATAATAGAAAGATGATCTTTACTTCTTTTTAAAAACATGATTGCCGCCACTGTTGACAGCGAAGAAACCAACCAACCAACTTTCCTTTTCTGCTTAATCGCTAATCGTTCGGGATTGTCCGCGTTTCCTTTTTCTTTGTCAATCAAGAACTTGACCATGATCCGGTCCTCATTCTTCGAAGACAACATTCTTACCATGTTTCGATTTTGGAAACTTCAATCATACTAAAATCACGAGTCCGAAACACGCTATATATACGACATGTTGATCCGAGAGACTCACACACCTCGATCACCCTTCTAAGCCACTCTCGACACCATCACGCAACCGTAACCTCTTTTTCGAATAGCCTTGCTTTGAAGACGCTACCGAAGTCGCCAGGAAGTATTAGACGATCCCGTCTACTGTGTGCGGTATAATCTTTCTGGGTTTTTTTTTGTTCTCATTTAATCACCAAGTCGATACTCTTTTCATTCTAAACTCTATGTTATGTTTAAACAAACAGTACAAAGAAGATGATGACTGAGTTTTTATTCCATGTACTGGTTCAATGTCTTAAATTAAATGATCAACTAATATGTGTTTTAAATTGATAAGAACTGAAGTTTAAAAGAAAAACATGATTTTTGATAGTACTCTGCGTGGGTTATTTGAAAAAGAAATCATTTAAACTTGGTTTTAATTATTTAAAAGTATGTTCTTTTATCTAAAATTTTATTTATTGTATCTAAAATACACTATATGAATCATACATCAACATATATAACAGAATGTATAAAAATAATAAATGTATATTATAAGTAATTTGTGGAAACAATAAATACTAGGAACATTACCTAACCTATAAATATTAATGGATTGTTATGTGATATTTTAATTATCTGGGGTACCCGTTTCCGTCCATTCGGAATCCTTTTCCCCAATCTTTACTCGTGCGTTCTTACAAGAAAGCGCAACACAATCAATGTGAGTATACATGACCCATTTTCCTTTTCAACACTTTTGGGTGCAATATGTATTCCATATCAAACACACAAATCACTTCAAACAGCTTTATGCACACTCTATCCAAATTCTATGTCATACACTTTGATTCATGTTATACATGTTATGCTACTGTAAACTCTCATGACTATGTGTTCATTAACTTTGCAAGCCTCCCCTAACAATGGTAGCGCTATAGGTTGAGAAACGCCCCTCCCGTTATTTTGGCGGGTATTGTTAGGTTAATCTATGTTAAAACCATCTCATTCATTGGGATAGGCATGTTAATTGCGTTAAACTTTGGTTTGGACACGTAGAGTAACATCGTTTCGAGTATATACTGTTAATATGATCATGTTATTCACATTGGATATGAGAAACATTTATACAAATTATTATGCTATGTATCAAACTTGTATACTCGCCAACATTTTTTTGTTGATTTTATTTTAATACATGTTGCAGGTTGAAATTGTGCAAGATTCAAGAAAACAAGCTAGGATGGCTTTAGATACCCATTTTAGCAAATAAAGAATTGTTTGAATTTATGTTTGTTAATTTAAAACATTGTATTTCATTTTAGTTTCAATGAAATGGAATAAATTTATATTGTCACAAATAGTGTTATGTTGTTTTGAGCAATCTGTTTCGCTTAGTGCCACATCTCGATGTTTCCGCCATCGGTTGGGGTGTGACAGATTGGTATCAGAGCCATAACTATAGGGAATTAGGAAAAGTAGGAATGCTTTTACCTAGTCTATAGTTTAGGAGCTTTATCCTTATGTGTTGTTTAAAACTATCTTCCCTCTATCTTCTTTGCTTCCCTCTACTTTCTTTGGACTTTTAATATACATGCCTTTCCTAAGGCATAACACAATACACACTTGGAAGTTTTGAAGACACTCTTATAACACAATCGAAACGACTCATCAAAATAAGGGTGATTCCTACATTTGATGAAGTCTTTCACTCAGCTATAATTTTAATTTTGCACGAAATATACCTTCAAGTTAGGAGTGATATCCAAATCTTGAAGGAAATTTCCATTTCATATTCTAGTGGACCCTTATCTTTTGATAAGTACCAACCACACTATGGTATGATGTTATCAAGTTAGAGGTGAAACTCGTATCTTGTTAACTAGTCCCACTCCTCGATTTTCGCTCTCGCCAAAGTTTCGATTTTCCCAATCGATTAAGGACGTGTAGTAACTGGAAGGACAAATATCGTTAGTCGCTCCTCGATGAGAGTATTTGTCTATTAGACCAAAACACGTTTCCTTAATTCGAAAAGGACTTAGATTTACTTTGGAATAGTCTTATGTTACATTCCGTGACAATCCAATTTTTATGTAAAATCTTTTTTTATGCTATCTCAATTTTAATGTGTTTTACATTTGTACGCTATATCATTTCAATCTAATACATGCATGCTAATATGTTATACTAGATTCGTGATTACTGAGTTATTCTTATGTGATGAACTTGTCTTTTAACCCACACCTTAACATGTATAGCACTATGCGTAGTGCTATAGGAGTAGCGCACCACCCGTGAACGAGAGGTCATGTTAAGTCATTCAATTGCGGTACACGATGGGTTGACCTCTTTATTCACATGCCAGTGATACGTTAATCTTGTTAACTAAGTATGTCATGTGGATTGTTCTAAATTTTATGCTAATACTCATATTTTCCAACAATGGAAGCTTAACATCAAGATGGGAGTGATTTCCTTACCTTGACGATTCGCTCCACTCAGTTTTCAACTTCACCAATGAGCTAGGGGTGATTTCCTTACCTCAGAGGTAGTTACCAACTCTTATTCGTTCTCAATGAAACTTTATATTTGAACGTTACTTTCATTTCAAGCTTGGAAACACGAATCGCACTATTTTCGCATTCTAAAACAAATAATGATAATATCTCGTGAACAAACTAAATTTACGATGCTTTCATTATCTATGTTATACTACGTGAAAATCATAATTATGCCATGTGAAACTAGTTGAACCTTTTACATTCTATGTGAAACTATTTGAAACTATATGCTATGTGGCGCATTCATGAAAACAATTTCCTTAAGCAAAACCTTATGATCAAGTCTTATCTATTCTCTCTTTTGAATCTTTAGTCTCATCAATTTCCTTAAACAAACTTTCACTTTTCGTTCAGTCCTTCCTCTTAGATTTCGAGGACGAAATCTCCTAAAGTAGTGGAGACTGTAACATCCGTCAAAATGGGCTTTCCAAAATTCGATCCGTTGTGAAATTTTCTGAGTTTTATGTATTTATTTATTTATGTATTTCTCAATGCTTATATATCTGTATGTAGATACCTAAAAGTGTATACATAAATAAAATTTATGAAATAAATAAATCGTCACTTATAAGATATCAATATCAACATATCTATATATTTTTTTTTCAATAATTTTGTTCGATACTAACTAGGGACCATGATAACTCTCTAGTATGGATAGAGATAACTTCTTACTAAAGATATAATTCATATTATATATCATATAGTATGTGATTAACAATCTGATAAAAGATGGCCTAGGAATCCATGATATAAACAAATGTCACGATTCAAATTAGTTGTTTTGCAATATAAAATACATATATTTGTTTATGTTTTATAATAGAAAGATGATCCTTACTTCTTTTTAAAAAACATGATTGCCGCCACTGTTGACAGCGAAGAAACCAACCAACCAACTTTCCTTTTCTGCTTAATCGCTAATCGTTCGGGATTGTCCGCGTTTCCTTTTTCTTTGTCAATCAAGAACTTGACCATGATCCGGTCCTCTTTCTTCGAAGACAACATTCTTACCATGTTTCGATTTTGGAAACTTCAATCATACTAAAATCACGAGTCCGAAACACGCTATATATACGACATGTTGATCCGAGAGACTCACACACCTCGATCACCCTTCTAAGCCACTCTCGACACCATCACGCAACCGTAACCTCTTTTTCGAATAGCCTTGCTTTGAAGACGCTACCGAAGTCGCCGGGAAGTATTAGACGATCCCGTCTACTGTGTGCGGTATAATCTTTCTGGTTTTTTTTTTTGTTCTCATTTAATCACCAAGTCGATACTCTTTTCATTCTAAACTCTATGTTATGTTTAAACAAACAGTACAAAGAAGATGATGACTGAGTTTTTATTCCATGTACTGGTCCAATGTCTTAAATTAAATGATCAACTAATATGTGTTTTAAATTGATAAGAACTGAAGTTTAAAAGAAAAACATGATTTTTGATAGTACTCTGCGTGAGTTATTTGAAAAAGAAATCATTTAAACTTGGTTTTAATTATTTAAAAGTATGTTCTTTTATCTAAAATTTTATTTATTGTATCTAAAATACACTATATGAATCATACATCAACATATATAACAGAATGTATAAAAATAATAAATGTATATTATAAGTAATTTGTGGAAACAATAAATACTAGGAACATTACCTAACCTATAAATATTAATGGATTGTTATGTGATATTTTAATTATCTAGGGTACCCGTTTCCGTCCATTCGGAATCCTTTTCCCCAATCTTTACCCGTGCGTTCTTACAAGAAAGCGCAACGCAATCAATGTGAGTATACATGACCCATTTTCCTTTTCAACACTTTTGGGTGCAATATGTATTCCATATCAAACACACAAATCACTTCAAACAGCTTTATGCACACTCTATCCAAATTCTATGTCATACACTTTGATTCATGTTATACATGTTATGCTACTGTAAACTCTCATGACTATGTGTTCATTAACTTTGCAAGCCTCCCTTAACAATGGTAGCGCTATAGGTTGAGAAACGCCCCTCCCGTTATTTTGGCGGGTATTGTTAGGTTAATCTATGTTAAAACCATCTCATTCATTGGGATAGGCATGTTAATTGCGTTAAACTTTGGTTTGGACACGTAGAGTAACATCGTTTCGAGTATATACTGTTAATATGATCATGTTATTCACATTGGATATGAGAAACATTTATACAAATTATTATGCTATGTATCAAACTTGTATACTCGCCAACATTTTTTTGTTGATTTTATTTTAATACATGTTGCAGGTTGAAATTGTGCAAGATTCAAGAAAACAAGCTAGGATGGCTTTAGATACCCATTTTAGCAAATAAAGAATTGTTTGAATTTATGTTTGTTAATTTAAAACATTGTATTTCATTTTAGTTTCAATGAAATGGAATAAATTTATATTGTCACAAATAGTGTTATGTTGTTTTGAGCAATCTGTTTCGCTTAGTGCCACATCTCGATGTTTCCGCCATCGGTTGGGGTGTGACAGATTGGTATCAGAGCCATAACTATAGGGAATTAGGAAAAGTAGGAATGCTTTTACCTAGTCTATAGTTTAGGAGCTTTATCCTTATGTGTTGTTTAAAACTATCTTCCCTCTATCTTCTTTGCTTCCCTCTACTTTCTTTGGACTTTTAATATACATGCCTTTCCTAAGGCATAACACAATACACACTTGGAAGTTTTGAAGACACTCTTATAACACAATCGAAACGACTCATCAAAATAAGGGTGATTCCTACATTTGATGAAGTCTTTCACTCAGCTATAATTTTAATTTTGCACGAAATATACCTTCAAGTTAGGAGTGATATCCAAATCTTGAAGGAAATTTCCATTTCATATTCTAGTGGACCCTTATCTTTTGATAAGTACCAACCACACTATGGTACGATGTTATCAAGTTAGAGGTGAAACTCGTATCTTGTTAACTAGTCCCACTCCTCGATTTTCGCTCTCGCCAAAGTTTCGATTTTCCCAATCGATTAAGGACGTGTAGTAACTGGAAGGACAAATATCGTTAGTCGCTCCTCGATGAGAGTATTTGTCTATTAGACCAAAACACGTTTCCTTAATTCGAAAATGACTTAGATTTACTTTGGAATAGTCTTATGTTACATTCCGTGACAATCCAATTTTTATGTTAAATCTTTTTTTATTCTATCTCAATTTTAATGTGTTTTACATTTGTACGCTATATCATTTCAATCTAATACATGCATGCTAATATGTTATACTAGATTCGTGATTACTGGGTTATTCTTATGTGATGAACTTGTCTTTTAACCCACACCTTAACATGTATAGCACTATGCGTAGTGCTATAGGAGTAGCGCACCACCCGTGAACGAGAGGTCATGTTAAGTCATTCAATTGCGGTACACGATGGGTTGACCTCTTTATTCACATGCCAGTGATACGTTAATCTTGTTAACTAAGTATGTCATGTGGATTGTTCTAAATTTTATGCTAATACTCATATTTTCCAACAATGGAAGCTTAACATCAAGATGGGAGTGATTTCCTTACCTTGGCGATTCGCTCCGCTCAGTTTTCAACTTCACCAATGAGCTAGGGGTGATTTCCTTACCTCAGAGGTAGTTACCAACTCTTATTCGTTCTCAATGAAACTTTATATTTGAACGTTACTTTCATTTCAAGCTTGGAAACACGAATCGCACTATTTTCGCATTCTAAAACAAATAATGATAATATCTCGTGAACAAACTAAATTTACGATGCTTTCATTATCTATGTTATACTACCTGAAAATCATAATTATGCCATGTGAAACTAGTTGAACCTTTTACATTCTATGTGAAACTATTTGAAACTATATGCTATGTGGCGCATTCATGAAAACAATTTCCTTAAGCAAAACCTTATGATCAAGTCTTATCTATTCTCTCTTTTGAATCTTTAGTCTCATCAATTTCCTTAAACAAACTTTCACTTTTCGTTCAGTCCTTCCTCTTAGATTTCGAGGATGAAATCTCCTAAAGTAGGGAAGACTGTAACATCCGTCAAAATGGGCTTTCCAAAATTCGATCCGTTGTGAAATTTTTCTGAGTTTTATGTATTTATTTATTTATGTATTTCTCAATGCTTATATATCTGTATGTAGATACCTAAAAGTGTATACATAAATAAAATTGATGAAATAAATAAATCGTCACTTATAAGATATCAATATCAACATATCTATATATTTTTTTTCAATAATTTTGTTCGATACTAACTAGGGACCATGATAACTCTCTAGTATGGATAGAGATAACTTCTTACTAAAGATATAATTCATATTATATATCATATAGTATGTGATTAACAATCTGATAAAAGATGGCCTAGGAATCCATGATATAAACAAATGTCACGATTCAAATTAGTTGTTTTGCAATATAAAATACATATATTTGTTTATGTTTTATAATAGAAAGATGATCCTTACTTCTTTTAAAAAAACATGATTGCCGCCACTGTTGACAACGAAGAAACCAACCAACCAACTTTCCTTTTCTGCTTAATCGCTAATCGTTCGGGATTGTCCGCGTTTCCTTTTTCTTTGTCAATCAAGAACTTGACCATGATCCGGTCCTCATTCTTCGAAGACAACATTCTTACCATGTTTCGATTTTGGAAACTTCAATCATACTAAAATCACGAGTCCGAAACACGCTATATATACGACATGTTGATCCGAGAGACTCACACACCTCGATCACCCTTCTAAGCCACTCTCGACACCATCACGCAACCGTAACCTCTTTTTCGAATAGCCTTGCTTTGAAGACGCTACCGAAGTCGCCAGGAAGTATTAGACGATCCCGTCTACTGTGTGCGGTATAATCTTTCTGGGTTTTTTTTTTGTTCTCATTTAATCACCAAGTCGATACTCTTTTCATTCTAAACTCTATGTTATGTTTAAACAAACAGTACAAAGAAGATGATGACTGAGTTTTTATTCCATGTACTGGTTCAATGTCTAAAATTAAATGATCAACTAATATGTGTTTTAAATTGATAAGAACTGAAGTTTAAAAGAAAAACATGATTTTTGATAGTACTCTGCGTGGGTTATTTGAAAAAGAAATCATTTAAACTTGGTTTTAATTATTTAAAAGTATGTTCTTTTATCTAAAATTTTATTTATTGTATCTAAAATACACTATATGAATCATACATCAACATATATAACAGAATGTATAAAAATAATAAATGTATATTATAAGTAATTTGTGGAAACAATAAATACTAGGAACATTACCTAACCTATAAATATTAATGGATTGTTATGTGATATTTTAATTATCTGGGGTACCCGTTTCCGTCCATTCGGAATCCTTTTCCCCAATCTTTACTCGTGCGTTCTTACAAGAAAGCGCAACACAATCAATGTGAGTATACATGACCCATTTTCCTTTTCAACACTTTTGGGTGCAATATGTATTCCATATCAAACACACAAATCACTTCAAACAGCTTTATGCACACTCTATCCAAATTCTATGTCATACACTTTGATTCATGTTATACATGTTATGCTACTGTAAACTCTCATGACTATGTGTTCATTAACTTTGCAAGCCTCCCCTAACAATGGTAGCGCTATAGGTTGAGAAACGCCCCTCCCGTTATTTTGGCGGGTATTGTTAGGTTAATCTATGTTAAAACCATCTCATTCATTGGGATAGGCATGTTAATTGCGTTAAACTTTGGTTTGGACACGTAGAGTAACATCGTTTCGAGTATATACTGTTAATATGATCATGTTATTCACATTGGATATGAGAAACATTTATACAAATTATTATGCTATGTATCAAACTTGTATACTCGCCAACATTTTTTTGTTGATTTTATTTTAATACATGTTGCAGGTTGAAATTGTGCAAGATTCAAGAAAACAAGCTAGGATGGCTTTAGATACCCATTTTAGCAAATAAAGAATTGTTTGAATTTATGTTTGTTAATTTAAAACATTGTATTTCATTTTAGTTTCAATGAAATGGAATAAATTTATATTGTCACAAATAGTGTTATGTTGTTTTGAGCAATCTGTTTCGCTTAGTGCCACATCTCGATGTTTCCGCCATCGGTTGGGGTGTGACAACATGTACAAGTTAATATGGAGCATACAAGTTAATATGGAACATACAAGTTAATAGCGTAACACCGTATACCTGGGATAAAATGTGTTAAGACTCTGTTATAATCTTGGTTTAACTTAACATGGTGTCATGTATAAGCTAGTGGTTTCCAAAACCCCATGATGTGTATATACATACTGTAACATGTATTAAGTGACTGAAATATATAACGTGTGTTAAGCATCTATTATAACATGTGTTAAGACTTCCATAATGGATGCATAAACTCCAATAGTAACTTAATAACAACAGAGTAAACCTGATATAACGTGTGTTAAGCCTCTATTATAACATGTGTTAAGACTTCCAGAATGGATGCATAGACTTCAATAGTAACTGTAACAGCAGAGGTACAAATACGGGTGCCTCCAACAGAAAATGTGTTAAGTCTAGACCGTTTTAACATCGTGTACTAGAGAAAACAATAAGAGTCTCACATTACATATTACTAGTAAACGAAAATACATAGCACCATTGTTGTAAAAATCCCGACTAGTCTCCGAATAGTCCCCGATTAATCACTAATCGGTGGTTCACCGATTAACGACCGATTAATTGCTAGGCGGTCAATGACGATCCTATTCTGGCCAAATTTTGGCATACGTCGGCTATTTTTTGACCAAACCTTATAAATTTATGCCAATTACTTATAAACAATTGGTTAATAAGGTGTTAAAGCATGTCTACTTTAAAAACCACGTATAAAAATGGGTGTGCATATATATAATTAAAAATTACATGTAAATATCTCAATCCGACTAATCCCGATTAATCGCTAGTCGGTACTCCACCGCCCGACTAGCGCCTACTTCAATAGTAACTGTAACAGCAGAGGTACAAATACGGGTGCCTCCAACAGAAAATGTGTTAAGTCTAGACCGTTTTAACATCGTGTACTAGAGAAAACAATAAGAGTCTCACATTACATATTATTAGTTAACGAAAATACATAGCACTAAGAATGGATGCATAAACTCCAATGATTTGTATGCACACCCATTTTGTATATACATACTGTAACATGTGTTACGCGCCTGACATGTATAACGTGTGTTAAGCCTCTATTATAACGTGTGTTAAGACTTCCATAATGGATGCATAAACTCCAATAGTAACTTAATAACAACATAGTATACCTGATATAACGTGTGTTAAGCCTCTTTTATAACGTGTGTTAAGACTTCCAGAATGTGTTAAGTCCATACCGTTTTAACATCATGTACTAGATAAAACAATAAGAGTCTCACATTACATATTACTAGTAAACGAAAACACATAGCACTAAGAAAATGGTGGAGCTTCCTTTGACAGTCTACCTTAGCTTTTCAGCGGCTACCTTTGTTGCCTTAGCTTTTCAGCGGCTACCCTTGCTTTATTGTTTGGGTCGGTCTTGAAACGGTTTGTAAACATGTGGGTGTGCGTATGCCAGGGAAGTTAAAAAAATGTGTTTTCATGTCACACGTAACAAGTGTTACGTTGTACATGGGTTTCATGTCACATGTAACACATGCATGTCCGAGAAGTTCAAAATATAACACGTGTTAGTTGTGTTGTGCTGTAACATAAACATGGTCACGATCCTTGAGCATCTGATCCACGTTTAACGAAACCAACGGTCCCGAGAATTGGATCTTATTTCCCTTGTATCCATCACCGTCTAATAACAAAAAGATAAGATAACCGTTAAGTCGTTAACCAGACATAAATATTAACACATTCATAGCCCCAAACAACATCACAAAAACAGTTACTATTCAGATCAAAAGCCCCAAACAAAGCAACCAAACCAACAAAAAACAGTTACTATTCAGATCAAAAGCCCAAACAAGCAACCAAACCAAGCATAACTTTTTAACACAAAAATAAAAACCTGCAAATTACATAAACATCTACCCCTTTTAAGAACCATTTTAACAAAAAAAATCATGTTTCATCTCTAAAACAACCATTACACAAAAACCTATTAACAACCAGGTTTTATGAATATTTTTTAATATTTTAAGTGTAAAAAATGGAGCCAGACATTGAATATCATCTTATAAAGTCCATACCTATATCATTTTTAAATTCAATATTTTATTGGTTCAAATATTTAAGTGTAAAATAATAGAACCGTAAATTATAATGTCACAACCCCCGATCCCTGATCCCCGGGAACGGGCGGCCGCGAACACAGAGTTTGGTGGTATCAGTTTGTTTAGTCTCGCAGCGGAATTTACATCAGGACCGTAGTTAGGAAATGTTTATCAGAGTAAAACCACCATACTTGATATTAATAAATACATGGGCAAAACCCAAGTTTCTTATTACAATACATTTATAGGGACAAACCCTATTTTATTGAATTTAAAACATCGTTTATTAGGTAACTTTTATAGCCACTTATTTTCCAAGCCGTCAGTGCTCTCGAGTTGGCTTTTTCCCAGTTGACTTTCACATTGTGTTACCTGAAACATGTTTTAAAAATATTTTGTCAGCGGGAAATACTGGTGAGTGAATCCCAATTTAATCAAAACGAGTTTTATCAATTACCACAGTATTGAGAGCGATTACAATGTTTATATCTACACAATTACCCATTCAGTACTTGCCACTCGACCGTATCTATGGCTATGGTCATATCACACATTGGCTACTCGTCGTCCAATTGTGAAGGTTATCAAGTAATGTATACAAAACCCCATAATACCGGCGATAATTGAAGAATTACACGACTCACATACTGGTAATATGATAATAACAATTGAGGTTTTATAAAAACAGTTGACACAAAAAGGAGATTACTCACATTGCTATCTTAGGCTTCTCGTAAGGGTTTCCTGGATATTATCTATAATTTATACAAATGTACATTGGTTAGTATCATAACCCTTTAAAGAATATAAATGATACCCTCCCCGAGACGGTATTCCAACAACTACGTCGGGTAGAACCACGACAGTTGTTACGGAACCCTAAATCAATCGGACAGCGTAATTATTATGAAACCGGGGTTATAATACTTACAACGGAGCAGAACCTCGCTAATTAGGGGTATAGTACCCAAAATATTATGTTTCTACTATAGAATTTCGAGATTGAAAGAAAGAATGAACGATTGAAAGTGAAATCCGAAGCCTGCTATTTATAGTTGTGTAATCTGGTCCTCTCGCGGCCCGCGTAAGGTAAGGCTAAGCCTTACGCGGCCCGCGTCAACGCACGGTCAACCTAATAGCTTAGCTCAGTCATTCTCTAGACTGCCACGATGACAACACGTGTCGGCCTCTGGGTGTATCCGCGTTTCACGATCTCTCGCGGCCCGCGTTAACTAAGCATAGACCTTACGCAGCCCGCTTCAACTAAAGAAGTCAGCGAAGTCAATTCTAGTCTTGATACGGCCCGCGTAAGAGTTGAGGTGGGTTCTACGCGGCCCGCCTTAGCTTAAAAATCAGATTTTATATTTTATTTCTAATACTATAACAGATTTCGGGCTCGGTTTTCACATACGGTGTGTAATATAAGACATATAAGGGTATTTTAAGATATAATGGGGTGTCGGAAAATATTCGAGGGTGTCGGTTTTCTTGAGGGTTGTTACATTCTCCCCACCTTGTTTTAGAGCTCGTCCTCGAGATCTATTAGAACAAATATGGATATTTCTTTTTCATTTCAGATTCAAGCTCCCATGTGTATTCAGGTCCTCTTTTGGAGTCTCACATCACTTTGACTAGAACTAATCTCTTGTGTTTGAGATTCTTGACTTGAATGATCTTGTCAGTTATTTCCTGCACTATCTCAGGTCCAGATAGTTTCTTTTCCCCAATTTCTACCCAATAGACTTGGGGTTTGGCACTTTTGTCCATAAAGTGCTTCGAATGGTGCAACATTGATACTTATGTGATAACTATTGTAAGAAAATTCTTATGAAAGGTAAGTGATCGTTTGACCTTTTGGTGAATTTACTTGGATTGACTTTTGATCACATAAAGTACTGGCTTTATTGGCTATTAACCAATCTATTCTTAAAACAATATCAAATCCTACCAGATTCATTGGGTAAAAATTTGTAATAAACTTATGGTTTAGAATTTCTATTCTTGCTCCCTGCAAGATTTCAGAAATCTTAATGGTTTCTCCATTGGTTGTCTCTACTAGACATACTTGTGGTAGTTTAGTTAATGATTAATTTAGAAATTTGCAAAACGAAGTATTAATAAAACTTTAGTTTGCACCAGAGTTAAATAATACTGTAGCAAAAATATCATTAACTAAAACATACCAGTGATCACATCCGGGATCATCTTTGCTTCTTCTGCCGTTAGAACAAATGCTCTAGCATTTTTAGTATTCTTGTTGTCTGTGGCTGGAGCTAATTTTGGACAGTTTGGCTTGATGTGACCGGGTTCTCCGCAGTTATAGCATATCCTGTTGTTTTTCTTCCTGCAGTCTTCTTCCTTGTGTCCCGATATTTTGCAGAAGTTACAGTATATGGAGCATCTTCCCGAGTGCTTTCTTTTGCAATCCCTACAGTAGGGTGCAGAGGTAGAACCTATATTTTTCTCATGATTAGAATTTCCAGAGTGAAATTCTTGTGTAAGCTTCTGAGTTAGGTTCCTTCTCTGATCTTCTTCTCGGGTACGGACTAATTCATCAGTCAAGGTATTTGCTAGTTCTACAGCTTCTTCTATAGTTTGAGGTCTAGTTGCCTTGACTACATGTCTTATTTCTCCAATTAGTCCCCAGATATAATGGGAGATTAACACTGGTTCAGGTGAAGCAAGAGTTGGCACAATTCTAGCATATTCGAAGAATATTTTAGTGTATCCCTTACTATCTACACCAGTCATCCTAAGGTTTAGGAATTTATTTGATATCTGTTCTTTTTCATTAGGAGGGCAGAATTTCCTTTCCACCTTGTCCTTAAACTCCTCCCATTCCATATTGTAAGTTCTATCAATTCCCTTAGTTTGGAGGATAGTGTTCCACCATTCTAAGGCTGAGTTCTTAAACAGATTAGAAGCAAACAATATTTTATCTTCTTCTGTGCACTTGCTTATTCTTAAAACTGCCTCAGTCTTTTCTATCCAGCGTAGGGTTGCAATGGCCTCTTCGTTGCCCGAGAATTCCATTGGTTTACAGGACCAGAATTATTTGTAAGAACAACCATAAGGCATGGTTCTTCTTCTTTTGGGAATGGGTGCTTGAAATACATGTCCATTGTTAATGTTGTGTTCTGGTTCAATTGGTCGCTTACTGCTATGTTTACTCTTGTTATCAGCATCCTTAACAGTTTGAAGAATAAATGGCATTGCATCTATAATTCCTTGTGCCACTATGTGTTGGATAGCACTATTATCTACTTGATCTCCATTGTTGTTGATGCTAGGATTTTCATTAACCAAGTTAATGTTACTCTGATTATCATTATTCAGATTTCCTTGATTTCCTTCGTTGGCCATCTGAATTTTTAAACATCTACCAAATATTAATATCATAGTATAATATTTAATATAGCAAATCACATGATACGCAATTTAGCCAAAAGCGTCAATCATTGCGATTTTACTCTATTCATCTATTACACACCAGTACCGAAATTAAAATTTACAATACCGACTGAAATAATAATAGGCATCCGTACACATATTTATTTTATTTTATTACTATTACAGTTTCTGCCATCACATCTACAGATATGGATTTATTCAGAAATTCACATTTGCGCTCATCGTAATTTCCATACGAGTTGCTCTTCCATCTTTCTCATTCTCCTACTGCTTTTTAAAATTTTCTCCCCAAAAGTCCTAAGTTCTTATACACTTTCTGCACTTATTGGGGTTGTCGGTTCTAGGACTGGATTCGGAATCTGGGGTGCAGGTTACTGTTATGGGGTGTAGGTGCCTGGATTCGATAAGGATTTTCTAAAATTTATTTAAAACAACTATTGCTAGATTACAACTGAACTTTCGAATTATACTAACGGTTTATTTAATAGTTTAACGTTTCCGGCTTGTAAATGTCGCAGGTGCTAAAACTGGTTTTGTGATTTAACTTATAAGTTAGCATTTACTGCTACAGTAGCTAATATGTAGAGATTTGCCCATTTTTCGTCTAATTTATCTTCCCAAGGTGGGTTACTGCCTATTTTCTGGGTTTCCTGAGACTTTTTCATGTTCTTTTGACATTTTCTAAGAATCCAGCTTCTTTTACTAGGGGTAAGTGGATTTTTAAACTGTGCTTTACGGACAAATATTCCTTCCTCAGTATCTGCTGAGTATCTTGAGGAATTTGTTTGGGATGAACTTCCCTTTTCTTTCGGTGAACTATCTAGTTTATGATAGATGTCCGAAATTCTTCTCTTACTCATACTGTAAACTAACAAATAGTCAAATAACACATAATAATAATTACAGTTATACAAGTATTTCCATAATTTATTTCCTAACACAAAATTTAGCTTTAAGTGTCAGCAGAACACTTCTTTGGCTTAGACCAGTGGCTAGGCTCTGATACCACCTTCTGTCACAACCCCCGATCCCTGATCCCCGGGAACGGGCGGCCGCGAACACAGAGTTTGGTGGTATCAGTTTGTTTAGTCTCGCAGCGGAATTTACATCAGGACCGTAGTTAGGAAATGTTTATCAGAGTAAAACCACCATACTTGATATTAATAAATACATGGGCAAAACCCAAGTTTCTTATTACAATACATTTATAGGGACAAACCCTATTTTATTGAATTTAAAACATCGTTTATTAGGTAACTTTTATAGCCACTTATTTTCCAAGCCGTCAGTGCTCTCGAGCTGGCTTTTTCCCAGTTGACTTTCACATTGTGTTACCTGAAACATGTTTTAAAAATATTTTGTCAGCGGGAAATACTGGTGAGTGAATCCCAATTTAATCAAAACGAGTTTTATCAATTACCACAGTATTGAGAGCGATTACAATGTTTATATCTACACAATTACCCATTCAGTACTTGCCACTCGACCGTATCTATGGCTATGGTCATATCACACATTGGCTACTCGTCGTCCAATTGTGAAGGTTATCAAGTAATGTATACAAAACCCCATAATACCGGCGATAATTGAAGAATTACACGACTCACATACTGGTAATATGATAATAACAATTGAGGTTTTATAAAAACAGTTGACACAAAAAGGAGATTACTCACATTGCTATCTTAGGCTTCTCGTAAGGGTTTCCTGGATATTATCTATAATTTATACAAATGTACATTGGTTAGTATCATAACCCTTTAAAGAATATAAATGATACCCTCCCCGAGACGGTATTCCAACAACTACGTCGGGTAGAACCACGACAGTTGTTACGGAACCCTAAATCAATCGGACAGCGTAATTATTATGAAACCGGGGTTATAATACTTACAACGGAGCAGAACCTCGCTAATTAGGGGTATAGTACCCAAAATATTATGTTTCTACTATAGAATTTCGAGATTGAAAGAAAGAATGAACGATTGAAAGTGAAATCCGAAGCCTGCTATTTATAGTTGTGTAATCTGGTCCTCTCGCGGCCCGCGTAAGGTAAGGCTAAGCCTTACGCGGCCCGCGTCAACGCACGGTCAACCTAATAGCTTAGCTCAGTCATTCTCTAGACTGCCACGATGACAACACGTGTCGGCCTCTGGGTGTATCCGCGTTTCACGATCTCTCGCGGCCCGCGTTAACTAAGCATAGACCTTACGCAGCCCGCTTCAACTAAAGAAGTCAGCGAAGTCAATTCTAGTCTTGATACGGCCCGCGTAAGAGTTGAGGTGGGTTCTACGCGGCCCGCCTTAGCTTAAAAATCAGATTTTATATTTTATTTCTAATACTATAACAGATTTCGGGCTCGGTTTTCACATACGGTGTGTAATATAAGACATATAAGGGTATTTTAAGATATAATGGGGTGTCGGAAAATATTCGAGGGTGTCGGTTTTCTTGAGGGTTGTTACATTCTCCCCACCTTGTTTTAGAGCTCGTCCTCGAGATCTATTAGAACAAATATGGATATTTCTTTTTCATTTCAGATTCAAGCTCCCATGTGTATTCAGGTCCTCTTTTGGAGTCTCACATCACTTTGACTAGAACTAATCTCTTGTGTTTGAGATTCTTGACTTGAATGATCTTGTCAGTTATTTCCTGCACTATCTCAGGTCCAGATAGTTTCTTTTCCCCAATTTCTACCCAATAGACTTGGGGTTTGGCACTTTTGTCCATAAAGTGCTTCGAATGGTGCAGCATTGATACTTATGTGATAACTATTGTAAGAAAATTCTTATGAAAGGTAAGTGATCGTTTGACCTTTTGGTGAATTTACTTGGATTGACTTTTGATCACATAAAGTACTGGCTTTATTGGCTATTAACCAATCTATTCTTAAAACAATATCAAATCCTACCAGATTCATTGGGTAAAAATTTGTAATAAACTTATGGTTTAGAATTTCTATTCTTGCTCCCTGCAAGATTTCAGAAATCTTAATGGTTTCTCCATTGGTTGTCTCTACTAGACATACTTGTGGTAGTTTAGTTAATGATTAATTTAGAAATTTGCAAAACGAAGTATTAATAAAACTTTAGTTTGCACCAGAGTTAAATAATACTGTAGCAAAAATATCATTAACTAAAACATACCAGTGATCACATCCGGGATCATCTTTGCTTCTTCTGCCGTTAGAACAAATGCTCTAGCATTTTTAGTATTCTTGTTGTCTGTGGCTGGAGCTAATTTTGGACAGTTTGGCTTGATGTGACCGGGTTCTCCGCAGTTATAGCATATCCTGTTGTTTTTCTTCCTGCAGTCTTCTTCCTTGTGTCCCGATATTTTGCAGAAGTTACAGTATATGGAGCATCTTCCCGAGTGCTTTCTTTTGCAATCCCTACAGTAGGGTGCAGAGGTAGAACCTATATTTTTCTCATGATTAGAATTTCCAGAGTGAAATTCTTGTGTAAGCTTCTGAGTTAGGTTCCTTCTCTGATCTTCTTCTCGGGTACGGACTAATTCATCAGTCAAGGTATTTGCTAGTTCTACAGCTTCTTCTATAGTTTGAGGTCTAGTTGCCTTGACTACATGTCTTATTTCTCCAATTAGTCCCCAGATATAATGGGAGATTAACACTGGTTCAGGTGAAGCAAGAGTTGGCACAATTCTAGCATATTCGAAGAATATTTTAGTGTATCCCTTACTATCTACACCAGTCATCCTAAGGTTTAGGAATTTATTTGATATCTGTTCTTTTTCATTAGGAGGGCAGAATTTCCTTTCCACCTTGTCCTTAAACTCCTCCCATTCCATATTGTAAGTTCTATCAATTCCCTTAGTTTGGAGGATAGTGTTCCACCATTCTAAGGCTGAGTTCT
Source organism: Helianthus tuberosus (assembly GCA_030545235.1). NCBI lineage: Eukaryota > Viridiplantae > Streptophyta > Magnoliopsida > Asterales > Asteraceae > Helianthus > Helianthus tuberosus. The sequence goes on along the minus strand of CM060432.1, from coordinate 91,149,119 downwards.
TAAACAGATTAGAAGCAAACAATATTTTATCTTCTTCTGTGCACTTGCTTATTCTTAAAACTGCCTCAGTCTTTTCTATCCAGCGTAGGGTTGCAATGGCCTCTTCGTTGCCCGAGAATTCCATTGGTTTACAGGACCAGAATTATTTGTAAGAACAACCATAAGGCATGGTTCTTCTTCTTTTAGGAATGGGTGCTTGAAATACATGTCCATTGTTAATGTTGTGTTCTGGTTCAATTGGTCGCTTACTGCTATGTTTACTCTTGTTATCAGCATCCTTAACAGTTTGAAGAATAAATGGCATTGCATCTATAATTCCTTGTGCCACTATGTGTTGGATAGCACTATTATCTACTTGATCTCCATTGTTGTTGATGCTAGGATTTTCATTAACCAAGTTAATGTTACTCTGATTATCATTATTCAGATTTCCTTGATTTCCTTCGTTGGCCATCTGAATTTTTAAACATCTACCAAATATTAATATCATAGTATAATATTTAATATAGCAAATCACATGATACGCAATTTAGCCAAAAGCGTCAATCATTGCGATTTTACTCTATTCATCTATTACACACCAGTACCGAAATTAAAATTTACAATACCGACTGAAATAATAATAGGCATCCGTACACATATTTATTTTATTTTATTACTATTACAGTTTCTGCCATCACATCTACAGATATGGATTTATTCAGAAATTCACATTTGCGCTCATCGTAATTTCCATACGAGTTGCTCTTCCATCTTTCTCATTCTCCTACTGCTTTTTAAAATTTTCTCCCCAAAAGTCCTAAGTTCTTATACACTTTCTGCACTTATTGGGGTTGTCGGTTCTAGGACTGGATTCGGAATCTGGGGTGCAGGTTACTGTTATGGGGTGTAGGTGCCTGGATTCGATAAGGATTTTCTAAAATTTATTTAAAACAACTATTGCTAGATTACAACTGAACTTTCGAATTATACTAACGGTTTATTTAATAGTTTAACGTTTCCGGCTTGTAAATGTCGCAGGTGCTAAAACTGGTTTTGTGATTTAACTTATAAGTTAGCATTTACTGCTACAGTAGCTAATATGTAGAGATTTGCCCATTTTTCGTCTAATTTATCTTCCCAAGGTGGGTTACTGCCTATTTTCTGGGTTTCCTGAGACTTTTTCATGTTCTTTTGACATTTTCTAAGAATCCAGCTTCTTTTACTAGGGGTAAGTGGATTTTTAAACTGTGCTTTACGGACAAATATTCCTTCCTCAGTATCTGCTGAGTATCTTGAGGAATTTGTTTGGGATGAACTTCCCTTTTCTTTCGGTGAACTATCTAGTTTATGATAGATGTCCGAAATTCTTCTCTTACTCATACTGTAAACTAACAAATAGTCAAATAACACATAATAATAATTACAGTTATACAAGTATTTCCATAATTTATTTCCTAACACAAAATTTAGCTTTAAGTGTCAGCAGAACACTTCTTTGGCTTAGACCAGTGGCTAGGCTCTGATACCACCTTCTGTCACAACCCCCGATCCCTGATCCCCGGGAACGGGCGGCCGCGAACACAGAGTTTGGTGGTATCAGTTTGTTTAGTCTCGCAGCGGAATTTACATCAGGACCGTAGTTAGGAAATGTTTATCAGAGTAAAACCACCATACTTGATATTAATAAATACATGGGCAAAACCCAAGTTTCTTATTACAATACATTTATAGGGACAAACCCTATTTTATTGAATTTAAAACATCGTTTATTAGGTAACTTTTATAGCCACTTATTTTCCAAGCCGTCAGTGCTCTCGAGCTGGCTTTTTCCCAGTTGACTTTCACATTGTGTTACCTGAAACATGTTTTAAAAATATTTTGTCAGCGGGAAATACTGGTGAGTGAATCCCAATTTAATCAAAACGAGTTTTATCAATTACCACAGTATTGAGAGCGATTACAATGTTTATATCTACACAATTACCCATTCAGTACTTGCCACTCGACCGTATCTATGGCTATGGTCATATCACACATTGGCTACTCGTCGTCCAATTGTGAAGGTTATCAAGTAATGTATACAAAACCCCATAATACCGGCGATAATTGAAGAATTACACGACTCACATACTGGTAATATGATAATAACAATTGAGGTTTTATAAAAACAGTTGACACAAAAAGGAGATTACTCACATTGCTATCTTAGGCTTCTCGTAAGGGTTTCCTGGATATTATCTATAATTTATACAAATGTACATTGGTTAGTATCATAACCCTTTAAAGAATATAAATGATACCCTCCCCGAGACGGTATTCCAACAACTACGTCGGGCAGAACCACGACAGTTGTTACGGAACCCTAAATCAATCGGGCAGCGTAATTATTATGAAACCGGGGTTATAATACTTACAACGGAGCAGAACCTCGCTAATTAGGGGTATAGTACCCAAAATATTATGTTTCTACTACAAAATTTCGAGATTGAAAGAAAGAATGAACGATTGAAAGTGAAATCCGAAGCCTGCTATTTATAGTTGTGTAATCTGGTCCTCTCGCAGCCCGCGTAAGGTAAGGCTAAGCCTTACGCGGCCCACGTCAACGCACGGTCAACCTAATAGCTTAGCTCAGTCATTCTCTAGACCGCCACGATGACAACACGTGTCGGCCTCTGGGTGTATCCGCGTTTCACGATCTCTCGCGGCCCGCGTTAACTAAGCATAGACCTTACGCGGCCCGCTTCAACTAAAGAAGTCAGCGAAGTCAATTCTAGTCTTGATACGGCCCGCGTAAGAGTTGAGGTGGGTTCTACGCAGCCCGCCATAGCTTAAAAATCAGATTTTATATTTTATTTCTAATACTATAACAGATTTCGGGCTCGGTTTTCACATACGGTGTGTAATATAAGACATATAAGGGTATTTTAAGATATAATGGGGTGTCGGAAAATATTCGAGGGTGTCGGTTTTCTTGAGGGTTGTTACATATAATCATCTTTCAAAAGTTCATACCTACATGCTCAAGTTATCAACTAACATAAACTCCACTAAATCAGAAAAATCCATACGAAATACCCAGAATCAAACATATATGAAAACATATGTTGCATAAAACTAAAAGAGTGTAAAAACTCACAAATATCAAGATCTGAAACAACATATACAAATCATATTTTATATAAACTAAAAAAGTGTAAAAAACTCACAAATATCCAGATCTGTAACAACATTATGAAACATGTGGACAAACGAGATCTAAACGAGAATGGAACAAGATCTGGAAGGGGTTTTCACGTGGATCTGACTTCATATATTAACATCTTTATCACAAAACCACGTTCTTCATCAGGGATTGATCGATCTGATTTTTGTTCTTCATTTCGGTCTAAATTTGATTGGTAAAATGTTGGATTTCTTCATCAAGAAAAATGATACAAAAAACATGGATAAGAAAGTGAAATAAGAAAGAGAGAGTTTGATCTTTTTGATGCTCTACAAATGACAAATAGAGAGTTGGTGATCTGACAAGAGGAGACAAGTGAAAATATAAAAAGACCAATGTGCCCTCAAAAGCAAAAAAGAAATGAAGATGGCTGGGACACGTGGATAAATGTGGACCATGCATTGGGTTTGCAAGGTTTTCTAAAATTGAAGGGTTTTTCATATAACATTATCATATATATAGGGAGGAGTTCATGCGAGAGGAGTTCATGCGAGAACCACCCTTATTGCGAGAACCGCGAGAACCAATGTGAACACAACCTAAAATTGCTAAAAAAAACCTAAAAAAACCCTAACCCCCACCCCCCCCCCCCCCCAAAAAAAAAAAAAAAAACCTAACCCCCCCCCCCCCCAAAAAAAAAAAAACTAAACCCCCTCCCCCACCCCCCAAAAACCTAAACCCCCCCCCCCCCCTCAAGCTAAAATGCTAAAAACTAAACCCCAAAAAAACCTAAAAAAATCTAAATTTTTTTTAATATTTTTTATGCTCAAATAAAAAATTAAATTTTTTTTTTTTTTACTTTTTTTTTGCTTCTAAAAGTAACGATTTTTATATAAAAAATATTAAAAAAAAAAATTGTGTGATTTTTAGCTATTTTTAGGCATTTTTTGTTGTGTTCACATTGGTTCTCGCAATAAGAGGTGGTTCTCGCATGATCTTCTCCATATATATATATATATATATATATATATATATATATATATATAGGGGACCGCTAAAATGAGAACCACCTCCAGTTGTAAGAACCGCGTGAACCACTTTCTAGCCATTAGATCAAGATGATGGATGGATGAGATTAAAAGTATTTAAAAATAATATTAAGTATTTTTTGTCTTATTATGTTTTTAATATTTTAATTCAAAAGGGTATTTAAGTAAAATTACTTTTTTTGCCTTTTTATATATATTATACTTAATTGCCTTTTTGTCCTATTCATTAATTACTTTTTATTAAAAAACAGAATTTTTTGTTAAACAATATTTTTAAAATCAGATTTTTATGATAATTTTTTTAAGAATTTCAAAAAGTATGGATGAGATTAAAACATTTTTAAGAGCCGTTCTTTACGAGCGTTTTTTACATTTTACGCGCCGGTTTTTTACATTTTACGCGCCGGTTTTTTTACGTTTTACGCGCCGGTTTTTTTACGTTAAAGTTTTTTACGTTTTACGAGCCGGTTTTTCACGTTTTGTGCGCCGCTTTTTACGTTTTACACGCCGTTTTTTTACGTTTTGCGCGCCGGTTTTTAAGTTTTGTGCGCCGGTTTTTTACGTTTTACGCGCCGGTTTTTTTACGTTAACGTTTTTTATGTTTTACGCGCCGGTTTTAAATTCAATCGTCGTTTTACGTAAAACTTTTTACGTTTTACGTAAAACGTTACGTTTTACGTTAAAAAGTTTACGGTTTTATTTTTTTTTACAAAAACTTTTTTTACGCAAAAACGAACGCACCCAGAAATCGCAAACTCGGGAGGTGTCTCAGATATATTGTTATCATCATCGACTAGGGGGGGGGGAACCAACAACATCAAAACAAAGTGTATCTCGATAAAAAAAAGGGTTTGGCTCAGATCATCCGATAATAAAAAAGGCTCCAAAAGTGGGGTTGCGTGTTCAAAAAACCTACCCTCCGCCATCCTTGCCGCGCCATCGTCATCTAAATTTACGTTTGTTTTTTTTTTCAGATGAGAATAAAATTTAATTGAGAAGAAAAAGAACAAAAGGTACAATTGTAAAACATTAAATACTTTTTCACTTATCTCATTTATTATCATCTTTGACTAATTAATTAGTCATAAAAACTATCATCCTTCACACTAATATTTTTTTACTACACACATCAAAAGTTACCCTACACCTTTCGAAATTTACCATACATATGTTGAAATTTATCCTACACAACCCATAATTTATCATATACACATTGTAATTTATCCTACACTCTAAATTATTATTATTTTATTTTGAAAAATATATATTTTGAAGATAAGTTACAAATTTTAATGTAGTTACTACTAATTAATGATCTTTGTAGGTTTAAGTGTTTAACATATTACCCTTATAGTAACATTAAATACTTATATTAAATGAATTAAAATGAAGCATTCTTATTGGTTGAAATTTCTTCTTTTTTCTTCTTACAAAAAGTTTCTTCTCATTTGAACTCTCCACTATATATATATATATATATATATATATATATATATATATATAGAATTCGGTTCAATTAAGAACCATCACGAGTTGTTAGAACTATGAGAACTCCTACTTTCAGTGCGAGTTGGGCTATATTTTTTTTTTGAAAAAACGTAGAAGAAAATGTTATAAACACATCTTTAAAACAAAAAAAATTCTCGAGTCGGTAGTTACGCCTGATGTAAGATTTGTTTACGGTGATGTAAATTGTGACATCCCACATCGGTTGTAAAGGGGAACAAAGACTTCCTTATAAGGGGCTGGATAACTTCACCATCATGACACGTTTTGAAAACCGTGAGGGGCGGACACTGAGGGTGTGCTGGCTGCCAAAGCGGACAATAGCATGCGGCGGTTACGCTGGGCTATTACCGATGGTATCAGAGCCAGGGCCGGACCGGTGGTGCCAGGTCCTGCGAGGACGCTGGACCCCTTAAGGGGGGTGGATTATGACATCCCACATCGGTTGTGAAGGGGAACAAAGGCTTCCTTATAAGGAGCTGGATACCTTCACCATCATGACGCGTTTTGAAAGCTGTGAGGGGCGGACGCTGAGGACGTGCTGACTGCCAAAGTGGACAATATCATGGTGCGGTTACGCTGGGCTGTTACTTAAATTTTTCTACATCACCAATAATTTTTTTACATCCTATGTAAATTTTTGCATGCGACATATTTTTTTTATTTTTTTTGGCTAGAGTAAGTGATTTTTTTAAAGATTTTGAGATTTTTTTTGGAAGGTCTAATTCTCATTGTTCTCACAACTGAATGTGGTTCTCATTTTACCCTTTCTCTATGTGTGTGTGTGTGTATGTTTGGTTAGGAATTCTTATATTTATATCAAATAATTAGAGGATTTGGATCATCAAACTCTTCCGGAGGTGGTGGGTTTGAAGGTCGAGGATAGTCGATTGTCGTAGGTGGTTTGTGAGATAAGGATTTTAACGAAGAGATCTCCTAGGCCTTGGGTGTCGGTGGAGGGTAGACTGTCGCTAGTCGAGGGTAGAGTACTGCAGGTGAAGGGTAGACTATTACCGGTGGAGGGTTTGACGGAGCATCGTTAGAACGTCAATGAGACAATCGCATGAGGTTCGATGGTCCGGATGCACCACTTCGATTATAACCGTCACCCATATCTTTAAATTGGTTCGGTATTTGCAGTGAATTGTGAAGTGAGAATAATTAAATATATGAAAAATACATTTTATTAAAATAAAGGAATTAAAATTGATAATTATTTAAATTATAAATGGGTTATATAAATTTGATATAGTTTAAATAAGAAGAAAATAGGTGATGAGGTGGATAATGAGGTGGTGGTTTGGAGTGGTTTAGTGTTGTGTAAAAAGTGTGGTTTAAAATGGTGTTGGTTTGACATGCTCACTAGGCTAGTCTTGATTTTGGCGTTGTTGATGCTCTAAAGTTTCATTAAGTATTACCACAACTACAATCCTCTTGCCCTCCGGGCCTTATCAAATCGAGTACTAAGATCACTCATTGTTTGTGTCAATGGAGGCTCACTTAAGATGATGTGGAAGCAGGGTTGTCTCTTGTCTCTGAGATTTTAGATAGCCTATACGACTAGTAAAAACGAGCCCTTAAAACATAAAGACACATACACACAAGCATATATCAATACTATATTAAAATACATATAAGGTTGACAAAAACGCACTCGTACAAAAAAATCTATTAGATCGATAAATATTTTTAACTAAAGCGATGCTTTAATAGATTAAAACATCGGTGCCAGTTAAATCATATATTTTAATACATCTTTTAAAACCGTTTGGAAAACACCATTATATAAAAACTAAATTGTCCCTAAATTGGTTGCTAATACGGTCGTTCTCTTTAACGGTTGCTTAATTAGTCATTAATTTGAGACAGAAATTGCGAGTGATAATTCTTTATTTCGAAACCTACATTTGCTAAATCTGTCTTTTGAATATTTCTTTCCCAAAAATCAATTATGGTGGAGTTTAAGTGACCCTAAAAAATGGTACCGTCAAAAACACATGCTCAAGCATGCACTTTAAACAAAAAAAAACCCTGCCTTTATTTATTCTTCTCAAAATTACATGCAATGGTAAATTAAACGTTGATCAAGTGCAACTAAGGAATAAATACTAAAAGACATTTATTAAAAGGAAACAAATAAGATATTCTGGGTATAGGAGCATCCGAATAAACAAAACAGTCGTATGGTTGATTAAGCTTTCCATTCTGATAATGGAAGAGTCTCAGAGTCCTTATATGTTTTAAGACCAGCACCATATCGATCCCCCTTGATTGAATCAGGTGATGCAATAGATTCAAGTTCAGTCATATCTTCTGGTGTTAGCTTAACAGATAAATTCCGATGTGTTCAAAATTTTCTATCTTGGTGGTACCTGGAATAGGCACAACATCATTTCCTTGGTGGAGAACTCAGGCTAATGCTAGTTGTGAAGTTGTGCACCCTTTCTTTGTCGCTAGGTCATTAATCCTCTCGTACATGATCTTGTTGTGTTCAAGAATTTCAGGTTGCAACCTTGGCAAATGCTGCAAAACATTAATACATTCAAACTTGATGTTAATTTCAACACTTAAGGCATTTAAACAAAAATACATATAAATTAAGGGGATATTTCTTGTGAAAATTTCCAAGGGAAAAAGTTAAAAATGTTTCCTAACTTTTTTCTAGCTTCTCCAACATCTTTTGACACGGGGAAGGAACCAAATGATATTGGAAAATAGTCGGTTTGTAACGTTTAACATCTTTTTAGTGCAATGGACTGATGGAAGGAACCGAACGGTATTGGAGGATAATTAAAACAAAAAAGGCGTAGAAAACATACCTTACGGGCGTCACTTTCTTCCAACTTCTCCAACATCTTTGGACCATGTGAGAAAAAACCACGTCCTAAAGGACTATATGCGACAATCCCTATCCCAAGTTCTCTGAAAGAGTTTGATAAACGTTAAAAACTTCGAAAGTTTGAATACTATACTTCATTGATTATGATATAGAAAAAGAAGAGGAAAGACGATATTACACCTGCAAGTGGGAATAATTTCTTCTTCAACATCTCTTGACTGCAAGGACCATTCCATTTGTACCGCAGTAATTGGCTGCACAGCGTGTGCTTCTAATGGTCGATGCAGATGCCTCTGATAATCCAACATATTTAACTTTACCTTCTTCCACTAGCTTCTTTAGTTCACCCATCTATTAACAAAAACAAAACATCAAAAGCTAGTCTATTAACAAAAACAAAACATCAATCTAAACAACTTGATCTCTTTCTTTGATTGAAGAATTCACTAGAAGATGATTGCATCCAGGCAACAATTACGAACACAAAAATAATTATTGGACCACCTAGTCACTTATTTTTTAAAATTTTTTTTCATAAGTGATTAAGTAGTAAAAGTAACAGATGTATTACCAAACATTAACTAAAGCAGTGCAATCTGTACATTAACTTTTAAAGTGAACCTCCGCCACAATCCTAAGCATAATATGTACTTTTTTTTTGGAAAATCTATGTAACAAAAACCAGGATAATGTAACTAACCGTGATTTCAATTGGTACACTAGTGTCAATCCTGTGCTGATAATAGAGATCGATGCAATCGACGCCAAGTCGCTTGAGGCTAGCTTCACAAGCAGCCCTGACATAGGCGGGATCACCTTGGACCTGCCACGAACCGTCGAGTTTGATCCCGAATTTGGTAGCCAGCTCCACGCTGTCCCTCAACCACCCTTTCAAAGCCTTGCCAAGAAGGATTTCGTTGGTTTTGTGGCCGTAGACATCAGAGGTGTCAAGGAGGGTAACACCGGCGTTAATGGCGTGGTGGATGAGCTTGATCATGTCGGGTTCAGGTTTAGGCGCCCCGTACAAAGTGGACATGTCCATGCAGCCTAAACCCAGAGCTGAGACCTCTAAACCTCGTATTGTCTTATTTCTTTGTTTACTTGTTATAATGATCATTTGAGAAATAAATATATTGACCATTGAAAATTGCCATATTTGGTAATGTTCTAGAATATGTTTGCAGTTTTTCCTTTTCAAAAACCCTACAGAACATGAATATCTTATTCAATTCTGGTTGCTGCACATGTGAACCGTTGAATAGTACTGCATGATCAAAAGCAAAAATACTTGTAAATAGAATTGAAATATTACCCTTTTAATGAGTTCATACTGCCCAACCCAAAGGACAAACTATTATTTTTGGAGATAAATATAAAACCTTATATATCTATACTATATTATAGTATAAATTTCTAATAACATATTAAAATTTAAGTTTTACAGGTATAATTGCTTAGAGTAAAACATATAATGTACAAGTCATTCATGTATCTTTGAAGATGTTCTTTAAAAAAAAAACCCGAACATACCGCTAAAACATGTAAGTCATTCATGTATTAATGTACAAGTCTTTCAATACTCAAATTAGTTATGAAAACATTAAAATTACAAGGGTGTGCCTATTGGCACACCAATGTGTCTATAGGCACACCAAACCCTAGTAACCAATCATTGCACAGAAAACAAGGTTTATATACGCTGCGTATAGCTCACTACGCAGCGTATATAAACCATCTGAAAATTTGGGGTCATTTTGATAGGTTTGAAGCATCAGATTTTTACAAGGTTTATATATGCTGATTATAGAGCTATACGCAGCGTATATAACCTTTCAGAAGTTTGTTTCATCATTTGGCCTATTTGTGGTATAAATTCACACCCAGTTACAACGTTAACTCGCTTAAAATATATAACAAGTTAAAAATATATAATGTTTTTTATTATTTAGTCGACGTCGTCGTTAATTTATTTAGTCGATGTCGTCGAAAAGCGTATAATGTTATGTGACAATTGTCAAATTTGCATGCATCCGTACAGTTAATTAAGATTAAATTTGTGCTTAATGACTGAGCTTGATTACAACTGTTGATTAAACTGCTTTCTGATTTCTGATACATACATACATATGCATCACATTTATACTGTTACTTCACTTATTTCACACAAACTCTAGTGACAAACTTGATGCACAAAGCACAGTTAGCACACTGAACGGATAACCCAGAAAACATGCTGACAATGCCAGCACCTAGACAAACAATGTTTTTTTGAGGTCAGTATGAGCCAGAAATAGAATACTACACTAGTAGGGAGTGTAGGGAGGTGGGGACCATAAAACTGCGTCACCAGGTGATAGTTATAGTGCCGGGAAGTGCCTAAAACACACTTTAAATGCAGAATTCTGCACTATTAAACAAAATTCAGCATTTAACTATGCTAGTAAGGTGTAAAAACTTGGCAAAATAGTCCTAGGTACTTTCCAAAGTGATGAGAATTAATTGTGACACAAAAAGTATTATAAAAGACACTTTGCGGATTAATTAAGCACCTTAACGGAGCAGTATCAAATCGAACAACCGGACATTACCCAGAATACACAAATATTATTAAACACATTGTTTTTATTATTCTAAGCTAGTTAGGGTCCCCGGACACCCTAACACACTATATATTAAATTATACACATAAACCACTAACTATAATATTTAATTCTAACTAACCACTAACTACCTAGTTGCAAACCAACTAAACCAACCCCCCCCCCCCAACCGGTTATGAAACATGGGAAATCCCCTTTGATTTTCCTTTAATTGTTTAGTGGGAGTGCCATGTACTTAGGAGACATACTAACTAGTGGATATTAGATAATGGAGAATTATTTATAAACCACAAGTTTTACACCTCTATCATCCTCACACCACCAACATTCCATCACTCCCTTCTCTCTTCTTTGTTCGGCCGACCCCATACCACCACCATCATCAACATTTTTTTTTAATCATCTCCTACCATTTCAAGGGTGTACAAAGGTGTTATAGTGCATACAACGAAGCTCGGTGTTCTCTGGAAGTTGAAGGACCTCTCTCGTCTTCTTTTAACCACCACTTTTCTACACTTGAACTCCCCTAGCCTTGAGCTAGTGGTAAGTCTCTTAGATCCATTCATTTTACATCTTATGAAGGTGGTTAATAGTTAAAGTATGATGAAAATCTATGAACACTAAAAGATCTTACACTTAAATCTCAAACATGAAGCTTTACATAAAGATCATGAGATGAGAGATGATGATACATGATAAATCTGAGTTATATAAACGTTAACCTGCTGTAAATGACTTACGTTATGATATAAATCGTTATTAGAACAAATGGTAATCGTATGGGTACATTTTAGTGGTATTTAGACTGTAAAAGTATGCTGAGTAAAGTTTCCAGCCAACTTAAACTGGCTGTAAACGGATCATAATAAAACGAAAAACTGATTTTCCGAAGCCTAAATTGTGTATTTTCGAAAAACTGGTCAAATGGCACTGGAATCGTAATTTTTCGAGGTCGTTTACTATTTTTAAAGACCCATTAGCTAAAGCTGAGTTTTCACTGCAGTAAATGGGTGATATGTTTTTAGTCATAACTTGAAATCTATATTAAATCAGCTCGTAAAAATTGTACTGTAGGTGACCACTGATGTCTTAGTAATTATCCCACTGGAATTTCATCAAACGGACTTACGATAAATTTTAGATGAATTATTTCGTAGACCGTAATCAGAAAGTGACAAATCTGATTGCAGTCCGGTAAATAAATTTTGATAAAATATTGGTAATGAACTGAACCCCGATATTTTTATACAATAATATTTGGATCGTATAAGATATTCGGTAAAAATTTGGGAATTTTTGGAATAAGATAACTATTTTATTAAAATGCCCGAAAACAGCCCGGTTTTTTTATATTAAAACTGAAATGATATAAGTAGTATTTTGCATGTCTAAATGACGAGTTGGTTATTTGCGAACGATCTAACGTGTTATATGTTAAATAAAATGATATTCTATTTAGCATAGGCACCTCCATTTACAAAGGAGACTATGGCGGAATTTTCCGAAAATCCTAACACTTAGTAAATATTTTTCTGAACGAGTGTTACAAGTATATTTTATAACTTGTGTTTCAAATATAAACTTCGCCCTAAATTTTGTTACTAAATACAAAGTATCAGAGGTTGGTTTTTCGGGAATAAAACTGGGTAAATATGTATTTAGAATATGTATTTTATACTAAGACACTTGTGTGATCATTTGTATATTTTGTGGACTAGTTATATTATTTTAGGGTAAAATAATATAACTTACAAAATACCATGGAAATTACAACTCCAAAATAATACCCAATTTGCAAGGAATAAAATACTGAAGTTACACACGTAATATTATGAAACCGAACAAGAAAACGTAACTTATGAAATATTCCGAGATATACCATTACACTATATTTTTGGGTAAAATATTATTTTGGAAACAAAGGAAGTAAAAATATATTATTTTTGGGAAAAATATATATATTTTGGCATACATTATTTTTGACTAATAAGTTATATATTTTCTAAGTAAGACTTGAAAATATATTGTTTTTGGAAATATATATTGGGAATATATTGGTATATTTTAATGGGAACAATGCACCGAAATACGACGCCATTACTTGGCAAGATATACAAATACGAATACGAAAATACACAAAGTATGAGATACCCCCCATCCTTGGGAAGTAAATGCGAATACAAATACATGAGAAGTATTACTACAAAAATATTGTTTAACAAATTATTCCAAAAGAAAATGCAAGTTAAAATATTTATTATTTTAACAACCAATTATATAACTTGGAATACTACCAAAGACACTTTTAAACGTAACTCAAAGGCACCAATCAATATTAAGACAAGGCACGACCCGTTCGTCTAATAGACGTTAGTACACATGTAGGTAGTCGTGCGTTCTAGTGGAAGCTTCGAGTTACATTGGATACGAAGACGCAAAACAGTGAGTTCATGTCCCCCTTTTCTTTTAACTGTTTTCAGTTTTGTACTTCGGGGGTGAAATACATGTTACATTTATTACAAACGTTTTATACATGGTATGATTAGCTAAGGAATTTACTGCTAGATCACGTGAATGGATAGGCTATTATCGTAAGACCATTAATCCTTGTATAAGGACCGAGAGGCATGAGTGATAGATCTATTGGGTGTTGCGAGCCCCACACATGGGCCAGCGTGTGGCTGCATGTGGTGACTATGTCGTTCCGCCGGAAGGACCGGTATGAAATACGCGTTACAGGTTTGAGTGCTTCCTAGACCATGTCACTTAATAATGTATTAGCTACACATTAATTGATCTGTTTTTCCTTATTGCTACATACCAAGGACATACATTTATACAGACACATTTTAACGATTTATGCAGACACACATTAACGATTTATACAAACTCACATACACATGAACTCGCTCAACTTTTGTTGATGTTTTTCAAACTACATGTATTTCAGGAAATTAAGTAAGGATCTGGCGGGCGTTGGAGTTTCAAGTCATGTTAAGTATAAAGATGTCATCCATGGTTTTTTTTGGGTTTGGCCAGTGTGTCTTAATCCTGGACGAGACACGTCTTCCAAACTTTGATTACAACTATTATCTTTTGACGAGTCCTTAGCAAACTTTTACACAATTCATCTGGTTTGTAAAACTTAAATTTGAAGTCTACGTTTTAGACAATGTTGTTATGTTTTAAACTCATTTTATGGATGTCAAATCTTTGGTATTATCATATAGATTGTTTGATATGGTTGAATGCAATGATAACAAGTAAGTCACACCATAATCACGCTTCCGCAAAAGTCAGGGTGTGACAGCTTGGTATCAGAGCTTCGATCGTAGCGAACTAGGATTCTTTCTCGAGTCTAGACTACGATCATTGGGGATTTCACGAAAACGTTTTACAACATGTTTTCATTGCATACACTAAACGTCCAGATCCAAGGAACACACATTTTTTTTCACAAACAAAAAGGCACAAATACACATTTCAAACTTATATTTATAGTTCAGTCTTAGAGCCTGAGGGAGGATCAGTCTTAGAGGCTGAGGGAGGATCAGTCTTAGAGGCTAAGGGAGGATCAGTCTTAGAGGCTGAGGGAGGATCAGTCCTAGAGGCTGAGGGAGGATCAGTCTTAAAGGCTGAGGGAGGATTGGTCTTAGAGACCAGGGATTTAGTCTTAGAGACTGGGAGGTTGGTCTTAGAGACCAGTGATTTAGTCTTAGAGACTGGGAGGTTGGTCTTAGAGACCAGGGATTTAGTCTTAGAGGCTGGGAAGGTTGGTCTTAGAGACCAGGGAGTTGGTCTTAGAGACCAGGGAGTTGGTCTTAGAGACCAGGGAGTTGGTCTGAGAGACCAGGGAGTTAGTCTGAGAGACAAGGGAGTTAGTCTGAAAGACCAGGGAGTTAGTCTGAGAGACCAGGGAGTTAGTCTGAGAGACTGGGGAGTTTAGTCTGAGAGACTGGGTGGGATAGTCTGGGAAGACTAGGACGAATATGTGGATACATGATTACACTATGAATTGCCCTTATTTACACAAAGTGTTAAAGATTACTGTGAATATGCATGCTATGACTATTATGTACCGGCACACACACGCCACTTTCCTCAGGGAACGAATTGTCAGATGATGACGACCCTACGGCCACCGCCACAGATGATGAGACTGTACCTGCGCCGGAGATATTTACGTCAGACACTGAGAGTGACCCTGACATGTTGACCAAGAACGAGGACGACTGCCAACCATCCGCGCTACCAGACTCTGGTGATGAATTACCCTTGCTGATGGCTTCCTTGACAAGAAACTTCCTATCATTCTTGTTTTGGTCCACGACCACCTTATCATATGGACACTTCGATGACGAGCACATCGTGGCTCCGATTCTCGACGCCGTACCTCTCGTGGTTATTTTCCCCGAGAATCTGCCTCTTTGACAAATTGTTTGATGACGACGATAATTTGCTTATTGATGGTCTTTCCGTTGACACCCAGGATAATGGAAAGTTAGATGAGGACGTTGTTACTGACTTTACGTTTTGAGATCCCTATTATCAAACTATCCTCTGATTCTAGTATACACTCGATTTCAGACTCCTTTGAGTCTGCGACATTTACGACTTTATAAACAGGCAGGTTACCGCTTTTTGCTCCAAACACGGACGACGACGCCGCTTTGACTACTGCACTAACACCTGCTCAAGATCACATACCCTCACACGCCCCAGGACCTGCCCCTGAGGCGGCTCCAGTTCCTTGCGGGCCAGCTTGATGTTGAACCTGCTTAAACGTGACCTTATTTCCTTTGGACTACTATACCTTGCACTCCTCTTACCAGACCCAGTACCTGCACCTATTGAATCTCCTTTTGTTGAGACATTTCTACCGCACCTGCAACCGCTGATGTTGCACCTATAAAGACCGACGTCCATTGCACCGACATGCTTACCGCTTTCTTTCAAGACATACCCGCACCCCGGGAAGGCGCTCCAGGTCAGCACCCGCATAACGATTCTTCTGCTACGGCAACATTTTTCCTAACTTTACAAGTCGCACCGTTTGCTACATTCACCACTACAACGCTGGACAAGTCATTTCGATGGTTCCTATGCTACACTATGTTGATTTTAGACCCTTGCCATCCCTCACATTATGGAGGCTATACACGGGATGAGTACACCTGTCACATCAGCTACAGTTTGAGGATATAAGTCGCAGAATGTTGGAGCTTGAGTTGACACCACAACCTCCACCCTGTTTATTGCCAGTATACTTTGATCCTCCACAATTATCAAAGACTTATTTTGCGCTCTCATCTGCTGCTATGACGCCTTTTCCAGGTTTTTGATGCTCGTTTCTTTTACTATCGAGCGGCAGATCAGTTAACTACTTCGATGTATATACAAGCTCAAGGAGGAGTTTACGCGTGCTAGCAGTTACTTTTCTTTCCTCCTCCACCTCAGTCACCAGTGTAGTTGATTTCTGGATTTATGCGGATTGCATTACACTTGGGTAAAGACACTAATGATAAGCCGGGATTGCGGAGACTTTTGAAGACCGCTTCTGACTACGTAATTTTGATACACTAATATACGTGTTGGACAAGGGTAGGGTGACCCTGTGTCCCTTCTGATGTGATACATTATGTAAGACACAGTGATTGTGGCCGGAGGATAACGAAAGCCCAATCATCTTTAAACATGCGACAATACTTATGACTAATAACTAATGAAAAACTCAGTCGCTATGTTCCCACTAAGCACGCTGTTGATCAGCATATTTGTGCTATAACTATAATGCTACATGCTTATTTGCTACGTTCCTATTTACAAGTTGTGCAATAATTGTGATGATACGTGATTGAATGTTATAACGACTGCGTATATACATATATGTAATATACCTCTGAGGTCTTATTCGTTAAATAGAGACTTGTGTGCTCGTGTCCTTAACAAGACCTGACCTAACCGACTTTCTTCTAGGAAGATGTCGACTCAAGGGAACACCGATACCAACAACCCTCTGCCAACAACAGAGGCGGAATTTCAAGAACGCCTCTTACAGGTCATCGCACAGTACGAGGCCCTTCGCTCTGAGCGCAACGGAGGTACCTCGGGAAATAACCCACCCAATGGTAATGTTTAGTCCTTTAAGACACATTACAAAACGTTTGGACATTTCCACAAGTGCTTTGCTAATACCTTACGCGAATAATGTTGCTTGTATCGCAGGCTGCACCTACAAGCAGTTCTTAGGCTGCCAGCCCCTACATTTCGACGGCACTGGGGGTGCCGTAGCCTTCGTGCACTGGGTTGAGAAGACGGACACTATTTTGCGTGCGAGCAAATGCGCCCCAGAGCACCAGGTCACGTACATTTCCGGACTGTTCCAAGATGGGGCTCTGTCATGGTGGAAACTCCAGGTTCAGACGATGGGCAAGGCTGCTGCGTATGCTTTATCATGGGATGAGCTGAAAGAGCTAATGCATAAAAAGTACTGTTCGAGAACAGAAAGCCAGAAGGTGGAAACTGAGTTCTGGAACTTGAAGATGGAAGGTCCAAAAATAGCTGAGTATGTGGAGAAGTTCCAAGTTCTGTCGCGTATCGTTCCTTACATGGTAGATCCAGAGTTTAAGAAGATTGAGCGTTTCATTTGGGGATTGGCACCCCAAATCATGAGCATGGTGACGACATCAAAGCCTGCAACGATCACTGAGGCCATCAATCTAAGTGTAGCCTTGACTGAAGAGGCAATCAGGATGAACAAATTTTCAACCTCTGAGGGGAAGAAGGAGACTCAGGTAGAGTCATCTAGAGACTACAAGAGAAAGTTAGCAAATTTCAAACAGGGTACCCAGACGAGTAGCAACAACAAGGCCAAAAAGAGAAAAGAGTACATGGGTAAACTACCTAAATGCGACAGGTGCCGACGTCATCATACCGGACGATGTAAAAATGGAAAGTGTGACAACTGTGGCAAAGTGGGACACAACAGTGAAACGTGTTGGCGTGAGACGAAGCGTGGAAAGAAAGGAAAGGGGAAAGGTAAGGGATGTTATAACTGCGGTGATATGGGGAACTTTAGGAAAGATTGCCCAAGGGAGATTAAACAAAATCATGGGAAGAATATCTAACACCGGAGCTAGGGAAGCACGCCAGGATCCAAACATGGCCATCGGTACGTCTCATAGTAGTCAATGTTATGCGTCTGTGCTATTTGACATTATTGTCACATTTTAGCTTCAGAATATACTTGTTTTAGCAGTACGTAAGATAGATATCCAGTACTTGATAAGAACCAGTCAAGGAGAAGTCTTGACGTGGTAACGGGAATGGACCAGTTGTCAAGCAATCGGCCGAAAGTTGGTATCCGCACCCCGATGGCGAACGAAGGAATGATCGTGGCTCATGGAGCAAGATACGCCTCTACAGATTACTAATTTCTTGAAGGCACCAAAATTGTTGTGTAAATGTTGTGTTGCTTTCTTGGCTCATGTCGTGGACAAGGGAGCCGAAGAACCAAAACTCAAAGATATTCCCGTGACAGGGAAGTATCCCGAAGTCTTTCCCAAAGACTTGCCAAAAACTACCTCATCAACGACAAGTTGAATTTCGTATCAGATTGATTCCAGGCGTCGCGCCTATATTCAATACACCTTAACGACTTACACCTTCGGAGATGCAAGGATTGACAGTGAAGCTTCAGAAGTTGATAGAGAAGGAAGATAACAGACCAAAATTCCCTTTTGGGTAATCCTAATTCTGCTCGTCAATAAGAAGGACGACACCTTTCGAACTGACATCAAACTACCAGGAGCCGAACGACCTAACCAACAAGAGTTGATAACTCTTGCTAAGGATTAACGAGTTATTTAATTTACTGTGAGGATTCAACTACTATTTCACGACCGACCGATGATCGAGTATCATTAGCTGTGACTCCAGGAAGAAAGCATGCCGGGAAAATGGCGGGACCATAATTTCTTTCAGACGTACACAAGAATGGTGCTTCCTACACGATGCACAGAACGATTCTACACCAAATACGAAACCCTGAGAATCTAGGAAACACGTACTTAGGACCATCGGGAACCCAGGTCCAAATTCACAAAGCTGGTTGATTAGGAACCACATCTGTTAACTTAAGCAGACACCATTAACCTGACATATATGCCAGTTTCATTGACCAAATAGAAAAGTACGTAAACTTCTTTCGTTGAAATCTTTACTTTTGCTTCTAGCAAATAGATGTTTGCATCTCTACTCCCCTTGATAGTAGTTGCATCGTGTTTATTCTCTTCGCTGAGAGCGAACACACGTTTGCTTCGTATACTTGGTCACTTCTCCATTTCGGCAGATACACATTGCTTCATTACTTGAAAACTTATATATTACCCATGCACCTTTTGCTACGCATGCGGTTTCATTTCGAATAAACGCTTCATTAAAGTTCAACGCTAAATCTAATTACTGAATTGTGATTCGAATGACCTACATTATTGTGACTGTTAACTCTTTTGCTATCAAGACAACACACTTTCTTGAAACTCCACTTATTTTAAGTTACATTCATGGTTTACCTTTGTGACCATGCCGAGATTCCTTTGATACATACGTTTATTGCCGGGTTACGCTAAAATAAGTTCAATTGCTTGAACTTATTCATTTCACACATTCAGTTAAGACGTCATATGATGTATTGAGGGCATCATATTCAAATCATTTGGCAAAGATTCTTTTGTTTCGAGTCGTAGTAGATTTGTTTGGTCTACGACTTCACTAAATCATTTGTTGGTTACGACACCTTGTGGGGATCCTTTCACAAAATTGAAGCTTGCGCTTATTTGGTTACTCACTTCATACACGGATTTAATTGCCTATTTATTTGTTAACAATCCATTTTGATATTCATAATCAAAGCAGTCTCAACACAAGTTGTGTGTTAAGGCAATGGTACATAGATTCATTTCATAAGCACAATGTACCTCCCAACGATTCTTTCGTTGTCAATCGAATGCCTTACGGTACTTAATACTTTTTCATCTTCGATCAAAAACAGTGGCTCCTTGATGTTCCGTACTCAACTGAAAACTTTATGACATTGTGTAAATCAAATCTTCAGGCTTGTTTCGGTACACTTTCATTTGATTTCAAACACGGTGAACTTGTTCAGTCACCACTATTATTGAATTATGTCATTGCGACACCTTGTGGCGTCATTACAAACTTGTAGCTTGTGCTAATCATGGCCAACAGTTTCACGCAAAACTACATATACTTTTGTTTGACTTGTCATTTAAACACTTCTGATGCAACTACGAATTAAGACAATAATACACCAGAGTCGCTTGTATTCTATTCGGCGTATTCTCGCAATTCAAGAATGTCAACACACTAAACCTCACCATTCATTTATTCGGAAGTTGACAGACCATCTTTATATTACTATCACATTTGAGTTGTTGATTTTAAATTCATATAGCGGATGCTATGGTTTGTGAAAAACTCGTTTGCATATTGCAATCGATCGTTTGAGAATCTTATTAGACAAAACTCATCTTTTGTGGAACCCCCCTGCTAGCTGGATTACACTAGACTATACGTCAAATACGTCTTGTACCTTTGACATCAAATGCTAAAAACACATACCTTTTTAACCATAGGGTTCGGGTGGTTACATATTCTTGGACTCACCCGATAAGAGTAAGGTTTAATTCGGGTTGCTGATTATCTACCTCAGTATTATTTATATACATACACGTGTGACGTAACCACAAGGAGTTAGGTAGTACAAATTTCGAGGACGGAATTTTCTTAACGGGGAGAAAATGTGTCAACTGTCAAATTTGCATGCATCCGTACAGTTAATTAAGATTAAATTTGTGCTTAATGACTGAGCTTGATTACAACTGTTGATTAAACTGCTTTCTGATTTCTGATACATATATACATATGCATCACATTTATACTGTCACTTCACTTATTTCACACAAACTCTAGTGACAAACTTGATGCACAAAGCACAGTTAGCACACTGAACGGATAACCCAGAAAACATGCTGACAATGGCAGCACCTAGACAGACAATGTTTTTTTTAGGCCAGTATGAGCCAGAAATAGAATACTACACTAGTAGGGAGTGTAGGGAGGTGAGGACCATAAAACTGCGTCATTAGGTGATAGTTATAGTGCCGGGAAGTGTCTAAAACACACTTTAAATGCAGAATTCTGCACTTTTAAACAAAATTAGTAAGGTGTAAAAACTTGGCAAAATAGTCCTAGGTACTTTCCAAAGTGATGGGAATTAATTGTGACACAAAAAGTATTATAAAAGACACTTTGCGGATTAATTAAGCACCTTAACGGAACAGTATCAAACCGAACAACCGGACATTACCCAGAACACAAAAATATTATTAAACACATTGTTTTTATTATTCTAAGCTAGTTAGGGTCCCCCGAACACCCTAACACACTTTTCTACACTTGAACTCCCCTAGCCTTGAGCTAGTGGTAAGTCTCTTAGATCCATTCATTTTACATCTTATGAAGGTGGTTAATAGTTAAAGTATGATGAAAATCTATGAACACTAAAAGATCTTACACTTAAATCTCAAACATGAAGCTTTACATAAAGATCACGAGAAGAGAGATGATGATTCATGATAAATCTGAGTTATATAAACGTTAACCTGCTGTAAATGACTTACGTTATGATATAAATCGTTATTAGAACAAATGGTAATCGTATGGGTACATTTTAGTGGTATTTAGACTATAAAAAGTATGCTGAGTAAAGTTTCCAGCCAACTTCAACTGGCTGTAAACGGATCATAATAAAACGAAAAACTGATTTTCCGAAGCATAAATTGTGTATTTTCGAAAAACTAATCAAATGGCATTGGAATCGTAATTTTTCGAGGTCGTTTACTATTTTTAAAGACCCATTTTGTAACAGCAGCTAAAGCTGAGTTTTCACTGCAGTAAATGGGTGATATGTTTTTAATCATAACTTGAAATCTATGTTAAATCAGCTCATAAAAATTGTACTGTAGGTGACCATTGATGTCGTAATTCTCCCACTAGAATTTCGTCAAACAGACTTATGATAAATTTTAGATGAATTATTTCGTAGACTGCAATCAGAAAGTGACAAATCTGATTGCAGTCCGGTAAATAAATTTTGATAAAATATTGGCAATGAACTGGACCCCGATATTTTTACACAATAATATTTGGATCGTATAAGACATTCTGTAAAAATTTAGGAATTTTGGAAATAAGAAAACTATTTTATTAAAATGCCCGAAAACAGCCCGGTTTTTGTATATTAAAACTGAAATGATATAAGTAGTATTTTGCATGTCTAAATGACGGGTTGGTTATTTGCGAACGATCTAACGTGTTATACGTTAAATAAAATGATATGCTATTTAGCATGGGCACCTCCATTTACAAAGGAGACTATGCCGGAATTTTCCGAAAATTATAACACTTAGTAAATATTTTTCTGAACGAGTGTTACAAGTATATTTTATAACTTGTGTTTCAAATATAAACTTCTCCCTAAATTTTGTTACTAAATACAAAGTATCGGAGGTTGGTTTTTCGGGAATAAAAATGGGTAAATATGTATTTAGAATATGTATTTTATACTAAGACACTTGTGTGATCATTTGTATATTTTGTGAACTAGTTATATTATTTTAGGGTAAAATAATATAACTTACAAAATACCTTGGAAATTACAACTCCAAAATAATACCCAATTTGCAAGGAATAAAATACTGAAGTTACACACGTAATATTATGAAACCAAACAAGAAAACGTAACTTATGAAATATTCCGAGATATACCATTACACTATATTTTTGGGTAAAATATTATTTTGGAAACAAAGGAAGTAAAAATATATTATTTTTGGGAAAAATATATATATTTTGGCATACGTTATTTTTGACAAATAAGTTATATATTTTCTAAGTAAGACTTGAAAATATATTGTTTTTGGAAATATATATTGGGAATATATTGGTATATTTTAATGGGAATAATGCACCGAAATACGACGCCATTACTTGGCAAGATATACAAATACGAATACGAAAATACACAAAGTATGAGATACCCCCCCCCCCCCATCCTTGGGAAGGAAATGCGAATACAAATACATGAGAAGTATTACTACAAAAATATTGTTTAACAAATTATTCCAAAAGAAAATGCAAGTTAAAATATTTATTATTTTAACAACCAATTATATAACTTGGAATACTACCAAAGACACTTTTAAACGTAACTCAAAGGCACCAATCAATATTAAGACAAGGCACGACCCGTTCGTCTAATAGACGTTAGTACACATGTAGGTAGTCGTGCGTTCTAGTGGAAGCTTCGAGTTACATTGGATACGAAGACGCAAAACAGTGAGTTCATGTCCCCCTTTTCTTTTAACTGTTTTCAGTTTTGTACTTCGGGGGTGAAATACATGTTACATTTATTACAAACGTTTTATACATGGTATGATTAGCTAAGGAATTTACTGCTAGATCACGTGAATGGATAGGCTATTATCGTAAGACCATTAATCCTTGTATAAGGATCGAGAGGCATGAGTGATAGATCTATTGGGTGTTGCGAGCCCCACACATGGGCCATCGTGTGGCTGCATGTGGTGACTATGTCGTTCCGCCGGAAGGACCGGTATGAAATACGCGTTACAGGTTTGAGTGCTTCCTAGACCATGTCACTTAATAATGTATTAGCTACACATTAATTGATCTGTTTTTTCCTTATTGCCACATACCAAGGACATACATTTATACAGACACATTTTAACGATTTATGCAGACACACATTAACGATTTATACAAACTCACATACACATGAACTCGCTCAACTTTTGTTGATGTTTTTCAAACTACATGTATTTCAGGAAATTAAGTATGGATCTGGCGGGCGTTGGAGTTTCAAGTCATGTTAAGTATAAAGATGTCATCCATGGTTTTTTTTTGGGTTTGGCCAGTGTGTCTTAATCCTGGACGAGACACGTCTTCCAAACTTTGATTACAACTATTATATTTTGACGAGTCCTTAGCAAACTTTTACACAATTCATCTGGTTTGTAAAACTTAAATTTGAAGTCTACGTTTTAGACAATGTTGTTATGTTTTAAAATCATTTTATGGATGACAAATCTTTGGTATTATCATATAGATTGTTTGATATGGTTGAATGCAATGATAACAAATAAGTCACACCATAATCACGCTTCCGCAAAAGTCAGGGTGTGACAGCTTGGTATCAGAGCTTCGATCGTAGCGAACTAGGATTCTTTCTCGAGTCTAGACTACGATCATTAGGGCTCTCACGAAAACGTTTTACAACATGTTTTCATTGCATACGCTAAATGTCCAGATCCAGGGAACACACATGTTTTTTCACAAACAAAAAGGCACTTGTAACACCCATACTATTTTAACATTAATATATATAATTTAAGTAAGCATTTTATAAGAAAATGCCACTTATCAAAAACTTTTACATCTTGAGTATTTAAACATGTTTACAACATTCTAAAACATAGTTTAAAATGCTTACATATTCCACTTTTTACAAACAAAACTAGACAATTGCGGAAGCTTCAAAAATGCGTGTTCGGTTCTTCAACATGCTTGATCGGCATCCAGAAAATCCCCAATATCACCTAATGGTCAAAACCACTTAAGATATTAGTTTTGACGTTAGTATAGTGCGTATAAACAAGTTCTAGCATCAAGACATGAGAAACAAAACAAAATTTCTAAATTTGTCCTGCCGCGTGTCGCGGCAGGTTTCACTAATTCCGTCGCATACCGCGGCGGCTCTCGCGTGTCGCGGCAGATCCAGGATATCCTGCCGCGTGGCGCGGGGGAAACGAATTTCCAGCAGATGCAGGTTTGTGACCTGCATTTGCTGCCAGCTCCGGAAATTCTGAATTTTAACTTCAGTTGACCATAACTTTTGACTCATAAATCCGTTTTAGGTGATTCTTTTTCCTATACGTCTGTAAATTTATTACCGATGCATTTATAATGATTATCATACCGAAAATTTAGTTTATGGACCGATTGACTAAAATTCACTATGCATTTATTCGACCCATTCAAGTTACACTCATTTTTCTACACTTTTTAATAGTAAACATTGGCACTTTTTACCCAACTTCCGGGGCTTATTATCACCGGCATTTTATTACCAATCTCATGGTTTCATGCTCGTAAGATTGCAACCGCCTATGCTAACTATTAATATCTATAACAATACCATTTCACCATTATTCGACCCGTTTGGCTCATCTACGGAATCCTCCATTATGATGACTACCAAACGACTTATAACCAATTCTTAACCTATTATTTCAATTAATGAACATTGTCATTCAATCAACGCTACCTTATTCTACAACGCAACTAAATATGCTCTAGTTATCAAATTACTCAATGTACGAATCAAGTTGCATACTTGTATAATTTATCAAAATTGGTTTCTAACCATAATTACCCATTCCCGGGCTTGTCAACCTTATGCATATCACATCATTCCATGATTTACGCTCTAATAATTCCAATTTAATTAGTGACGTTTAAGTCACTTCAAGCAATAACATTTCGACCGTTATTTAACCCGTTTGGTTGTCTAATGGAATTCACCATTTCATCACCATACCAAACTTCTTACCACAAATATTCTAACCCGTTTCTCTATCTAGTGAGCTACATCACTTTATTTACATTCCAAAATGACCAATTATCCATATTGTCAACCAACATAACTAACTAACCTTTTGACCCGCTTGATTTGTCGAGTGAACTTCGTCACTTCTATGACATACCAAACTCACATTTGACACTACAATCTCATCAACATTTCTACGACTATTGTTTAAGTATATTGTAACGAAACCGAAGTTACGTACCTTTAAAGCACACCTCTCAAGCGTGTATCACCTCCGGCTTGTCCGCTTGACGTTCCAGATTCTTTGCCTAAAGAGTTCAATTCACAATAAGTTTAGAACTCTTTCACAAGATTTAACGCATAATTTTCTACAATGATCAAATCTGCGTTTTTACCCAACTTTTAACATTTTAACCCTCACTTAGGTGTTCCATCAAACACCTAGCGGGTCAGATTTTTATATACACAAAACCAAGTTCATGACTTGAAATTTTCATCTAAACTATCTTTAATTAGTCAATTCTACATATATCTTAACATCAATATTTCTGAAATTTATTCTAAATTTCAGATTTGTGTTAGAACAAGATCACAATTTCTAAGGCTTATCAAGTTTTCTTCAAGTTTATTAATCACCTACAATGGTGGTTATAAACTTTATAATTATCATGAAATCTTTTAACAAGATTTCACCTAGGGTTCATCCCTAGACACCATATCTCTTCTAATTACATTCATGCATGACATAATCAAGCTAAATTCCAGCTTTTCACAATTAACCTAGAACTTGAGATGAATCAAAATACTAGAATTTTACATACCTTGTGATCCCTTCAGTGAGGTGATCACTAATTCGTGTTTAGAACTTGATTTGGGACTGAATAGAACCTCCAATTGATCAATTTTTGTGAAACTAAGGTTTGAAGGGGAGCTCTTGGTCGCCCCCGGCTTCTGGATCGACCAGACACCCCTTTTGGGTGTGTTTGGTTTGTTTTTAATTTTGTTTATGAAATTAAGTTTCACTTTTAACAACATAGGCCCCTCCACTTTTATTTAGCTTATATCATTGGCAATTTAACTTCTTTCATGCTTTAAAACAAGACAACCAACTAACTAAGTTATTTATTTCCTAGTCAGTTTATTCTCGTTTATTTCATACTTTATAATTATAATATAAAGTTTTATAATTTCGGGATGTTACAGCACAAATACACATTTCAAACTTATATTTATAGTTCAGTCTTAGAGGCTAAGGGAGGATCAGTCTTAGAGGCTGAGGGAGGATCAGTCTTAGAGGCTGAGGGAGGAACAGTCTTAGAGGCTGAGGGAGGATTGGTCTTAGAGACCAGGGATTTAGTCTTAGAGACTGGGAGGTTGGTCTTAGAGACCAGGGATTTAGTCTTAGAGACTGGGAGGTTGGTCTTAGAGACCAGGGATTTAGTCTTAGAGGCTGGGAAGGTTGGTCTTAAAGACCAGGGAGTTGGTCTTAGAGACCAGGGAGTTGGTCTTAGAGACCAGGGAGTTAGTTTGAGAGACCAGGGAGTTAGTCTGAGAGACCAGGGAGTTAGTCTGAGAGACCAGGGAGTTAGTCTGAGAGACTGGGGAGTTTAGTCTGAGAGACTGGGTGGGATAGTCTGGGAAGACTAGGACGAATATGTGGATACATGATTACATTATGAATTGCCCTTATTTACACAAAGTGTTAAAGATTACTGTGAATATGCATGCTATGACTATTATGCACCGGCACACACACATCACTTTCCTCAGGGAACGAATTGTCAGATGATGACGACCCTACGGCCACCGCCACAGATGATGAGACTGTACCTGCGCCGGAGATATTTACGTCAGACACTGAGAGTGACCCTGACATGTTGACCAAGAACGAGGACGACTGCCAACCATCCGCGCTACCAGACTCTGGTGATGAATTACCCTTGCTGATGGCTTCCTTGACAAGAAACTTCCTATCATTCTTGTTTCGGTCCACGACCACCTTATCATTTGGACACTTCGATGACGAGCACATCGTGGCTCCGATTCTCGACGCCGTACCTCTCGTGGTTATTTTCCCCGAGAATCTGCCTCTTTGACAAATTGTTTGATGACGACGATAATTTGCTTATTGATGGTCTTTCCGTTGACACCCAGGATGATGGAAAGTTAGATGGGGACCTTGTTATTGACTTTACATTTTAAGATCCCTATTATCAAACTATCCTCTGATTCTAGTATACACTCGGTTTCAGACTCCTTTGAGTCTGCGACATTTACGACTTTACAAACAGGTAGGTTACCGCTTTTTGCTCCAGACAAGGACGACGAAGCCGCTTTGACTACTGCACTAACACCTGCTCAATATCACATACCCTCACATGCCCCAGGACCTGCCCCTGAGGCAGCTCCAGTTCCTTGCGGGCCAGCTTGATGTTGAACCTGCTTAAACGTGACCTTATTTACTTTGGACTACTATACCTTGCACTCCTCTTACCAGACCCAGTACCTGCACCTATTGAATCTCCTTTTGTTGAGACATTTCTACCGCACCTGCAACCGCTGATGTTACACTTATGAAGACCGACGTCCATTGCACCGATATGCCTACCGCTTTCTATCAAGACATACCCGCACCCCGGGAAGGCGCTCCAGGTCAGCACCCGCATAACGAAATGATAAAATACTATAGCTGCTGCTGCTCCTGCTGTTGCTCCTGCTGCTGCTGATGCTGATCCCATTCCGCATCCGTAATGAAGGGTCGTGGAGGTAACCCATCATGCTGTCGGCGGTCCTGCAGCTCCACAGCCACCCACTCCAACAAATAGTTGTTCCTTTCAACGTCGCGACGTAGCCGCTGATATGATGGGTAAGGACCGGGCCAAACATGTCGTGGGAACTGAGGCGCCCCGGGTGGTCCACGCGGCTGTGGTGGCTCTGGAATGACGACGACCGGCTCATGCGCCTCCGGCACCTCCGGATCGCGCAGGGGAAATACCGGATCGAACTGTGCCGGCAGCTGTGTAAGCTGGTATTGCTCGCCGCCCTGATTCTTAAACCACTTCCCGCATGGGAATTCTTTGGTAACGTGCATTCCGGATACTGTTTTCATCCCCATCCGCTTCGGCTGTTTCACCGGGCCTACACGGTTGTGGTCATTCTCCGGATGATAGCCCAACGAAAGGGCTATCCTAGTCACATAGGTGCCGCCGTATAACAGTCTGCGCTCCTGTCGATGATGCGCGGAGGCGAAGTACTACGCCAACCCGTAGGCGAGAGCGCACGGCCTCTTGTATAAGAGGCAATATAAGAAAAACAAGTCACCACTGGTACACCACTCCTGTGGCTGCTCCACTAGCTGCTCCACTAGCTTGTATTCGACTTCAGTAAATCTTCGCACAAAAGCGTGGCCCAACAGACTCGTCGTAGGTTCGTGGTTATGGTTCGCGTTGTCAACTTTTAACTCCCACGTTTAATTCTTCACGTCCCGGATGGCGAGTAATGAAAATGGGCAACACATTTTTTTGCTACCAGCTTTCCTAACTGTTGGTTTATTACGGTGCTCACCACTACGGTCGCACACAAGCCATACCATCCCAGTAGTACCGCCAATATTTTTCGATTGGCGGGTAACAATTACGTAACCATTCTCCTTTCCCGTTTCTTGTACCCAATTCTTCAAATCAACTAGAGACATGAAACGCTAAAAAAATTTACATCAACAACAACAACAACAACAAACAACAACAACAACAATATTTTTAACAATAATAATAACAACAATAATAACAACAATAATAATAACAATAATAACAACAACAATAATAGTAACAATAATAATAATAAGAGTTAATTGCCCGGATGGTCCCTGTGGTTTCACGTTTTTTTCACGTTTAGTCCCACCTTTTGAAAATAGCAGGTATGCTCCCTATGGTTTGTTATTTTGTTACTCGAATAGTCCTCTGAGTAGATGTCAGTTAGTTTGGAAATAGCAGGTATGCTCCCTATGGTTTGTCATTTTGTTACTCGGATAGTCCCCGGAGTAAATGTCAGGGGACTATCCGAGTAACAAAATGACAAACCATAGGGAGCATACCTGCTATTTCCAAAAGGTGGGGACTAAACATGAAAAAACATGAAACCACAGGGACCATCCGGGCAATTAACTCTAATAATAATAATAATAATAATAATAATAATAATAATAATAATAATAATACTTTTAGAGTAAAATGCACGGATAGTCCCTGTGGTTTGGTCAAATTTCACCCTTAGTCCCCACATTTTCAAAATTACATGTATGCTCCCTGTGGTTTGCTCATTTGTTACTCGGATAGTCCCTGAAGGAGATGGACGTTAGTTTTCTCAGTTAAGTAATTGTGAAATGACAAAATTACCCTCACCATTATCAATATATTTAACAATAAAAGACCTCACCCCCACCCACCCTCTCCCTCTTCTCCTCCCCCAAGCACCATCGCCACTTCTGCCCACCTCCCGTCCACTCCACCCTCTCCATCTCTTCCACTCCATGGATCAGAGAACCACCATTTCTGCAACTAATTCCCCAACGTAAATGGAACCATCAGAAAACCTGAAACCTAGTAGTAGCTGTAGAAGACATTGAGGTCACACGAAGTGCCATGTTGTGGGTGCTTCAAAACGGCCTCCAGTACGGCGATTTAGTCAGTCATCTTTATGTTTTTCCGGCGAGTACGGGCCGCCAGAGGAGTATCGCGGAACCGGAAGAAGATCCGGTTGCTCCACTTGAAAGGTTATCACTTGGCGCTTTCGTTTAAGGATGTATGTGCTTGTAGTTTTTCTAATGTAAGTGAACTTTTTTATCGATTTGTTTAGGTTTTAATCGAGAAATTTGAATTTGAAACCCTAGCAGATGAAGATGTTGATTAATTGTTTGATATTGAACGTTTAATCGATTATCGTGTTAATTGATTGTTTACTTTTGATGATTATTCAGTCTTTGGATCGTAATTGTATTATTATGTTTTATTGCGGATGATTCTGTTTGGTCAATGCTTCATAATCTTCATCACCGAATCTGGAGTTTCCTTTTCCAACATTATTTTGTGTTAATCTTATAAAGTAAAATTTATATTTAAT
This sequence comes from Helianthus tuberosus, assembly GCA_030545235.1. Classification (NCBI taxonomy): domain Eukaryota; kingdom Viridiplantae; phylum Streptophyta; class Magnoliopsida; order Asterales; family Asteraceae; genus Helianthus; species Helianthus tuberosus. The sequence continues at coordinate 91,118,152 of CM060432.1, read as the reverse complement.
GATGGATGGTAAACAAGGACAAATTAGGGTCTTTTTAGGAAGATGTGAACAAAGTTTGTGAATTAGTTACGAATCAGACATTTGGAAATGGTGGCGTGGATGGGAGGTGAGCAGAAGTGGTGGTGGTGCACTTGTTCTAGTGGGGTGGAGAAGAAAGGGAGAGGTTGGTGAGTTTGTGTGAGTTCTTTTGTTGTTTAATATATTTTTTTAATTATAAGGGTAGTTTTGTCATTTCACAATTACTTAACTGAGAAAACTAACGTCCATTTCTTTCAGGGACTATCCGAGTAACAAATGAGCAAACCACAGGGAGCATACATGTAATTTTGAAAATGTGGGGACTAAAGGTGAATTTGACAAAACCACAGGGACTATTCGTGCATTTTACTCATACTTTTAACAATAATAACAACAATAATAATAACAATAATAACAACAATAATAATAATAATAATAATAATAATAATAATTTTAACAATAATAATAATAAGAATAAAATAATAATAAAAATAATAATAATAATAACAACAATAACAACAACAACAACAACAACAACAACAATAATTATTATTATTATTATTATTATTATTATTATTATTATTATAACTAGTTATGTACACAGCGCCGCGTTGCGGCATGCTCAACCAAATCATTCTTGGTATGATAACATATACGTCAACTCATAACATGATCACGCTAAACTGAATCATTCTTAATTTAATAACATGATATGCCAAATTTACTTTTAACAAACACGGAAATGCATTTCTGTCTCACCCGACCATGGTTGAGAACTTCACCCACTTCAATGCCGGCTTCTTCCGACGTTTCTCTCCTCACCTCTTTCAAGCTTTATCCTCACCCGGCCATGGTTGAGAAGCACACCCGTGTTGTCAACGGGTGACCGACAAACATTTTTCCATCAAACCTACACATAATGTTGAAGTAACAAATGCATGTAATGTGATTACAAAACAATAATAATCTTAATGTTTAGGTTGTATTAGTTGAAAATACACTGGGCCACTTTAGATCTGTTTGACCTCGTCGGCCCATTTGATTCATTTCCTCAATTACATTTTCTTATTTGACCCGTTTGAGATTAAATCATAATAAAGAACCCAAACCAGCTTATTTATAATGCCTGATTCTAAATTGAAATCAAGTGACACTTATGATCTATATCTGATCGAGTTATGAATATCGATAAAGTTGAAACAAACATTACCTCTTTAAATCACAGCCATGAGGTTGCCATCTCCAGTTTTGGTACATCAAATCAGGTCTTCCATGTTTGTTACAAGCCAATTGGTCAGACATGCATGGACAATCGGATTCATTATAAAGCGGAACCGAAATGTTGTCAAATACCCATCTGCCCGAAAACACATTGCACGAATCTTTCGTGTTTTCTTGTTCAACAGATTGAAGCAAAGGTGATTTCAAATTAGATCTTCCATTGTACTTTAATGTAGAGTTGCAGGTGTTGAATCTATTCAAAGTCCCTGCCATTTTTAGAGATGAAAACTATTATCTAACACACAATAAGACAAATACTGGCTGATTAATTTAACACTAAATGGTTTAAAACCGAAGGGATATGGCCCCAAAATACAAATTTGCATTAATATCTCTCCCAAGATTAGTCAGATCAATAAACATACCAAACCAAAGATCCCAAAAACATATTAAATCAAAGAGGCCAAATTTACGATGTGCAATAAACAAAGAATCAACATAAACGTATTACAAACCTGCAGAAGCTTTCGAACCACTACGATTGAGGGAAGAAAATGTCTTCTTGACATCATTCCGAGTAGCGATATCATTTGGTTTCCGTCTTTCTTTCCGGTGGATTTCTTGGAACCGGCGTTTGTTGTAGAAGATGGTGCAAAAACATACTAAATCAAAGAGGCCAAATTTACGACGTTCGCTCGGAATAATATCGCTACTCGGAATGGGCCAATATGACCTCAGCACCACAATATTACAAAGACCATTAAAAAGAAGTAATGAATACATAAGTACCTGTTTGTGATTACAAAGACCTTCATTATCAACCAATAATCATCCAACAATGTCTTATACTTGATACAAAATCTGTAAAACATCAAACGAATCGAATGATCAAAGGTTAAATCTTTACGTTCAAGAAATGCGAACCCTACCCGTTAACCAAAACGACATCAAATTCGAGAAAATAATACTTGAAATTCGAGAAAGAATAATCGCGATGACCAGATCACCAGCATCAGCAACTTTCACTATAGCTCAATGAAGAAGCTCTCACCCACATTTATCCAATCGAAATCCTACCAAAAAAAAAAATTTGGTTTCAACACCTTGGATCATTCTAATCATGATTCTAACCAATAATCATGATAGAGTACATGTACAAATCCGCAAACTAATTAACCAATATCAATGTGGTGTATTGGGTAGGGTAACAAAATTAAACAAAATCCGCAAACTAATTAATTGAATAAGTATATTGAAAACGGAAGGTGGTTCGATTAAGGTACCTTGGCTACATATCACTTTTCTTAGGACACATATAGAAAGGATACATGTTTATATGTAACATCTACAACCCCCACTTATGTCTCTTGCCCCCACCCCTTGAATGTTGATATATATGTTGATGGGTTTTCTCTTTGAAGTGGTTGATTTATCTTCATGACTAAATTATGAGCACAAATAGTCAATGTTACACTCATGAAATACACGCATTTCTTCTCAGTTTTCTTTACATACGTATACATGTTTTTTAGTTTCAATATGATTCAATTGCGGCCCAAAATTTTCTTTTAAAAACCCACAGAACCCGACCTAAATACTTTTCTTAAGAAATCATAAAAAATGCAAAAAATTAATTAATCAGAAAACTCACCTTCGAGACTGGCTTTTACCGCTTTCCAACTACTCGCAAAGCTTGAAATCACCGGTTGACCGGTTGTTTCTCTTTTAATCCTGTCGCAACCTCCAAATCCACATCTGACTGTTTGCTCTCATACACCACCGGAGGTTCCACCGTTACGGCAGGCTCAAAATCGTAACTCACCGTCGGAATCTCATTTGCACCGGAAAACCCGGTGGATGCGTCTTCACCATTGCCGACGCCGGAGAACCGACATAACCCCACCAACATGTACGGCGGACCCGTCTGTCATGTCGACGCCGGAGAGCCATGTTCGGGACCGTGTCGAAGCCATAGAGTTCTCCGTCTCTGTCTCCCATCCCCTCTCTCTCTCCAGACTCTCATTCATCTAGGTTAGGTTTTGAACAAAGGAGAAGGGGTGGTGGGTATTTGGATGCTGGCAAACGTGTTTTTTTAGCCGTACACGTGGTTGTGTATTAAATAAAAACCCTAAAATACCCCTCAAGTACTGTTCAAAGGGTTCCTTTATTAATATATAGGAAGATGTTGTCAATAGTTGTATAATTTTAACAATAATAATAATTATAATAATTCTAACAATAATAATAATTATTATAAAAATAATACAAATATTAATGTGATACCTCCTTTATTTGAAACGAATTGCCTGGGGTAGATGGTTCATAATCATCATACAGTGGTGTGTTACGGGGCTCATAACTGTATCCACCGTATTCTTCGTAACCTCCGTATCCACCTTCACCCCATATCCATCGTATCCACTGTATCCACCTTCACCCCCGTATCCACCGTATCCACCTTCACCCCCGTATCCGTAACTCGGATACGATTGTTGCGTCGGGTAATATGGTTCATCAACAGGTGCATTCTCAGCACCGTATCCACTTTGTTGAAAGTACGGAGATTCATACCCGTATCCGTAATCCCGATACACTTGATGCGCCGTGTAATTTGGTTCATCAACAGGTGGAGTCGAAGCCTCGTTCAAGTCTGGCAATTGTGTTTTTTTATCAACAGGGACTCCAGACACAACCTCCTCCTCATTCGCCTCCTCATTCGCATCATTCGATTGTAGAAATAATTCTCGACCCAAAATGATGACATTTTAACAATATTGTGTTTGATACAGAGAAACTGAAGATATACAGAACATATGAATTGAACAAAAAACAGAACACAAGAATGGACAGATGAAGTCGAAGAACACAAGAATGCACAGATGAAGATATAGAGAAGCATGGATAAATAGACTTTTAAATTTACTGAAATACGCAGCGTATAGCTCTCTACTCCTCGTATTGCTTTATTCACGTACTCGGACAACATCGTATCATTGTCAAATTAGTCTGACATACGCTGCGTATAGATCTATACGCAGCGTCTTACTTTACAGACATACGCTGCGTATAGATCTATACGTATCGTATGTCTGACTGATTTGACATGGTACTAGGTTTGACTGTCTGGTCGCGTACCTGCCCTTTACATACGCTGCGTAGAGACCTATACGATGCGTATAGAGGTAACCCTATACGCTGCGTATAGGTCTCTACGCAGCGTATGTAAACCCTAAATGTGTAGATAGCCTGCCAAAGTATACAAATAGTTAGAGCCAATTACAATTCAAGACTTGGGAAGTGGGTTAATGGGGTGGAGTAGTTCTAATAAGTTGGAAAATTTTCGGAATTACAATTTGACATGGTCCACCAAAAAACAAGAAATTACAGCCACAATTAAGTCCCAGTAACCCACTAACATACCAACATCTATAAAAAAAAACCGTGTAAATTAATACAAATTCATGAGTTAAAAAAATATGAAAGTTTACAATTACATTTAGTTATACAAATCATACAAATATACTCAATAATAATAGCTTAACTAGATAGGATTTATCAAATTTCAAATATTAAATTTAGATTCTTATTCCATTTTATCATAAACAGAATTAGGATTAGTGGTACGTATTTACAAAGGATATTTAACGTTAAACAACAATAACGAAAAGTATCTTAAAAAATGCTTTCTCTTTATTGGTTAACTTTGTTTATATGTGTGATTAGTCCCTAACTTTAACTTTGATAGTATACATGTTTAGTCACTTTACGTTTATTCTTTATAGTAATTGATCGTGGCTTTTTAAATTTTACTTTTTGAAGGCCATGACAAAAATAGTGTAGCTGTCTGACACTTACCAATTGGCCTGTACAAATTACAATTTCACCCCTTGTTCAGAATTACAATTTTGCCACAGTTCAAAATTACAATTTTACCCCAAGTTCAAAATTACAATCTTGCCATCGTTGTAGCTTTTAACAAATTACACTTTTACCCCGGTGAAAATTATGATCATGACAAATTATGATTTTACCATAGTGAAAATTACGACTTCCCATGTTCAAAATTACAGTGTTAACATCATTTTGTTCTTTAGCAAATCAATATCAATGGTAGTGTTTTGTTTTAATTGGTTGATTCAATATAATTTTTATTCGTACCAACTCGCTCATTGGTCCTAACAAATTATAGTTTTGCCCCTAAAATTATAGTTTTACTATCGTTTTTTTTTTCTAACAAACCTATGATAGTGTTTTGTTTAAATTGGTTGAGAAATATTCGGCCTAGCACCCCGCAACGCGACCAAGGCATAATACTAGTTGCAAACATTTGTATATGTTTTCAATAGTTATATTTTGCTGGTATTGGAATATTGATGTTTTTTTTAATTTCATTGTTTAGTTGTTATAATGATCATTGAGAAATAATAAATATATTGACAAATGAAAATTGCCATATATGGTAAAGTTCCAAAATATGTTTGAAAATTTTCCTTTCGGAAAACCCAGAAAAACAAATATCTTAGGGACGAACAACATTTAAGAGTAGTACCTTAACCCTAACCAAGCAACGCCCGCTATGTTAAATTTATTTCAAAGTATACATTAACTTTTTTTTTTTTTTTGAAAGTTAACTATTATTCACAAAGGCTCACCCTCAAAAACAAGGGCTGCCAACAAACACAACAAAACCGATTACATTAAAGAGAACGAAATCCAGTTTCCCATGTAACGTCTCTATTTTTGGATCTATTTCTGTACCACAAAAAACCTAGCGACTTAATGTCTTGAACAATACTAGCGGCCGAACAGAGCTTCTATTGAAACCCCCTTCCAGCCCAGTTGGTCCCAAGTGGTATGGTTGGGCCGGTTCCTCCTTGGAGGTCACTGGTTCGACTCCCGGCTACGGCATTTTGGGGGGGGGGGGGGTCGTCCTAATGATGGATCGTTTCCTACCGAGGCATGGTTTGATCCGGAGGGCAACCCGGTTTTACCCAGCTGTTACCCCAGCGAGTCTCTCGTGTAGGGGCAGTATGGTTTCAGGGCGAAGGTCAAGAGCGGCAGCCGGGGCCCGATAGAACATCACGTCTGCGAATGCTGGGCTGACGGGTAACCGTCCTTGACGAGGACCCAGTGACCAATGGTCCATGTACATATTGAAAGTCACCCTTCAAAAAAAAGAAAATCTTCTATTGTTTCTAGCTAACCATAAGCACCACCATCCAACCATAATGATACCTTTAAGGATGATCTTAGCTTTGACACCCAACCCAGAGAATTCATGAACTTCAAGCAAATCATTCAGCGAAAAGGAGAAAATAGGGCTGATGTTACACCATCTACTTATAAGATACCATACCTCCGAGGCCACCACACACGAACGAAAGAGGTGATCCGCAGACTCAAGCCCGTCATTGCACATAATGCATCTTTCGTCCCCATTAAAACAGTTCCGCTTGGAAAGAGCATCCAAAGTAGCAATCCGACCCATTTTAGCACGCCAAACCAGGATGTTTACCTTCTTCGGAACCCAATTCGACCATTTCAGCACAAAGTTAATACTGAAATCGGTATCGCTTCTGAGAAATCTTTTTACCGCACTCACCGAGAAAGATTTATCTTCACCACCGATCCAATCCCACCTATCTTCGATCCCAGGAAGCTTTACAGAATCCAGAAGCTCAACAAAATCATTCCATTCTCTCCGCTCATCCGTCGAGTCCGGACTAGGGGACCACCCCCACCTCCCCGAAAAAGCTGGCAGAGAGCTATCGAACCGAGAAGCAATAAGACATCATTTCTCCGATTCCAGCCGGAATAAAGCTGGGAACCGGTCCTTCAATGGCACATTACAGGCCCACGGATCAAGCCAAAATCTGATCGATCGTCTGTTGCCTGCCACACCTTTGAAATTGTGTAATAACATAATTCCTCCTACTTTGGTTTTGGATATAACAGAAATAATACCTTCCAAACTCCTACGATATTTTTATTCGACTGAACCGATGACCAACTTCTTTTAGAACAACGAATGGAGTCTACCACCTTTCTCCAAAGCGCGTTATTTTCGTTACGGTATCTTCACACCCATTTACTCAGCAAGGCAATATTAATATCTTTAAGGTCTGCAAGCCCAATACCTCCCCTATCGATCGGAGCTGAGGCTCAGTCCCAAGCAACCCAGTGAAGCTTCCTATCCGAACTCCCACCTCCCCAAAGAAATCTCTTAATAATAGATTATAATTTATGTATAACTGAAACCGGAGCTTTAAATAAAGAAAGTAATAGTTGGGCAAATTCTCGAGGACCGATTTAATGAGAGTCACGCTGCCACCAATGGACAATAAGGAGGCCTTCCACACCGCCAAGCGCGATTCAAAAATATCAAAAATAAAATTCCAATTTGCCACTTTACTCATTTTAGCACCCACCATAATACCAAGATGAAAAAAAGGAAGTTTACCCACAGAACATCTCAAAACCGCAATCATATCATCTATATCCGAATCACCCACACCCACACCAAAAAGACTAGATTTATTCATATTGATCTTTAACCCGGAACAGAGCTAAAAGCACCTTAATAGCAACGCCACCTTTTTTATATTGTTACTGGCCCATTCGCCGACAAGCACACAATCATCCGCATACAGGAGGTGAGAAATCACCGGCCCCTCTTTAGGAAGACGAATACCTCTAAATGTCCCAACCTCACAAGCTTTCCTGACCATACTAGAAAAGGCCTCCATAACTAATAAGAAAAGAAAAGGCGAAATCGGATCACCCTGTCGCATACCTTTTTGGCACTGGAACTCGAACGTAGGCGAACCATTAACAAGAACCGAGGAGCGAGTCGATGATAGGATACCGTGAATCCAAAGACACCATTTCGGAGGGAACCCCAGCTGATACATAATAGACGAGAGAATATTCCAATTCACATTGTCATACGCTTTAGCAAAATCAATTTTAAACATGAACAACTCGATTCCGTTCTTTTTAGCCCAAGCCAAAACTTCGTTAAGGATAAGAGGGTCGTCCAAAATGAGCCTATCTTTAAGGAAAACTGATTGATTTTCAGAGATGACCGAGCCTATGACTGCTTTCAATCTATTCGCTAACACTTTGGAGCCCACTTTGTTGATAATTCCCACAAGGGTTATCGGGCGATAATCACCTAAGTCACCAGGGTCTTTGACCTTAGGAATAAGAGTAATGAATGCGGAAGAGCAACCCTCGAGAAAAAACCCGTTTCAAAAAAATGCTTGAAAATACTCCCGAAATCTTTTTCAAATAAATCCCAGAATCCTTTAAAGAACTTCATATTGAAACCATCCGGACCCGGAACCCATTCACTGCCACAATAAAAAATTGCCTGTTTAATTTCTTCTCTCCTAAACTCCTTCGTCAGCGAGGAGGCATCCACCTCGAACAGATGCTTAACGAAGGAACAATCTAAATCGGGTCTAAATCGGAGATCCTCCTTAAATTTAAATCGGAAAAAGTTGTACACCAGATTCTTAATTAATTTTGGCTTAGAAACCCACTCACCGTTATCCATTAAACCCGGAATGGCGTTAGAGGCTTTCCTCTTATTAATGAAACCATGAAAGAATTTGGTATTATCATCTGTTGGTGCACACATCTGTCGTCTTCGTCTTATATCGAGTCTTGGCTACGTTACGGTTCGGATCAAGCATGATGTCATCATTCTTGATGATGACATCATACTAATGACATAAAGTGACATCATCATTGAAAGTTATTACACAAATCAGATTGCATGTTCACGTGAAAGTCAAGCCGTATGAAGACAAATTAGTGGTCGCTTGAAATAGGAATTGTACATTTGTCTTGTTCGCTTGAATGGTCATTTATGTTGTGTTCGCTTGAGTCTGATCGCTTGAACATATGCATGTTCATTTCAAGCGATCAAGACTAGACTATATATATGTGTGTCATGTTGTCATTTGGAGCGGACAGACCAGAGAATAGGGATAAGTACCGAAGTGCTGCCGGTATTTTTCTGATTGTAATCACTGTTAATTGAATTTACAAGAAGGTTAAAGTGATAGTCAAGCTGTTTCTACATTCGTTTCTTAGTTTCCGCCTCTGAAACGGATTAAATCTCTTCTGAACGACTCGTTTGGGTCTCAATTCGATCCTACATCATCTCCATCCGAGGCCCACCTAACTCTAGATCATTGACGCAGATCTTTAGCCTTAAAACTTTCAGCCTCTAATAATTTTTTCTTACATTCTAAACGAACCCACTCTTCCTCCTCCGTGAGATCCCTGTCTTCCATAACCTCTTCCAATTTTTCTAATTCAGATTTCGCAGATTCCTCCTCCTCAACTTCCTTACTACGAAGGCCATCTCTCCATTCCTTGATTTTGTTGCGGAGGTGCCTCAACTTAAGGGTAAAACACAGGTCAGGAGCACCTTCAACGCTAAAATCCGAAAGAGACGAATTGTAACACCTCGTAAAATCACGACCAATATCATAAAGACACGTGTCATGGACTTTAAACGTGTAAGGAATTTATTCCGATGGACTAAAATTGTCAAACAATGTAAATATGTTAGTAAAAGGATTCAAAGTGTCAACATGCCATTCTTGTGCCTCTGATTGACCTCATACGACGTTTGTATTCTTAAATGAATAATTTGTCAAACATTAGAAGTCGTTTGTATTTAAAATAAGGATCTTGCGGAACTTAGGGGTTAAAAGTGGTAACATGTTAAAAGATACCTCTGAGTAACCTTTTAACGATTCCAAGAACATTGCAATAATAGTATATTTTGCTCTCAAGAATATTGGATATTAATTTTGTGGAGTTTCGACGAAAACAAGGCTTTTTGGGTGATCGTACAACTAACCGGGAGCTTAACGGAGTTAGTTTATGACCCAAGGTCCTTAAAAGTTAACTATGGGGGTCCTAAAAGCAATAAATGAAAGTTAAATAAAGTTTATATGGAACAGGGACCAAAACTGCAAACTTTGAAAGTTGGAATCCGGTCATAAGGGAGTGCCGCGGCCCGCATAGACTCTCCCTGAGTCTTACACGGCCCGCGTGGAAGTGCCAGATGCAGAAAGATAAGGACAGCTGCATGTTTAACCAGTTCCACCGCCTTTGCATGCTAGATTTCGATACCAGGGACTGTGCCAACAAATTTTCATGCACTAGGGACACCTGGAGTCGTCAGGGATCATTGTAGGGTCAGGTGGAATGATCTTATGAAGTGTAAAATCCTATATAAAGGCCATGTTCTTCACTTGTCATTTGCACACTTGAAATTTTATTTCAAAACTCACTCTCTAGAGCCTTCTGGAGCTCAAGGAAGTTTTCTAAAGTTCCATACTCGTGCTAAGTACCCTAGTAAGTGTTCTTAGCTCCCTAAGTTCAAGTTTTATTAGTTTAATGACCAAAAGTCAAAGCCATCGTAATTAAGCTTTGACTTAGTGATTAATCACTAATGGTCCAGCCATTATTCGAATAGATAGTGGCTATGAGTTGGTAATTATGTAGGTAATAAACACTTAAAAGGGCATCTACTGATTATCACTCTAACTTTGTCAATTGTCGGGTCAAACTTGTTATTAAAAAGTCATCAGAATCCATTTTTGCAAATAAATTCATAACTGATAATGTAGAAGTTATGGAACATGTTTAAACACTAAAATAACTTGGTAAATAATATAAGAACATGTTTAGGCATGTTCAACCCGACAATTCTAAGTTTAGGCTCGGTTCGGAACCGAAAGTCGCAAAAGTAGACTTTTGCTTTGACTTTCAGTTCTGACCCGATTTAGCTCAGTTTAGATTTGCCTTTGGGTTCCTTTAGGACCACATTATAGGTTAGTATAACCCTCTGAGATTATATAACTTGGTTCCATAGAAATCCTAGATCATTTGCATGTTTCCGTTAAATGCTTAAATGTTGACCATAATGCCCTTTTGATAATAAAACAAGATTTTTAAAAATGTGAGAGGACAAAAACCTTTATTACTAATATTTAAGTATGTCCTAAAAGTTTGACATCAGTTTATGGTCTAAAATGAGAGTTATGTACAATATCGTAAATGAAAGCCTTTTTATTAATTAAACGACATTTTTGACACCAAATCCTATTTAAACCCAAATTTTGACCCCAAACATTTTACCCACTGATGTTATATAATATTTAGGGATTTTTGGAAATTTTTATTAAATTTTAAACTGATCATAACATAGAATTCTTGCATAGGCTCGGTAATTGACGATAATGCCCTTTTCGCTAATAAAATGAGTTTTACACATCCTTTACATGTCAAACCTTTTTCTACTAATTTTATATATTAAATAAGTTATTTTAAACAGTAAAGGCTGATCAACATCTCAGAATTCCTTATTCAACCCGAATATCGTCAAATACCGACTTTTATGCGATTTAGGTGCATAGTATGGTTTAAAACCATATTTGGCATCTAAAGCTTGTTACCTACTGATGTTATGGATACTTTAACAGTAAGTAAAAGCTTTGAACTCAGATTTCCAAATTTGACCCTTAAAACATATGTGAAATGACCAAAATGCCCCTTCGGTGCATAGTTTGGTCATAAAAGATAAATTTCACATATGTATGGTATCTTACTGATACAAACCACTAAAATAAATATTTTTACTGATTATTTCAGAACATAAACACAGATTACTATTTAACCTCTTTTATAAGCTTTAAAATGACCAAAATACCCTTATGGGGCTTAATTTGATTTTAAATTCATTTTGGGCATAATGGAAGGTATCCTACTGATATCACAACATATTTTGAGCATATTAACTTGTGAAACATGTATATGACTCTTTTGGTTACCCGTTATGCATTTTTCGCATTCGGTATGATTTATGAAACTAGTTTGCGTAAATTAACCGAAACGGGTCAAACCTTATCATTTTCTCTTCAAAATCCAGAATGTGTTTAGTTTACCCTTATTATACAAGTCTTCATACTTGTCGGGTCTAAATCACATTCTAATCCGGTTTTTCGATTAATCTTGCGTTTTGAACCGTATAACTTTCTTTAAAACTAACCGGTCTAAGTTATAGCTTGAATAAGACCCGCTAGGAATCTAATAGGTTATTAAAAACCTTCGTTCCAGATTAGGAGCCCGGTAAAAGCTAACTGTACTTGCTGATTGATATACGGCTGGGATAAAAATTATATTTTTGCTCAGGTAAATACTTTTAACTTATTTTCTCTTATATGGGCTTGGGGTACGGTATTTAATAATACCGCTTGGTCGGTATTGAATCTTTAATCGAATAATGGTTAAATCATTGAGATAACCCGTTTAATCTGTTTTGTTTGTTTTAAGCCTTTGGGGGGTTAATGACCATGTCCTGGATATCCTTGGCTCATTCATTGAAATGGCCACGACTTAAGCATAGGGTGTAGGCATACACCTGCCGGTGTGTATGTAAAAAGATATACCCGCTCGTTGAGAATAACTCGCCGTGGGTTTATATTATGTGGTGTGTCTATTAATCTTTAACCCGGTACTTGTAACCCGGGCTACTGAATGTATAACAAACATATAATTCTTTTACAAGATTATTTTTAAATAATTATCCCAAGTTATAAAAGAATATTTGTGCCTTGTGCATTTAAATCAATTTTCTTAAACATTTTCAAAATGAGCCGGTTAATTGTATTTACCAATGTAAACTGACGTATTTTCCAAAAAGGTTAAGTGCAGGTACTAAGCGAAATGGGCTGGCTACTCCTCGTATCGAATAAAGAGTCTTGCAAGCTTTTGATGCTTAAATCTGTTGAACAATATTTCTTTTTATCTTAGATCCGCCTGTGGATCCTTTTACAACCCGTTTGTAATATTTTATGTTACTTTCAATCGGTTTGTAATATTATTACTTTTAGACTTCTGTTGTGCATTGAACTGTGATTAATTGACTATGATGATATCAACTACGCCACTCCTACCTCCCGTTGTAGCGTTCGGGTTCTCACCGTGATTTTCAGGACCCGACCCCGTACTTTCAGAGCCGGTTCAACCCGACAAACGTGAGTGAAGAACCAATTGGCCATAACCCGTTGGGACCCGAAGACCACTTTCCTGAAGCTCATGATATGGATATGGACGAGGATCCAGAACCTGCCAAGATGCCAACTGGGACGCCCACGCATCCCATAGAGATTTCAGACGGATCATCTTCCCATGGTTCGCCTTATAGAGGTCCCGATTCATTTGCTCAATGGTGGAGCAATTATCACTGGGACTATACACCCCCCACAACTCATCACCACACCAGCAGGTCCCCTCTGAGGACATACATTTTGAGGCAGTTACGCCACCGCCGCCGCTAGAGCAGCAGCTGCCTCCAGAACCACCGAGGCGAAGAAGATTAGGTGCACGGATATCCGTGCGAAGAGGGGATTTTTCACTTCAGCACCCCTCAACACTCCAGTGGCAGCCACTACCCGCCACTTTATGAAGACCCGCAAATGGGTGGGCCTTCAAAGCCAGTTTCAGAGGTCGACTCAGCTCCAGTCACACCACCACCACCAATGGGTTATGATAACCCAATTCCTTCCTACGCCGGTGTAGCGGCTTATAACCCTTTTGAGCAGCCAGCTTATCCTGGCTACAACTACTACAATGCCCCTGCCGTCGACCCATACCTCGAGGCGGCCAACTACAATGCTCTTCACCCAGAAGGACCTTTCGCAGCTTCATACCAGTCTGGGTACCAGGCATATGGGTATCAATACCCGCCACCTCCTCAACCTCCGCTTCAACAGCCGCCGCAGCCGTCACCGATCCAGCCACCGCAGCAGCAAGAGATTCTTCAGAGGTTGAGCCAGGTGGAACGAGAGGTTCAAGAAGAGCGTAGAAGCCACCGGGGATTTCTTAAGGGTTTGGCGAATCTGATCAAAGGGAAGAAGAAGAGGGATTTTTGAAGATTCCTTAATTATTTATGTTGTAATCTTTATTTTCAATTAAGTCCATGCGTGGACATTTATTTATGTACTTAGTCCCTGCGAGGACTTGTATTTTCATTTTAGCCCCTGCGTGGGCAAGTTATTCATGTAAAAGTCCCGTTTAGGGCATCTATGTACTTCTTATCATTTAATTATGGAATGTTTTAAATTTAAATTTCATTTTGTTATTATATGTATAAATATAATATTCGAAATAAATCAAAAATATCATTCCTTTTTAATCTGCCAATAAATATTGAATGAAATCTTAAAGGCAAAACCTAGTCCATGTGTCATTTTAAGACAGGACCAAGATGGTAGTTCCTTTTTAAGATTCAAATCCTTGTTAACATCTGAAAACATGTTAACACTCCTGGAAAATGTGATTCGATAAAATCACATAAGTCATCCTTATATTGGATTCTTCCAATTCCTCTCTTTATTTATTATTTAAACATCCATTAGTGATGAAGTTCCTACAGGCCACACTTATTGTCCTATAAGACAAAAAAGACAGTTGTAGTCTACGACTCCCTGTCAAGAAAAGGTAATGAACTATGTTCATGGCTTATAAATTAAAATTGTCCTTGTGACTAGGCCTTTTGTATGCCACCCTGTTATCCTTAATAGTTTATAACTGGATAAAATATAATAAAAATTTAATTGAATTAACCAATATGGCTTAAGATTTCCATGGTTAATGAATTGCCATAAATGACAATTCCATAAAAGACTTCTGAATGAATCATTATTAATATTTTATGTAGCAATCAAGCTACATGGCCAGATCAGATGAGGTTAACAGTCACCCGAGGGAGAATAATGATACTACCAGAGTTAATGTAGCTGGTGCAGAACTGCAAGCATTAATAAATAATGCCGTTACTCAAGCTCTCGACAAACATTTTAACAAATCAAGTGGTACTCGCGCCAGAACTCAGTCTGTACCGCATTCAAAACTACCCTCCAAGACTCATACAACTCGCAAGAGCGATTCTCATCATTCATCAAATCAGAGAAGTGTTCCGTCTAGACAAGTTGTGTTTAATAAGGAGCCTCGGGTCAAAATCTGTTCTTATAAATACTTTGTCTCCTATAAGCCGAGGGATTTTACAGGGAAGAAAGAAGCCATTGATTGTATGACTTGGCTCGACGAGATGGATACCGTGGTTGATATCAGTGGTTGTGCTGATAAGGATATTGTGAATTTGTGTCACAATCGTTCAAAGGTGAAGCTCTAGCTTGGTGGAGGTCGTTAATCCAAGCTACTGGGAAGATCCCGTTATACAATCTAACTTGGGATCAGTTTGTTTCTCTTATCAAAGAAAATTTCTGTCCTCAACATGAAGTTGAGAAAATTGAGACTGATTTCTTGACATTGGTCATGAAGAACTTAGACTGTCAGGCATATCTTACGAGTTTTAATACCATGTCTCGATTGGTTCCATACTTGGTCACACCAGAACCAAAGCGTATAGCTCGTTTTATTGGAGGTTTGGCTCCAGAAATTAAGGCAAGTGTAAAGGCATCAAGACCTACTACCTTTAGGTCAGTGGCTGATCTATCCCTATCTCTCACTCTCGACGCGGTCAGGCAGAGATCGCTCAAAAATTCTGAAGAGGGAAAAAGGAAACATGAGGATGAGAACTCACGCCGTTCTGATAAGAAGCATAAGGGGAACTCCGATCACAAAAAGAGTTCTGGGTTTAAAAAGGATAGCCAGCAGATGGGTGAAAAACCCAAGTGTAAAACCTACAAGAAGCATCATCTAGGGAAATGCAGATTCGAATCAAAGTCCCAATCGCAGCCCAGAGCTTGTGGGATCTGCAAATCAAGCGAGCATAAAACGTTGGATTGCAAGAAGATAAAGGATGCGACTTGTTACAACTGTAACGAGAAGGGGCATATCAAGTCCAACTACCCAAAGTATGCAAAGAAACTAGAAGAGGGTAAAAGGATCAATGCACGGGTCTTTCAAATGAATGCTCAAGAAGCAGTTCAGAACGACAATGTGATACCAGGTACCTTTCTTATCAATGAAGTTTATGCTAGAGTATTGTTTGATTCGGGTGCAGACAAATCTTTTGTGGATAATACGTTAAGTTACTAAATCTTCCTGTTAAGACTCTAAGCATAAAATATGAAGTAGAATTGGCTGACGGAACTATAGAGACGACCTCAACTGTATTAGATGGATGTTTTATATCCATTAGGAACCACTCTTTTCCACTGTCTTTGCTTCCATTGAAATTAGCAGGGTTCGACATAGTGATAGGCATGGATTGGTTATCTCATAACCAATCCCAAATCGTATGTGATAAGAAGCAAGTGGTTATCAAGACTCTTTATGGTGAACCGTTTACAATACAAGGAGATACACAATACGGATTACCTAAGCAAGTGTCCTTGCTTAAGGCATCGAGGTGTATGAAGAAAGGTTGTGTCATTTATATGGACAAGCGACTATTGATGAACCGAAGCCTAAGATTGAAGACATTCTCATTATCTCTGAATACCCTGATGTATTCCCTGAAGAACTACCTAGTTTACCCCCAGATAGACAAGTGGAGTTCAGAATCGACATTATTCCGAGAGCCGCACCAATGGCAAGAGCACCTTATCATTTGGCTCCAACTGAGATGAAATAGTTGAGGACTTAGTTAGATGATTTATTGGCAAAAGGTTTTATTAGACCTACCTCATCCCCTTGGGGAGCACCGATTCTCTTTGTAAAGAAAAAAGATGGATCAATGCGTTTATGCAGTGATTATCACGAGCTGAACAAGGTAACGATCAAGAACAGATATCCGCTACCCAGGATCGATTATCTATTCGATCAGCTTCAAGGAACAAGTTATTTCTCCAAGATTGATTTAAGGACAGGTTACCATCAACTGAAGGTCAGAGATGAAGATGTGCATAAGACTGTGTTGGTGCATTTTATGTGACAACAGCGTTGAATTGGTCTTTGGATATTAAACGAGTTTGGGATGCGAAGACTTATGAAGACAGAATGGAATTCGAGTTTGTTAAAGTCCAAATCATCCAAGTTCAAGTTAAAGTTAAAGTCCATCTAGTTTAGCCCGAATTGCAAACAGAATTCGTATAGGCTGAGCCCAATTCGAATTGTATAGGTTGTGCTATATAAACAACCTTTACCAAGAGTTTTAGGGTTAGACTTTTAGGCAATTGAGAGAGAGTTCGAATACACAGAATATTGGCTGTGGGTTTGTGGAGATTTAGTGATTGTAAACGTTTTCGTTGGATAATCATAGAAGATCAGTTGGTAAACCGTCTCGTGTTCTTGTTTCTGTTTGCTAGGTTTATCAAGGGGATTCCGCACCCTTGGTAGATTGTCAGTTTTGTTAAGATCCATACGGAATAGGGACCTACAATTGGTATCAGAGCATTTGCTCTTGTGTACGGTTCAAAACTGATATTACAGATTCAAGGATTTTATTCGTTTGAAGATTTTTGGATTTTGTGGGAAGAACAGTGAAGAACATCGAAGAACAGTCAAAATTTTGAGTGTTTGATTCGTTTTGGTTATTGACCTGACTTGTTTGCTTGTTTTTTGGAGTTTCAGTTGGAAAGTTATCAATCAGAAGATTCAGTGGTGTAAAAAGTGCTGATTTTTAGGGATTTATTATTGGAAGATTGCTAGAAGATTGCTGGTCTTGACTAGAATTAGTGGTCTCGACTGGAAGTCTCGACTAGTCCTTTCTTCACTCGAAACAAGTGGTCTGGACTGGGTACTGTTCACTCGAAACCAGAGGTCTCGACTAGGGTCTCGAGTTGTGCCTATTTGACTCGAAACAGAGGTCTCGACTCGAAACAGTGGTCTCGAGTTGTGCATATTTGACTCGAATCGGAGGTCTCGACTAGGAACATTAGTCTCGACTCGAAACAGTAGTATCGACTAGAATGTGTGGTCTCGACTGGACTGAGTGGTTGCAAGTTTGAAAGTGGTGGAATTGGTAACCACTGTGTGGTCTCGACTGGAAAATCCCGAATTCGGTTTTAGACATTATATATGATTGGATTCGTCTTTTCGAGACGATTCTAACGGTTTAATTTGGTAACCACTGTTTTCGGAGAAATTTTGTACGGTTTTATCAGTCTGTAACGTTAAAATATCGAACATGTTTAGTTTGAATGAGCTTTTAAGAATGGAGCATGAGGTTGGCACTACCAACAAACTGCCTAAGATGATGAAGGTGGAAAATTATTTGACTTGGAAGGATCGTTTTCAATCCTTTGTTGAATATCAGGACACACGCATGTGGATTTGTATTGAAGATGGGTACACAAACCCAACACACGACTTTGAGGGCAGACCACGTATAACAGCCTATGTGAACATGCAAGAGGCTGATAAAAAGATGTATGAGGATGAAAAGCGAGCCTTGGCTGCAATAAAAATGTCCTTGCCTGATAGCATCAAGCATACCTTCAAGAAGTACACTAATTCAAAGGATATGTGGGATTCATTAGAAAAGCGATATGCGGGAAATGAAGATGTCAAGAAAAACAAGGTTGATTTAAAGAAGAAGCAGTTTGCTGTTTTCAAGTACATGAAACATGAGTCACTTGAGGACATCATCACTCGATACTACCATCTGATGTCGGAAATGGAAAATTCTGAGATAACTTGCTTTTCTGACACAGGGAATAATGATAAGCTGCTCGATGCCCTACCTACTAAGTGGGATATCTACACTCTCATGATCAAGGTAGAAGCAGATTATGAGACAAAAGAGCTTGAAGAAGTGGTAGGAAAGCTGAGAGCTTATGAGCTCAGTATGAAGAAGAAAGACACTGGATATGATCAGGTTCAAGATCCAGGGATTTACAATGGGCTTACATCTTCTTCATCTCACAACGCTTCTAGCGACTCTGCTACTGCGTTTCTATCGTGTGAGAATGAGCAGGTCACAGTAAATGAGGATGGTGATGTATGTTTTGTAGCTGCTTCAGGAGGATCAACAGGAGCCAAAAGAACATCAGCTTCTAAGCAGAGTAGTAGTTCAAAGTCGATGCCTATGAGTGTTAAGTCTGCAGAAGAGCATCTTGCTCTTCTTGCTTCATTCGTTGTTTCTTATGAGAACTACATTCAGGGGAAGATATCTGATCCTGCCACTTTAGATGAAGATTATGATCAGATTGATCCTGATGATCTTGAAGAGATGGATTTGCAATGGCAAATGGCCATGATTTATAGGCGAGTGAAGAGATTTATGAACCGAACATGAAGGAAGTTTGTAGGAAAGACTGTTGGTTTCGATAAGACCAAAGTGAGATGCTTCAACTGTCAAAGTTATGGGCATTTCGCTAGGGAATGTCAAAAACAAAAACAGGAGACTTCGAGTCAGAGTTCAAACAACAGGAATGCATCAAACAACTCTAACTCAAGAGCGTTGATCTCTACAGCAAGAGAAGGTTCATATGACTGGAGTGTTCACTTAGAAAATGATGAGAACGTCACTCAAGCATTTATGGCAGAGATTACTCCCGTTGATAATGGTGAAGCTACAGTAGATGATGCTGAAGTTAAGAAGGAAAGTGAAGCTGAGGTAGAGAAGGGTGATCAGACAACAGATGCTGAAGAGGAAAAGTCAGAGTCTGAGCATGAAATGGAAGCTGAAGAGAAAGATGAAATTATCAAACGAATGAAAGCTCAAATTGCTGCTCACATGGCCAACTCAGACAAATCAACAGGAGAGGTAAGTGAATCTGCTACTTCTGTTTGTTTAAAATGTCGGGAATTACAGGGTGAGGTTGACAAGTTGTCAACGCAAAACAAAAGTCTGATTAACGAGATGTCTAGCATTAAGGAATCAATTTTTTTCGCTAAAAGAAATGAGTCGCTATATTTAAAAAAGATAAAAGGCTATGAAGCTGAAATTGATGCTTTAACCTGCAAACTAAACGAAAAGCTTCAAGTCATAGAATTAGCTCATGAGATGATGGGTGAGAAAACAAAAGAGATTTCTGAAAAATGCAAAGAGTTGTCAGATGCACAACTTAAAATTGTTGAACTTGAAAAGAAACTAGGTCAATTTAGGGACTCTACTTTTGTTATGAAACACATGATGGGCGGGTTGAAGAAAAGTAATGACATGACTAGTGTGGGATTCCAGGGCTTTAATGAAGTCCCACCTCCTCTTAGTCACGACTATTCTTTTCTACCTGATGAAGATGAGTTTACAGACTTTCTGTCAACATCACCAACTAGTTTCACATCCAGTCAAGGTGATATGTCTGAGAGTGATGATGCTAAGAAAGATGATAACAGCAAACCTGTTTTGAAAAAGAAAACTTCACAGCCTAAGAATAAAAATCAAACTTTTGTTAAAAAGGTAAATTTTGTTCAAGGAAGTGACATGAAAAACGAAACAGCTGTTATAGAAAATGAATCAAATGTAGAGTTCGCTAAAAACAAAAACAAAGAAAAATCTGAAACTAAGCAAACTGAACCAAATCCTTCTAAGGCATCACCATCAAAACAAGGATCTAGTTCAAAGGCTTCAGATAAGAAGTCTTCGAAAAAGAGATCGTGCTTCAAGTGTCACACCAAGGGACATGTAGCTAGCTGCTGTCCTACCAAAAAGACTGAAGCACAAGTGAGTGAGAAACAAAGAGGGAAATCACCTAAAAAGAAAGGTGATAATGAGGAGAAAGTCTCAAATTCTCCAAAGAAATCTACTCCTAAGCAACAAGGGGGTGTTGCAGGTGGTGTAGATAAGGCTGAGAAAGGAACTCCACAAGTTCCTCGTTTTCAAAGAAATCAACCAAGATTTCAGCCTGAGTCTACATCAGGCAGATATGAGAGACCTAGAAGTAGTTCACCAAGAATGAACAATCATAATTCTAATAATTTCAGAAGTCAAGGTCAATATCAAAATCGATACCAAAATAATGGTAATCGAACTTTTTATAACAATGGCTTTAGAAATTACAACAATCAAGCTTCTAGAAATCAAAACTCAAGGTTTCAAAGGTCAAATAGTCCAAACACATATAGGAGCCCTCAGGACCAGAGACCTTATGGAAATCAAAACCCATTTCCATCAACAGGTCTAAGATCCAAGACTCCACTTAGGAGTGATGGATCTTGGATGGATGTTCAAGTAGTTGGTGAATTTGGACGACCCAAGACCATTATGGCTTGGGTCCCCCAATCTAACTAATATTTTGGTTGGTGGGTGCAGGAGCTGCTAAGGAGAATTATCAACTTATGGTATGTTGATAGTGGCTGTTACAGGCACATGACGGGGGATGCGAGATTGTTTTCTGAATTTGAAGAATATGATGGTGGACATGTAAATTTTGCTGGTGCTAAAGGTGGAAGAATTACTGGACGAGGAAAAGTGACGAATGGGAAGATCACATTGGACAAAGTGAACTATGTTGAGCAGCTTAAACACAATCTCATGAACGTGTCACAAGTCTGCGACAAGGGTCACTCGGTCCATTTTACTAAGTCTGAAGCATTGGTGTTGAAACTGGGTTTGGTTATTCCAGACGACTGGATAGTGATGCGTGCACCAAGGAAAAATGATACTTATGTCATGGACATGGGTGCCAAGGATCCGACTGCTGTTGTGGCGTATTTGCTATCCAAAGCATCTGAAGCTGAATTGATGTTGTGGCACAGACGCATGGCCCATATTCACTATAGAAAAATGAATTACCTTGTTAAAAATGAGCTAGTGAAAGGGGTTCCAATGCAGAGGTTTCAAGTGGAAGACAAATGTCTTCCATGTCAAAAGGGAAAACAACACAAGAAACCTCATAAGTCTAAAACAGTAAATTCCATAGATGCCCCTTATGAATTACTTCACATGGATTTATTCGGTCCAGTGAACGTGAGGAGCATAGGTGGAAAGTACTATTGTCTTGTTGTCACTGATGATTACTCACGTTATTCATGGGTTTTCTTTTTAGGTACAAAAGATGAGACAGCAGAGATGTTAATAGATCTTTTTACAAAATTGGAAAACGTCCATGATGCAAGGATCAAGAGGATAAGGAGTGATAATGGCACAGAGTTCAAGAATCTAATTCTGGATCTCTACTGTCTTCGAAAGGGAATTGAACATCAATATTCCGCTCCTTATACGCCTCAACAGAATGGAGTCGCTGAGAGGAAAAACAGGACGTTGATTGAAGCCGCTAGGACGATGCTTTCAGATTCAAAGCTACCAGTTCTTTTCTGGGGAGAAGCTGTGAATACAGCTTGCTACGTCCTAAACAAAGTTTTAACTGCCAAACGTTTTAACAAAACTTGTCATGAGTTGATGTTTAACATAAAACCAAACTTAGAAGGCTTTGAACCTTTTGGATTACCCTGCACCATTGTGCGAAATAAAGATAAACAAAAATTCGGTGAGGTGGCTGACGAAGGCTACTTTCTAGGTTATGTGCCTGGCACACCTAATAAAAGGGTTTTTAATCTAAAAACTGGTAAAATTGAGGTTGTTTTTAATGTTGAAATTACTTCATACAAACCTCAACAATCAACGAATGGACCAGCAATTTTATATGATTATGAAAGTGTGTTTAAATCATTTAATATTCCTGAGGTTTCTGATGCAGATGATTCTCAGTTGATTCAAACAGTGGTATGTGAAGACGATGAAGGCGAGTTCATGCCTAGATCGAATGTTGATATGTCAGATGCTTCGAAAACTTCCCAAGGTGCTGCTGATCCTGATTCAAGCGATAGTGACTCTGAACCCATTTAGGGGGAGGGGTTTGTTAATCCGTTTGCAAATCAGAATATTCAGGGGGAGGTTGGATCAAACCTGGGTGATAGTCTAGAAGTTGATGCTGCTGCTTCTACACGAGCAAATAGGGATCATCCAGTTGACATGATACTTGGGGATCCTACTGCAGGTGTTCAGACGAGAAGAAGCATAGCAGCGAATTCTGTGTTATTTGTTTCGATTGAAAAGACTGGGATTGTGAATGAATGCTTGTATAGTTGCTTTATTTCCCAAGAGGAGCCGAGGAACATTCATATGGCTCTTAAAGACAATTCATGGGTTGAAGCTATGCAAGAGGAATTGGCCCAGTTCGCGAAGTTGAAGGTTTGGGAGTTAGTTGACCTTCCTAAAGGTGAAAGATAGATTGGTACTAAATGGGTGTTTAGGTGCAAGAAGGATGAGAGAGGAATAGTCACACGCAACAAGGCTCGATTGGTGGTTAAAGGTTTCAATCAGCAAGAAGGAATAGATTACAATGAGGTGTTTGCAACAGTGGCAAGGTTGGAGGCAATTCGTTTGTTTCTGGCTTTCGCTTCTTTCAAGGGCTTTAAAGTTTTCCAACTAGACGTGAAGAGTGCATTTCTTTATGGGAAAGTCCAAGAAGTGGTGTATGTCTCACAACCAGATGGGTTCGTTGATCCAGACTATCCAGATCGGGTTTACAAACTTGATAAGGCTTTGTATGGATTACATCAAGCTCTCAGAGTGTGGTACGAGACACTGTCTACACATCTGATCAAAAATGGTTTTGAAAGAGGTCAGATTGACAGTACACTGTTCATCAAGAGGAAGAAGGAAGATTTTCTGCTGGTACAGGTATACGTGGATGACATCATCTTTGGGTTATCAGATGAGAACATGTGTAAAGAGTTTGAGAAGGTGATGAAGAGCAAGTTCGAAATGAGCGCTATGGGTGAGCTGTCCTACTTTCTGGGATTACAAGTTGAACAGAAGGAGGATGGGATGTTTATTCATCAAACGAAGTATGTGTATGACATTATGGATCGGTTCAAAATGAATGATTGCTCGACTTTCAACACACCCATTTTTGAAAATCACAATCTTGGCCCAGATCATGAAAGCACTGAAGATGTAGTTCCTACTCAATACAGGGTGATGATTGGTTCTTTAATGTACTTGACTGCTTCAAGACCTGACATCATGTTTGCCGTATGTTTGTGTGCCAGATATCAGGCTAATTCGAAAGAGTCACACATGAAAGCAGTGAAGCGTATTCTTTGTTACTTGAAGGGGAAACCTAAACTTGGGTTGTGGTATCCAGCTGATAGTGATTTGAGGCTCGTTGCTTACACTGATTCAGACTTTGGAGGATGCAAATCAAACAGAAAGTCTACAACAGGTGGTTGTCAGTTCTTAGGAGGCAGGATTGTGTCTTGGCAATGCAAGAAGCAATCATGTGTGTCTACATCTACGTGTGAAGCTGAATATATTGCTGCGGGTAGCTGTTGCTCTCAGGTTCTCTGGATTCAACAGCAGATGCGCCATTACGGTTTAGATTTCACTCGTACTACTATTATGATAGATAATAATGCCACCATATCAATTACAAACAATCCCGTAAAGCACAGTAGAAATAAACATATTGACATACGTCATCACTTTATACGGAATTGTGCTGAAAAAAGACTAATTGAATTACGTCGAGTCGACACACTAGATAACCTTGCTGATCTTTACACAAAAGCTTTTGATAGAGCTCGCTTTGAACACTTAGTCGAACTCAACGGGATGAGGAATCCTGAATAACTGGTTTTTCATAAGAATTTTGTAAATAGTTTACTGCTTTCTTTAAAAATAAAAAATACAAAAACATTGAAAAATAAAAAACATAAAAAAATAGAAAACCAAAAATGAGTTATCACTGTATGAAAAAGAAGAAATGATAGTACATCAGCAAGTTAGACAGTCACACTCAAACTGAATTAAATTGCTTAAGTGTGATAGCAGCTTCATCATATGATGTACCAGTAGGCAAAAGCATGAAATAATCAACTTACCAATGTGATATAAACCTTAATGCACTGAGTATGAGTGGGGAACACATCAGTGGTGTATGGTTTAATAACCTTAAATATTGCGTTGATAGATTGCCAAAATCTGAGGTTTTGGGTCTTTATACTGTTGCATCCAGATACATGCTGACCTAGGCACAACCAGGATATCTTAAAAGAGCTGAAAATGCCAAAACCCTGAAAATGAAGAAGCTCTCCTAGAGAGTCATTCAAAAAATGTGTAAAATGCATAAATCGTACCAAAAATGGCATTTGTCTTAGCCCTCGTTAGATATTTTGGTCTCTTTGCTGTACGGAAGTACTGACCTGATCACCAATTATCTAAACGTTGAAAAACAAAACGGATGAATTCAGTATACTCACCTACTACGAAGAATCTTATGTGCATACCTTGATCGCGGGGGTATATCCTGAAGTGGGACACACTAATATATCAGAAATAATATTACCTTAACGTATCATACGGTAATGGTACTTGAAATGTTCATGCATTTTGTTTAGGTGGACGAACATACTGGTAATCGTCTTGGACTGCTTTTCATGAAAATTAAATAAAGAATTATCTAATAGTGTGAAAACAGTTTGATTGTGCTGATATGATCTTCTTACCGGTGATTCTCACAAAAATATAGTGTTTATTGCTTTTCGTATTTATTTGCTTTCAGAAAAATACAAAAATACAAAAATAGTGTCTTTTTCTGTTTAAAATTCTTAACGTACGGAAAACTGTTATTCTTGGAGGAGTTGTTACCGATAGGGGGAGACGATGTTAGAAAGTGGGTTCAAAATTTTAAATCATGCAGGTTATAAGGGTTTGATTAAAAATTGTTGCGTGTTGGTGCTTAATTTGAAAAGGCTTAATCTGATACAGTTTAACTATCTCTTGAATAATAATAATTCTTTAACTATGTTGAAAATTCTTATGGTTTCTCGAGATGTTTGTTTTATAGTATACAGATTGAAGCAGTTTGTTGATGAGAAGTTCATTTGAAGAGATGAGGAGTTTGTTGCTGTTTGGTAGAATCCTCCTTCTACAATGGAGAATGGATGTTGTGAAGACTTATTGAGAATGCTGAATCACAACTTGGAAGATTTGGTGATTGGATACATCAGCTTAGGGGGAGTCTGCTGCTGACAGAATTCATGTTGAAGCTGACGCTATCCAAAGACCAAAGACCGTGAGATTCTGAAGACTAAAGTTTCATTTGCAAGCTATTGTCAAGGGGGAGTTTGTTGGTGCATTTTATGTGACAACAGCGTTGGATTGGTCTTTGGATATTAAACGAGTTTGGGACGCGAAGACATATGAAGACAAAATGGAATTCGAGTTTGTTAAAGTCCAAATCGTCCAAGTTCAAGTTAAAGTCCATCTAGTTTAGCCCGAATTGTAAATAGAATTCGTATGGGCTGAGCCCAATTCGAATTGTATAGGTTGTGCTATATAAACAACCTTTACCAAGAGTTTTAGGGTTAGACTTTTAGGCAATTGAGAGAGAGTTCGAATAAACAGAATATTGGCTGTGAGTTCGTGGAGTTCTTTAGTGATTGTAAACGTTTTCATTGGATAATCATAGAAGATCAGTTGGTAAACCGTCTCGTGTTCTTGTTTCTGTTTGCTAGGTTTATCAAGGGGATTCTGCACCCTTGGTAGATTGTCAGTTTTGTTAAGATCCATACGGAATAGGGACCTACAGACTGCATTCAGAACTCCTTTTGGTTATTATGAGTTCTTGGTGATGCCTTTCGGGCTCACTAATGCACCAGTAGCGTTCATGGATCTCATGAATCGCGTTTGCAAGCCGTACTTGGACAAGTTTGTCATTGTCTTCAATGATGACATCCTTATTTACTTGAAGAGCCAAGCCGATCATGAAAGACATCTTCGGTGTATCCTTAAACTTCTACAACAAGAAAAGCTTTACGCCAAGTTTTCAAAATGCGAGTTTTGGCTTTGTGAAGTCCAATTTCTTGGACATGTGGTGAGCGAGCGTGGTATCCAAGTGGATCCCGCTAAAATTGAAGCAATCATGAATTGGCAAGAGCCAAAGACGCCCTCAGAGATTCGCAGCTTCTTGGGTCTGGCAGGATATTATAGACGTTTTATTGAAAATTTTTCAAGGATTGCTGCACCCCTAACTTCATTAACCCGAAAGAATATAAAGTTTGCTTGGGGTCCTAAACAACAAGAATCCTTTGAGATTCTTAAACAGAAGTTAAGCAATGCACCTGTGTTGACATTGCCAGAAGGAATTGAAGAGTTTATGGTTTTTTGTGACGCATCGCACACAGGTATGGGATGTGTGCTTATGCAGAAGGGAAAAGTTATTGCATATGCTTCTCGACAACTAAAAGTGCACCAAAAGAATTACACCACCCATGACTTGGAATTGGGTGCCGTTGTGTTTGCACTAAAACTTTGGAGGCATTATTTATATGGTACAAAGTGTGTGATATATTCTTATCATAAAAGCCTTCAGCATCTGTTTAACCAGAAGGATCTGAACATGAGACAGCGTCGATGGATGGAGACATTGAATGATTATGATTGTGAAATCCGATATCATCCAGGCAAAGTGAATGTAGTCGTTGATGCTTTAAGCAGAAAGGAAAGGGTTAAGCCTATTATAATCAATGCCAAGAGCATTGAATTGAAGAACAGCTTGAATGAAAGGTTATTAGCCGCTCAGAAGGAAGCTGTATTAGAAGCTAACTACCCAAATGTAAAGTTGGGCGTAACTGCTGAACAGTTATCGTATGGCAAGGATGGAATCCTAAGATTGAATGGACGAATATGGGTTCCAATTTATGGAGGACTTCGAGATGTGATTCTTCAAGAAGCTCATAGCTCCAAATACTCAGTTCATCCTGGCAGTGATAAGATGTACCAGGATTTAAAGGCAAATTATTGGTGGATAGGCTTGAAGAAGTCTATAGCCACTTATGTGGCTAAATGTCTGACATGCGCGCAAGTTAAAGCCGAACACCAGAAGCCGTCAGGTTTGCTGCAACAGCCTGAACTCCCCACCTGGAAGTGGGAAATGGTAACTATGGATTTTATCACTAAGTTACCAAGGACAAAGCGAGGAAATGATACTATTTGGGTTATAGTCGACAGGTTGACTAAGTCAGCCCACTTCTTGCCGATTAAAGAAACTCACAGCTCCGACAAGTTAGCTCAGCTGTACGTGGATGAGATAGTATCTCTCCATGGAGTGCCAGTATCTATTATCTCCGATAGAGATACTAGATATATGTCTCACTTTTGGAAAAGCTTTCAACAATCCCTAGGCACTCGATTAAATTTCAGCACTGCATATCATCCTAAGACGGATGGTCAAATTGAGCGTACGATACAAACACTCGAGGATATGCTACGAGCTTGTGTTATTGATCTAGGAGGAAGTTGGGATGATCATTTTCCATTGATTGAATTTTCGTACAATAATAGCTATCATTCAAGTATTCAAGCAGCACCCTTCGAGGCTTTGTACGGAAGAAAGTGTAGGACGCCAGTTTGTTGGGCGGAAGTTGGAGATGTCCAACTAACAGGACCTGACACAGTCTTGGAGATGACGGATAAGATTGTTCAGATCCGTGATCGTCTCAAAGCTGCCAGGGATAGGCAGAAAAGCTACGCGGAAAAAAGGCGTAAACCTCTTAAATTCGAGGTAGGTGATAAGGTATTACTCAAGGTATCACCCTGGAATGGGGTGATGCGTTTTGGCAAAAAGGGCAAGTTAAGCCCTAGATACATAGGACCATTCGAGATCATTGAATGTGTCGGAACTGTGGCTTACAAGTTAAATCTGCCAGAAGAGCTCAGTGGAATATATAATGTGTTCCACATCTGCAACCTAAAGAAATGTCTAGCCGATGAATCGCTAGCAATGTCGCACAAGGATGTGCAAATTGATGAAAGCTTGAAGTTCATTGAAAAAACTTTGTCAATCGAGGATCGACAGGTTAAGAAACTTCGAAAGAAGCATGTGCCGATTGTGAAGGTAAAATGGGATGCCCGTAGAGGCCCAGAATACACGTGGGAGGTTGAAACCACAATGAAACAGAAGTACCCTCATTTGTTTCTGTAAATCTCGAGGTCGAGATTTCTTTTAAGGGGGTGAGGGTGTAGCACCTCATAAAATCACGACCAAGATAATAAAGACGCGTGTCATGGACTTTAAACGTGTAAGGAATTTATTCCGAGGGACTAAAATTGTCAAACAATGTAAATATGTTAGTAAAAGGATCCAAAGTGTCAACATGCCATTCTTGTGCCTCTGATTGACCTCATACAACGTTCGTATTCTTTAATGAATAATTTTTTGAACATTAGAAGTCGTTTGTATTTAAAATAAGGATCTTGCGGAACTTAGGGGTTAAAAGTGTTAACATGTTAAAAGATACCGCTGAGTAACCTTTTAACGATCCCCAGAACATTGTAATAATAGTATATTTTGCTCTCAAGAATATCGGATATTGATTTTGTGGAGTTTCGACGAAAACAAGACTTTTCGGGTGATCGTACAACTAACCGGGAGCCTAACGGAGTTAGTTTATGACCCAAGGTCCTTAAAAGTTAACTATAGGGGGGGGGGGGTCATAAATGCAATAAATGAAAGTTAAATAAAGTTTATATGGACCAGGGACCAAAACTGCAAACTTTGAAAGTTGGAATCCGGTCATAAGGGAGTGTCGCGGCCCGCGTAGACTCTCCCTGAGTCTTACGCGGCCAGCGTGGAAGTGCCAGATGCAGAAAGATAAGGACAGTTGCATGTTTAACCAGTTCCACCGCCTTTGCATGCTAGATTTCGATACCAGGGAGTGTGCCAACATATTTTCATGCACTAGGGACACCTGGAGTCATCAGGGATCATTGTAGGGTCAGGTGGAATGATCTTATGAAGTGTAAAATCCTATATAAAGGCCTTGTTCTTCACTTGTCATTTGCACACTTGAAATTTTATTTCAAAACTCACTCTCTGGAGCCTCCTAGAGCTCAAGGAAGTTTTCTAAAGTTCCATACTCGTGTTAAGTACCCTAGTAAGTGTTCTTAGCTCCCTAAGTTCAAGTTTTATTAGTTTAATGACCAAAAGTCAAAGCCATCGTAATTAAGCTTTGAATAAGTGATTAATCACCAATGGTCCAGCCATTATTCGAATTGAAAGTGGCTATGAGTTGGTAATTATGTAGGTAATAAACCCTTAAAAGGGCATCTACTGATTATCACTCTAACTTTGTCAATTGTCGGGTCAAACTTGTTATTAAAAAGTCAACAGAATCCATTTTTGCAAATAAATTCATAACTGATAATGTAGAAATTATGGAACATGTTTAAACACTAAAATAACTTGGTAAATAATATAAGAACATGTTTAGGCATGTTCAACCCGACAATTCTAGGTTTAGGCTCGGTTCGGAACCGAAAGTCGCAAAAGTAGACTTTTGCTTTAACTTTCAGTTCTGACCCGATTTAGCTTTGGATATGCCTTAGGTTTCCTTTAGGACCACATTATAGGTTAGTATAACCCTCTGAGATTATACAACTTGGTTCCATAGAAATCCTAGATCATTTGCATGTTTTCGTTAAATGCTTAAAAGTTTGACATCAGTTTATGGTCTAAAATGAGAGTTATGCACAATATCGTAAACGAAAGCCTTTTTATTAATTAAACGACATTTTCAACATAAATCCTATTTAAACCCAAATTTTGACCCCAAACCTTTTACCCACAGATGTAATATACCCAAACCTTTTACCCACAGATGTAATATAATATTTAGGGATTTTTTAAAATTTTTATTAAATTTTAAACTGATCATAACATAGAATTCATGCATAGGCTCGGTAATTGACGATAATGCCCTTTTCACTAATAAAATGAGTTTTACACATCCTTTACATGTCAAACCTTTTTCTACTTATTTTATATATTAAATAAGTTATTTTAAACAGTAAAGGCTGATCAAAATCTCAGAATTCCTTATTCAACCCGAATATCGTTAAATACCGACTTTTATACGATTTAGGCGCATAGTATGGTTTAAAACCATATTTGGCATCTAAAGCTTGTTACCTACTGATGTTATGGATAAATTTTTATACTTTAACATTAAGTAAAAGTTTTGAACTCAGATTTCCAAATTTGACCCTTAAAGCATATGTGAAATGACGAAAATGCCCCTTCGGTGCATAGCTTGGTCATAAAAGATAAATTTCACATATGTATGGTATCTTACTGATACAACCCACTAAAATAAATATTTTTACTGATTATTTCAGACCATAAACTCAGATTACTATTTAACCTCTTTTATAAGCTTTAAAATGACCAAAATACCCTTACGGGGCTTAATTTGATTTTAAATTCATTTTGGGCATAATGAAAGGTATCCTACTGATATCACAACATATTTTGAGCATATTAACTTTTGAAACCTGTATATGACTCTTTTGGTTACCCGTTATGCCTTTTTCGCATTCGGTACGATTTATGAAACTAGTTTGCGTAAATTAACCGAAACGGGTCAAACCTTATCATTTTCTCTTCAAAATCCAGAATGTGTTTAGTTTACCCTTATTATACAAGTCTTCATACTTGTCGGGTCTAAATCACATTCTAATCCAGTTTTTCGATTAATCTTGCGTTTTGAACCGTATACATTTCTTTAAAACCAACCGGTCTAAGTTATAGCTTAAATAAGACCCGTTAGGAATCTAGTAGGTTATTAAAAACCTTCGTTCCAGATTAGGAGCCTGGTAAAAGCTATCTGTACTTGCTGATTGATATACGGCTGTGATAAAAATTATATTTTTGCTCAGGTAAATACTTTTAACTTATTTTCCGTTATACGGGCTTGGGGTACGGTATTTAATAATACCGCTTGGTCGGGTATTGAATCTTTAATCGAATAATGGTTAAATCATTGAGATAACCAGTTTAATCTGTTTTGTTTGTTTTAAGCCTTTGGGGGGTTAATGACCATGTCCTGGATATCCTCGGCTCATTCATTGAAATGGCCACGACTTAAGCATGGGGTGTAGGCACACACCTGCCGGTGCGTATGTAAAAAGATATACCCGCTCGTTGAGAATAACTCGCCGTGGGTTTATATTATGTGGTGTGTCTATTAATCTTTAACCCGGTACTTCTAACCTGTAACACCCACCTCGTAACCCGGGTGATTATGCACAATTGACACACTTACAGCGGAAACAAACTAAACTTTCATTAAAACTTATAATAGTCTGAGTACAACACTTTATTTATTTACGAACTTTTGGCAACTAAGAACTCCTTGATCTTCTAAAACTCCACAACTGTCAAGTAGTTCCTATAGCTTTCCTCATGACTCACCTGAGATAAGTATACTTAAAACGACATCAGATATATACTGGTGAGCTCATACTATACAATTTTTATAAAGACAGACCCCAGTTTACATTATATGCATACACAATATGGGCATGTGACCCAATTATAGTCAGGTTGGGCCTCATTGAACCTTATAGGTCACATTTGACTTGTCACAAACCACCGTACAAGAGACATACTGGTCCTCCAGCTGTGTCCCCCTACAGCCGTCACATAGGTATGAGTGTGTGTCGCTGGACCTTATGAGCACGAAGTGCCTGTGGGTACAACACCTTATTACCCTTCCCAGAGTGACACACCTCATTAAGCATAATAGGATCCCATATACCCCTACTGACACATGCATACTGCATCATTCTCATTATTACCAGTTATGGACGAGTATACTATCATAGTTTAAAAGGCAAGTATGATGACTCACCTGATTAGCAATTGCTTAACAGCCGCTAGTACGACTGGGTTATGTCTCAAGGTCCTGAGACAATTACATAATCCTAGGTTAGGTAATGGTACACCTAACTAGTCATTATCATGGTTGGATATTGGTTAGTGCTGCCTTGTTTAAGCATGGTTGATCAGTCTATGCTTAACTACGGCTAGGCTACCCAATACCCGCCCCTGACAATAACCCTAGTACCTAAAAATAATACTAACATTACTACTACTAATAATAATACTCCTAGTGACTACTAAAATTAAATAATAAATAACTAAACATAAACGTAAACGGGAGCATACCTTAAAACTATCTACGGCACGTTGATGTAGAGTTTCCCTACTCCTACTCCTACTCGCGCTCCAAAAACGACTATTAACAACACCCAACGGGGTATCGTATACTCGGGATTCTCTATACTAGAGCGTTTCCGTTAAAGAAACTGGTACCTAAACAAACTACTGAGACTCTTATTTAAAGCAAGCAAGCACCTCAAAACCCTTTATGGTCGATGTGGGATTCAATTGACGTGCCTACCCGCCTGCTTGACCTGCTAGCTTGCTTGCTTATATATTAATTCAGCTGCTTCACTCGTTTTTCTCGTATAACTTTGAAAATATGACGTTTTGTAAAACGACGAATATGTCATTAGAACGAGCATATTTTTATCTGCGTTTTAACCTAAGTTTCATTAAAAACGGAGTAAGGTCAAAAATAATATATTTAATTATTAATATTAAACGGTCTCATATATTAGCCAAGGCTTGTCAAGATATTTCACCTTTCACACAATCATCTTACTCGTTTAACAATATATGAAATATAAATTACATAATTCATATGTTTATAACCAGTACATTAAGGTTCGGGGTATTACATCCTTCCCTTCTTACAAAAATTTCGTCCTCGAAATTTCTCATCACTTAAAAAGATGAGGGTACTTATCTTTCATTATGTTTTCTAATTCCCATGTAAAGTTGGGTCCATGACGTGCGTTCCACATGACTTTGACTAACGGGGTTTCCTTCTTGCGTAACTTTTTAACCTTCCTATCTTCGATTTGTAGTGGTTCTTGAATGAAGTTGAGTTTGTCGTCAACCTGTACGTCTTCCAGGGGTATTTGTTGGGCTTCGTCCACTAGGCACTTCCTTAAATTTGATACATGAAAAGTATTATGTATTCCTGCCAGCTGTTCAGGAAGTTATAGCCGATAAGCAACTGGTCCTACTTTGCTTGTTACTTCAAACGGCCCAATGTATCGGGGTTTCAACTTTCCCTTCTTTCCAAACCGAATCACTTCTTTCAGAGGTGTTACCTTAAGCATTACTTTATCCCCTAGTTGGAACTCTAGGGGTTTACGCCTCTGATCTGCATAACTCTTTTGTCGATCTTGAGCACTTTTAATCCTTTCTTTTATTTGCTGGATCTTTTCTGTGGTCTCCACAGAAAAGATTTCTGGTCCAGATAGTTGACTTTCCCCTACTTCCGTCAAACAGATAGGAGTTCGCCACCTTCTTCTGTATAAAGCTTCATAAGGTGCAGCTTTGATGCTGGCGTGATAGCTATTATTGTAGGCAAATTCAATGAGTGGTAGATGAGTGTCCCAACTTCCACCAAAATCAATTACACAACCCGAAGTATATCTTCTAATGTCTGAATAGTCTGTTCACTCTGCCCATCCGTCTGAGGATGATATGCAGTGCTTAGATTAAGCTTGGTTCCCAACTCTTGTTGGAAACTTTGCCAGAATTTAGATGTGAAACGACTATCTCTGTCTGATATGATCGATACAGGCACCCCATGTCGTGAGACTATTTCTTTGATGTAAATTTGAGCTAGCTTGTTCATCTTATAGTCCTCATGAATTGGCACGAAGTGTGCAGACTTGGTCAGTCTGTCCACTATTACCCAAATAGTATCATAACGTGTGCGTATATATACATAATTTTGCAATGAATTTTACACACGATTTGGTTTTAAATTTATAAAAGTGACAATTACTTTTACATCAAAACACACACGAAAGAGGCAAGTGTACCCCGTCATATATGTAATAAAGTATCGGTAAGAACCAAGTATCGATCCAAGGAAATGGGCGGAGAAATAGTACTAGACCTTTGTCACTAAACTACCGGTAAAAACATAGGTTTGGTTTGGTTGATTTAAACTAAACTAAAGTAAGCATAACCAAATACATAATAAAAACATAATAGATAGTAGATAAAAAGCCTTGCTAAATACACAACCACAGCATGTCAACTAAGTCCGTTTTGGCACTAGAAGCATTCGGTCAATTTTCCAATTTAAGACAATCAGTATCCCTTTCGGGAATCCTAACATGACAATCATTCGGAAAGCTAAAACGATAAACACACTTTAACCACCTAAAATTGTTCTTTACCGTGCAATTGATAAATGTCTATGAAAATCTCTTAAAAATAAGCTAGTCATCCGTTAGGATTGTTCTAACCTCACTTAAACAAGGAAAGCGACACCGATAAACACAATGCAACCACCGAGATAAGCATAAACTAGATTAAATCACAACCGAGTTCATTTTACAAATCTTGCACAATAATTCATTAAGATAGCAATTTTGGCCTAAACTACTAACTAAGCTAACAAATCATGGCAAGAATTTATAACGACACCATCTAACCCGTTTAGGCCCTTACGTGACGGCAAGCTCTCTTGATTAACAATAATTACATTTTATTAAATCACTAACCATTTCTAGTATCATGATGCATACATTTAAACCAAGTTAAACTAGTTAACCAAATTCAAAGTTTGCTACTACAAGATTAATTAAGCTTCATTTTTCAACTATCTTAACTAACCAAGCATCAATCCTCCAACATAATTACTTATAATCAAGAATTCAATATCAATAACAAGGTTGCAAACTAATCATCAAAGATAATCATAGAAAATACTTCAAGTGTCATTACAAACAAAGTTTAACACACTAATGGCAATAATCTAGCAAGGGATTGTTTGTGTTTTTGCCCAAAGGCTACAATAATACATAAACAATAATCTAAGTACTTGAAAGATTAACAAAAACATGGAAAGATTAGAAAATCAAACCATAAACAAGTACTAGACTAAGGATCCGGGTAGTAATCGAGCTAAACGGGACAATGTGGCTTGATTCCGGGTGAAAGCTAACGCCTCCGCAGCCTGAAAATCGCCTGAGAAGCTCTCCAAAAATCCAGAATATCGAGCAGAATGTTTCTGCAAGTTTTTATACTTTTTGCTGTCCCACAGTCGTTCTCCATATGGCACGACCGTGCACTTTATTCAATTATTAGGGATGGGTCACCATACTGCATACGTCATCAGATCGTTGACCAGATTCGAAATGGCACGACCGTTCTTCTTGTGGAACGGTCGTTCAGTTCCGGGTTACATGTTGCACGCCGAGTCGCACCGATCGTTCATCACCGAGACTCTGCTGGTTCACCGGAGATGCACGGTCGTTCCTCAGATGGAACGCCCGTTTTTCACCGAGCCGCTTGTTTTCCTAGAACGCCCAGTCGCACCGATCGTTCATTACCGAGCTGATCAACTTTGTCGGAGATGCACGACCGTGCATCAGGTGGAACGGTCGTTCCACAGGCCCAGTTCAGAATCCTTAACAGAATGTCCGCAGCTTCGTCGTTTTGTCCGGAAAGTCCTCGTTTTTGCTATCATCTTGGCTGGTATGCTGTTTTAGGCCTGTAAACATAATTGTAGATAAATAAGTATCCGAATGACGGTTTTACGGCCAAAAACGCATAAAATAGGGGTAAAACGGGGAACTAAAATATGTGTAAATTAACGAATATCAAATCTCCCCACACTTGAACCTTGCATGTCCTCAAGCAAACTAAACTAAAAAGCAATAAAAGACATAAACAAACAAGAACGAAAATTTACACACTATTTTATTGAAAACTAATATAAACGGTTAGCCGGTTTGTCGAAAGACAACATCAAAAGATTCAAACCCAACAAACATATGCAATTAAAAAGCGACAACCAAAAAGCCGTGACAAACCATTTAATTGACTCACATGTTAATCTTCACACAACTCACAATGTTCACACACTCGGTTTTATTTATGAAACATACATAAAATGTGCATGCGTAAACACTCAACGCCTAGTCAATGAAATGCGCAATAACATAAGCTTGTCATAAGATCTCGTCTCCACCAACTAACATGCGAATAAGTGTAAATCAAGAGGTCTTTACGGGTTGTAACGTTAGGCTTGGGCGAAGGGTATGGAAGTGGACATTTAAAATGGCGAAAATGGTTAAAACTCGGTAGTAGCGTTTAACTAGCAACGAAATAGTACAACTATACATACAAACGCCTTAAAAAGGCGACTAAAGCGCAATCGAGCTAATCAACTAAATCTTAACAATTAAGCATTCAAAATTGCTCGATTTCTATCAACTTTACCCTATTTTAGGGTGTTTTATTTTCTGTTTTTTTTTTTTAACATACTAAAATACAATGAAATATAAACAATAACAAGCAAGTTAAACTATTATTTTAACCGAGTTTCAACACTAAAAAGGTTTAAAAACATAAAAAGGCTAAATTTGGTTAAGTAGGCGATAATGTGGGTAAACAAAGGTGAACGGGAAGGCTCGACATGGTTAATCCTAAAGGGTAATATAAGGTGAACGGGAAGCACAACACAAAGAACAAGGTACACAACAAAGGGGTAATCTAAGTGCCTCTATCACGTTTACACAAATCCGCATGTTCATGGTCTTAACAAGCATACTAGTGACAAGTTCTAAATTGCACATAACATCCGGCTCACTCCTATATCCGTAATGAACAAATATATAACAATCTAGGCTCAAATATGCTCACGTAACGGAAGGAATGGGTAAAAGTGTGAAAACTATCATGTAAGTCTTTCTTTGTTTGTCACGCTTTCCGGTTTCCTTTTTCAAAAATATTTTGCTTGTCGAGTTTTTATCAAGTCCGATGCTTTCTAAAACACAACCAACCGGTTTATTTACCAACATATATACAAAACACAAGTATTTTTAAATGATTTTTCTGATTTTCTGTTTTTTTTTAATAGGACAAACAAAGCTAAGTTAACAAAGTTAACCCCCTCCCCACACTTGAACTTCGCATTGTCCCCAATGCGAGACCCGAAATATAGAGAAAGGGATAAAAAATACTCCCCTCAAGATGATGTTGGTGCCACGAGACTTCCGAAGCTCTAACTGGTATGTGCTCCGGTCCAAGATCCGATAGATATAACTTGCGAGTATGTCATGTGCACCCAAAATATAACAGAAACAGAAAAAATCACAAAACAACCATAATATACATAAGTACTAAAATCCAAACAAAATACAAAGGAAATTGTCTGAGAATACATATCCGGGGTGTTTTAAATAATAGTCAAAATAAAATCCAAATAAAAGCAAAGTACTGAAAGATAAAACACCACCAAATGCTATCACCACCGCCAACTACTCATCATCATCATCATCATCATGTCTCGTGCCAGATGGGCCCTGATCGCCATAGCCAGGGGGTTCCACGGTGGGAACTCCGGCGGGTGCTGAAAATAGTCGGGGTATGCGTGATGCATCTCCCCGAAAAGATAAGAAAACCCCGCAGACACCCCCTGGTATAAAGTATCCTGGCGATGCTGAATCTGGTCATGTGTGGCCCGAAGCTCTGTCTGGCTGGCCCGAATCTCGTCCTGGCTAGCCCGGATCTGGTCCTGGCTAGATCTAATCTCGTCAAAGTAGGTACCATGCGGCTCCTGCGTCACACGCATATCCTGGAACTGCTGGTAGAAAGTGGGCCAATCCTCATGCTGATGAAATGCATGGTGCTGCGGCGAGTGGGGTGGTGTCGGTGGCTGGTGCTGCTCACCCATCTCAACATCCTCCTCTTCCTCCTCATGTTCCTCCTCAGCTGGAGGTAAAGGGTCCCAGACCTCGCCATTCAATCCCCTCAACCTATCTCCTCTATCAAGCTCAGCAATCACCCCCAAAAACTTCAGAGACCGGATATCAACATGCACCCCTCGGTAATCAAAGTGAGACCCCTAAGCACCCCCGGCGTCATATAGCGCTCATTGTACGCTATTTCGGTTACATACGAACCGCCATGTATCTCACTATTTTGGGTCCGCCCCGAACACTTGACAAAGTACTCAGCCATTCGCGCGGCGAGGTTGATTGGTGCTTTGTCAACCAACGCATATAGAAAAAGCAAGTCAGGTGTGGGACAGTTACCGAGACTGTCCATGCGTCCACATATCGAATGGCTGAAAACATGGTGCATCACTCGCACCAGAGGGTCTCGGAGTCGTGAGGCCTTTGACATCCGTGGGTTGTAGGGGTCCCCAACGGCATTTTCTGCCCAGAATGCATCCCGCGCTGCATCATTAGGGAAGTTGAACTGATCGTTGAAGACGTCGGGATTATCCATGTCCTCCCGCGTATAAATCCCAAGCCTCCGTCCCAAACGACCCACCGACCACGTATGCCATCGCCTACATAACCTGAAGGTTACCCGCTCCCTGTATCGGAAATCGGGTTGTGTATGTGCAACAGGCCTTTCATAGGCATACGATGCGAAGAATTCGATTGTCAACTCCTGGTAAACGGGTCGGTTGCAACCGACCAAGTTTGCAAGCGTGCGAGTCATCATTTCATCAAGTCGGTCATATTGATTGAGTTCACGCATGACCTCCCAATCTAACCAACGGGGCTCTCCAAACTGCCCCCGTCTCGCCCACAATGCATCGCGCTTCGGTATGCATAACGCTTCTTTCTCAATGTTGGGGTCAAACTGCAGGAAAGGGTGATCCATCTGTAATGGGGAACATTGTTAGAAGGACAGAAACAGGAGAGAAATGAATTGAAAACAGCCGAGCAGCAATTTATGAAGAAACTGTCCAACTGTACTGGGCGAATGGCACGGTCGTTCTTCGAGACGCACGGTCGTGCGTCTCCGAGAACTAACAGACCAAGCCTAGCGATATCGAGAACAAGCCGGTGAGGCACGACCGTTCCACACGAGGAACGACCGTGCAACTCCGAATCTGCAGACTTCGACCCCTGTACTTAGAACAATCTGAACTTTACAAAATTTCAACAAGTATTGGGTCAACAGGGGTCTGAAAGTCAACCGGGTGTTCACGATACTTCGATTTAACAAGGGTTAGGGTTTCGATTTGTTTATGAAGAGAACCCTAAAAATTCCTTGAAAAATCGGGAGAAATCTAACCTAGAAAGCAAGAAAACAAGAAATCTACAACTAGGAACGTACCGTGCGAAGAAGGGTGTTAGATCGTGCGAAAAACCGTGCGATATGGTGAAAAATCGCCCTGGAACGGTCTGCAGCGGCTAGGGTTCGCGAATGAGGGATTTTGCAGCAGATGAGTGTATAAATAATGTGCAAAATGACCAAATTGCCCTCAGCCTGTGGCACGGTCGTTCCTGGTATGGAACGGTCATGCGTTACCGACATCGTTCAAACCTAGCAGCTTGTTCTCGGATATGCACCGAGGGTGCGATCCAACGTGCCGGCTTGCTCGGAATCGCACGGTCGTGCGACCCGAGGAACGGGCGTGCATCAGCTGCAGATGCAGAATTTTCTGCAGAAGCTATTTCCAGCAACCGTTTCGGCCGTTTTTCGCCGTTTTTTTCGACACACCAACTGTTCTAACAATATTGCAATACAGAACCTTCGCCCGGTACGTATGGAAACTAAACAAACTAACCTAAACTACCTAACTAACCTAAATTACGCTAAAACTACAAAAATACAAAAAAGGACTATTTTACCCTTACAGCGCCAAAGACGCTCCTGTTGCATCTTTGTCGGCGAGTCAGCAGCGTAGACTCATGCTAAATTTTTGTCGACGAGTCGATAGCAAGACTCAAAGCTAAAAACTAGAAAAACTACTAAAAAGAATAAACTACCCCTAAAGCGCAAAATACGCTCTTGCTACATTTTTGATCCGCGAGTCAGTAGCGTAGACTCTCTCCTCCCCACACTTATGATGTGTGCGGGGTTTGGAGTTCAATCACCTCCACCGCCGTCTCTATCGGCCCGGCAACGTACAACTTCAACCGGTGACCATTTACCGTGAATGTAACGCCATCCGCGTTCTCTACTGCAACAGTACCATACGGAAATACTTCCTTAACCGTGTATGGTCCTGTCCAGCGTGAATGAAGCTTCCCAGGAAATAAGCGCAGCCTAGAATTGTATAGAAGAACAAGATCACCCGCTTGGAATTCTTTATGGTCCTTCAAGCGTTTGTCGTGAAGTTTCTTCGTGCGCTCTTTGTAGAGTACGGAGCTCTCATAGGCTTGATGCCGCAATTCTTCCAATTCATGAATTTGGAGAAACCGGGCTTCACCTCCGGTTTTAAGGTCCAAATTCGCGGTTTTCAATGCCCACATAGCCTTGTGCTCCAACTCCACCGGTAAATGGCATGCCTTTCCGTATACCAACCTAAAGGGGGTGGTCCATATAGGGGTCTTATAAGCTGTACGGAATGCCCATAATGCCTCATCAAGCTTGTCTGACCACTCCTTGCGGTTCGCTCCAACAGACCGCTCAAGGATGCGCTTAAGCCCACGGTTCGTGTCCTCCACCTGCCCGCTTGTCTGCGGATGATAGGGCGTGGACAAACGGTGATGCACACCGTATCGGGACAAAGCCTTTTCAAGCTGTGTATTACAAAAATGAGTCCCTCGGTCACCAATGAGCGCTTTCGGAGCACCAAATCGGGCGAACAAACTCTTAAGAAACCTCACAACTACTCTGGCGTCGTTAGTGGGTAAGGCTTGCGCCTCCGCCCACTTTGATACATAATCAACAGCCACGAGTATGTATTTGTTTCCACGTGAGGGGGGGAATGGTCCCATGAAGTCTATCCCCCAAACATCAAAGACTTCACAAACCTGTATCCAGTTCTGGGGCATTTCGTCGCGTGCA
Organism: Helianthus tuberosus; assembly: GCA_030545235.1. NCBI lineage: Eukaryota > Viridiplantae > Streptophyta > Magnoliopsida > Asterales > Asteraceae > Helianthus > Helianthus tuberosus. The sequence continues at coordinate 91,076,336 of CM060432.1, read as the reverse complement.
GATATGTTCGTCGCTCTCTGACAAGCATCGCACGCTCTCACCCAACTCTGCGCGTCACGGAAAATGGTCGGCCAGTAAAACCCGGAATCCAACACCTTCTTCGCGGTGAAGTTGCCTCCGTGGTGGCCTCCGGTAGGTCCCTCATGACACTGGCGCAGAATGTCGGTCGCCTCAGACCCAGATACACATCTCCTAATCACCTGATCAGCACCCACCTTGAACAAGAAAGGGTCGTCCCAAATGTAGTGCTTTAGATCTGAAAAGAATTTCCTCTTTTGCTGGTGAGTCAACCCTTTAATCAGAATTCTACAAGCAAGATAGTTCGCAAAGTCAGCGAACCATGGCGACTCATCACATATCTCAACACCCATCAAAGATTCGTGTGGGAACTTGTCATTGATTGAATCCCAACGCGAATCCTCGATGTCTCCGTGCTCTAACCGAGACAGATGGTCGGCAGCTACATTTAAAGCACCCTTTTTGTCTTGTATCTCAATATCAAACTCTTGCAGCAACAGGATCCATCTGATTAGACGCAGTTTAGCGTCCTGTTTGCTGAAGAGGTATCTAATGGCTGCGTGATCAGTATATACAACGGTTTTTGAAAGCACTAAATACGATCTAAATTTATCGAATGCGAAAACGACCGCCAAGAGCTCTTTTTCTGTCGTGGTGTAATGCTCTTGAGCGTCGTGAAGAGTTTTGCTCGCATAATAGATCGGATGGAAGTGCTTTTCCTTCTTTTGACCCAGAACGGCCCCTATAGCGTAATCACGCGCGTCGCACATGATTTCAAAGGGCAGACTCCAGTCCGGTGCGACTAAAATAGGGGCCTCAATCAACTTTTGCTTGAGGAGGTAAAAAACCCTCAAGCAATCATCTCCAAACACGAACGGAGCATCTTTCTCTAACAAACGAGTCATGGGTCTGGCGATTTTAGAAAAATCTTTGATGAATCGCCGATAGAACCCGGCATGACCGAGAAAGCTCCTTATAGCTCGAACAGAGGTGGGGGGCGGAAGTCGTGAAATAACGTCGACCTTAGCTGGATCGACTTCCATGCCCGCGTGAGAAATTTTGTGTCCCAAGACTATGCCCTCCTTCACCATGAAGTGGCATTTCTCCCAGTTCAGGACCAGATTGGTCTCCTCACACCTCTTCAACATTCTTTTCAAATTTTCCAGACATTGATCAAAGGAATCCCCAAATACCGAAAAATCGTCCATGAACACCTCCATGGAATCCTCAATCATGTCGTGGAAAATTGCGACCATACATCGCTGGAAAGTAGCCGGCGCATTACACAGCCCAAACGGCATACGCCGGTAGGTGAATGTACCGAAGGGATAGGTAAATGTGGTCTTCTCCTGGTCCTCAGGAGCGATAGGAATTTGAAAGTAACCCGAGAACCCATCCAGAAAACAATAATATAACTTCCCTGACAGACGCTCCAACATTTGATCAATGAATGGGAGCGGGAAGTGGTCCTTGCGGGTGGCGTCATTGAGTTTGCGATAATCAATGCAAACCCGCCATCCAGTGACCGTCCTGGTTGGAATGAGCTCATTCCTATCGTTTGTGACCACAGTCATGCCCCCCTTTTTGGGCACTACCTGCACAGGACTGACCCAAACAGAGTCGGAAATGGGATAGATCATACCAGCATCTAACAACTTAATCACTTCCTTTTTAACGACCTCTTGCATGTTCGGGTTCAGCCGCCTCTGGTGCTGCGCACACGGCTTGAACTCATCCTCCATAAGAATTTTATGTGTACAGAAGGAGGGATTTATTCCTTTTATGTCCATGATTTTCCAAGCGATTGCTTTCTTATGAAGTTTCAACACATTAAGCAGTCTGCTCTTCTCTTCTCCCGCCAATCCAGATGAAATAATGACAGGCAAATGACGCTCCTCATCCAGAAATGCGTACTCTAGGTGCGGTGGGAGCTCCTTAAGCTCCAAGGTAGGAGGATCTTCCACTGAAGGCTTCGACTTCACTTCACTCTCGCGATCAATTTCTGTGAAACGATCCGGACTCTGGGGACCATCATCACCAATCTGATAGACTGGCTGCTCTAAATAGTGGCCCTCCTGCGTAATGCCATCTAAGTCCCCACACAACAGATGTGTGTCCGAATCTATCTCCTCGATCGTACCCTGGAAATGCGTGCTCACATAAGTGTCGACGATGTCAACATAATAGAGCGCGTCGTCCTGACTCTGAGGATGCTGCATAGAACGTTTAATGTCAAACGTCACATGCTCATCATCTACTCGGAGTGTGATCTGGCCCGCCGCCACGTCCACAATCATCCGGGCGGTATTCAAAAACGGGCGTCCGAGTATCAGAGGCACTCTCGAGTCCTCATCCATATCCAGGATAACAAAATCCACGGGAAATACAAACTTGTCAATCTTAACAAGCATATTCTCTACAAACCCGCGTGGATACTTGACAGAACGATCCGCAAGTCGAATACTCATCCTCGTAGGTGACGGCTCACCTAGATCCAACTTTGTAAAAACCTTATAGGGCATAAGGTTTATACTCGCTCCTAGATCTGCTAACGCATTACTGACAGACAGATTGCCAATGAGGCAAGGAAGCGTGAAACTGCCTGGATCACCCATTTTTGTAGGCAGGCGATTCTGGAGAATAGCAGAGCGGCTTTCATTCATAACCACACAAGACATGTCCTCGAGTTTTTGCTTGTTTGAGAGGATGTCTTTCAGAAACTTCGCATACTTTGGCATCTGTGCCAAAGCTTCAACAAACGGTATGTTTATATGCAATTGCTTAAACATTTCGAGAAACTTACCGTTTTGTTCATCCATCTTCTGCTTCTTCAACCTTCCTGGATAAGGCACTGGAGGCTTGTAACCTGTGACCGGCTCCTGGACTTGTGCTGTACTTGCTGGGCGTAGCCTGGCATGCACCTCATCCGGTGTGTCGGTCGGGACCGCTTCAGTGATCGGTGGTGAGTCCGATATGACGGGTCCGGTAGGTTTTCCACTCCTGGTCATCACCGCATTCACATCTCTGTGCGGGCCCGGGTTTGTCTCAGTATTGCCCGGGAGACCACCCTGGGGTCTCTTTGACATCATCTGTGCCAGCTGACCAACCTGATTCTCTATGTTCTGAATCGAGGCCTTGTGGCTCCTCATTTCTCCCTCATGAGAGAGAAAACGATCCTCGCTCTGCTGGTAGCGTTTTTCAGCTAACTGATTCGCACTCGAGGAGCTAGTAAGAAGCTGGGACATCATCTCCTCCAGCTTAGAACTAGACTGAGGGGCCTGCTGCTGGGAACTACTCCCAAAGCCCTGATTCTGATGCGGGTATGAACGCTGTTGGTAGGATTGGTTGTACTGCTGGAACTGCTGACCCTAACCCTGCTGCTGCGCTGGAGCGCGCGGAGTGAATCCCAAAGGATTTTGATTTCCTGTGTTCGCACGCCACCCAAAATTTGGGTGATTTCTCCAACCGGGATTATAGGTGTTACTGTAAGGGTTGTTCTGCGGCCTAACTTGATTACTCACGAAATCTACCTCTTCATGGCCCTCGTATCCGACTCCCTGAAAACATGCCCCAGTCTCGTGTGACACTCCACACTGGTCACAACCCGAGCCTGCATGCGCAATCATCTGGGACCTGTCGAATCTCGATGCGAGAGCCGAGATTTGTGCAGTAATGGCCGTATAATCGTCTACAGCATGCACTCCTGCGCGGGATCCTGATGATGATGATGTAGCCCGACTTCTATCTCCTTCGCGGCGAGAGCTCGACTTCAACGCAGCCTTTTCAATGATATCGTAAGCCTCATTGGGCGTCTTTGTCCCCAAATGGCCTCCTGAATTCATATCTAATCACTCCTGCGTATTGTAGCTCAGCCCCTGATAGAATGTCAAGACTAACTGTCTCTTGGTGAAGCCATGATGTGGCACATCAAGTAACAGATCCTTGAATCTCTCCCAAGCTGCATGCAACGACTCACCCTCATCCTGACGAAAGGTCACCACTCGGTTCCTTAACTTGGTTGTCTTCTCGGGTGGAAAGTACTTCTTCATAAATAGCTCCGCCAACCCATTCCAGGTCCTGATGGACCCAGCTGGCAGTGACATAAGCCACGCTCTGGCTTTGTCACGCAGTGAGAAAGGAAACAACCTCAACCGAACGGCATCCTCCGAAACATCCCTCATTTTAAACGTGGAACAAACTTCGAGAAAAGCCGCAATATGTCGTCCGGGATCCTCATGTTCGCGTCCATCGAACTGTACCGAATTCTGCACCATATTAATTATACTAGATTTAATTTCAAAATTAGGTGCATCTATAGTAGGTCTAAGGATACTCGGCTCCAGGCCTGTCACTCCAGGCTGATTAGACGCATTCAACGGTCGCTCATCGTCTGCCATGATTATGTTTCCTCCTGAGCCCTCGGCTTCAGTAGGTACCACCGAATCCGGCCCACCACTGGCGAGCAGTAGCCCAACCGCACGCCCTTTCGCGCGAAGACGCCTCCGAAGATCACGTTCGGGTTCGTCTGACGGTTCAACAAGTTCTGGAGCGGGGGTCGAGAACATCAACCTGCAAACGAAGATTCGACACGGTGAATATTTTATTAATTAAATAATTCTGTTTTTTTTTCAGCTGAATAGAAGCAGAAAGTTATTATAAATGGGCTGAAAATTTTATAAAAATCTGAAAAATGGGCCCGAAATTTTATAAAAATTCAACACAATAAATAAATGAATCGACTAATACAAAAAATGGCTTTAGGGTGCCGAATAAGTGACTAAATAAATCCGGATCAAATAAATAAATGAAACAAAAATAACTCCAAAATGAATAAATCGAATAAAAACAAGAAATATTAACAAATAAATAATCAAGAAATTATACACAAATATTAACAAGTATATACACCGATAACCAAATGACTCGGGTCGTTCCTAAAACTCGCCATTTCCCCGGCAACGGCGCCAAAAACTTAACGTGTGCGTATATATACATAATTTTGCAATGAATTTTACACACAATTTGGTTTTAAATTTATAAAAGTGATAATTACTTTTACATCAAAACACACACGAAAGAGGCAAGTGTACCCCGTCATATATGTAATAAAGTATCGGTAAGAACCAAGTATCGATCCAAGGAAATGGGCGGAGAAATAGTACTAGACCTTTGTCACTAAACTACCGGTAAAAACATAGGTTTGGTTGATTTAAACTAAACTAAAGTAAGCATAACCAAATACATAATAAAAACATAATAGATAGTAGATAAAAAGCCTTGCTAAATACACAACCACAACATGTCAACTAAGTCCGTTTTGGCACTAGAAGCATTCGGTCAATTTTCCAATTTAAGACAATCAGTATCCCTTTCGGGAATCCTAACATGACAATCATTCGGAAAGCTAAAACGATAAACACACTTTAACCACCTAAAATTGTTCTTTACCGTGCAATTGATAAATGTCTATGAAAATCTCTTAAAAATAAGCTAGTCATCCGTTAGGATTGTTCTAACCTCACTTAAACAAGGAAAGCGACACCGATAAACACAATGCAACCACCGAGATAAGCATAAACTAGATTAAATCACAACCGAGTTCATTTTACAAATCTTGCACAATAATTCATTAAGATAGCAATTTTGGCCTAAACTACTAACTAAGCTAACAAATCATGGCAAGAATTTATAACGACACCATCTAACCCGTTTAGGCCCTTACGTGACGGCAAGCTCTCTTGATTAACAATAATTACATTTTATTAAATCACTAACCATTTCTAGTATCATGATGCATACATTTAAACCAAGTTAAACTAGTTAACCAAATTCAAAGTTTACTACTACAAGATTAATTAAGCTTCATTTTTCAACTATCTTAACTAACCAAGCATCAATCCTCCAACATAATTACTTATAATCAAGAATTCAATATCAATAACAAGGTTGCAAACTAATCATCAAAGATAATCATAGAAAATACTTCAAGTGTCATTACAAACAAAGTTTAACACACTAATGGCAATAATCTAGCAAGGGATTGTTTGTGTTTTTGCCCAAAGGCTACAATAATACATAAACAATAATCTAAGTACTTGAAAGATTAACAAAAACATGGAAAGATTAGAAAATCAAACCATAAACAAGTACTAGACTAAGGATCCGGGTAGTAATCGAGCTAAACGGGACAATGTGGCTTGATTCCGGGTGAAAGCTAACGCCTCCGCAGCCTGAAAATCGCCTGAGAAGCTCTCCAAAAATCCAGAATATCGAGCAGAATGTTTCTACAAGTTTTTATACTTTTTGCTGTCGCACGGTCGTTCTCCATATGGCACGACCGTGCACTTTATTCAATTATTAGGGATGGGTCACCATACTGCATACGTCATCAGATCGTTGACCAGATTCGAAATGGCACGACCGTTCTTCATGTGGAACGGTCGTTCAGTTCCGGGTTACATGTTGCACGCCGAGTCGCACCGATCGTTCATCACCGAGACTCTGCTGGTTCACCGGAGATGCACGGTCGTTCCTCAGATGGAACGCCCGTTCTTCACCGAGCCGCTTGTTTTCCTAGAACGCCCAGTCGCACCGATCGTTCATCACCGAGCTGATCAACTTTGTCGGAGATGCACGACCGTGCATCAGGTGGAACGGTCGTTCCACAGGCCCAGTTCAGAATCCTTAACAGAATGTCCGCAGCTTCGTCGTTTTGTCTGGAAAGTCCTCGTTTTTGCTATCATCTTGGCTGGTATGCTGTTTTAGGCCTGTAAACATAATTGTAGATAAATAAGTATCCGAATGACGGTTTTACGGCCAAAAACGCATAAAATAGGGGTAAAACGGGGAACTAAAATATGTGTAAATTAACGAATATCATATCATAACCGTGACTTGACCTTGGGAGCTTCGTGATAAAATCCATGGTGATTTTCTCCCATTTCCATTCTGGAATCTCTGGTTGTTGCAAGTATCCAGAGGGTTTTTGATGTTCTGCTTTCACCTTAAGGCATGTAAGGCACTTTTCCACATAATGGGCAATAGATCGCTTCATTCCTGGCCACCAATAATCTCTCCTTAAATCCTTATACATCTTGTCACTGCCAGGGCGAATGGAATACTTAGACTTATAAGCTTCCTCTAAGATTGTATCCTGCAGTCCTCTAAATTAGGAACCCATATCCTATTGTTGAACCTAAGGATATTATCATTTCCCATTGTCAGTAGCTTCAGTCTCCCAATCATTCTTTCTTTTACAATATGGTTCTCTTTTAAGGCTTCTTGTTGTATATTCTTAACTTGATCTAAGAGACTAGTTTTAACCTCTATTCTGGTTGCACGAATTCTTATTGGTTGAGGTTTCTCTTTTCTACTTAGAGCATCTGCTACTATGTTTGCCTTACCTGGATGGTATTGGATCTCACAGTCGTAATCACTTAATAACTCTATCCATCGTCTCTGACGCATATTGAGCTCCTTCTGCTCAAATATATGTTTTAAACTTTTATGGTCACTATAGATAGTGCACTTTGTACCGTAAAGATAGTGCCTCCAAATTTTCAATGCGAACACTATGGCACCAAGTTCCAAATCATGGGTTGTGTAGTTCCGTTCATGAATCTTCAACTGTCTAGAGGCGTAGGCAATCACTTTGCCTATTTGCATGAATACACATCCCATACCATAGTGAGATGCATCACAGTAGACGTCAAAATCTGTTATTCCCTCAGGAAGTGACAGTATTGGGGCGCTAAATAACTTATGCTTTAACGTGTTAAAGGCTTCTTCTTGTTTAGGTCCCAAATTAAACTTAGAGGCTTTCTGGGTTAGTGTAGTTAATGGTGTTGCAATCTTTGAGAAGTCTTGAATAAACCTTCTATAGTATCCTTCTAACCCCATAAATCTTCTGATTTCAGTGGGATTCTTCGGTACTTCCCATTTCTTGATGGCCTCGATCTTTGCAGTGTCAACTTTTATTCCACATTCATTTATCACGTGGCCTAGGAATTGCACCTCATGTATCCAAAATTCACACTTAGAGAACTTTGCATAGATTTTTTCTTTCTTGAGCAATTCAAGGACTGCTCTCAGGTGTTGTTCATGTTCTGCCTCATTCTTAGAGTAGATTAGGATATCGTCAATAAAAACGATCACAAACTTATCGAGGTAAGGTTTACAAACCCTGTTCATGAGGTCCATGAACACTGCAGGTGCGTTGGTTAATCCAAATGGCATTACCAAAAATTCATAATGACCATACCTAGTCCTGAAGGCAGTCTTAGGTATGTCTTCTAGTGCAACTTTCACTTGGTGGTATCCAGACCACAAGTCTATTTTACAGAAATAGCTTGCCCCTTGTAATTGATCAAACAAGTCGTCGATCCTGAGCAAAGGGTATTTATTCTTTATAGTGGCTTTATTCAAGTCTTTATAATCGATGCACATGCGCATCATCCCATCTTTCTTCTTGACAAACAAGATGGGTGCTCCCCATGGCGACGAACTAGGTTGGATAAACCCCTTGTCAAGCAACTCTTGTAGTTGCTTCTTGAGTTCTTACATTTCTGTCGGGGCTAGTCTGTACGGCGACTTAGCAATCGGTGATGTACCGGGAACTAGGTTAATGCGAAACTCAACCTGTCTTTCCGATGGTAGTCCCGTGAGCTCATCGGGAAACACTTCGGGGTATTCTCGTACTACTGGCATGTCCTCGACCTTCTGCTTTTCTGTAGTGTTTACGACATATGCTAAAAAGGCAACATACCCTTTCCTTAGGCATTTATGTGCTTGTGCTATCGTGATGAGGTTCTTAGTCTTGCCAGTGCGGTCTCCCGATACAGTTAGTTGTTTGTAGTTGGGTAATCGGAGTCGGACGATCCTTTTGTCACATATAACTTCCACATGATATGGTGTCAACCAGTCCATTCCAATGACTATGTCGAATTCTCCAAGTTCCATAGGCATTAGGTCTATAGGGATAACATGGTTGTTTAAGCTTATTTTACAATTCTTAACTATGTCAACTATCTCTCTTTGACTTCCATCAGCCATTTCTACTGTAAAGGCATGA